>CM055199.1:16228266-16878266 GCA_029224185.1 Karalla daura
TGTCCATGTACTTGAGCAAATGAAGGCCAAATGATGTCCATCCAGCACAGTTTCAAATTCCTGCATGTTTTCATTGTAAAAAGGGCCGTGATTGAAAACCCACTTCCCGTGGTTTTCGTAAAGAACAAAATGTGAGACAAGTTCTGAAACATCCTTGTATCCTCATTCAACTATGAATCTTGAATTTAGAAATGCAGCTAAAAAACAAACAAACAAGTGAACTTGAATAGAGAAGGAATGATAAAACACAGATGTGGAACACACCATGCTGCACGTGATTAAATGAAGGCGCATGACTGTGAGTTTGGAGCAGTTTGTGAAGTTTCTGGTGAAATGTCAATGTCTTTGCTCCTGGTTCTTCCTCAGTATCTGTTTCCTGCTCTGATTCTGATCCAGCCTGATGTGTATGTGATCCATAGCTGCCTCAAAGCTCCAGTTACTTCTCAGTTCAGGATCAGGCTGAGATCATTCTAAAATCAACAAACAAAACAAACAAAACAGAAGTGATTGCCAGATAAAGATGAGAACTGTGCAGAAATGGTCTGTAATGCTCCCTAACTAAATTGATAGCACAATGATTTCACATTACAGTTTACCTTTCACATCATAATACTTTGCACATTAGGGATTATTTATACTGTTATTTGTATTGTTGGGGGGAAACAATTGTGAGCTTTTTGAGTCCCCACCCCTCAGGATTGAGGGCGGGTGCTTTTAGAGGGTGTAAATGATCTGATTTCTTCCTTCCTTCCGTCACTAAAGCCTGACTAAATACATTTGTGTTTCCCTGCATCAGACTCTCGTGTCTCTGCTGCAGTTTCCAGGCTAGAGGCCTCTGAAAAAAAAAGCAGCGTACAGTCCTGCTCTTACTGAGGCGCACACTGTGTTTTCTCTCGCCACTCAACCGTGATGGATTGTTGCTGCAGCCTCAGGCTCCAGCTATGGCTTTATTCACATCCTCCTCCCTCCTAAAGAAGATTCGCCCTGCGAGATATGAAAGGTTTGAAGAAGACTGGAGCCGAATAAGACTCTCGCTAATAGTTTTACAGTTTGCTCTGAGCAGTGTGGAGAGTTTCCAGCATCCAGGGTTCAGTGTTGTCTGGTCTACCCAGCGCACTTTGAAGTCACTGTCATGCTCTTTCTAAAAAAAGAAAAAAAAACCCTCTCCATCTGCCATTTTATCAGGTGAAATCCCCAGTCATTTCAGGTTTCTGGATTATGATGATCAGCCACGAGTTTAGATTTGTATTAATCACTGACAGATAAAAGGAAGAAATCAGCCTGATAATCAACTCTCCACATCTGGATTGTGAGACAAGTGTGAGTAGAGCTTTCATCGTGTGATTAAAAGCAGAATCGTTGCAAGTCTGTCATGCTTTTATTTGGCTCCACGTAGACAACTGAGCACAGCAGGGACTCAACCTGAGTCCACATGTGGGTGTCCAAACACCCTCCTGAGGCAGATGCTGTGACAGAAACCGGCCTCGTATTTACAGTCCGGTTTGTTCAGCTGTAAATAGAGGACGCTGGGGAGTAACGGCCCCCTCGAGGCAGAGGAGTCGCAGGCAGGGACGCCACCTACATGCAGCCACAACAAAATGAAACACATGCAGGAAGATGTCACAAACTAACACCTAGCACATGGTCGGACTGGCAGGGGGTCCAGTTCAGTGAAGAACGTATACAAGACATAAGGTGAAACAAATCAGTAGATCATCTGAAATTTTGTTGAGATATGTGCTTGTAAACATCTCCACATATTCCATCATCTTATCCACTAAGATCCTCTGAGATCTGACGAAGAAATGACCCTGGAGATGGAGGTCGATAGAGCATCACAGGACACACGCATACACACACACATTATTCACTCTCACACTCACACCAAGGGCCAATTTAGAGTCTCCCATCGACCTTAACATGCATGCACGCTGTGGGAGGAAACCAGAGTACTCAGAGAAAAGTCACGCACACATGCAAACTCGATCTGATCGGGATTCAAACCCAGGACTGTCCCGCTGTGAGGCGACACCACCAACCACTCATCAGTCATTTGGTAATTGGTAGTTTGGTAATCATCAAGTGGATGAGGGCAAGTCAGAACATGAGATCGGTCCCTAAAATGAGGCTTCTTGTTTGAGAACTTCTGAATGTGAAATTTGGGAAGACAAAAGATCAGATGGATGAGGGTCATCAGAGCAAAATGAATCAATTCAGTGTGAAAATAAGTAATAAAAAAAGAGATAAAATCCCAGATTGGGGAAACTGTTTCAAAGATACTGTTTGATCCAGTTTATTTTGAACATACTGTTGAGGCCTATGAATCTTTGGGGGAGATTAAAGGCACAGAACAGTTATTCACCTGCAATAACAATAATGCACATTTGTAAGACTGACAGAGACTTGAGATTTTTTTAATCCGTAACAAGGTGCAAAACCCCTATTGAGCCTACAATTCTCTCCATCCTACATCAGAATTAATGGACAAGAAAGGAAAATTTAAGTTGCATTTTTCATTTGCACAGTGGCTGCACAAAGAAAATCTGAAGGCAGATGAAAGTGGAGATGTGCAGTGCAGCCTCTGTTGTATAGGAATCACTATTATTCAGTTCAATGACAATGACTAAAATCTCCAAATGGCCTCAAACACAGCAGCTTAGGTCAAACGTACAAATAAGAATCTATGACGCACTGCTATTATCTTGTATAATACGATAAATATTTATACTATTTGCAACGTTTACGAGATTAAACTCGTTCAATGCCTAAATGTATTTACGTTGCAGGAGTTACAATTCACCATCTTTAATCCCTGTTTGTTAGAACTGTACAATAATGAACATTATTCGTCTTGTAAAGCTTCAATAATACACATAAGCAGTATTAAGAGGATTCATATCTGGATCTGCATTCAATTAAGATTAACGTCATTTCACAGTCAGTTTTAATGCTTTTGAAACAATGGACAATCACACCAGGCAGTCTTCTCGGGACTCAGTGAGTGGGTGAATGGCGCCACCTTCTGGTTTTAAATGAGAATGAAAAAGTGATTTTTTCACCTCACCTCACCTCACTCATGGTCTTGTTCTGGTGCCATAAAAATCCTGTAATACCCACAATATAAAGTCATAAAATCGTTGTCATTTTATTATATTATATACTTTAGCGGGCCATTTGTCACCTCATCTTTGACCCTGCAAGCAAGCTGAAATTGCTGGCATGAATGAATGTTGACTCATTGTTCAGGCTATGATGAGTGAGCTTCAGAATCTACATGTACTACAGGTCAATAAAAGGTTGAAATAAACATCATTCAGTACCGTAATAAAACAGTAATAAAACAAAACAAATTCGGTATGCAATCAATTACATAATAGGAACCAATAATAGAAATGCTGTTGACCATGAAAACAGGCTAGAAGTGCACAGCTATGCAGAGGGAGGCGTGGAATAAAGATGATAGTAAACAGACATGTCCAAAAAAGTAGTCAAATGATGGCACTGTGTAATTGTTTCAGATTAGTGCTGATAAAATGTGGATTAGTAACATCTGAAATCTGCACTGTACACTGAAATACAGCATTGCAGATATTTAATATTTATAGCTCAACATCTGCAATTTTGGAATAAAACCAAGTTTCTTCCAAGTACCAAATTTGAGGTGTCAGATCAATGTCAGATCGGTAACATGAACATCCTGAAACATGGAGAGAGACTGTCACTTTACTGAATTATATCCGCTCCAGGACAACATAGTGTGTAGTCCGATAGAGGTCACATTTTAAAGCCGATGTTAACAGACAACTGGAAAACATCAGATCTGGAGGAAAATCAAAATTGCACTGTAAGCATAGTCTGACAGATATTTTGTGCATTTTATTCCTCACTACTGTGCAACTGTAGATAATTGCATAACTAGGTGGCAATTAATCAGATTTTGATTCTGGTAGCTAACTACTTGCAGTGCAGTGTACAATATGCATTTTCATGGAATACACGTGAAGGAACAAAAATGTAATAAAAATACACATGCAGTTCAAAGTCTGTACAAATTCTTTGTGCACTCACCAAATCGTATTCCTCATTCTTGTGTAACTAAATTGTATATGCAAGTCAAATTGGAACCCACACGTCCCTCTCAGCATGAAATGGAGATACTGGGATTTGTACAGTATTTCAGTGGACATTTGTACCTACTATACAATCCACCACAGGCTATTTCATGCATTAACAGTTTATCTGTCGTGCTCCCTCTCCCTCTCTGTCCATGTGCAGGGATTAGGATCAGGGATTACAGGCAGATGCAAACCAGAAGTCTAGGTCTGATCGCAGCGCAGGGAAAAGTCACAGTGAGGGTCAAGATTAAGAAGGCCCCGCCCCATATCTCAGGCCTCCCTTCTACTATTGGCTGACAGTTTGACTGACGGTTCCGTGGTCCAATCGGAGCAGAGAATCGGGGTCTCGCGGATGACAGCGCTGCGCAGATGTGAGAAGGAGACGACGGAGGCTTCATTTGGAGTTGAGTAGTCGCGTGAGTGGGTTTCAGGAACTGCCGAGGCACCGAAACACGGAAGGTGAGCACAAGTTAATATTAAAATGTGTTATAGACGCTCAAGATAAGTCTGTAAGTCAGCAGAGCGGGAGTTTAAGTGAATGTTTTGGTCGTTATTCTCGCTTGTCAAAGCAGGAAACAGCGCCAGCAGTAGCATGTCAGTCCTCAATGTCAATTAAAATGGAAAATTAATGTTAGATTTCTGTCATTTTACGCTCTTTTAGTTCATTTCATAACTTTGCAATGATCTACAATTCAGTATCAGAACCGTATCGGTACTCAGTAGTGTCTGTCGACTGTGTAGAGCCCTTTAAGCCCCATTAAGTCCTCTGAGTCACTTGTTTTACATCAAAATAGCCTATAAAAGTGTTTTTTAAGCAAACACTTTGCCATTTCAGAGGCTTTTTTAGTGTCTGCATTGTGTTCTCTGTACGTGAACAACCTTTTGAACTGTCCTCAATCTTCATACTCCGTGAATAATCATCCAAAACGTCAATAATGTGTGTGCACATAACTTGTTTTATTGTTATTTGTGTGCAGCCTATTGTTCATAGTTCCCATAAGTCTTAGGAGGACAACTCTTTGTCTTTATGCCAAGTCAAGCACGGGAATGTGTTAGTTTCCCATGTCACCGTGTCAATCTCAGTCCTTATTTCTCTATGCCAACTTCCTGAGACTCTGACACCGAAAGCAGTAATGAAAATTTACTCACAACGCCTGAAATGTGAGCCACATGGTATTGGAACTCCAAGGACACTGACAGTGGGAATATGAGGGCAGTCACGACCTGCCAGTTAGAGGTCATTCATTCGGCCCAGTTCTGAACAAATCACCTTTGTTTCAAGATGATTTTTTTTTCTCCTCCTCATGTCACACACAGGCCTCCCTGTCTCTCCCCTGTCATCACAATTATATATAGCTTTATAGACACTTGGAGAAACTTCTCACATTCCTCATTAGGCCTGGACCCATAAGTCTCGTCTGCCTACCTGACAGTTGCTGTGGGTGTCAGCTTAACTGTGGCCTCTGAGAGCTAATGATACAATGACTGAAGACTTTGCTCTTTGGTTTCTGCCGCCGACATTTATTCCTGCCTGTGAGCCACAGATAGTTTGCTTTATGCCCCAGGTTTACTCACAAGCTCTGACGTTTTTGCTCTGTTTGACGTTTCTGCTGGTTCAAGGTTCCCCCTGACTGAATGTGACAACAGATTACCCCCAGTTTACTGTTTAGGTACAAACACAGTGCGGGTTTTAAACTGTATCCAACACAAAATAAGTGCAGCCAAGCTTTCTCGCTGACCCTGAAAAGACGGAGGAATGTGTAGGTGTGTTTCAGAGCGAGACATCTGAGTCTAAACATGCCGCTCATATGACATTCAGACATAAAACTGAGATCGAGAGGTGATTAATCAGTGACTAGTTTCTGCCCATTCACTCTCCACTCCAGAAAGCTGCAACCTTGAAATGCTTAAGTGTTTCCCGGTCCTGCAAAGAAACATGAAACGTGTTGTAACCTTGCAGAGGTTTTATCCCTCAACTGAAAGTGTTTGGGAAACTTTTAGATTTTCCCTTTCCCCCACACACAGCTACAGGCAGCCTGATCTTCACTTTCACTTTCACTCTCGTTTGTAAAATTCCCCGATCGATCTGGTTTGATCAGTCCAGCACTGAGAAACATCCTGATGAATCATACTCTGTGAGCACTACCACCTAGCCTGAAATCATTTTGTTTATATAGCACATTTTAGAAACAGGAGTGGCACATAAAAGAAGCACAAGGCAAGAACCATTGTCCAAGACAGATTCAGAGGCTATTAGAAAAAAGTAGACGTAATGAGATAAAAATGCGTGAACAATTTTGGGCTGAAAATCATCACTTTTAACATTTTTGATTTTGTTTTCGTTTGTCATCTCACAGATGCCGCACATAGATGACACGATGTACAGAAGGCACTTGGTGCCCAGAATGGGCGCCATAGTGAGCAAGGTGAAAGTGAGGGAGATTATGCCACACCTGCCCTGCCTGACGGACCACGACAGGGTGAGTTGTAATACCTGCCGCTTTTTATCACAATGGGAAATGAAAACTAAGAATCTATCAAAGTCAATACTATACTCACGTTGTCAGACCAGCTTCATATTGCAGGCCGAACAAAACTTTTTTTTGTAGTCTGCCCGAACCTGTTTCTGAGACCAAAGGTTAATGAATCTGATCAGGTCTGTTTTTTTCTGATAAAAATCCGATTGTAGGAAACCATAGAAGCAAAGAGAGAGGTGTGTGGGAACTACAACAGCATGGCTCTGCTGCTGGACTGTCTGAAGAGGAGGGAGAACTGGCCGGAGCAGTTCATCGCAGCTCTGGAGGCGTGTGATCATCTGACCCTGGCAGCCGAGCTCAGAGCAGAGTACAACGCTCTGAGAGGCACTAACAGTGAGTCAGGATGCCGAACAGTCATCAAACCAAAGCTGTCTTTTTAACCAGTTTAACCGTTCATTCATTTTTTTTTTTCATCATACCGTCTTCTTATTCTTTAGCACTTAATGTTATTTCCTAGTGCAGTGTATGTGCTCTTTTAACCAATTAGTTATGCCTTAAATTGTTTGGATTGTCTTCAAAATGGCAAATACAAATCATTGGAACTTTTGAAGGCAGTGGAGGACCGCATTAGAACAAAACTTGCCGAGCAACCTGCTACTGACCTAAATGCACAGAATGAAACAATTAAGCTGAAGTGTAGACTGCAGATCGTTCCAGACACGAGGAGCCCAAAACTTAAAAGCTTTCATTCCCAATTCATCCATCCATCCATCCATTATCTGCTCCATATCTTGTTAAATTATTGATTACCTATAATAGCTTTGTAGATACAGACATGCAGGCAGACATGGGTAGATAGATTTTATATATTGCAGATAGCCTCAGGTAGTATGTAAGATAGTTATTTTGCCCATTAGTACCTCAGCCCATTCAGTGTTAGTTGAGACTCAATTTCAAAGTCTTGAAAGAGTGGAGAAGAAAACGTATTTACGAAAAATAACTAGAGCAATATAGACACATTTCATTGGAGTGAAAATGGAACTCCATAACAAAAGAGACCTTGGTTTAATAGCACAGTCGTACAAATGCATCTGGAAATGTATAAACAATACAAGATGTGACACGTACTTCCAGAGTGACTCATCCTCCTCTTGCACGTTATTCAGATGCATGCGAGACAGATTGAAATGACTGCATTGTGTTCTCATCCGCCCTAGATTCGAGCCCCAGCTCCCCCCAGACGACAGTCACCCGAGCACATGTGCACCAACAGCCGACTGCCAGTCATTCATCCGTTCAGGAGACTGGTGTAGACACTCCAGCTGCTGTCTCTGCCCCAGCTGCAGCCTCCACCCCTCCGCCTGAGCCGGCTGCCCAGGCCTCGCCCCCTCCAGAAACCCCCCCGAGCTCAGACGTCCAGGCTCCGGAGGCTGTTTCACCACCTGAGCCTGCTCCAGAGCCTCCACAGGCCGATCCCGCTCCAGCCCCAGCTCTGTCCACACCTCCTCCGTCTCCTCCCTCCACTGCAGCTCCACGCACTCAGACCCCTCCGCCCCCTCCGACCCCACCACCCCAGAGCGAACCTGCTCCTCACCAGGAGCCAGAGGAAAACTCTGAACCGGGAGATCTGAGCCAGGAGATCTCAGCCGATGTGTCGCCCGTACACGTGGCCACTCCCCAACCATCTCCACCCATGAAACAACGTGAAACCACCACCACCACCGCTGCTGCTCCTGAGGTCACACCACCACAGGGTCTGCCCCCGACTCAGATCAACTCAGATGAGGCCGATGGATCCTCTTTTACTATAAAAACCCCAGAGAAGGCCCCGGTCCAGGACTCCAGTCCCCCTGTGGACACAGAACCTGCTACCATACAGGTAAACAGATGGGTAGATAGAGAGAAACTTCCAGCGTACAATACCATAAGTTATAGAAAAAGCACACATCTAACAGTGACAGCAAAACACATGGATATTATGCATGATGAGTGCATGATTAGTGGGATTTGTTCTATTTTGTTATTCTGAGCGGCTGCTCCTCTGTTACACTTTTTGTATTCGGTGTTATAACACCAATTATAATAAGACATTTGGCAGTCATAGGTACTGATTTGATTCAATGTGATTACGATTTTCAAGATGCTGATTCAATTACGAATGTAGTGTGGTTCCAAACAATGTTCCAAACAAATGTCCAGACTCAAACCGGTGTCCATATTTTATTTTATAATACTTAACAGCATTGTCATGTATTTCTCCAATACTCTTCTCTGCACACAGTCTGAGACATACCGTAATACAGTGGAACCTCGAGGTACGAAATTAATCCGTTCCAGAGGGGCTTGTGATTCTTGAAGATTTTCATATTATGAAAATACAAAAATTCTTATCCCCACCCCCTGAAAACAGTCAGAAAATGGGCCGGAAATTTCTTCGAAGCCCAATTTGTATTCTGAAGTTTTCGTATAATGGGGCGTTTATAAGTCGAGCTTCCACTGTAAATCATTTTGTGGAGTGTATTTTAATAAATCGCTTTAATTATTTCAACCTGCAGGTTGAAGCTGCAGTTACAGGCGCTGCAGGGGTGAGCGCCGCCGTCCTCGACGACAGCTCGGTGTGTCTGAGCAAGCCGAGCGAGCTCGTCAGCATGCACCCTCCGGTCCAGCACAGGCCGGCCGTGCCCGAGCCCGCCTCACCCGAGGGACCGTACTCCGGAGACAGCCAGCGTCTGGAAATAAGCGGCAGCATCCCCGAGACCGCTCCCCAGATCCCCGCCTGCTCTGAGAGCAGCAGCAGCAGCAGCCGCAGCCCTGCCCCGTCGCCCCCGTCACCACCGCTGCTGCAGGAGAACGGCATCGCCATCGAGCACAGCGAGCCGGAGGAGAACCAGTACGACTCGCCCTGCCTCAGCCTGGACGCGGAGGACGTGCGCTCCAACGTGGTGCAGATAACCGAGGAGCTGTCCATCCTGGACCAAAGCCCGCCGCCCGCCGACGCCCCGAAAGGGAACGGCGAAGCAGCCAAAGAGGTCGTCTCTGCTCCGCCTCCATCCACCACCACCTCCACCTCCACCTCCACCCCTGCTGCTGCTGACAGCGCACCCAGCCAGAACCACCGCCCGTCCCAGCCTGAGCTGCAGACGCCTCAGGATCCGGAGGAGGAGATCAGCCCGCGCATGGCGCTGCCGGCTAACACAAAGTACATTGTGACCGCCGCCGGAGTGGGCGCCTGTGCGCTGCTGTTGGCGTGGAGGTTTAAGAATTAAGGGGATTGATACCTGTTAAAAGAAGAGAAGATTAGACTCGTAGTCTCTGGAAAGAGGATCTTTAGGGCATGGCGTGCCTTATCGTAGCCACCGACCAAGTATGGCGCGAGGCAGCTGTTTAATAATTACCCCCCCCCTGTAATTTCAGCTGACTTGCCACCAGACCTTTGATCACGTCGTTAATTACGAGCCAGATATTACGTCGCCCTGCGTTTTTAGCCTCTCACCGCTGAATGAAGTCGACAAGCGAGCCAAAGAAAAAAAACCTAAAAATGAAATCGACCCTCCTTGTTATAGGCATGGATCTCAGGTTATTTATGCTGTTGCTGTGTATATGTGGTCTGGGACGACAGAAATGTTTGTTCACTCGTCTGATAAGCACTTTTCGAGATAAGAGTGTGAGCAGAGCCGAAGATTTTATCCAGTGTGGACTCTGGAAGAGAGAGTAGCAGCATCTTTTTTTTTTTTTTCCTCATTTTGATAGTGGGCGATGGGGCTGTTAACGATGGCTAGTGCACTGTCTGTATTTATTTGTACATATATACACTCTATATAGATGTGAAATTCTATATTTTGGGGAAGAATGTCAGAACTATCAGATACCACTGTTCTCTCCAAAATTATTTTTCTGTAATGGCACCATCCCGTCAATTTGAGTCTGTAGGAGGTCATCTCCTTAGCCCCATTCATGAATGGGTGTTTTAAAGGTGATTTATTTTAGTTTTTCTTATTTACTCTGTGTTGATGTGTTGTAGTTTATACAGTGACATAATGGCCAGGTCTTTCAGCACTCTGTTCCAGATCTGCAGCTGTGTGAACTTGATGGACAATAAGTAATCTTAAAGTTTTATTTTTCCATGTTTTCTGTCTCTCCTCTACTGTGTCGTGTTTTGTGCAATGAGATTTTACTGTAAATATTGTCAGTGCAGTAATTGTCACAGATGCAATTATTTTTGCACATTTTAAAGGGATCTTTCAGCTGCAAAGATACTTTGTAGATGAAATTTGCCATCATGGTACACAAAATTGTAATCTCACTGAAAGTTTGAGCTCAATTTTTATGCACCTGTGTCTAGCTATGCATTTCAAAATCACATCAATAAAACCAAAATGATAGAAAAAAAAGGTAATTGTGCATGATGAATTTCCTTTCAGAAAAAACACAACTTAAAGATGTCATGTTTTTGAGTATCTTTTTTTTAAGCCCATCCATCATCTTACCTGCTTTGTACAGTTCACTGTCACATTCACCTAAGTGCAATTTGTCCACAGTGCATGCGTTTGGCTTGTGGGGAACACAATAAGAATATCAACAAAGTTTTGATTTATTAAAATTTGTATAGAGGAAGCAAGCAAATTTTCATTTATACATGTGAAATTTGCTTTAAAGTTTTAAGAGAATCAGTACCTACTCATTATCCAAGATTATATACTTAAAGCAGAAAGTTACATCATGACATTTGACTTTGATACTGTCTTTAATGTCACCTGTCACAGAATTGAGCAGTGCATTCACAATGGTAGAAAGATTGTGTTGTGGATCCTTGTTCAGTTTAAACTACTATTTTGTCAATATCTAATAATCTGTAGAGTGGTGTAATCTGTGATTAAATTAAGAAGAAGAATAATCCTGGTTATTGTCACATGATTTTCTTCAATGTGACAAAAAGTGACATCAGCCTCTTTTTAACTATTTATTGAAGAGCTCTGATTGGCTGGCGCAGCTGTCATTCATCCACTTGTCCCGCCCCCTCGATTTTCAGCCAATAGAAAGAGGACATGTACAGTGGCCGTGTTAACGACGCTGCTACTCAGAGCGCTAATTAGCCTGGACCTCAGTGTCCACACTGACGCTTTTATGGTCTAATTCCCCTCATTAAACCGCAGCATTTATGTAGCTAATCTGTCTCCATCAATGGCGTTCAATGGCCACCAACGCGACGACCATGAGAGCATCGACGAGGATGAAACGCCCACGAAGCAGCCTCGGTCCGACGAGGTGATGCTGCCCGGACCTCCCCGCGCCGAGCCCGGCTGCGAGGCGTCCGTGTCCGCCCGGAGGAGCTCCAACCCGGTGGCGAGGCAGCGGAGGGAGTCGGTGAAGAAAACCAGGCCGCGTAGGTTTTAACTCCTCTTAGCTCCCGGGGCTCCGTGTATTTACTGGGCGGGAGGGGAAAGGAGAAGAAGAAGAAGAAGAAGAAGAAGGCTCCGTTGCATGTTTACAACAAAATTAGAGGCGTTCCCCCACACAAAAGAGCAATGAAAACACAGCGTAGGACATTAAATTACATCACTATCCACGTTTAAAGTCTAAAAATAAATGTAGAGACGGATAATAACAAGCTGTGATGTTATAATTGCAGTAATATGTGCTATAATATCCAGCAGATAGCCAGGATCTATTGTAATACAAGATGGCGTTGGTGGTACACACTGTACTGCTGCTGAGGATGAAGCTGCTCTTCATTATCAGCCCACAATGAGACATCAGCCCTGGCAACAGCCCTTCACATCCAAAATTATATTGTAATGTCATCAATTCGTTCATTGAGCCTTTTTCTTTTACCTGTATAATCTCAATTGTCTGTGAAGCTTCTCTGTCATCCAGATCATGGTAGTATTTTACAGATAAAAACGGAGGCAACTGGACATCTCTGAGAAGGTCTTCTGAAGATTCCAGATTCAGTATTTATGAATGGAGGGCTTATTTTGTTCACATAAATAACACAAGTTGACCTTTTTTGTGGATAATTAACCCATGACACATCATTATACACGCATCCATTTCACACAGCGAGAACCTCAGGCTCAAACCTGTATGACTTATTTTGCACATATGCATTTTTATACATACGCATATCTTTTTATCATATGCTCAGTAAGGAAATGCATCAATGCAGGAAAGGCATGATGGAGTGATTTGAAAGGTGCATGTGAAAAAATGTGGAAGTCAGTAAATGCATGAATATAACCACCTTGAATGAAAATGTGGATCAACATGTAAACTATATATTTGTGCAAATTAGTGTGATCCGGTGATCAGTGTGTAAGTAGAAGGTCACATGAGTCTTTGGTTATAAATTCCTGTCAGCTGTTTAGTCCTCTCATGGCAAACGGAAAGAAAGAGTTCTTCAGTCCTGCATTTAACACTGCTAAACCTCTAGCCTGAGGGTAGTGTGAAGTGTGAATAGTCTATGTTAGGGGTGAGTGGGAGGATGAATGTTACAATTCTCGTAACAGTGTCTCTTTTCCCTAAAATGCAGGTGTACAGCTATGTTTTGTCTCTTCCGAGGGCATCCTCCCTCCTAACCACTGGTGTCACCCCTCTTTACTAACTACACATCTATCTGCACTTCTCCTTTTACTTCCTGTCTTTTTGCCCTTGTGGCAGCTATAATCTAATGTTGCACTGTAAAGTACTAATGCTGCCTCTAAATTGTAAGTTGCTTTGGATGAGAGTGTCCGCCAAATCAGAAATGTAAATTAAGAGGATGATAAGCGAAATGTTGTAAAAGACCTAAGTGAGGTCCAGGATGCGTTTGTTTTAATCACTTAAACACACTAATCACAGTCTCTCATATTGCAGCCTTCCCCTGGTTTGGGATGGACATTGGAGGCACCCTGGTGAAGCTGGTGTACTTTGAGCCCAAAGACATCACAGCAGAGGAGGAGCAGGAGGAGGTGGAGAACCTGAAGAGCATCCGCCGCTACCTGACCTCCAACACGGCCTACGGGAAGACGGGCATCCGGGACGTGCACCTGGAGCTGAAGGACCTGACGCTGTGCGGCAGGACGGGCAACCTGCACTTCATCCGCTTCCCCACCCACGACCTGCCGGCCTTCCTGCAGATGGGCCGCAACAAGCACTTCTCCAGCCTCCACACCACCCTCTGCGCCACAGGAGGCGGCGCGTACAAGTTCGAGTCTGATTTCCGCATGGTGCGTTCTGCAGTTGTTCTGCTCTTTGTTTGCTTTTACAAGCTGGACAGGAAGATCTGGAAGGGTCAGTCCCCCAGCTGCATAGTTGTTTTCAACTGAATAATCAGAGTTTAAAAACTCTTTAACTTAAAACAAACCTCAAATGTTCATCTACATGATATAAGAAAGATCACTTTTAGACTATCTGCTAAATGCTTTGTTTCTAATTATATTTTAGTAGGTCTGCACAAACTGTCTCATTTATAATTAAATTTTTGTACATAGTATAATTAATTAAAAATATATGAGCATTATAGCAATAGCCTTTCTGTCTGACATAGATAACCATAAAAACAATATAAGCTGACACCAGGTATAATTGCAAAGTATCACACAATAACATATTTAAATATATATCTTGCATAATATGTTTCATACACAAGATTATATTTGTATTTTGCCATTATTTGGCCATGATAAAACATCTGTAACTTATTTACAAAGTGAAATACACAATGAAACAATTGGAAAAACTAATGAACATGAAATGAATATAATCCATGTTCTCTGTCTTCCCCTCCAACAAACTGAAGATGGCAGACCTGCAGCTTCACAAGCTGGATGAGCTGGACTGTTTGATACGAGGCGTCTTGTACATCGACTCAGTGATGTCCAGCGGACCCTCCGAGTGCTACTACTTTGAAAATCCCACCGACCCGGATCGTTGCATCCAGAAACCCTACACACTGGAGAACCCCTATCCTCTGCTGCTGGTCAACATAGGGTCCGGGGTCAGCATCCTGGCGGTCTACTCTGAGAACAACTACAAACGTGTCACAGGGACCAGGTAATTGTCAGTGATGGAGATTCAACATCAATGAGATTTCCAGTGAGATGTTGAGAATAGACAGCTGAAACAGAAAATGTGACATGAGGGAACCTTAGGTGGATTGATAAGGAACCTGTACCTTAGTGTGAAATAGCAGCATTTACTTTCATCTCTGTTAGTTTAACTTGGGTTGATTATTAAGTTTTCAAACTGTTACTTTTGCCCTCCAGCCACTCTCTCCCCTGAACTGGTTTATTTTTATATGTGGTTTCTCTGTCTGCTGGCATAAAGAGACTTTTGGAGGCTTGGTTCTCCCTCAAACATAATGACCCTTTGTGCTGAGAAGCAAATGCTCCCATGAGTGTGCTTGATTTGGGAGCCTTATAATGTGCATGACCTTCTTTTTAAGAGGCTAATGTTAGTTTTGGCAGAGACATTTTATTCTGGAATATTTAAGTCGAACAGCACAGACAAGAATTTGATATGTCTGCTGATAAGTGGCCGAGTCATAACAAATGAGGAGATTCATTCAGTCCCAGCCAACCTCTGTTACAAGAACCATAGCTCTTTTAACTGTTTAATGGGTGTTTTTTTTTCTTTTTTTTATACATTTGTACAATTTGATTGTGTTTGTGTGCTTAAAGGGTTAAATAGATAAAATCCCGTATCCCCTTTGTTGTGTGTGGCTCTTAGCCTCGGCGGGGGGACCTTCCTGGGCCTGTGCTGCTTGCTGACCGGCTGCTCGACTTTTGAGGAAGCCCTGGAAATGGCGTCTGAGGGGGAAAGCACGCGAGTGGACAAGCTGGTGCGAGACATCTACGGCGGAGACTATGAGAGGTTTGGGCTGCCAGGCTGGGCTGTAGCCTCAAGGTGCGGGTTTACAGCGGCATTGTGTTGAAATCTGTTCCTCAAAAAAACAAAAAAAAAACAATCAATAAGCATCCATAACCAGTCACTGCACACAGTAATGAGCAGGACTTCTCTCGTCCACAATTCCAAGGTAACAGCCATTACTTATTTATTTTGTCTGACAGTGGCTTGTGTTCTGATTTTGTAGTTTTGGTAACATGATGTCTAAAGAGAAGAGGGAGTCTGTGTCCAAGGAAGACCTGGCCAGAGCAACGCTGGTCACCATCACTAATAACATCGGCTCCATCACCAGGATGTGTGCCCTCAATGAGGTTAGTAGGTCATGTGGATAACCTCCCTGTGGTTCGGGTGGAGTGGTCAGGGTTCTGATCTTCATGCTGTGTCCTCTGTGTGATGGCATACAGTTTTTAAAAGCAGGTGAATCTTTTGTCCAGATTTGGAATGATGGGCTGTAATCAAAGGACTTGCTCCCCTGCTGGATGCTCCCTCTTTGCTCTCAGCCTCTTTACGGTGCTGCCTTGTGACGTCTTGATCAAGCAGCATTGTACAGGGCTATGAAGGCGAAGAGGATGTAAACTACACTTTCCCCAAATCTCAAGCCAAGTGCAAGGGCTAGTTAGTTAGTGCAAATATGATGCCACAGTTAACTTGGGATGTGTTACTAGATTTTACAAGTCAGGCAAGTGTACATTTACACAACATAACTCTGATCTAAAGTGTTAACCAGTATATTTTTCATCTTCATCCTTCTTACTTAGAACATAGAGAGAGTTGTGTTTGTGGGCAACTTCCTCAGAGTGAACACCCTTTCGATGAAGCTATTGGCCTACGCCATGGACTATTGGTCCAAAGGACAGCTCAAGGCACTCTTCCTCCGGCATGAGGTGAGAACTCAACTCCTTATTGACCTCAGACATCACAAATATTTTGTGCTTGGATCGGCTCAATGATTTCTAACTCTGTTTTGGTTCCTTCAGGGTTACTTCGGAGCAGTTGGAGCCCTGTTGGAGCTTCTGCATCCATCCTAATCTGTCCTAAACAACATCCAAAGAAATACTTGTCAATCTGCTGCAAAGACCATTAGCACTTTAGACTGTTCTGACTCAATTCCACAGTGTAATGCCAGACAGCAGCCAGTTACTCGTCAGTTTTGTGGGAAACACTGTAAAACAGATAAAGGACCCGTTCCGCTGTCATAACTCGCGTCGGTTTGCAAATCGGTGGCTCTTAAATGTTAATTTATATCTGCCGTAGCGGGCTGTTCTGCCTGGACTTAAGTTTTAGCCACAAATGCCATAGAGTCACTGTCAGTAAACTTAGCCTGAAATATCTCAAGGAAAGTCACCACAGTTGCCTGAAATACTGTAAGTTAAAACATCCTTGACATCAATTAGACTTTTGTTTTGGACTGGACTCACCATCAGGTGGTATGATGTCTCGGGCCAAATACTTACAAGTACACTGTAAGGTTTCTTTTACTGTACTTGGGCATAGGAGTTTGTTCTGTGGACTGTAAGCTTAATACAATGGATGCTTGAGCTCAAAGATAGACATTTATTTCAGATTCAAATGTGGAAACTGCCCAAATTTAGCTTTGGACATCTAAAGATGACTTAAATAACATACAACATAACCCAAACATGTGAAGATGACAATGGCAAAAGACATTTTCAGAAACTGAAACCTGCTTTTTTTATGTTAATGATTATGTTGCTAAATAATGAATCAGTTTATTATACCTGTAGTCCTTCTGATTGACTCAATCAGCACTGGTAATATCTTGAATTTAGATGCTTGAACTCAAAATACACACTGCCTTGTTTCTCCGTTGACTTCATAGTTTGTAAAAAATAATGTGTCCACGTCATTAGGCACTTTCCCTGATCGTGGCATTAACTGTCGCATAGTGTTGTTCATTCTGCCAGTATAAAAAGGAAATTGTTAATAATGGTACCTGTTGATGCCTGGCTGTTTTAGCAACAGTGGTATAAGGAAATCTAGACAATCAGTGTCTACATTGAGACCGTATTGGATGAATGATGAATGTCAGCTCCTCTTTGACCCCAAACCTCTGTCCTGCTAAAGTGCCCTTGAGCCACTGCATCCATTTTGTTATAGAGAGAAATCGGAGCTGTTCTATTTTAAGCGTTGTGAAAATGCAGGAAACAATTAGGGCATTACAATCCCTGATTATTTATTAGGTCCAAGAAAAAAAAAAATCTTTAAATGCAGAAACCTGATGCAGCCCTCCAGTGGAGGTTATACATCAGGTCTTGAGTGTGTTCAGTCAATATTAATGTACTGTTTTTGATTTACACCTTGGTCAGTCTCCTTTTAGATTTTGTTTTTTCAGTGAAGATTGTCAAGGTAGACCTTCATTGACCGTGTGTCTCTGACGTGCATGTATGTTATCTGTGCTTCATTCACTGCTTATCCGTCCCATTGAACTGTAATCTATTTGTCCACTAATTGGTCCATCTATGGATTACAGGGACCATAATAAATCATAAATCTACCTTATGAAGGTATTTCACTACCAAAACAGTTGTTGGATGTCAGTTGCGAGAGACAATTGATTTTAGATCAAGTGCCTGTTATGTTTTTGTATAAAAAATACATAGAGTGAGAAGAACTGAACTGGTGTGTAATTCTCAAGGTTTCTGTTTTTTCGTTTGGCTTGCAATGAAACAAATGAGTTTTTGTATGATTGAGGATTTCATACTGCATTGTTCTGATTAAATATATTTCTTTGTGAGTAATTCTTGTTTGTTTCCTTGTTAAGAGTTACATGAGATAATATAAACCCCATACCAATTATCTAGTGGAAGCAGGTACTTCAGCATGAAAACAACAGGATGTGTCCCAGCTGGGCAATTCATGAAGCTAGCTAGCATTGCCATGCATGTTAATTTAGCTTAGCTAGCATTATCAAGGTAGTAAATTTAACTTAACTCAAACACACAGGTAACCAGACTTCCAAAGAGCTGGTTGAAGTTTCTGGGCAATTGGTGGACAATTTTGTACAACTCATACGATTAGCTGTGACTGTAAATTGCGAGGGAGCCAAACAGGTGGACCTCTCCTACCAATCGGCATCATAGTTTAACTTGGACTTTAAAAAAAAGGTTTAACTGAACTTTAAACAAAAAGCAAACAACCAAAACGCATCTATTTCATCACGGAGAATGAAGAACTAGATGTGTAATACGTGATAAAGATTGTAATGTAGTTTAACGATAAACTTAAAGATATAGACACAGGTATCAGGACCCGATTTCCCGACAATGGGAGCTGTTGCTAGGCAACCAGCGACGATGTTGCTTGCCACAGCCAAAAGAGTGGTGGCAAAAAACCGAGGTATAATCGAAGTATAACATTACTTCTGGCGTTGGGTAATTAAAGGTGTAATTATCCCTTATGTGTAATTATCCCTTAAAGGTTTGTAGAGGGCGTACCACGTTTTCTCGTTAGTTTGTAGGCTGTGGTTAGCGCACATATTGTAAGGTGTTTATGCCTAATATACTATCACTACCCTCACCACAACGGCTGGATTTAAAAAGAAATTACAATAAAGTCGCACAGGGTCAGTGTAAGGGTATTTTCATGGTTTAAACAATAATTTTGTAAACTCTGTGCAGATATTCAAAGTTGGACGCACTTTACGCCTCCTCGGGCACGTAGACTGTCTATCAGACACGTGAAAATCACGGTTTTCTTCCCTTATGCAAGCGAAAAGAGCCTGTTACGGAACCATCCATGAAAGAGTTAGTGTGTGTCCGAGGAGTAGATCCAGCCCACTACAGTTCAGCCTCCTCCTCCTCCTCGTCCTCCTCCTCCTCCTCAGTGAAGGCTGCACAGCTGGCAATTTGCAGACCATAACGCAGTAAGGAGTAATTGGCTGCTTGGTGGACCTCTGTCCCGTAACTTGGACCTGTATTTGACGGACAAGATGCATTAACACCACTTGGGATACTTCTCTTCCAGTTTATGAACTCCTGGATTAACCAAAATCTACCACCCTCTTCCTCCTCCTTCTCCTCCTCCTCTTCCTCGTCCTCCTCCTCTGGAACCGCTATAACCTCCTCATACTGGACACGATAAGGTAAGATAACGTAGGTTCGTCATTAGTTTCAGTTTCAGAAAATCAAAATTAACACCATGTGGACTTGTGGCTGAGAAGCAAAAATCACCCCAAGAAGGCTCTTAACAGTAAAACTATTATCTTTCAGTGCTGGATCACATTAAACACTATGTATTACCATTGGTATTAATATTGAGTTACAATTTCTCGATAAACTCGCCTATAACTATTCAGTCAGCAGCTGGTTGGCATGATTTCGTCTTTACCATGTTGAATAGTGGAGATGGAAATTTGAGGAATTCTGCATGAGGAAACAAAATATGTTTCCAAACTCAAATATTGACTTTGAAAAAATAGTTTGAGCTGTTTTCACAGGAACCCCTGCTGCCAAATATCTGGCATGGTGTACTGGAATTTAATAGTAAGGCACTGATACTTGAGAAGAAGCTGTATACAGTTGGAAACTCTATTAACTACTCATGCTGAACCACTCATAGTTGTATTCGCTTCAGAGCAACATTTGGGTAATTAAGTCCATTCCAGTCATTTTTTCTGTGCTAATAAATTGTTTGAGCGTCTAAATGTATCATAATTTTGATGTCTGAATAAGTTGCTGTGTCTACAGTTGCAGATAATCATTAATGGAATTCAGTCCAGATGCTCTGCAGCTGTTTTCCCAATGATTAGTGGTGAAAGGGTTAATTGATGGCAGTTGTCGGATATCTGTGAGAGCTCAAAAAACAAAGCACTGGGGTAGAGTCACTGGAGACAGGATAGACAGCCTAGAGATCAACATGGCAACCCTCAGAAGTTCAAAATGTTCATTTTATTGTCACTTTTTAGAAATAAAAAGCTTCTCTGTCTTCAGTTTGTCTTACCAAACAGTTTGGTAGTGAAAGCCAACAAACCTCTAATTGCCTTTTCTCAGGATTCCTTGGAAATCGTTGACCACGACGTTTCTATTTTTAGCCACTGTAGATGTTTCTCGTCTGTACGTTTGCCTCTACTTTTGAAATATATCCCTCTGAATTTATCCATACATCTGTTTCTCCCATCACTCATCCACTCCCTTTGATCACATTAGACTGTTTTGGGGATAAAGTTTCTTGAAGCTCCTCTAGAGTCAACTATGTGTGGCAGCAGACAGGAAAATAGTCTCTGGAACTTCCAAGGAGCTTTCATTCCCAGTGTGTTTTGTTCCCATTAAAGTACAATAAGGTAGCGATTATCACATGTGGTTTACTATGTGTTCAGCGGGAATATGTGCAAGCAGTATCTCAGGATAAGACTCTATGTTGACCAAAGCATGTTTAGGCAAAGAGCCACACTGATGTGGTTGTTTCGAGCCTTTCACAAGACCTGATCCATGAGCACATTGTTAAGGAGGGACTCTGGTTTACTGAGGGGGCGAGACAGAAAGAGAAACAATGTGTGATTGGTAGACAGAGAGGGTGAATTAGGATTGGAAGGTGAAAGTATTGGCCTTTTTGTTTATTTCGGGCACTTACATGATTTGATTAACCAAAAGCCACAAAATCAACAACTTGTACATTAATCATTGCATCATCTTTTACATATTTCTTCTCAATAGTCAATTCATCCATCCATTGCTGTGTACCTTAGTGGTGGTGCTTCCCTGAAGGCAGGGAATCCACGCCGGACAAGACATACACACACAAACCATTCACTCCCACACTCACACACAGAGCCAATTAAGAGGCTCCTATTGGGCCATATACTGTTGAAAGATGCTGGAGTTGGATGCCCCAAAGAAGACCTGCACAGACAAGACAATACTCAAAAACATGCATATTCAGGTCAGTTACAGACTCTTAGAGCCTACGTCCTATGTAGGACAGAATTATGGTACAAAGTGGAAAAGATAATGGACGGAAAATCCTGAAGATGCAGAATACCTGCACAAAATGTGGCTTCTGTTCAGGCAGTGACGGGGCCTTTAAAGCTTAGAGTGGAGCCGACTAAAACTTGGAGTGAACTTGTGTCCTTCTATACCCCGTGAAATTGGACTCAGATGACACAGTCTCTCTCAGACATGTTTTGGAAAGGCCACCATAAGGTTGTGGTCCCTCTACAAATACATCACACTACTGTATTTGTGTCTCTGGTGGAAAAAAAAACCTACTCATGAAAAGCTAATAAGGAGTGTAGCTGTCAAGTTATCAATAGCGGGCCTATGTTAACATTCAGGACGTACCAGAGCCATACAGGAAGGTTTTAAGAGAGCAGAGCGAACATTTTGTATGGCTTATTGTGTCAAGAAATATGAATAAATATTAGAGGAAAATGTCCTGAATTGTAGTGTTGTCTGCCTGAGAAAAGTCCACCTTTAGCCCACATTACTAAAAAAACTGGACAGAAAAATCTTCAAGTGGTATTACACATACTTTAAATGTGCAGGTCTTAAATTCCTGAGAATAAATTCAAGTCATTTAGTCTCTCATATTTTTGAATGCTCAATCAATTTGCCCTCGGAGTCAAATAAACAGTGGCCAGATGTTTTAACTCAACCTGCTGGAGTAACTCTACACCCTTAAATCAAAGCCTCTTCCACATCCTGAGCATATTTCCACTTCTTGGGCTGGATATAGCTATATGTAAAACACATTAGCAGGAAAACTTGGACTTTTCATTGTATATAACACCAGTTAGGTGATTGTTGATGGTAAATTATGACATTTACGATGGCTCTTTCCAACATTTTGACTTCTCTGGAGCACGTTTACAGCTCTCAGATGTTTTGTATTATAAAAGATAATGGAAACTCATTTTGTCAGATTTGTCTTGATACTGTCATTGTTTTTCTTCATCTGCAGGTGATATAATGGAAACATCCATGTGCAGACCACTGTTAGCATTTAGCCTCCTGTTTGCATTGTGGCTTACTTGCGGTTTGGCTCAGACCACACCGTCAAACACAGCCACACCAGCACCAACAGCATCCAGTCCGTCTAGTCCGCCCCAGACTGAACGGCTAAAGTTCAGACTGTCGGGACATCCGCGAAAACACAACGAGGGCAGGGTGGAGATTTTCTACAAGGGAGAGTGGGGGACCATCTGCGATGACGACTTCTCGATAGCCAACGCCCACGTGCTCTGTCGCCAGCTTGGCTTCGTGGAGGCCACGGGATGGACCCATAGTGCCAAATACGGAAAAGGCCAAGGTACTGGAACAATGACCCCAGCAGCTGTCTGAGGCTTTGAGCTTTGACATATGTGTGTTAGTATTCAAAATATGAACCAAATGTGCTATATTTGACCATTTGGAGCAAATTCTGTCCCACCTCAAAACTAGATAAAAGGATTAGGTTCAATACAATTAGACTTAGTTATAGCAGGAAATATTTTAAAGGGGACCTAACAGTTTATTTGATATTTAGCCTCATTCTGTGGTGTACATATCTAAGCTGTGGAGCACTCATTTCATCAGAAGTGTATCAGATGTGATCTTACACATCTGATACACTTTAGATGTGTGATTTTGGTTTGTTTCTGTCCCTTGTCGAGTTGAACTACATCATATCAACTATAGAGCATGTACATATCCATCCTTACATGTCTGAGCCAGAATCAGAGGAGTATTCAGAGTCAGGGTCATGACAAAATCACAGTTTTTGGCACAGGGGGACCCCTTTTGTCTTTTTCGCTTAGGGACCCCTTTTGGTCAGGGATGGCCCTGGTCATGTACCTTAATTTCTTCTCTTTAGCCAGAAATAGACTGGTTATTCAATAAAGCAAAGATACATGTGCATTTTTCACTGTAGTTCCCCATTAAATACATTGGCACAGATCTCTATTTTAGGCTCTTATCGAGCCCCTGGCCTAGAATAAATCTGTGGATAACCTGCTGCCATAAGTTCCCAGAGCACCAGCATAACCGTCAAGTAGGTGTCACTTCCAGGCCTGGGCCGATTACTTTTCCGCAAGCCTGGGAGTTTGCTGGAGGCACACTGACAGTTTGCTGCCTGTCCAGGGAAAATCTGGCTGGACAACGTGCTGTGTAACGGAGGTGAGAAGAGCATCGAATCCTGCAAGTCCCGCGGCTGGGGCAACAGTGACTGCACTCACGACGAGGACGCCGGGGTCGTGTGCAAAGACGAGAGGATCCCAGGCTTCGTGGACTCGAACGTTATCGATGTAAGTCACTTACACTGTGTGGCATGACAGGTTTGTAATTGTGTCATAAAAATAATGTTCACAACCCATTAAGAAGCTGGTAAAACGCCATAAACGTCTCCGTTAACAGGCACTCTGCTGCCTATAGACTATGAGATTCAACCCACATGGAAGGCATTCGATGCCTTAGTGTGACGCCACCTGTAGCTACCGCACACATGGCGCTGATTAGCTCTGCCCTGAACCATGTGTGTGAGTCTGTTAAAGCTACACCTCTTCTACTGTGTCGCGGCTTCTCAGTAAACCTGTGCCTTTGTTTGTGGAGCTTTGTTGAAGAGCAGGGTCATGACCCCAGGGTCTCTGGGTCAGATGTGAAATTCTGCTGTTGTGTAGTTACCTCCTCCTTAGGCAGAAGCTCAGAGTTTAGTAAAGTGTGAGCCACGCTCCAACCTCCAGTAAAACTATTCAGGGAGTTCGTTCTTCACGTGCTCTCAGATGGGAATTACGGCTGAATGAATGTGGTGAAGTGAAGCTGGACTTCAGAAAAAAAGAAAAAAAAACATCCCTGGAAAAATCAAGATCACACACTGCCTCTTCACTTTCCATGTGACCTCTTTGATGTGTATTTATTTAACTGACTGCAGCAGGTGAACAAGGTTAGACTGGGGAAGCTTTTTAGATGAGGTGTCTGTAACACTGAACTGGAGAGCCAGTGGGCGGACTGAGATGTGGAAGTGCTCTGCCTGTTCACTGAGTCAGACTCAGTCAGATGTGGAGTCCAGACTTTAATTTGTGACCACACACTTTTGTTTTTTCCAAATTAAACCACAGCGGAAGTGACTCAATGGAAGGCCCTCATTCACAAACCATCACATTCACCACTTATGAACTATTAGAGTGGGGATTACACCTCAATTATTCCATCACAGCTGTGACCGTTCATCTGCCTTTGTCATTTAACAGTTTTACGGAGCAAACTGAAGTCTTAAAGAGTGAATCTGAGCACATCTGGTGACGGTTGTGTCAGCGTGATCAAACCTCATGATTTTATGCTACTTCAGCCTCAAGCAGTGGCTGCTAATCGTTGTCGTTGGGAGCTAATTCAACCCTCATGGCCAGTTAGAAAACACATCCTAATATGCAAAAATGTGCATAACAATAATAATAATAAAAAGCAATCCATGACCAACAACATTTGATGTAGTATTGTGAAAGTTTTGGTCAGATTAGAGTGAAAAATTACCCCTAGAGGATGAAAGCGTCCGCTAAGTGAACATCTGGGTCAACTGTGTCTTTTTGTTTTGGTCAGGCCCAAGTCAGTGAGAACACAGTGGAGGAGGTGAGGCTGCGGCCTGTGGTTGCCCTGGCCAGGAAGAGGCTGCCCATCACTGAGGGAGTGGTGGAGGTGAAGTACAAAGACGGCTGGGCGCAGGTCTGCGACCTGGGCTGGACCATCAAAAACACGCGTGTGGTGTGCGGCATGCTGGGATTCCCACATGAGAAGAAGGTCAACAAGAACTTCTACAAGTAAGTGAATCGCTCGGCTTCACCCAGCACAACCTGATCCCAAGGGTTGGGACAACTGACAACTTAATACGCTGAAGGCATGGTTTGTTACAGGCCCTAGAAATCAGAGAAATTAGAATTGAGACATGGCAAGGGTCAGCATGCAAACTCCACACAGAAAGTCCCTTCGATCTGACCAGGATTTGAATTCAGGACTTTCCCTTACTGAGGCGACAAAGCTAACCAGGTATGAGGACATTACATTATCAATATTTGAACCTGTGGGATAATGCTTAGAATTAAAACACCTTAAAGTGGTTATTTGTCATTCTTTGTCATAATGGGTTACTTACTGCAACCTGTCCGACATTCTTCTGGTTTTAGTGTTTAAAGCAAAGTGGCAACACTTTGACCAAACTGCAGGCAGGATCTCAGCACGTGTTTGGAGAAAACTGAAAACTGCTTTCCCTTTCTCTGCCACAACTACAGCTCGCCAACAAAACCCGACAAGCTGCTGATGACTCTGTCTGTTATGTCTGCCTTCAGAGGATGTTTTTGTTGTTCTTTCGGATAGACACACAATCTCATTCTCAGTGTGTGTGTGTGTGTGTGTGTCGGGGTCTGTGTTCATTACTCTGCAGAGGAGGATGAAGAGCGATTATTACAACTTCCTGCTGAGATGAAAGATTACAAAGCAGTGTGTGAATTTTTTCCCATGTGCTTTCACATCTGGCTGAAATTGAGACTTCTGGATTTATTGACAAATCTGAAAGACTTGTGACATATTTTCTTGTTGATTTAATTTTGAATTGAAATCGTTTTCGGTTATTGTGATTTACACATTAAACTATTTTGGCATTATCTTATTAGTTAGATGGGCTAACCTTTCCTTCTCTGCTTCGTTTTTACTCTGGAATCTACTGGGTTCAATCAGTGTATATATTCCCATCGGTGGAAAAATCAGCTGAACAGCTGGACTAAGGCAAAAGATTAGCACATAAAACCCACTGACATTGTTTTCCTTACAGATATAAACAGTTTAGACTGTGATATGAGGAGAAATAGAAAAGCCATGACTTTATCGGACTCCCTTTTTCTCCTCTTAGTACGTCCGTCCAGAATGACTGCACACATTCCTGGCTGCGCTCCAGTTTGAGGCAGTTTTATTCATCCCGTGCAGACGGTTCACAGTGGTGCGAGGGGGAAATGTGTGTTTTCTCTCACACGTGTGTGAAGGTTGAGACTCGGGGTAAACGGGGAGGGTGCGGTCTGCTCGGTCACATAATGCACATTCAGCACGGATTTTCTCCGCTACTACAAAATAAGAGCATACGAGACAGTCACCGACAAGTAGATGCTAAACAATCAGAGCAATCAGACTGAAGAGGCTGACCAGTTCTGAATAGTTGGAATAGCTCTGTGATTGAGATGGTACAATGGTGACCTGAAGTCTGTAACTTAATAAACTGGAGACTTGTGGAATGTCAGAAATGTTATTCACCTTTCACCTGACACGTAGTGCAGTGGTGTGTGTGTGTGTGTGTGTGCCTCTCTCCTGTATGTGATGGAATTTGGCTGTCTCACTGTTGCAGACGTCTGAAAAAACGAGCGGCTGAGAAGGTCTCCAAGCCAAAGGTTAATGTTTCAGCCGGTGGAAGGTACAACTGTCACTGGGGAAAACCCACCGTCCACCTCCGCCTGCACTCTGTCTGCTGAACCTTCGACAGTGGGTTTTCCTGTAGGAGAAGTAGACAATAACCACGTAGCTCCTGTTCCTCCCAAGTCGACCGCTTCCTCCTCTCTCTAATATCACACCGTGCAGCATGTGAATGGGTTGTATATTTTTATTTCGCCCCGCCAGAATTTGCGGATGCCTTTGCGTGTTTTGAGGTTTCCTCTTGTTTCTATTTCTACGTTTTCTCCTACACTTTTTCCACTGACATGGCACAGATTTCGACGACCTGTCTAATAAAGGGAAAGCAATGTACATATACATAAAGGTAATCCTCTTCAAGGACCTTTTATTAATCTGTACCGAGTCAGTGAGAGAGTCTTTTCCACATTTTCCACAAGTTGGTTCTTTTCAATCTCATGCTGGACAGAAGAACAAACAGCTGGAAACAGCTGGAAATCCCATTCTCCACTATGGCATGCTTTCTGCAGGTGGTCGGTAACTTTTCCTTCTGGGTTATTTGACTGAAAAGTCTCAGGTCTGAATTTCAAACATACTTGCGGACTGATACTGTACTCTTGATGCATTTACACTTAATATAATGATGTGCAAATTATAAATGACAGAGATTTGAATCATAGCAACAAGATATTAACAAAAGAAACAATAGTTAAATACTAAAACCTGCACTAAAAAGGTTGAGTAACCCACTAACATAGACTGTGGGCTGTGCTTTACAGTAAGCACAGTAACATCAAAGTCTGATGATTGCACCCACCCTTTGTAACATGAAAGCAGTGCCATCCAACAAACTAAATCAATGTGGTAACCTACTATAGCCAGTTCACATTGGCTATAGTAGTACAGTAGTATAGGTCATACTAACAAACACATTAATGATGTTTTACATGCCATACATACATGCAAAAAGTATATGGACACCCAAGTATTTGTTTGTTTTGTTTGTTAGTTTCAACGGTTTGTTCTAGCACTTTTCTGCTAATTTGCAGAGGAATGCTTTGCATGAATTGTCAAAAGTAGAAAACTCAAACAAATGTGTCCACATACTTTTGGCCATGTAGTGTGTAGTGTAAGCCATTGCTGAGTAAACTAATACATTTCAATTTTAAAGTAATGTGTTTGTCGTGTTTTTGTTGTCATCTAAAATTGTGTAAAAAAAAAAACTAAATGTGTGTGTCTTGTGCAACTTCTAACTTAACAGCTAATGTACATGTATCCTGGAAAATTACAGAGCTCATAATTTCACTTTGTCACCCCATTTCTCCTCCTAACTGTGCAGTCTAACCCGTGTTTACCTTGCAGGCCGACATCCAAAGTTAAAGCTAACTCTAAGTCTAAACCGAGCAGCCCTGGCAAAAGGTAATCGTAAATTAAATCTGTCTGAGAAGAGACCCAAACACATGCTGCTCCCACATTTAATAAGAAAAAAGAGACAGCGGGGAGCAGGGATGCCTGAAACACAACAGCAAAAAACTGTTTTATCCCTTTATTCTGAGTAATAATTTACTAGATCTTATTTTGTATTATGAATGTCATTTTATATCTTCATCTTGTTTGTACTTAAACGTCAGTTGATGTATGTCACGTCATTGTTTCATTTGCATATCATCAACACTTGTCTGCTGTGTGTGTCCTGAACAAAATGCTGAGCAGGACTTAAGTCGATGATGTGTCTGAGGTGACTCCAAACAAAACAAATACATTCTTTCATAAAGCAATGTACAAACAAAACAAGAAGTGTTCATAACTGTAGCAAATTCATATCTGACACATGATGTGATGATCAGTGGAATGTATAGAGTAAGTATGGATTATGAAGCAAGCTTCTGTTTCTGTCACCGCAGTCCTCTGTCTGCCTCTGTCCACCCCTCAGGTTGTACCTGCAGCGCCAGAAGAGCTTCTTCCACATCCACTCTGTGGCCTGCACGGGCACCGAGGTCCACCTGGCAGCCTGCCCCCTGGAGTTCAGCAAACCCAACGCCACATCGTCCTGCGTGGGCGGCTCAGCGGCTGTGGTCAGCTGCATGCCGGGGCCGCACTTCATGCAGAACAGCGCCCTTAAAAAGAAACTTAAAACCTCGGTAAAGTACACCTGAACTTCAATGAACTGATGACTCTACTTTTTTTTCACACAGCCGAGTCAGCAAAGTGGGAGAAGCTTGGGTCTCATTAATAACATTAACAATAGCTCTCTGTTCTATTGAATTGCCCTGGAGAGACAGGTGTGACAGTGAATCACAGAACCTGGACATAAAGCATCTTAATGGAGCTATCATTAATTCTATCATTTACCTTAAAGCATTCGAGCTGCAGTATGTCAAAGTGCACGCTCTGAAAATGGGACAATGGAAGACTTTTGTCAAAAGTAACAAATCACAGAACAACTACCTGCGATTCATTTTAGGAACGAAAACTATCTGGATTATAGATACTACAGATCCGTATAGTTACCTTCATTTATTAGTCAGTCCGATCACTCACATCGCTATAGATGAACTGTGGATTCGGCGTGAATGAAATCGTGACATTATTACGTGTTTATTTGTCGTCTAGAGCAACGTGAGGCTGAAGGGCGGTGCCCGGCCAGGCGAGGGCCGGGTGGAGGTGCTGAAAAACAACGAGTGGGGGACGGTGTGTGACGACCGCTGGAACCTGCAGTCGGCCAGCGTCGTCTGCAGGGAGCTCGGCTTCGGCAGCGCCAAGGAGGCTCTCACTGGATCACGCATGGGACAAGGTGAGGAGGAGCACACCTCTACATTATCCAAATGAAGCGATGATGAAGTGTGCTAGTCTAAACAAAGCTGATGTTTGATCTTGCCGAAGGAAAATAAGCAAGAAGAGAATAGAGTCTCGTCAGCATAATAACTTATTATTTGGCCAAATTGAGATATTGGTCCAACTCTGTTTTCCTAACACTGCTCCATCACTCTGCATAATGCCCTTAGCCATCAGAATATTTGTAACATTCTGAAATTGTAAGAGAAAAAAGTAAAATTAGGTAAAAGTAAATTGCACTTTTTCAATATTTGTTGCAGTGTTGCTGTTATTGAAGGGACCTTTGCATTTAGTCCTGATCCCAACACCTGAGGGAGAGGCATGTTGTAATTGTCCCCCGCCTCAACTTCAGCTGCAGTTTATCTCTCAGGTCATCTGAGAACTGAAAACCTATCCACATTCCGACATGGATTCCTCATTTCGAGTTAATAAGAGGAGTGTTGAAAACAAGCAAAGACCTTGAATAACCACAAAAGACAAAACACACCTATTACAAATGTTTCCTCGTACGACCAACACTGATACAGAATTAGAGGAGATTGTCACTCGTTGCAGCATGAGGACAGCCACAGAAATATGTGAGACTGCTGAGTCACTCAGAATACAAGCGCCAGCCAAATATTCAACTGTGTGTCTGTGTGTGTGTGTGTGTGTGTGTTTGAACATGGGGGTGTGTTCGAGTGTCGCAAAGAAACAAGCGCTCTTTTGAAGGGCATTTCCCAGAAACGCTGGGTGGAGATGTCTGCCCTGTGTGTGTGTGTTCATCGTGATTACGGCCGCAGAGGAAGTCCCATCACAACATGCCTTTGAGGCAGCAGCATGGCTGCTCTGTGCCCAGGTGGACGTCGGACCACCGCGAGGCTGCATCAGTCCAGCAAACATTCCTCAACGTCACCGAAGTCGGAAACAGGCGGCGTTGAAGGAATTCCTTTCAGGGAGGTTTTTTTTTTCTTTTTCGAGAATAGTCACCTGATGGTGCTGTGAGGTGAGGTGATGGAGTGAGCGTGGTACAGGGTGAGAGTTAGGCAGGGTGTCGCTGACAGAAGACATGCACGCTCAGCTAATAGTGCACAGCAAACGTACAGTACCTCCATACATACCGCTGAAGGTAACGTTTTCACACAACTCTGAGTCTGTCTCAGTAGTTTAGCAATTAGCACTGCCAGTATTACAGTAATTCAACAGTTAAACAAATAAATAATCAACAAAGATCTATTCTTAAAGCATTTAGACCTAAGCTTCACCTTTCTGACTATATCCACCATTTTTGAGTCCCCATGTTTGGGTTTGACTGGAGACTCTAAACTGCTTAAATTGTAAGAAAGTGAATGGTGTGTGTGTGTGTGTGTGTGTGTGTGTGTGGGGGCGACTTGTCCAGGTGGTTTTTACAGCCTTCGGATAGATGGATGGATGGATGGACGGATGGCTAGATCGATGAAGCTGCTGCTATGATGTGTCATTAGTGGTGCTGTAATGAGGCAATGATCAAACCTGTGCCCAGTTATATAGTTTTATATAAACCAGATCTGTTTCAGTTCTGGATCCACGTCTAGTTGAACTATTTTTTGTTTTTTGTTTTAAATGCCCTGATTTATCTGTTTCAGTTTTTTGCCGAGCACAGTTGTCTTTGTGATGCCTGGTGCAGAGACGCTGCAGGGTGCAGGCTTCCAGCTTGCAGCATGTTGTTGTCTGATGTAGTGATGATAAGACAGAGAGCGCACAAGTAGGTAAATGATGACTTAAATAGTTTGGTGGTGTCACGTTTGTATCAACAGCCCACTTCCTGTGAGTCAGACTCTGCCAGGAACTGTCATGTAGTTTACCCACAGTGTCTGTGAAGGTTATTCATCTCTCCCTTCAACAAAAAACATAAAATATGTCGTTTGGGTTTTGTTGCTTTTGCACTGCCAAGGGTGTTTCCTTGTCTTTAATACTGAAATACAACATTTAAACATAGTATAGTTTAGTCACAATAGAATATTTATGAACCATGTTTACTGCTCTTCTTTTTGCTTGATTTGATTTTTCACAGATTTCAGATGTTCCGTTTGGCCACAAGGGGCAGCGCTATGGTTGAAAAATGACATTTGTGCTTCTAACTGGAACACCATTTGGAGTTGAATTTTGATATTTTGCAGACAGATTCATCACTCATAGGGGAAGAACTGATTCGATTTTCATGCATTTTGGATTGTTCGTTTGGCCACAGGGGCAGCACTATGGTTGAAAAATTACATTTGTGCTTATATCTCCAGGCCGATTGATATCAAACTTGATGCAAATGAAGCAACACGGATTCAGGGAACACCATTGCATTCGGTGCCCAATGCATAGGTCTAGTTTGCGGATATATTTTACTGACTCTTCAGGTACTTTACAAGAAGTGCACGAACTGTCCGTCACACAAATGACTGTTGTTATTTTATGTGGAGAACAAATACTTATTTGTCTAGAAGCTTTCGTCCTGCATCATTTCGTCTTGACTCTCGATTTTGAATTATAGCTTTCTTTAGCTTATCTTTAACTTTTAGCTGCTGTTTGTTTTCCCGTCTGCCCGTCCAGGAATGGGTCCCATCTACATGAATGAGGTGAAGTGCCTTGGCCAGGAGAGGACCATCTGGAACTGTCCCTTCAAGAACATCACCTCAGAGGACTGTCAGCACACAGAGGACGCTGCTGTCCGCTGCAACATCCCCTACATGGGCCTGGAGAACTCGGTCAGACCTGAACCTCCTCACTTTGAGTTGTTTCAATTGAGGAAAAGCTAGGAAGCTAGATGTGCTAATTTTACTTGTGAATTAGTTAGAAACTGGATTCATACTGTTATTACATTGTCCTTTCATTCATCTCTCTGCTGCTTTAGGAGTCTTTTTAGTTTTACCTAACAGTAGATCTAGTTCTGATACTCACATAGAGTTTACAGTTTCCCTTTGTACTAGTACTTCAGCACTGCTGTCACAAAAACAGTGACATTTGAATTATGTCTTTTCCAAGTGTTGTACTTGTATATAGAAAGATTTGGAAACAGCTCATATATAATGTGTTTAATATTCTTAATGAGTGTTTCTGAGACAGCAGTGATCTCTTTCTAACACAGAGTATTTCTGGTTGTACAGTGTGCATTTTACCAGATCATACTCTTCCATGTTTCCTGTAGATACACCAAGTGGGATTAAAGACTCAGTTTGACTTACAGAGATTTGACCCATCATTTTGACAAGTTTTGTTGACAACACCAAGACTTCCAAAAGATACATAAACTGAGTTTTTACCCACTTGGCACCTCTTGTATCTACGTTCTGCTTTGTGGTGTACTGACCCCTCCGGCCCGACACAGATCCGAATCTCAGGCGGTCGGACCCGTTACGAGGGCCGCGTGGAGGTGCTGAGCACAGACTCTAATGGGACGCAGAGCTGGGGTCTGATCTGTGGGGAGACCTGGACCACCAAGGAGGCCATGGTGGCCTGCAGGCAGCTGGGCCTGGGCTACGCCAACCAGGGCGTGCAAGTAGGTTATTAACACCACTGAGACTAAGGTCCCACAGCGGAGCGGAGCGGAGCTGCTTTTAGGGGGGTGGACATATGCAAAGATAATATACTGTCATGATCATATATGAAATTCCTGTAAATGAAAATAATATGTTCATTCAAACACTTTCAGATATATTCCAGAATAACTACCACTCTTTTCATTGGTTTTTGGAATATACTTGAACACCATATGACAGTATATTATCAGTTCCATATGGAGTAGATGGTTTTCTTGCTGTTTTAGTCCCGACAGCTAAAACAGACACACAAGGAGTTTCTAATCAAACTCACAACCCACTCACCACCGAAGCCAAGTGGTGACCTCAGCTGGAAACCACGTTGACGTTCTCATCGCCCGAAAAAAAAACAAAAAACAACTAACCGAGCTGCAGCTTCACCAGCGGCTCAGCTTCCGCTGCCCGAGGTCTGAGAGCAGTTTAGTTACAGTCCAGACGACTCAGGGACAGGACAGGAAGTGTGTCCCCTCACTGACTCCCAGCAGGGCATCTCTGCAGATCCGGATAGTGGGCGGCCGCAGCAATTATGAAGGCCGGGTGGAGGTTCAGGTTGGCTCCAAGTGGGGCACAGTGTGCAGCACAGGCTGGACCACAAGGGAGGCCATGGTGGTTTGCAGGCAGCTAGGGCTCGGCTACTCCATGCATGCAATCAACGTAAGTACTGTAGGACCGAGTGAGGAGATCTGTCCCACATTGAAATGCTGAATGTGTATGTCACAGGTGAAAATTGAACAACGGCCCTAATTTGATCTGAGTTGAGAAAATGTTTAGGAGGCTAGGGGTTAAATCCATCCATTGAAACAGACAGTTTCTACGACACATATTAAACCATGGAACAATTAAAGAACAAGACTTAAATAATTAGGTAAAGAAAAGCTTAATATCACTCACATAATAAAAAAATTGGAGGAAATCTTTGAGTAGAGGTTTGAGCTTCATATTTTTAAGATACAAACTCACATATCAAAACTATATATTACACATTACATAAACCACACAGAATATACAATACATATTGTATGCAGACACAAAAACATTACAGTGACTTTTCCTGTTGTGGCACTAATATAGGAAACTTTTATCTCTAATTGCATATATTTGTACATATTATGTCTATGGTATGAAAGGAACAATGTTGATGTTATAGGTTAAATCCATCCATAGAGACAGACACAGAATAAACCATAAAATATGTATCATTGAAGACACAAACTTTCAACAGCTCATGTGTGATTGCAAAACCAGTAGGAAAAGTTTAGAACAATGTGATGCAGAAGACTGATGTCCTGATTCGCTTCCTTGTTAAATTCTAAGTTCAGTGGAAATGTGAGCCTTTCCTATCAGTAATAATATTGTTAAATCATCCAGTATTTTCACAAGTTTACTGTTCCCCAGTGATTACAGACCCCGCATTAATGTGTCCTCCGTGTCGAGCCAGAAATGAGTCACGAACATCTGTTTTTCAGAGCAGCGACATCACTCTGAAAACCGCCTGCAGTTTATTTCCCGACTGATCCACCGCGCCTCGTTTCTCTTTTGCATGTTTGTCTTCTCTGCTTTTGTCTGAAACCCTGAATCGAAGGAAACGTGGTACTGGGAAGGCAGCAACGTGACAGAGATGGCGATGAGCGGGGTGAAGTGCACGGGGACGGAGATGTCTCTGAGTCAGTGCCAGCATCACAAAACCGTCAGCTGCCAGAAGTCTGCACCGAAGTTTGGAGCCGGGGTCATCTGCTCTGAGAGTGAGTGACAGCAGCGCAATCCTCTACATCCAAACACCAAAACATTGCAAGTGCTTCAGATTAGTGCATTTACAGGGTGCCTGCAGGGTCTCAAAAACATCAAAACCTAAAATATTGAAGTATTAATTGAGATTTTATGAGGTATTCAGTTTTGTCGGTGTTATAGGTATATTTTGATAAACTTCTTATTCTTTGGAGCTTTGTTCCTTCACAGCTGATCTGAGCTCTGTTGTGTGGTTGTGCTCTATAGTTTTAATTGCAAACTACAGCTGTTCAGGAAGTGTTGCTGATTACGGCTTAAAAAGTTGACGAGGTCTTAAAGTGTTTTTAAGAAGAAGGATTCCTGCTAGGTGACACTAAAAAGTGGTGTTGAATGATTGAAGTCAGTTTCCCTTTAACGGGAAAAAAGTCTTTTTTCCTGTTGGAACAACAAACACATCCCATGCTGTGTTCATCATGATTAATGGCCCCTCGTACGACTTGTAAATCCAGATGGTTTAAGCCTCCAAACATCTAGATTATCATGCCCCTTTGTGATAACCTGTGCTCTTCAAACAACACATCTGCACACAGATTGCATGGAATATAAGCGTGCTCTAATCCTGCTGCCTGCCCTGTGTGCCCTGTGCAGCTGCCTCTGACCTGGTCCTGAACGCTCCCCTGGTGCAGCAGACGGTTTACATCGAGGACCGCCCGCTGCACATGCTCTACTGTGCTGCCGAGGAGGACTGCCTGTCCCGATCCGCCGCCAAGGCCAACTGGCCCTACGGACACCGACGGCTGCTCCGCTTCTCCTCCCAGATCCACAACATCGGCCGGGCGGACTTCAAACCCAAGGCCGGACGCCACTCGTGGGTCTGGCACGCCTGCCATGGGTAACGTAGACATAAATACATAGATGCAGTAACATTATTTCATGCTAAATCCAATAGTGTCATTACTTAAGTAGATGTATAGCTACTAGGGTTTAGAAATACTTCTGTAGGAAGTTGAAGTATCAACTGAAGCTTTTTACTCACGTTAAAAGTAAGAAGTGTACTGGTTTCTAAACTATAAAAGTAAAGTAAGGGAACAAAGTATTCTTACTCTGTTACTTGACACCTCTGCCTAAATCTGTAATCTAATGCTCCTGCTCTTTTCTCAAAGGTGAGATACAGGAGATGAGATCGCCTTATCGTAGTGCCAAGTCCCAGCCTGATGTTTCATTCTTTTGATACTCATTCCATCTGAGTTTTGATTCATTTCAGGCCTTTCTCTCTTTCTTTCTCTCTTTCTTTCTGTCAGATGTCCAAAGATCCAGCAACAATAACAGCGAGCATTATTTTCTCTGTATTTTGCAGCCACTACCACAGCATGGACATCTTCACCCACTACGACCTGCTCAGCGCCAACGGCACCAAAGTGGCTGAAGGACACAAAGCCAGTTTCTGCCTGGAGGACTCAGACTGTCAGGAAGGTGAGATCACACCAGCCACGAGAGGAGCAGAGGATTCAAGCCCAGTCACGGTTCCTCACATCTGCTGAGTCAGCTCCTTTCCACCTCTAAATATTAATGTCGTTTTATTTCTCCATCCAGGTGTTTCCAAGAGGTACGAGTGCGCCAACTTCGGTGACCAGGGCATCACCGTGGGCTGCTGGGATTTGTACCGTCACGACATCGACTGCCAGTGGATCGACATCACAGACGTCAAACCTGGAAACTACATTTTCCAGGTGATTCATCACTTACTAGCAAGTCTGTGGTGCTTGTGCTTCATCTCATGTCACTCTATGCTCACTCCCTTCTCACACAACATGCAGTGAGTCCATAGATCATCAAGGATCGAGGAAGCTTTACAGATTCTGTAGAGAGAATGTAATACAGGTCTCAGGCCTCAGTTTTGGCACAACTTATATACATTCAATAGTGATACACTGAAGGATTAAAACATGTAACTCTGTGAATGAAATGAGCCAACTAGATTTAAAATTGTCCACATGAGCAAATGTCTAAAGCTGTAAAATAAAACATTGACCTTAATAATAACCATAACCATAATGCTCATCTAGAAGTTAACAGTAAGACATTAACATTGACCATTTCATCCAGAATGACTATGCTCTCTTCAGTTTTGTACTTCCACAGTGTGGTATGTGTCTGTATTTCCCGAACTTTTGTATTTTTCCAACATTACTTGTTCAGGTTGTGATCAATCCCAATCACGAGGTCGCTGAGAGCGACTTCACCAACAACGCCATGAAGTGTAACTGCAAATACGACGGACAAAGAATCTGGCTCCATAACTGCCACACAGGTCAGCAGCCCCACAGCGACATCAGAAAGCCGCTTCATGCGGACGTTCAGAGCTTTTCTGACCGTTCCCGTCTTTGCTTTTCTCTCCCTGCAGGTGATGCGTTCAGCGAGGAGGCAGAGAGGAGGTTCGAGAAATACCCAGGACAGCTGAACAACCAGGTTTCTTAATCGACTAAATCAACTAGAACAACAATGTGAGACCTGAGGCGAGAGTGAGAACTGAACCTCACCTGCAGTTCCCCCAAACATATCTCAGATTATTAGGAGTCGTGGAGGAGGCAAGCCAGTATTTTTTCCTGTTCCTCTGGTAAATATGTCATTGGTACGAGTTATTATACTTGAATATTCAAGTGCTATTGTTTTTTATTTTATTTTTTTTTATCACCACATAGGGGTTTATGAAGCCAGCCGTACAGTCAGCGTGTGACACGTGCAGCCTGTTATTGAATGTTTTTGCTCCCAGTCATTTTGTTTTTATTTTATTTTATTTTTTTATTATTACTAGAACCTTTCGTTTGTACCTGGAGCAGAACGGTTCAGAACTACCTGAGGTGTTGGAATTAGCTATAACGCTCGTTAAGGCTCAGAAACTGTGGCGCAGACAGGGACAGATGCAGCTCGGTGAAAGGCTTCCTTTCTAGTCTCGGGTTCAGCTTCACACACTGGTTATCAGGGCGAGTCGAGAAGAACCTGCAGAGGAGAGTTTTTCACACCAGTCCCTGTCTGTCCATCTTTGTCATCGTCGCCACACGCCCGCCTCCACTTTTCCAGTATTTTGTTATAATGAATGTATTTATTGCTAAAATCGAGGTGCTCCAGAACATTCTCACGTCACATGGCATTACTTGTCCCTCTGAAGGGCTTCCTCTAGCTTTAGGCTGTAATGTATTAGTAAATAGGCAACTAGAGCCAGACTGAAAAAAAAGGACCACAACTGAAGAGTTGCTGTATGTCTGCTGATGTAATCACACCCGCTGCACCAAATAAAAAGAGAGAGGGATGATGGTGATGATGCTTTCAGAGACTTGTTGAAGTAGAAGTTTGGGTTTGTCACACACATACACACACACACACACACACACACGCGGCCACTTCAGCCCACGGCTTATTTTTAGCCCTAAAATCACCCAGTACTTTACAAGAAGAAAATAATTAAAGGGACGCCAGTAGAATGGCTATAATTTGAGGTTTTTTTTCTATACACAGATTTGACCTGTCACTTGAACTCTGTCGTGACTGAAGACTGTAAATGGTTAGGCACCGACAAACAAGCCATTTTCCAGCAGTTTCTGTCATATTATTCAGCTAATCGACTAATTAACTCTTGTTAAAAGTTTATTTAAGCGTCTAAAAACATATTTAAAGTATGTTTTTATGGATATAATATAACATCAGCTTCTTATATTTGAATATTTCCTGGTAACTTTAGCTCTGTGATGGAAACTAAAGATCTTTGGGGTGTGGACAAAACACGAGGGCAATTTCTTTTTAAACTACCCGATGGACTTTATTATCTGCACCGCTAATAGTTGAAGTCATCAATGCAGCTGTGTAATTTCAGTTTCAGATAATTACTCAGATAATGTCTGGATTTTTACTTATTTAGCTTCTCTCATGCAAAAAAACCCCACAAACAACCAGATTTATCCCTCCGCTAACGATGTTTGACTGGCATGAGAGCAACCGGCTGTGATACCGAGTTTGAGCTGGACAGCTGCTAATCTGAGGGTTCATCTCAATCTACTCTGTTCGGTTTAGCGCTAATCCCTGCCTCGGCTGCCACGGCTGAACAATCCCATTAACCTCGCTGAGCAATCACATTAACCGTGTGCGCTACACTACATCTCATGGCACGTCCTGCCATGCTTAAACATGAAACCACCACTACCCATGCTACTATGACGGATGAGGTCCTCGGAGCTAAAATGACGAAATGTTTAGGATGTAGTTTATCAGATTTGTTTTGATTTCACCAACATTTTGAAAAATGATTAAAAAAACGAATCTAGTAGTAATTCCTGCGATGCACCAGATGTTGTAGCAGCCTGAATGTTGTTGAAACGCGTATAAGCGTGTATTGTGTTTGGTGCACTCATCCACCACACTGCGGGCCGCCGCAGGTCGCTTCGGTTTCTCCACCTGGTCGACCTGCACACCTGCCCCGACACGAGGGGATTACGCTGCCTCTGCAGCACGTTGTCATACATGAGCCGCTTAATTCCCCCATCAGGCGATAAACACCAACATCGGCGGGGAAGGCTGCAGGCGGCGCCTCCTGCAGGGCGGCAGGACCGGGTGCAGCATCGCAGGAGGCGACAGATGTGAGGTCTCTTCACTGCAGAGCTGCCAGACTGACGTGAAGAGAAAATGTCCGTTTCCTCGGCCACTGGCCACAAACCCAGAGGAGAGGTCGCAAAAATGTGTTTTTTTTTAAAGCAGCTTTGGTTAAAATCTCACACCTTGTATTTGCTCAACAGCCTCATAATATAAGCAGACGGCAGAGGAAAACACTGGATCTGCCAAGAGCCAAAAGCCTCTGCCAAAAGAAGTAAAAACTAAAAAGAACTAAAAAAAGATATAAAATATCTATGGCAAATAGCAGTACAAACACTAAACACCAGTAAATCTAAGCTTTGATGCAACATTCACCACTCAACATTAAATCTCTTTCATCCTGCAGTTAATACTTGTTAAATTTCCTCTTTCAACTCTAACTAATCTTTAAAAGTTTAAGTTTCAGATGGACTATAGATAGAAATACTTTGTTGATCCCTAAGGATATTACAGATTATCATTATGGATTATGATTTCTCGTTATGTTACATCAAGGATGTTATTGTATATGTTATGTGTATGTATATGTTATTCCACTCCCATTCAGTTCTGGAGTGCATGAATGCATTAGACTCTAAAACTGAATAACAGACATTTTATTATTCATCTGGGTGGACATTAATTTACTTGACACACATAAAGAGAGGACAGCGAGAAAAAGAGATCATGTTGGGGCAAAGGTATGCTCTTCAAATGAAAATAGAGGCGGTTTGGCCTAAAGCGTCCGTCACGCATCCTGATGCAGTCAGAAGCATGAACCCTGGCTCAGACTCCTCCGGTGACACGATATCTTATCTGCTACAGGAAACTTTCAGTCTGGACCGCAGTCCTGATCCAGCAGAGGCGCGTTCGTCTGTCTTTTTACTTCCCGTGTAGATTTCACTCCAGCACTGTCTGTCTCACAACTTTGCCGTCTTTGTTGATGGCAAAGTTGTAATTCTTTGGATTGTCCAGAGCGTTTTCTATACGCTGATCCAGGTTCTCCAAGGTGATGAAGTCCTTTGCCTCCTCCTGGAAGAGATTAGAGAGCAACATGTCAAAGTAAGCCACAGATCACAGCACATCTGGACAATAACTTTAAACAAACATTTCTGCTTCTTTTTGGAGAAAAAGACTTAGGACGTCATACCTGGAGCTGCAAAATTTCTATTTCCTTTTGCTTGATGAACTCCTGCTGCTCCTGTTCCCTCTGGATGGCAGCTTCTAACTTCTTCCGTTCAGCCTCCTCTGTTTCCTTCTGCACCCTCATTATTCTGGAGGACAGAGAAGATGATGAGCAACAACTTCAAGCAGGGGACAAAATCCTCATTCAATCACATATTCTAACTTTGAGCTTCACCTCACCTGAGTTTGAGCAAGCGCTGGTTCTCCTGCTCATTCCAGGCCATGAGGACGCGATGCTCCTCTGCCTCCAGCCTCGCCCTCTCCTCTGCCATGGAGCCCGTCTCCTCATCATACTTCTTCTGAAGCATCTCTTCCTTAAACTCATGACTGACAAATGCACAGGACAAAATATTGTAAATCCAGTCAAGTGTAAATCAATAGGATGGCCAAGAAAAGTTAAGTGACTTAAAATTATATTTATCCTTGTTCTCTGGGGTTAACATAGACGCTATGAAACACTGGTTTAGATTCATGAGAAAGGCTTCAAATTCCCTTTCACAGGCCTACTTTTGATGTGTGAATATTAAGATCTGCACTTTCATGTTAAGCTGGCATATCTGCTCTGACTGACATGAAAAATCGTGGCACTATGGTTCTCATCACACTCAAACACTATAATGCATTCTGTCTCTGTTCAGACCTGTCTTGCTTTAAATTTGTGCATGTAATATGTGTATATATATATATATATGTGTGGATATGTATGTGTGTGTATGTGTAGATACACACACACACACACACACACACACACACACACACACACACACACACACACACACACACACACACACACACACACACACACATATATATATATATATATATATAATGTATGTTCATATATATAAATGGTCGGGAATAGACTGTTATTCAACAGTAAGAAAGGTACATGTGGTGTTTCATACTAGGTCTCCTTTCAATTTTCCTACTGATTATTTCTCTTTATTATTAGGAACTTTGTGGACAACAACAACCAGCAGCAGTGTTTTCCGGGACAATTACACATAATAATAATAATAATAATAATAATAATAATAATAATAATAAGACAGCTTGTTGATGTGTCTAATAATGCCACTGATGAATAGCCGGTAAAGCAACGCACCGTAGCGCCCTCATGATGAGCTGGTACTCGGAGAACCTCTCCTTGAGGACCACCATCTCCTCCGGGTCCACCGGGGGAGGCACTTTGATGCGGCCCTCCTTGGACTTGGCCACCGGGTCGGTGCGGGACTTCCTGCCGCGGACCGTCTCCAGGAGCACGGTGCTCCGAGGAGCCAGGAGCCGGACGACCGGAGCGCTCCTCCCGCCGAACACCTGCAACATGTCGAGGGGTAGTGGTGTGGGACAACGACACCGGATGATTTCAGCCTCTTCTAGTAAAGAATCAACTCAAGGTTTACGTGAGCCGACCAGCGCTGAACGTTAACATTGAGGCCGAGACGTGAGAGACATGGAGGAGGAGGCGGCCATGTTGGTGACCTCTGACCACCGGAAACACTTCTCCTTCTTCTTCTGTTGTCGATTTTTTTTGGTGGTTGGTCGACGTTACCGCCTCCTTATGGACTGGAGTGCACATAAACATGTTTTACACCCGTTAAGTTGCGTTTTCAGCCGCTTCAAACCGCTTTTAACCGCTTTATCTAATCTCAGGAGAGAACTTTCTGTGGCTATTTCCACCAAGTCCACCATCCATGACAAGCCAGCTAAGAAACATGTTATTTTCTCCAGTCCGGGGAGTCCTTGGTCTCCCTTTCTGCCTCCTTCCAGATGGGCATAACTGGACCAGCTCTCCAGGGAGCCTCTCTCCACCACCTCAGCTGGTTTGTAGGAGGAGGAGTAGTTCTTGCTTGAACTCTGCTATCTTAGCTGGGAGGCTGAAATCTCCTCATTACACCTATGTTTAATTTAAGAATAATGTTGGGAATTTGTAGTTTAAACCGTATAACTTGTTTTAAACAGGTGCTGCAATTTTACTCACAGCCATCTTAAAAAACACCACAACGTAGAGCTTTTAAAAAGTATAAATGTGACAAATGTACAGTTCAGTAATTAGGCAGGGTAAGGTGTGCTTAGTTCTTGGATGGGAGCCCTGCACAGTTCTGCCAGCTAGCATGGAGATGTTTGTGGAAGGAGAGCTACACAAAGGCAAATTAACTATTCATTGCTATGCTCAAACCTACTCATACTGTTTCAAAAGAAAGTGACTAGAGCATATCTAACAGAGGAGCATGTGTGTAAGATAAGCACTTATTTTATATTCCAAAGGTAATAGGACATAAGGTTTGGGCACCACTGACCTGACATTATTAGACAAAATAGTCCAAATTTCACATTTTTCATCAAAGACACTGCTTGTATCAGCAGTGTTCATTAGTTCATGAAGTAAGAGTAACATAAATAATTTTCTAACAGAAAGGACTGGTTCGCAAAACATGACACTGACAAAACGTTTCCCGTCTCATAAGCTTAACTGCATAACTGCCGCACAAAAGTACATATGGAGGGGAAAAAACTGTGTTTACTGTGTGTGTGTTAGTTTCTTCAGGATTCAGTACAAAGCCTGGTGTCAGCCTGGTGACTGATGATACTGCTGAGGCAAGGCACCGACGTATTACCGCTGTAGTCGGTCTGCCAGCAGCGTGGAATCATGGGAAATGGTGCAGTGCTGCTGTGCGTCCGTCCTGTGCAGCTGAGACTGAGGGAGGAGAAACCTAAACTGATGTGATATATGCCCGTTTACTGCATGTTTATGCAGTATTGCAGATGGAAGATGCTTAGAGCAGACTCAAAATCCATTCATGCATCGCAGGGCACACACACAGCATTCACTCTCTTGCTCGCACCGAGTGCATTTTAGAGTCTCCAATTTATATTTTTGCATGTTTTTGACATAGAAAATCAGAAACAGGTGAAACACTACATGGAAACACTGCGCAGAACAGTCCTCAGTCCAATATAACACAAATCCCCCACTTTTCAGCCATTTAAAATCTAAAATATCTGTTATATTCATAGTTATTCCTTCACTGTTAAGTCAATCAACCAAGCAACACATACATCTGCTCAAGCCCTACCATTGAGAAGAAGGAATACAACACAGGATGTTGAGTTATTTGCAGGTCAGTTAAGTTTATTCAGCTTGTTGCTGGCTGCTACAGATATACTGAGTGTAATGGTGCAGACTTCGTATTCGTTTCATAGATGTAAAGCACCGCTTAGATCTAACACCAGCAGACAGACAACAAGGAGCTCCTGCAGTTATCTTTCAGTTTCAACGCTTAGCTTCGAATGATCTCACAAAACAGAACGGAAAAGCGAAATGCAGATAGGCCGAGAGACGCACTGCATGAAGATTAAGAGAGACCAGTAACAATTAGTCTTCCGCTATGCTTACATCACCAGAGGGTTGGAGAACAAGACGTGGTGTAGCTTTATTAGAAATAAGAAGTTGAAAAAGTTGAAACGAGGCCAAATAGGAAGAGCCGAATTCACTCTGGTTTGTGTTGATGTAAATGCAGAGGAAGAGTAATGACAAATCACAAAGATGGGCTTTAAATATAGAGAAAAATTAATGTTTAAGGTTACTGGTTCACTGATTTCTACTAAAGAACCAGGGTTGCAGGACAATGCGTAATCGATTGGTAGAGCTCCCAGCCTGAAACGTAGCACGTTTCTTGCGTCAGTTTACACACAGATAAAGTCTAAACAGGAGAGATAAGTGATGCTTTTGTCCTCCTTCACAAACAATTGGTCAAATGTTTGCACAGGGAGGAGTCAAAGTGAAACTCTGCTGTTTGGACCTTAAACTGTGTGTTCAAGAGGAGCTCAGCCAAAACAATACTGCTGCCCGGTAGAGCTACGTAACTAATGCAGTGCAGCCACTCTGATTTTCCCACTTTGCCATCTTCTCGATGTGCGATGTTAAAACGTGTGTAGAAGAAGGGGGACTTCTGGAGGACCTCTTGTTCAGCACAAGGGCGCATCTGTCTTGAGAACGATGAACTTTGCGGATGGGTTCTGGGAGGAGGAAGTGGGGGGGGGTGTTTTCTTGTAGGGCAGGAAGGGGAATTGATAGATGGGTTAAAGAAATGATGGAAGGGGGAGGGGGTTTGATGTTGAGGGCAAGGCAGGGAAGAAAGGGTGTGAAGAATTCAGGTCGTTGCCGATCTGGTTGCATTTAGGTTTTAGTTTAGAGCAGGAAGGGCCGGATAAGCCAGCCGGATCTCCTCCCCCTCCAGAAGTTTCCTAAAACAAGAACCAGAGAGATCATTCAGTGCATTTCTTCATATTCACACAATAAATGTGGATTCACTACAATATCGAAGCAGATTAATTAACCACAGCCACTGAGGAAAAAAATTCTTGAAAGTTTAGATAAGAACGAAAAGGAGATTTATTGTGCTTACTGCCTAGCATAGCAAGTTATTTTTGCTTTGGTTGTAATGACTATGAATGTAATGACCACCCAAAACTTGGATTTAAATATAATCCACAGATCTCCAGATCTCACCTGTACGCGGCTATTTCAATGTCAAGGGCCATCTTCACATTGAGAAGGTCCTGGTACTCCCTCAGGTATCGCGCCATCTCCTGCTTGGCATCAGTGATGTCCCGCTCCAGCTCGCTTATCCGTATCTGTGAAAGGAAGACCAAACCACGGTCATTCATTGTCAAACCACAGAGAAAGCCAGAAACATGGAAGACTTCTACAACTTTGTGGTGTTTTTAGGCTTGAAGAGATTTGCTTCATTGACAGGTCAAGTTTTGGAAGATGCAGGCTGAATTAGAGGGTAACCTTGCTGACTTTCACCTCTGCTGTGAGCCTGCCATCATTTCCTGCTGAGCTCTACAGTGTGGGGGGGGGGGCGAAGCTGCTGCAGAGAATAGATTTACATCTCTAGCAGCAAGAAGCATGGCTCCTTTCTACTCTTTCTCCACTTTTTCTATTAATAATATTCCGTCTTATCTCTGTCTCCAGGCAGCTTGGTTAAAACTCTTCACACCCACCACCCCGTTCATCTTGTCTCCTTTCTCCTCGAACAACCCAAAAGTAAAACTTCCTCTGATCTCAGAGCAGAATATAGGCAGCCAGGCCCTGACTCCTCTTTCACCTGGTACTTTGCCACCTCTTTGGCCTGCGTCTCCTCCAGCTCCTCCAGCTGCTTGTTCAGGGAGTCGATGACGTTCCGAAGCGCCTCGATCTCCGAGGAGCGGGACTGCAGCAGTCTCCGGTACTCCATGGTCTCCTCCCGGATGGCGTGCACGGCCTCGTTGTTCTTGGTGGCCATCTCCGCCACGCTGGCAAACTTGCTCCGGTACCAGTCCTCCGCGGCCTGCATGTTCTTGTTGGCCAGCCGCTCGTACTGGGCCCGGATGTCCCGCAGGGCGGTGGACAGGTCGGGCCGGCTCACCTCCACGTCCACGCTGATGTTGGCCACCTGCAGCTGCGCCTGCAGCTCCACCTGCTCCTCGGCAAACACCTTCTTCAGGAAGGCCACCTCGTCGCACAGGGACACCACCGAGGCCTCGGCGTCGCAGTTGGAGAGCGCCGCCCGTCCGGCCTCCTCCCGCGCCCTCTGCAGGGACTCCTCGGCGTCCAGGCGCCGCCGCAGCTCCTCCTCGTACCGCTCCTTCATCTGCTCGTACACGTCCCTGAGGTAGTCCCTCTCCACCTCCATCCGCATCTTCTCGCCGTTCTCCGCATCGATGGCGGCCCTCAGGCTGCGCGCCTGCCCCTCGTACAGCGTCTGCAGGCGGGACGGGTCGTTGTGCCGCCGCCGCAGCGCCTCCAGCTCGGCCAGCAGGGCCCGGTTCTGCAGCTCCAGGTGCCTCACCTTCTCGATGTAGGTGGCGAAGCGGTCGTTCAGGTCCACCAGCTGCTCCCTCTCCTGTGACCGCAGACCCAGCAGCTCTGTGTTGAGGTTGCTGGCCTGGGCCAGGTCCATCCTCTCGGAGCCATCCGGCAGGGAGGAGGACGCCAGCCTCGGGATCCGCTTCCCGGTCGGCGGAGCTCGAGGAGTTGAGAAGAGGGAGGAGGAGATGGAGGACTTGGTGGTGGTGGTGGACTGGGAGCCTCTGTAGCTGTCCCAGGGACGACGGTAGGAAAGGTAAGAATCGTAGCTCATGATGGATTTTTTGTTGTGGGTTTTTTTTTTGGTTTGTTTAAGGAAAGGAGATGGATGTTTTAAAGTTTCGGAAGGTTTTTTTTATGTCCCCCTTGTTCTGCACACCATCGGTGAGGGTGAGCGAGTGAGTTTTTGCACTGCACCAGCTCAGTGATGCTGCAGATCTCCAGCTTTTATAGAGCCAGGCTCGCTCCCCCTCCCTCCCTCTGACTCCCTCCCTCCACCACAGAAAACATCAGTGCTGTCAGCATCCACCTGGCCAATAGCAGCCTGCTGCAGTGAGGAGGGAGGACGTTGGTCTTCAGACTCACTCTCAGCCTCGGCAAGTGGAGCCGAGGTGGTAGAGCGTGTTTCTTTTAAATCTGTCCTAAAAATGGCATCACAGGCTCAGGACTCTCATTGCCCTCTGCATTTCTGAAGGTGTGTTTTACTCCACCGCACACCCTCGGAGCAGGCTTCAGTGCACAGCAGATCCCGTCTACAATAAATGAAAGGAATAAACTCGTGAAAGTGGCTTGAAACAAAGTGTTTTCTACACAACCCAGTTCGAGAGAATCGATGCATAGTGCATAAAGGCAGAGTGAAAGAGCATGGTCCTGGAGGGCCGAGCACTTAAAGGTTTCAAAGCATGGAAGACAATAAATTAATTACCACAAAGGTTGCATGGTACTTAAAGAGATTTATGTGTTTGAAACCTGCCAACTGCTGAATAAATCATCATAAATTACATGATCGATGATGAAATAATCCCACACACACATACGTCATCTTTCTCTTTTTGTCTCATCATTGTCTATATTACGTTGCAGGCTGCTTACCACCTACCAAAATAGATGAAACCTGCCTGCTGCTGAATAAAACAGCATAAATAATATGAATGATGATAGAAGAAACTTACAGATGCTGTGACAAACTGCTAATTGCTCTGCTGTTTATCACTTTGTTCTCATTTCATTGTTTCCTTCTCTGCTTTTTTCTCTTTCCATTGTCACCTGGCTCTTATTTGTCTTTCCTCTAGTACTTATAAACTGTGCCTGTCCTGCTTCTGCTGTTCCTCGACTATCTTTAGATATATTTGTTTGATCTATTTAGATTGCAAATTGATGAGTCACTGACTGTGTGTGTGTGTGTGTGTGTGTGTGTGTGTGTGTGTGTGTGTGTGGGAGACACCTCTGAGGAGGAGAGCTTGCTTTGTGTTTCTGCTGACACAGAGAAGTGCTCCTGCCGTTTAACACCCAGAGATGAGTCAGAGCGTACCTGTAAATCACCCTTGGTGTTTGTGAGGAAGGAGGCGAGGAGCTGGTGCTCTTGAACTGGAAGCGATTCATAATTCTACTCGAGGACGCGGCCCGGGTGACAGCTGTAGGACGGTCACCGTTACTCTCCCAGTAGATGCTGGGATCACTGGATGACCTGCAGAATGTGACAAAGAAAAAAAAGCATCTTATTTTCCTCATCTGCTGAAGTGTCCTTCCTCAATCTGTAGAATCAAAATCACCTCACTTGATGAAGCTGCAATGTATTGTTAAAACATTCCAGGTTATTGGGGTGAAAGTCTTGAATGGCCAGTCCAGTAAATAATACCATTAATGCATCTGAATCTCAATGTCATCCAATAGGCCTGATCATTCCTGTTAGCAGACAGATGTGATGAGGTGAAGTTTTAAAGTCTAGAAAGCAAGTCATTGTTATGCAAGTAAACGATACCACTGATGTCTTTTTGTTCAAATCTATGTCTAAATGCCATCAAACTAAAAGTTGAGATGAATGACATCCAGTTCTTTGCGGATATGCGACTGTGTGGTGCTTGTACAGAAGCAGATGGGCGAGCTCTATTTGTGGTCATTACTAGGGCAGCGATGCGATCGGTCATCATTTAAAGGCGCAGTTCGCCCCTCAAATACACGTCTCTGTTTGAGACTGCATAGGGAGAAGCAATGCAGTAATGCATATGGGCAGCACGGTTTTGGTTATGCGCAGATGTTGTGTTTGCTGCCTCACTGTTACGCTCATCAATCAGAACCAGTGCTGGAGTGAAGCCAAGTACTCAACTACTGCACCTTGAGTTCAGCACAGTCGTTTTGGTGCATTTCCATTGTTTGTTGCACTGGATTTTGGAGCCAAACTACTTTTATTTTGCTCGACACTTGCAATGTATGACTACTATTATTACATATATTTTATGGAGATCATGATGTATTAACATAGATGAGGATGCACAACAATTTATTAACACATTACCAATGATGAGATTAAAGTTTCTTACTTACCCATAGAGATACTTAATTGTTTCTATTCTGGAGGAGAGAGTAAGACAAAAAGCCTTTTGTTATCATGCAGGAACAGAAATGCTACAGGTACAATGAAAATGTAGGAGCCTCTTGAACGGTGCACGAAAAATTATGGTGTTTGTAGGACTGTGTGTGTGTGTGTGTGTGTGTGTGTGTGTGTGTGTGTGTGTGTGTGAGTGTGTGTGACTGCAGGAAGTGAGGGGCAGAACATGCTGGAACACGCTGCAGAGTCTCTCAGGCGTCTGGAGGAAACATTAATTATTGAGAGGGCCCTGCTATAGACGCACACACACATTCACAGGCTCCTACTGAAGCCATATTTCTCCATCTGCTCAGACAGGTCGGAGGATGCAGTTCAGGAACAGGTTCTCACACCTGTCTGGATGCTTATTCATGGCTTTTGCAGAATCTGTTGGAAGCAGACTGACTGAACCTGAGAAAATGCACTGTAGATTAAAGTGTGTGTGTGCCAGGCGGTGGAGAGTCCGCTCTGCGCTCAGATGAGAGTGGGATTAAAGGCTGCTTAAAGGTCAGGCTTGGAGAGTAGAGTCACCTCCGCAGAGCCTGAAACCCTCAGCAGGCTGAAGAGGTGCTTAAATCATCACTTAATGGAGACTTAGAATGAAAAATAAAAACTTTTACCTCGGCTTTGTGGAGTAATAGTGTCTGTTCCTGTGCAACGACCTACTGCATGTTCAAGAACATCATCACATCTTTATTTAGATATAAACTTCAGAAATTGAAATGGAAGTTACGAAATAGAGAATACAACTCCAAACTTGGGCCAAAGTTTAGGTAAGTACAAGTAATTGAAGGCACAGTTGACAGCATGAGGTGTCTGGTAAAATGACAGCTGGTTCTCCCATAGTATCTGATTCCTGTTTGGTTGATTGTACCTAAACCTAAACACAGGATTGTAAAAGGACTTGTAAAAAGCAATCCTGATGAAACCAGTGTTCCATAGCTTCTATAATAGCACCAGGGGACATGGATGAGTACTCCATTCAACCATTCTAGGTCCCCTTTTAATATGAATATTAGATGCACCCAAAGATTGGCATATTTTATTGCACTATAAATGGGGTGCTGGAGTGTGCAATGGAGGTGAATGATACTCATAAACTTTTGCCAAACATTAATGCAAAAGATCATTGAAGAACAAAATTATATTTTCTTCTCTTTTCTCTTTCATACCCACAGGCCAATTACCAAAATATGTGACTTTAATAAGTGTGCATCTGGAACAAACAACAACCGACAAATTAAACCCATGAAAAATTGTAAAATTGATCATGTTGTGAACAGTTTCATATGGAGCTATTATAACACTAGATGCCCAGCAGAAAAACATCCAACAGCTCTCTGACTTTCAAAGCTATCAACTAGAACTACCAAATAGAACTACAGCAACTAGAGTAACTGTCTAATCCACATGCACTCATGCCAGGGGCCTTAGGTTACAGTAAAAACAAGCCATTTCTTTCATCTCTAGCGCCGAACAGAAATATTTTTGTTGCACAGGTTTTGGATCCAGAACAGTAAGTATGAATAAGACATCAAAGTGGTGATGTGGTAGTTTGGGGATAGCACCCTCATCTCATAGGAAGAAGGTTCCTGGTTCCCAATCAGAATGAGTTTCTCTGGGATTTCCATTTTTCCCCCCTCTACAGACCACAGAGGTAAAGTTTGGTTGATTGGAAATTGCAACTAGGAGTGAGTGTGAAAGGGAATTGTGTGTTTGTGTGCTCTACAATGGACTGGAGACCTGTCTTCACCCAATGTTCACATGTTTGAGAAAGGCTTCTGCAGGACCTGTGGCTACAGAGCTAAGATAATGGAAGGATGGAAGTGTGAATCAGATAGTTTACAGAACAGATCATAGAAGCCGTCATCTTGGGTTAATTACAATAGATCATCTTTATTAAACAGTGCTTGTACAGGAGTCCAGTGGAGATCTTCACTGCAGGGAAAACGTTGTAGTTAAAGGTGACAAACACTAGGTGGCGCGTTTGCATCACAAGTCCATTGCAAATGTTTTCAGATGAAGATGAAGACAGGAGTCAGATGTGTGACAAAACAATCTCCACCTCATCTTGATCACCTGCAGGTGACTGATTCATGGTTTACTCAAGCTCTGTGCTGTCAAAAAATGCAAAATACATGTTAACTCATTTACAGTGAATATATTTCCCGATGATACACAAGGTAAAAATAAAAAAACATTTCTATTGACACATAGAGACTTTGGAATGTCTGGCTTTTCATAGCTGAAATTGTTCAAACCCTTTTTTGTACATTTACAAGTTAATACACAATCTCGGTATGAAAAAAAAGTCAATTCAGCTTGTTTTGCGTTTGAAGTTAAGACTAAAGATTAGAGCTTTAAAGTGAAACATGGAGGTGAACTGCATGTCAGGATCCACCTTCCTGCTGTTTTTACATTCAGTCAAAATCTGCAACAAATCTCTATTCACATAAAGTCACGTAGAGAATATAAGATCCACCATATAAACAATACAGAAATCACCTTCAGGCTAAGTCTCGATACAAAAAGTGTATTCCTTTGGTAGAAAACATTTATCTCGGGGGAAGAAGAAAAACAAAACAAAACAACATGTGCTGGATATAAAGAAGTATATATCTTGCATGGCCTGCCAGGCTTCTGCAGGCCCAGACATTCGTCTCCTATCAGCAGAGCTGCAGCTTCATTTATGTTGGCGTCCGCCGCCTTGTGCTCAGGCCTGTTTGCTCTGGCACCGCGCAAGAGTTACAGCATGAAGGTGGTCATTCACAGGTCGATCTGTACAGTACTTTGGTTCAGTTCTGATCTCCCGGTCCTGAAGAAGAGTTGGAGGGGATGCGCGTGGAGGAATAGCAGAGCTGCGATAGTAAATCATTTGATCGAATATTGACTTTTCTGCATGTTTTTATAAGAGAAAAAGTCAAAATTCTCTGACATCCGTTTCTCATAGTTGAATAATTTCTTTAGTCCTATATGTAACCAAACTTAGACGTTGGCAAAATAAGGTGTGTGAGGACGTCATCTCATACTTAAAACGGAATATTTCTCACAATATTATTGACCAAACAACTTGTCGATTATTCGGGTACCAAAGTAATCAACTATTGTTATAGTAACTGGTCAAGAGCAATGGCATTGGCATTCAATATCTTATAATATTCACCATTGTTCTGACTTTGTTTAGAGCAAACAACCAATCAGTTAATCGATTATCATTTCAGTGACTGAATTGTAACTGAGCCTTTGAAAGGGATGTTTTACTTTGTTTATAGGCGATAAGGCAAAGCTATCTGATTTCAGCTTCTTCTTTGTCTATTTAATATGTTTCTTTTTAGTCCTTTATGACAGTTAATTGAATACCTTTGTGGTTTTGAGAAAATTAGGTATTTCCAATCATTTAATAAAACAATTATTTCTGTAATGCATTACGCAATTTTATTCTCTTCTCCCATTTTCTTAACTGTGAACATGTTCCGGTTTCTTGAGTCGTCTATGACAACAAACAGTATCTTTGAAACAAGGTTTTTGAAGCTAGGACTTTGTGAAGCAGGGAGCGACATTTCACCAAATTGAGAATGTGATCGACTAGAAAAGTTTGTTGCAGCCCAGTGCCTCAAGTGTAAACTATGTGCTCATAGAGTTGCAGAACAGCCAACAACATTATAAATGAAGCAATGATGTGTAAAAAAACAAAAACAAAAAAAAACAATAAAAATCTAATTTTTCTTCTTTTAAAATCTCTCTCTTTCTTTCTCAGGACTTGTCTTGTGCATGGAATGGGGGTTGGGGGGCAAAGTTTGCTGCCACTCTCTCCCTCTCTCTATCTCTCTCTCTCCCTCTCTCTCTCTCCTCTAAATGTACAGTGCAACTACTCCAGGTCTCCTCCTCCTCAGAAGATCTTGGATGGGTCTTTGGAAGAACCTCAGGAGATCTTCTGAAGATGAAACCTGCAGATCCTTAAAAGATCTTCATGAGATCCTCAGAGGAACCTCAGAAGATCTTCAGAAGATTTTGAGCCTCTTGCCTGCAGCCCTGCCGGCCCTGGCCGCCCTCTGCCCGGCCTGGTCCCTGGACAGGGGGCAGTACTTGATGGTGTGTGCGTTGTCCCCGTTGGCACTGCACAGGGGGCAGGTGTAGGCCCTCAGGATGGGGCACAACACCCTCCCTTCTCCCGTCTTCAGGATGTGCGTCCCGTACACCTCTTCCGGTGCCCCGTTATTCCGACAGAACACGCACACCTTGGGCTCGGGTTTGCTCCTCTGAGTCTGTTTGCGCCTGGACAGCAGGTCCAGACCCGGGAAGCTGCCTCTGTAGGGAGGCGAATCCCTGTCGTACAGTGAGATCCGCTCCTGGAGATCATAGATGGAGATAGGTGGAGAGGAGCCGCCGGGGGAGACGCAGCAGCAGCCGCACTCCAGGTGCGCGTCTGAGTCCCGACCGTGCGCAATTACGCACGGACAATCCGGCGCATCGTCCTCCAAACCCAGAGTCGCCTTCAGAGACTCGGTGATCGAGTTGGGGCTACAGACGGGACCCGGGATCTTGTTTTTGGCCACAAGCGTGGACAGACCGAGGTAGTCGTTCCAGAAATTGAAGGTGTAGTCGTAGGGAGACCGTGCATCCAGGAACTCCATGGCGTCTCAGGGTCCACAAAGAGTGTCGGCCTGCAGCATGAGTCTGTGCAGGTGAAATCCTCTTCTCTCCCTCCTCTGTTCTGCCCTGCTCTGCTCTCCTCTACTGCTTGCTCCGGTGTGCGGCTGCAGCTCAACATGTAGGAGCTGATAAATCCCCCAGAATAAACCAGGAGGGCGGAGTTTGGTTCAGGTTGATTATCTGTGTGGCCCCAGAGGAGGGTCTGCAGAGCTGGGCAGGGAGTCACTGAGCTGGGCAAATCACTTCCCCTCCCACAGCCCCACTGTTATCGCAGAGGATATCTCTTTGTGCTGCTACATAATTATTTATCCTATAGGCAGAGGCAGGGAGAGAGAGAAGAGAGAGAGAGAGAGAGAGAGAGAGAGAGAGAGAGAGAGAGAGAGGCTGGTTTGTCCTCCCACCTCATGATTATTTTCTGGGTATTTGTGGTGAATGGCGAATGGAGTGGTTCTTGTAGAGCATTTTTAGTCTTCATGACCACTTTTACAGACCTCTTTAACAGCCTTTCTTCCATTCATCCATTGTTTTACCCATGTTTTGATGTTGATTTCAGCCACTTTCCCTATCTTACCACGTAGTGCGGTGAACTAGAAACTACAAAGTCAACTATTAGCACATAAATTAGGAGATACCATTTTTGTTTTTGAGTCCAGCCATCCTTTGCCTCACCCACTTGGTATCATTGTAGTACTGTGGAGGTCTGCACCCTGGTGGATACTTTGGGGTTCAGCATCTTGTCCAAGGATGTGTCACCATGTAGACTGCAGGGGGCTGGGAAGTGCCCCTGAGCCATAGTCACACGTAGTTATTTATGGAACAACAAAAAAGGCTGTTTTGGCTTAAGCTGAGCCAGTACTCATGACGGTGGGTGTCGAAAGTTAATCTGCAGCTGTGTTACAGTCAACCATTGTCCTTTAATCTGCTCGCAGGTACGTCATAAATTGTTCTTAATCTGAGTAGAGTTGACATTTTGTTTGCCTCTAGTGGCACCGGGAGTGACCCGAATCCATGGATCTTTGCAAGAAGCACATTCGAAGAAATACTGTCATGAAATTTAGTTTGACTGGATCTCCAATCCTACAGAGGTACTTCAGTTCAACCTCAAGATATAGTTCAGGGACAGATCAAGGCTGGGGTCAGATAGCTTTGTTTACATCGTGAGAGTTGTTTTCTCAGCTTCTCCTGAGCCTCAGAGAACATATCAGTCATAACCAAGACCAATAAACTGGTGTTTATTGGTAAAATAACTGGAATTCACCTTCAGAGATAACTTGGCACAACAGATAAAACACCAGAATCTGACTTAAACCTTAAAACTAATATGTTAAAACTAAATGTTTCCTTATGGGACCTTCTTTTTCCAGATAAGGGCGAGCAGCATCATCTACATAATAACATACAGAATCCAGTGCTTTTGTGCTCCGTACAACAAAATGCAGCGACAATGACCCCGTTATGCTCTGAAATACTCCCGACCATAAAGAAAACCTAATCAGGGGTGTGCGCCGTGCTCACATTAACAGCTCCTTCCTGCACTGATGAACCTATAGTGAGTTGTTTTCTCGTGACGCCGCCCGTGTCCTCCTCCCTGCACCTGTTCTGCACCCCCCCTCCCGAGTCCGAGGCTTTGTGTTCAGGACCAGCCTTCCTCTGCTCCATTGTCTCCTCCCTACAGTGGGCCGTTTAACTTCATTAATATGCATTAAAACAGTGTGTGCCACATATGTGTATGTGTGTGTGTGTGTGTGTGTGTGTGTGTGTGTGTCACTCAAAAGCCCAGTAAAACAGACTCACAAAAAAGAAAACCCACGCAATGACTTATGTTACTATTTTTGTCAGACACTCGAGTAAAATATCAAGAAGAGTCAAAAAGTCATTTACATGTCTCAGAATCCAGAGCTGAGATCCAGTATTACGCCATTGTCGGTTGAAATTAATCAATATGACTCATTCACAGGGCCTAATGGAGACTGTGAAAATGGGGAAATCGGGTCTTATCTGGTTGTCTCACCCCTCATCCCTGGATTTGTGCATTGTTTGCTTGTTTATCTCAGTTTTACCAGCACATTTTAACAGGTTTGTGTACATTAAGGATCCACGCTGGAGTGAAACCCTGCATGATTTTACAAAAGATCTGAATTCATGAACACACAGACACACGCAGACACACACACTTCCCCCATCCGCTCCAAAAATAAGGGGAAATTTGTGTGTCCAAAATTTGCATGGCTCAACAAATCCTGGAAGGATTCTAAGAAGAGGGAACGCATCGAGCTGCTGCTCTAAAAAGTTTCCAGCGCGTGTAGACGGCACAAAGCATGAACAAAATCATGTTAGTGAGACACTTCCTTGTGTGTGTGAGAATAAATTATCATCAGAATACACCACACGGTCCATTTTCAAGGTCACCTCCGGCTCTGCATGCACAAAGGAAATCATGAGAGAGCATTTAAAAGATGAATGGCTGCCAAATCACAATAGATAAATTGCACGGGGGCCAATATGACATGTGGCTCGGCTGCTTCGGGGTGCCTTTATTACTCTTGATGCAAAACATGTTTGGCAGCCGAAGAAGAGAAAGTATCGATAATGAATATGAAATGCGTTCACTTTTACATTTGAAGAGCTTCATTCAGGGCAGCATCACTCGGAAAAAAAGAAGTGGTGGTGGAGGAGGGGGGGGTGGATCAGAGGATGATCGTGCAGGAGGATTCCTGGCATGAGGATAGGAGTCAATGCAGGCACGTGAACAGTGCCAGGATTTAAAACACAATAACAAGTAGAAAGCAGAATAAAATTAGAATAATAGACAGCCCCGGTGTAGCTGCAGCGTGCTAATAAAACACCCAAAGAACATTAGGAGAATTAGAAATTCAAAGACACAGCGAAACAATCCGGTTTTCATCCTGAATTTAAAAGAGGCCAAAGTTGGAGTCTGTGCAAAGTCGGCTCCAACTGTGTGTGTGCAGGATTTTATCTCAACACAGCCTCACAGTGCTGAGACGTAACCTCTTTTTTTATTAGGTACTTAAAGAGCAGACGGTAAAAAAAACAAAACACTTTTACTGACGTTTTGTTGAAAAATGACAGTCCAAAAACGTCACTTCCTCATCCATACATTTACTCAGTTTTAACTTAAACAGAGACAGTATGTGACCTAGAATGTGATAATTTGTAATGTAATATCCAACTTCATTCAGGTATGTCAGTAAATGAAGACACAGGACTGTGACTTTGATGCAGTTTGGTGAAGTTTCTTGGTGAAATGTCAAGCATCTTTGCTCCCGCTTCTTTCTCACTATCTGATTCTGGCTCAGACGTATAAGGTTGGACCTGAACTCGCTCCAGAGCTGCAATGAAGCTCCAGTTACCACTTAGCTCAGGAAATAGTTGCTGAGCTCCGTTCTTTAGCAAGGAAGGTTACGTCACGTGATCAAAGTTAAGTGTTTCTAAGAAAACTGACCACTAAGTCTGCACTTCAGGCTTATCAGAGATGTCCTTTGCCCCTGCAGGAAACTAGCTAGGATGCTTTAAAAGGAACTGGTCTGGAAATGCTCTGTATTTTCTTTGCTGCTGGAATTCCTGATGTAAATACACCAAACTGGTTTACATTCACAGCTCAGAATAGTCTCTAATAAAAGCACGGCTGACTCCTGTTTGAGCTGACAACCGCAGTGTTCAGGAATTCGGTGAACGTCTTTCTAACACGGAGCTGCACTTTGTGTTTTTTTTTCTGAGCCAATTTTAAATTTACCTCTTCAACAGAAAACCCCCCTGGGTGCCAAAGATGGAGCTGGGGAAGTCAGAAAATACTGAGTGACAGCCTCGAGGCTCTGTCAGTTTTGGTCTTTTTGCAGAATTTGTTGAGAATTAGGAAAAGGGGAAGAAAAGCTCCTGCCTTATCCTTTCAAATTTATTCCACAATCAACTGGAAACCAGTGTAGTAACATGCATAATGTGCCGCAGTTGTCTGGCCTTTTTTTTCAATGCATACGCATGAATACATAATACATGAAATGTAAAAGTCAGGTTAACAGCGGTTTTGCAAATGTACATTTATGTGAATAAAACATGGACTTTTTTTTGCCTTTTGACAAAAACCATGAAATAAAACGGGGTATGCTGCTCATTTCGTAGCATCTAAACGCACTTAAAAGCGTCTGTGACGACCTCAAACCAGTGACTAAAGTCAACAATGGGGAGTTATTTACGTTGTAGCCTTTGTTCACACACTGTGTGGGCTTTGTTTAACTCTGTTTACCTCCCAGTCCTCTGTGGCCTCTGCCAGGCTGCTGCTGCTGCTCAGCCTCGTTTTGTTCAGCTCTGGTTAATGTGGCGACTCCAGCTCCTACAGGGTTAAAAATCCGTGTGCGTGAATACAGTTTCAGTGTGTGATGATCGCACCCACAGGCCTCCGAGATGGGCAGGCTGCGCTCCCCCATTCATCACTGTCAAGTTGAATAGAAAATTAACAAATCCCTTAATTAAACGACCTCTCCAGACTCTGCTCTGTGTGTGTGTGTGTTTGTGTGTGTGTGTGTGTGGGTGTGTGTTTGCATGTGTGTGTACATTCATGCTTGTGTGTGTGTGTGGCACGTGCCAGCTGCACTGCTACATTGTGCATGTTACAACAGCCTGGCACGAAACACACACAGGGTCCATTTCAATGCACTGTAAAAATTAAAAGCTAAAGAAAACTCATTTATCACAGCAACTTAGAGCACAATATTTTTTTGATTTTTGGCTCATTTTTGTAGAAAGTATTACAGCCTAATCGAGCCTGTCAAGTTATCTTTCTCATGTAGGAACACTTTCAAGCTCTGCATACTACATTTTCTTAACAATAGGAGTCTCCCCATCTCATTATCTTAACAACAAGCTAGATAGATAGATAGATAGATAGATAGATAGATAGATAGATAGATAGATAGATAGATAGATAGATAGATAGATAGATAGATAGATAGATAGATAGATAGATAGATAGATAGATAGATAGATAGATAGATAGATAGACCTTGTCCTCCAGGTCACTGCAGGACAAGCATCTCCGATGACATCTCATTATCTTTTGTAAATATACCAAGCGCACTTTTTAGTTTGTGTTTACCCATCATTTATTATCTTCTGTGGGCAACTTTGCTCAGGAAACTCAAAACAATCAACAAACAACTATTTCTCCCTGCCCCTTTGTTTGATATGTGAGACTATCTGTCTATCTATCTTTCTCTTCAGTTTGCTTAAAAATCATATCAGAGTGACCAATGTCAAGTTTTCATTTTTACAGTGCATAAATGTCCCTCGCCTCTCTCTCTCCCACACACAGACCCACACAAACAAACAGGCCTGAGCTCCCCGCACAGCTTCTCCGTCCCTGTCGCCGCATTAATTGCACAAACTGCATAATGCGCCCGGTTGGAGGAGCGCTTCATTCTGCATCTCAGTGGGTCCCCAGACGCAGGAGCCGGGGAGGGGAGTCAGTTTGGGGGCTTTGATCCCTGACCTCGGCCTCCTCTCCTGGGAATTTAAGGTCTGCATCCCTAACGGTCCGTCCATCTGCACACACCCACCCACACACACACACACACACACATACACACACCTTCTGCCACCCTCACCCTCCACCACACCCCAGCGCCTCCTCAGACCCCGGCTCTTAGAGCGGAGCCCACCCCAGACACGTGTCACTGTCACCAGCAGCAGTGGAGAATGCTAAACAAGCCAAGGTCAGCCTGAAATTAGGGGCTGTCTCTGGCTCTGTCAAGTGCTTTGTCAGGACCACCAGCCCACTATCATTTACCCCCCGAACTCCTCCCCCCCTTTGCATTCATGTATTCACACACACACATGTGCACAATATCCTCTTGACATGGAGGAAGTGGCGACTGAAAGGACCTTAATATGCACTTTAATGTTAATGTGTTGTGATTTCCACATTTGGCCCCTCTGAGAACCATCGTGATTATTGTTTATTCTTCGCTGATTTCGTTACGCTCGGAACTGGATCTTCGCGCAGGTCGGATTTCACCCTCCGTTCTGGGAAAAACGTGTTGCGCATTTTTGAGTATTTTCTTTCATCTTAGGTAAAAGAAAAAGAAAAAGGCACACACCCCCGTTTCATTCAATATTTAAGCCACCAGATCAGTTTTTAATGTTTAAACAAACATTCAGGAAGAACAGCCATTGCATATTCATAAAGCCTCAGCCCAGGAGCTCCCTGACGTCCTCTGTTACCGTTTCTTTTATAATTAAATGACCGAATTATCATACGTACTGCGTGGATTCATTTTCAAGGCAACCCAGGTTGTAAACCGTGTCTTATTAAAATCACTGGACTGCTAAGAGGAAACGGCGGCGGCAGCGGCAATGAAACGTTTTGATGTTTGTACAGAAAACCGTCATCGGCTGTAAAAAGCGGCATGATCAATTAATCTTTTTGGTCCATAAAAACGTCATGAAATAGACATAATAACGCGTTTCTGCAGCTCCTAATTCGAGGTGATGTTTTCATATTAGGGAGCACATTTTGGAGTCTTCGCTTTACAATGACTTGAATAATTAATGGTTACACAAGAACAAGACGTGTGTGCTGTTTGGTTTTCCGTCTATCTCAAATATTTGCTGCTTTTCTTAGTCTTCACACTGTTTCCAAAGGTCTTTATGGATGAAAGGGGATGAAAACTCAGCCCTGGGTCCAGTTGCTGGAACTAAACTTGTCACCACAGCAAGGACGAGGAGGAAAGGAGTGGGGGGAGCCAAGCGGAGACGAGGGGAGTGCGTGGTCCTGCGGATCAGGAACTTGTTTAACTCGCCCAAATCTGCAGAGATTAGAGCGGGAAGTGGTCAAAGGTTTTAGAGTGTATCGGTACAATGGGCGGCGAGGATTAGAGGTGGATTCACTGAGCCCCTGTGATGGCCTTCATCTCTGGGGGTCCACAGCCGGAGCACCTTTGTTGGGTTAACTAACGGCACTTCCCATGGACGCGCTGAACACACCAATCCCTTTTTAATGATGCAGGGAAAATTCCATTGGCCCCGATTACCACAATGCTTTCGAGAGTCGCCATTGTCCCACACACCATGTCGAGCTTTTAAACTGTGCAGCCAGGCGAGTGCACCGCCAGGCGTTTGAAGTCTGCTCGACGTGTTTTTTTTTTCCTCCTCCTTTCTTTGCGTCCGGTGGAAATAACCTTTGCTAAGACAATGCTGATACACGCATCTACTTTATGCTAGGGCGCATAAAGCAGCAACACCAGCACTGATGGCAGCACTTTAATTGCCACCGTGGCTGCCCATGTATAAAATATATGCAGTCATATGGAACTTAATGGGCTGTAGGATTGCACTATAAAGCCACCGCGTGTATGGAAAGAGAGGGGGAAAAAAGAAGGGTTCGGTCGCAACAAAGCAAATGATCTTACGCTGACCCCGTGTGAGATCCCATTGTCTTTGCGCAGCACTTTATGTAAACTGCAGATTGGATGATAACCGAGACGTTGCTCAGCTTCAGAGCCGCGCTGCAGAGAAACGCTTTTAATGGCTCCAGAAAGGGAAGTAAATTTGTTTTGTCAACCCACTTTATAACCAGTTTGTGTCCACCAGAGCCAGAGTCTCAGTGCTCATAGGGTCAGAGGCACGAAATACACCCCTGACACACACACACACAGACAGACACATAGGGGTAGTTTAGAGTCGCCAAATGCCCTAATCCTGCATGTTTTCGGACTGTGCCAGGAAACCGGAGTAGCCGGAGAAAACCCATGTGGACACAGGGAGAACATGCAAGCTCAGCACAGAAATACCTTCAAACTTCAGAGTCTCGACCCAGGAACTGCTCTGCGACTTGATTGTGCAAGTCACCTCAGTGAAACCAAAGCCCTCAAACGGTGAGACCAGTTAGTTAATGGACGGATGGATTGTGGTCGGCTTATCTGTGCCGACCAGTCAGCAAACAGTTACGTCACTCACGGCTCCTATTGTGCTGGGAGAGAGTTCATAGCCTGAAGTAGGAGCTGAAAAAAAGTCCCTGGAAACAGTGTTCTTTGACTTAGTGCCTGTGGATACAAAAGTAATTTTTTCTCTCATTTGTTTTTTTAAAAAAAAGGCATCGTTTCCAGAAATATGTGCGTCAGAGATCCACACGGATGATTCACAGAGCTGCGTGTGTGTGGTGCTGTGATGTCACCTACACTTGGATGCATATTGGGCATAGACTTTAAATATAATATATATATATTTAACATACTGGGCTATTGGATACATGCTGTCTTTTTGCTGAAGTCGCCCGAAAAGATGACGTAGCTTCTGTAGTAGCACCAGCACAAGTCTGTAGCCCGCCATCGTTGTTGTGTGTTGTTGTGTGTTGTTGTTGTGTTGCCCCCAGCTGTGGTTGCTAGGGTTACCGATCAGAGAGGCGGGGCTATGACATCATCGTCTCGCCTAACATTCTTCATGGATGTCCACACACTCTAGGAAACCAGTTCACCTAAGGCCCTTAGTCCAACAGTGAGACCTGTATACTACAATAATATGCTAGGTACCGAGAAAAGTGTTTTTGATTCATTGTGTGGAAAATCACAAGGATTTGTGGACGCCCCTTTAAATCCAATAGACAAATCCTGGTCGGTTCAATATCATTCAGACCTGATATTGTTTTTGGAGGAAAAAGAGGGACTCGTGAATGTCTATGCAGATTTACGAGTCAACTCCTCTCCGCCGTTTCCATCTCCAGAGCCTCAGCTTCACATGGAATCGGTTTCATCTGACCCGAGAATCTGCATCCTACCTGTCTACAGCTCTCTCCGAGCTGTAGCGTGCTTGCTCGGTACTGAACTCCCGTCCTCGGCGGGGGCACAGCTCTGTTTGTGCTGTACTCCTAATATTAGCAAAACTGCGTGTGCGTCCGCCTCATGGACCATTTCATCTCAGAGGCAGATGTGTCTTGTCTCATATTAGCCCATGCTCGGCTGTCTCCTGTGATCTTTCCGCTCTGCAGCTGCTGTCGTGTCGGTTTCCAGAAAGTGAATTACAGGGAGCCGCTGCAACTGGAGGCGATAGACGCAACATATTAGGCAGAAAGTTGCTTACATGGTTAGATGCCAATCCCACTCTCGGCCTATGTGTGTGTGCGCTGTACAATCTAACGCTGAGTTTGTGGTGTCAGAGCTGGGTGAGGAGGAGGAGGTTTGGAATCTGATAGAGCTGTAAGATGAGGATGTCTTGGACTTTGTCCACATGGACAGGGATGTTTTGTAGTATATGCGGTATATGTGGTTTTCAGTCTCAGCTGCAGAACACTTTTGCCTTGTGGCAACTGTGTGTGAACTCCTTTTGATATGTGTGAGATCATTTCACACAATTATGGATAACAGCAAGACAAGTCTTGTCTGCAGACGACACTTTTTACATGTTCATCCATATGAAAAGGGCAACACCTGACTTTGATTTTGTACAAGACATGAAAGGACATCTCGATCCTGCAAGCTGATTAATCTCTGTGGATCTTGAGTTTTTTGTGATACTGCCTCTGGATGCTGAAAGAGCCTCAGTATCACATAGATCCTTGAGGTTTGTTCATTTATAGCATGTTTTTTATAATGCAGTTTTTCATAGCATGACAGCTATGCTTGGCATGTACTGGATATTGCTAAAATTGTTTTTAAATTGTGATTTTTATAGTTTCTATGGAAGGAGCAAAGGAGGAAAATCCATTTTCCAAAACACCTGAGTCAGTGTGGACCAGGTTTCAGTTCATCTATTGTGTCATTTTGGGAGCAAAAATTTGTAAAAATAAGAAACCCAAGTAAAATAAGACACTTTAATTAAATATTCATAAGGTGCTAATTGATAGATGCAGGTATATGGTGAATACAAAGAATTAAACATAGATATATAATGTGTCTGGTCTATGGATGTCTCTCTGGGTTTTCTGTCTGGTCATTTCCTGTTTTATTTTGAAGTTCTAACCCTCCTCTCGTTCCAGGTCATTTGTCCTTCCTCCTTTGTCCCGTCACCTGCAACTCCTTGCCCTAGTTGTGTGTGTAATAGTCTGTGTCTCTCTTTGTCTTGTGCCAGAGTGTTACGTCTCATGACCCCTCATACCAGCCATGCCCATGTTCACCTCCACAGAGCATCTTGTCGCCTAAGCCTTTTGATCTTTGTGAAAAAAGGTTTTAGTAGTTATTTTTTCTCAACCCCATTTAGATCTATGGCTTTAGCTAAATTTTATAGCCGATTTTGTTTTCCTCCTCAAGAGTGATTTTGATTTAAGAGTTTAAGTGTCATAGATTATACAGATCCTCTGTTTTTGAAGGAATGAATTGAAGTTTGATATTTTCTCCCATTAGAGGTAGGTTTTCCTCCAAATGGAGCCTTTTTAGTTTAGTGTTTGAAGTTTTTGGTTTTCTCCTCTCTCTTGAGAGTGAGCTCTATTCTTTTTGTTTTTGATAGTCTTTTGTAGATATGGATTTCCAGTTATTTCCTCCAGTTGGAGTGATTTATTTTATTTTTTTGTTCTTAGGTTAGATTGAGGCTTAGTTAGAGTTATAGCCATTAGATTTCTTCCTCTGTCATGAGGTTTCAATAAACCTTGTTTCTGCTGACAAATCTCTGCATCTGAGTCCTGTTTGGGTCCCGGCCTGATGTATGGTGAATATAGAAACAACCTGGTAGTTTTACATGTGGAGCAAACTGATGAGTAACGAGTATGGATGTGGAAATAACAGCTTTACACGTTCTGTAATTGAATGAAATGAGCAGAAGTGTGTTTCAATAAGAAATCATTTGATTTGAGAAAACAAACACGGTCCTGGATGAAATCTCTGAGCGTCACAGCTGCAGCACTTTGTAAACAAACCTGTCAGAGTTACTTCAGTCTGTTTTCTCTCTCCTCAATAACCCTGACAACACACTGCCTGCACATGACGTACAGCAGCTCCGGCGTAAATTTGTTTACTCTGCCGCTTGTTCCCTGAGGTGTGACAGCGACACTCGGCTCTCCAGCCGCTGTCAATCAAACCCTGACCCGCCCCCTCGCAGCTCAGTGCGTTTTTTTTCCCTGAAGAGCTTTCCTCCTCTGTCGTGAAGTCTTTTAAATGAAGTGATTCATTCAGTCCTGAAAGATCTCTCAGCTCAACAAATGAAGGTTTTTTTTTTTTTTTTTTTTTTTTAGTAATCTGATCAGGGAATGTGCCAGGAGCGTTTGTCAGCGCTGGACAGCTCGATATAAAAGCTTGAATTTATTGGACTCATTTCTGGTTCGGCTGAGCTGGTTTCACGTTTCCACAACTCATGGAACGAAATTATTCAACATTTGTGAGTCAGCAGTGGAACTTTCTTGAAATTTCAAGAAAAAGTTCAAACTGAAAATCAAAGTGAGATGTGGAATTTTTTTTGTTTCCTTTTTTATCAGATGAGACACAAACATCTAAATGTGTCCAGAAACGTGAGGTATCATGGAACAATCCACAAACAGATCCATCAACATGTGGGGGAAGCAAAGACATTCTCAATAAAGTAAAACAAAAAAAATCTACATTTTAAAAGATAAAAAACAAAAAGCAGGAGCTTTTAAATCTATATGGAATAAAACATCTATATATCTGTTTATAGTTCCACGCGAGGTCAGATGTTCTAATAGTTTATTCATTAGACCCAGGCTTTGATAGGTGGTCGTATGGTTTGCCTCACACTAGACTTTTATGGTACATTGTGTATCGATAGGCTGAGATTCATCTGTTTTTTAACTTCCATTTCATTATCTGAAACTCATATATGAATGAGTGCTGGACATCTTTGTGTGTAGTAAGACTGCAGTTATTCAACAAGGCCAAAGTAAAAGTGTTTGGTCATTCTGAGTCTACTTTAATGGAGCTGGTGAGGATGCAGTATGTTTTTTTTACTTTGTGGATTTTACCACTTTTTTTCCAAAAACTTTTCTTTATGGATGTTCTTCCTGGTTGCTCACCTGACTCTGCACTGTGGAGCCCATCTGTGCACCTCAGGCGGGTTTCGAGCCGATCACTAAGAGTGATTTGCTGCTATTAGCTGACCCACTGTCCCATCTGCAGGACACACACACACACACACACACTCACGCACACACATGCACACGCGTACCAGTGGACCCATGTGCAGACCGGCCCGGGCCTGGCAGTGTGATGGCTGATACCACAGATGGGTCCCAGCGCGGTGGAGCCGGTGGCTGGCGCCGAGGCCTGGGCGCAGGCCAGATGGGCCACCCTGAGAGAGACCCCGCCCGCCTGCCGGGACCCGAAACAGCCTCATCCTATTACTGAGGAGCCACACCAGAGTCAGTCTGCTTTCCCACACACACACACACACACACACACACACATAGAGGCAGCATCGGGGGGAAACCATCTCATTATGCCTGACTGTCACAGGCTGGACTGTGTGTGTGTGTTCACCTGTGTGTCAGATGTTTTTATTGCTCCTCAAACCAAGAAAATCAGGTTCTGGGTTGGTTTCCAATATTTAGATGGGTGGAAAACACACACACACACGCACACACACACACACACACGCATACACACACACACGCATACACACACACACAGACACACACACACACATACAGACTGGGGTCTTCTGAGGTTACCCGGGATGGTGGGGGCTGCTCTGATGTGCAACCAGCTGCCTGTGAAACACTCACAGCTCACAGTCTCTGGACTGGGATTCATCTGTGCTGCACCATGTGGAGTCCGTGCTGCAATTGCACACAGGAACATGTCAGGTGAGAAGTTTGGCGAGGGTTAAATTTATTCAATTAAATCTGCAACCAGCGTGCAATGGTGATAATAATAATAATAGCATTGCATTTTACTTATATTGCATTTTAAATTTGATAAGATATCTCACAGTGCTATGACATTAAAGAATAAACCAATGAAAGCATACATATAAAATTATATTAAAAGCTGGATTCATTCAAAGTCTATACATCTAAAAGGTTTTCAGATTCAGGAAACTGTGGTTAGTGCAACCGATCCCCTTTAATTGTAGCTCCTGAAAAAGTGCTTCAAGGCGGTGTGTGTGTGTGTGTGTGTGTGTGTGTGTGTGTGTGTGTGTGTGTCTGTGTGTGTGTGTGTGTGTGTGTGTGTGTGTGTGTATGTGTGTGTGTGTGCGTTTACAGCCTTGAAGCCACCTTGTTAACTCTGGACCTTCCACTGGCCAATATTTCATACCTCATACATGTTAAAAATCATTTATGTGGAAACTCATACATGAGTACAACCTGGATTCTCACTTTCTTGCTCCATAAAACACACACACACACAACTACACACACACACACACACACACACACACACACACACACACGACTAGACTCAGAATGCCAACCCCCCTTTTTTTTGTCACATCGTGAATTGTTAATGAACAAAAATTGTAAAAGCGAATTCGCTCGTGCAGCTTCTCATTTCACAGCCGGAGAATTTGAGATTTTTTTTTTCCCCCGAATACGGTTGAGTGCTGCTGAAAAGTGAGGCAGAGTGTCAGTGAGAACACGTTCCATATGCTCCACAAAACAGGTCCCAGGGTAAATAAAAGTTTAAAAAGCTCATCTCCTTTCCCCCCTTTTTTTTTTCTTTTGGTTTCAGATCAAAGATCTGACAGCAGTGCTACATTCCAGTTTAAAGTGGAGAAGCAAGGTTAACAGGAATGAGGCTGTCCATATGGAGTCCTATCTGCTTTCACCTAATGGCTGAACCCCTGCTGCAGGTCATGTGCAGCTATTTCCAGTTTTCTCTCTATCATCTGCCGCGGCTGCTAGGACCGAGGGTTCAGAATTTAAACACCATCAAGAAGACGGATGAAAAGGGAGTCTTGTGCTGCTTGAGAAGAATCAATCAATATACACATGTCTCCCAAAATATTCTGTTTAGATATGACTAATTTTAACAAGGTTTCGCTCCCGGGATGAAACACTGATGAACACAGTGGGAGGTGGATACGCCCACAGATGATGGATTTTGATACCAGCGTCTAAAATTCGGGTGCAGACTGTGTAGAGGATTCGTTTGGTTAAAGGCCGGGAAGGACTGAGATTACACTGATGTTTTGACTCGTCATGCATGACAACAGGCTGTGATCTTAGAGTCGCTGTGAGCTGATCTGGTAGAAGACAACTAAGACGTGTTGTCACTATACACTCAGTCTGTGATATGGCTGCGGCCAAATGCTGCAAATACTGAACTGACCGCACCAACACAAACATATAAAACAAATGTCAAAAGAAATTACTGCAAATACCAAAAGATCTACATTATTATAAACTCATAAGTGAGATGCCCAGAATAAAGTGGGGCTAACTTTTGGAGCATCTTGCTCAAGTGTTTGGTGCAAACTCATAGATGTATTATAAGAACTGCATTGGTCACCACCCCTCTGCCAGTGATCTTGTTTGACTTTTCCCCAGTGGCCACCCGTGGTACTGCAACCCCCAAAAATCCCCCATAGATGGCAATAGAAAAGGAGATGGGTGTAAAAGTGTTGACAGAATACCTCCAGCTGTAAACACAGCTAGTTACTAATCTTTGTATTGTATATTCTTATTCAAAGACTTTATATCTGTCAAAAGGTTTTCCATTGAAAAGACTGCTCGTTCACTTTGAGCAATTTCCATAGGAATGAATGAGCCGCCAATACTTCCATGTATAAACCCTGTGGGTCCATAAAGAGGCTCTGGTCCCATAGTTGTGGTCAATCCTCCAGGCTGGCTGAATATACAACATTTCTCCCTTTTTTGTGTGTTTTGCTGCATATTTCTTTTGCATTTGTTCTATGGTTCTATGGTTTTGTTCCGTTTTCATGATTGCAGCATTTTTCTGTTGAATTTATCTGAAGTATTTGCATGTTTTTGGTTTAGCACCAGTTGTGTATTTGCAGCATTTGGCTGTTGCAGTGTGTGGTCGCCCCCGTCAGCCACCGTAGACTCTCAGCATAATCACATTACATTTTGGTAATGACATTCTCTTTAGCTGTATTTTATCACAGCTCGTTAGCACTTAGTCGATCCAGCATCTCAACAATGATTGGACTCTTTGCTTTGAATTCTTGAACAGACATTCATGTTCACTTAAGGATGAAGCGTCTCCCCTAGTTTCACCATGAGGTTTATAATTATAACTTCAAGTAAAACGTCCTCACAGTCGGCAGATGCATTTCCACAAACATTTGCCACAAACACTCATGTCTTGTGAGGGTGAACTCTATTGGTGTTTACGATCCGGTTACGCAAATTTTGGATAATTTTGCAGCGAAATTGACTGGATCCATCCTCAACAGTTCACAGGAGACTGCGATACAGAGGGAAGCCTTTGATGCAAAACATAAACACACGTAAACTGTGAAAAAAAAAGTAATGGAGCTCTGGGGTCCTCCACTAACTCTGCCATACACCTGCACATAATTCTCAGCTCTGCATATATTTTATATGTACATTGTTTACATGTTTTCTTCTCTCCTCTCCTTGCTGTTGAGATAAACCTTTATTAGTCCCATGGTGGGGAAAATCTGCATTGTTGCAGAGGGGAAGGGCATCACAAAGAGAGAATAGAAACAATAAATAATGTGTACACATGCATTAAAGTAATAGAAAACCAAAACAAATAATTCTTTGTGGTGTAGTTTTTCTCTGTCTCGTCCTTTATTCATACTCAGGTGCTTCTTCGCCTTTTGTGCCAAATACAAATAATCCCGCGTAGTTAGAATAACTACCGGGTGATAAAACAATGTAAAGACAAGAATACTGGCCGAGATAAAACGACAAGACAGTGTGAAATGTGTTTCAATCTATTAAATCAAATGATGCAGTTATGACTCAGCTCAGTAATCACAGCATGCTCCTCGTGCCAATTTACGGTGAGAGATCCCGGAGCCGCTGCACTTTGCAAATGGCAAATCAGTCGTGTTGACTTGTCACTCCATCCCGGACCTTCAATTTTCAAGCCACAAATAACGCTCCTACAATAATAATAATGATAGACTCGTATCTGAGGAGCTGCGGGGGGGGGGGGAGGCTTCACAGTGCTGCCAAAAAAAATAAATGGATTTCCATTTCTTTAGTGTCATCCTCGGTAATTTAACCCATCCGAGCTGACAGCCCTGAAACTGGATGAATGAGACCTGTCTGCGAAGGTCAAGGTCACGGTTCGGGTTGATTTAGGCGTCCCAGGCTTTTTTTTTTTTTTCCTTCTTATTGTCAAAGAGCGTCTTCATTTGAAATTCACACGACATGAAGTCAGGTTTGAGTGGCAGCGCCGAGAGGACACGTGGGGGTTGTAATATTCACAGGAGCGCAGCAAAGATGGATGGATAGGTTTTTTTTTTTTCCTTCCTGCACATTGATTTCCACATTTGGGTGATTAAGTTTATTATTTGGCCCGCGGCCACATTAGCATGTGATTATCCGGAGGGAAGCGTATTTAAAGCACCGAGAACAAAAGCAGCGTCGGTCACCTGAGTCTCTTCACGGATGCGGGGAAGAAAAACAACATGGAATCGTTTTTTTGGCCCAGCAGCTGCTTCGGCCTGGGACCGAGCTTCCTCGTCTCTCCTCTCCATCCTCCTCCTCCTCCTCCTCCTTCTGCTCCTTTTCCGTCTTTTCTTTCTCTCTCTCTCTCCCTCTCTCCATCCCTCCGTTTCCCCTTCTTTTCTCTCCAAACATTTCTCCCCTACTCTTTTGTTTGCCAAGATCGGGGTTACCATGGCGACCCGCTGGCGCTTTACGAGCACCTCATCCCTCATCTAAATATTCCTAGTTATCTATGGTAATGAAATGCACACACCATTATCTGGCTTAATGAAATACACTCCATTGTCTGTGATTAGAGGGAGAGAAAAGCTTTATTTCTCTCTCTCTCTCTCTCTCGCTCTCTCTCTCTCTCTCTGTCTTGTGTTGCAGCAGTGTTTGCAGGCTGCGATAACAACTGCAGCAAACCGTTTAAGCTGTGGGCTCTCGCAGATTCCTCTGTGTTTGGAGCCTTGGACAATAATGAAACAATGTCCAGTTGCTGTGAGCTGCCCTGCCACGCAGCTGATGTGCTACCAGGGGCTGTTTGATTGCCCTAATTGGCCTGTCTGGGGCTCTCTTAGCCTGGCACTCTGCTTCCAAACTATTGTTGCCCATTTGAAAGAAAAAAAACAAAACAAAAAAAGGAGACAGAATAGCACAATAAAATCTTTACGTATGCCCCGAATTTGACACAAAACAACAACAACAACAGGAACGTAACAGGCTGAATGCGGAGGAGCTAACACGAGCCAAAGTAGAACATCATTATCTGAAAGTGTCTGAATTCAAAAAAATAAAAAAATAAAGTCTTCGTCTTTCTCTTGTGGTTTTGCCTGCGAGAGGTGTGGAAGTTAGACGCTTCAACTCCCACCCATACGGCTCGATGTTCATCTTGTGCCATAGTTTTCCACTGGCTTTGAAAATACCAACAGCATCACATAAAACAGATATACAGTAAAAAATGTGCATCTGATATGGCTTGTTCCCCTTCTCTGAGTGATAAAAAAGAAAGAGTGGGAATAACAGCGCGTGTGTACTTCTCTGTGTGTGTGTGTGTGTGTGTGTGTGTGTGTGTGTGTGCACCGGTGTCTGTTTCCAATTCAAGCCGGGATAATATCTGCAGATTGGGTGGTTAAGTCACTCTGCATTTCATGAGCCCGTCCTGTCACTAACAGTTATCTCCTCACTGCCCTCCGAGGAGTTGTCTAGGTGAAATGATTCTCCGAAGCTCTGAATAATGCATGAAATTACGTAATGCAAATGGAGGCTTTATTTCCCCTGCCTCTCTCGGACGCCGGGGCCTGGGCCCCGCTGTATTAGAACAGCACAGCAGAAAGCAGCGGGAGTCCCCAGAGTAAAAGGAACTACAGCAGAGAGCGAAAAGGTCAACGGGGCTACTTCTCCTCCTCCTCCTCCTCCACCTCCTCCTCCTCACATACGCAGGGGTTTATCAAGTATGAGCCGGGAGTTATTGCAGGATTGCGGGGACGTTATTCGCCGGGTGCTATCATGGGAGGCTTATTGTGTGGAGGCAGTGAAATATTCATTAAGCAACAGCCTGGCTGCTTTCCACGCTGCTCGCCCGCCTGTCTGTAAACAGAAGCCCAATCAAATATAAATAATGACATGGAGAGAGGAGAGGAGAGGAGAGGAGAGGAGAGGAGAGGAGAGGAGAGGAGAGGAGAGGAGAGGAGAGGAGAGGAGAGGAGAGGAGAGGAGAGGAGAGGAGAGGAGAGGAGAGGAGAGGGAAGGGGAGGAGACGAGAGGAGAGGAGAGGAGAGGAGAGGGAAGGGGAGGAGAGGAGAGGAGAGGAGAGGAGAGGAGAGGAGAGGAGAGGAGAGGAGAGGAGAGGAGAGGAGAGGAGAGGAGAGGAGAGGAGAGGAGAGGAGAGGAGAGGAGAGCGCTGCCGAATATGAACAGATAAGAAATGGCACTCGTCTTATACGCACCAAATTAGGCTACACTAAACTGTTGTCAAGTCCCGGCTTCAACAAGTAGATGAGCCTTCCCACCCTTGCTCGCCCTCCCTCTCTTCCTCTGTGTGTGTGTGCGTGTGTGTGTGTGTGTGTAGTAGTGGGTAGACCTGAATGGCATTAATTGCCCCCTAAGATGACGGGCAGATGAAAGTGAGGTGGTGGTTTACTGTGGGACATGGGGGCCGCTCACAAAGAGAGGCTGAGGACGGCTGGCAGGTCTCACAGACTTCAAAAGCAGATAAAGGGCCTTTTTACACAAAGGATCCTCTTTTTTTTTTTTTTACCCTCTTCCTAATCTTCAGATTCGGGGGTTTATTCGTGCCAGCCTCTTCGCCTTTGTCCACTTTGTGTCAGGTTTTTAACGCCAGAGGATTAAATTGCTGTTGCGGAAATCATTGTTTGTGTTTTCTTCCAGCCTGCTGCCTCCCATTGTCCCGTGACATAATCGACCGCTCGGCAACAATATGAGAGGTTCATCTTTCCCCCTTTGGTGAGAAATGAACAGCGCATGGATCTGGTCACCTTGTTTGTCTGCCGGGACACGGGAACAATGTGTTGTTTTGTTTAGGCAGAGTGCTCTTAACTCTTTAAGTAGCTTTAAAAAAAAAAAAGAAAAGAAAAAAGCAGGACAAGGAGGTCTTACTCCGAGGCGCCCCGGAGCAGCCAGGGAAAACACTGCGTGTACTGAAATGAGCGGCTGTGGGGTTTTTTTTCTGTTCTCTGCAAACAAAGGAGGTCGAACCTGAGAAAATCAGAGCAAGAACACGCTGGTCCTGAGGAATATATCCCACATATTCAGGAAGTGGGGGCTTGTTGTTCCACACAAAGAAAATATATTTTTTTAATGTATTTTTTTCCCTCTTTCTCTGTCAGATCGTCTAAAGTCTGTCCGGAGAATCCGGCCCGACCTGCAGCTACAGCCTCAGATTCCTGTCGTTCTCCAGTGAAGGTATTGGTCTCCAGCACCTCCATCTGCCCATGAATAGGAGCAGTCACATTTCTGATAGCATTTAATGAAAAATCCACCCGGGCTTTGGAGGAGATGGGGGGGGGGTGGGGGCAGGGGGTGTGTAGCGTGAGTTAACGGGAGGTTGTGTGGAGGGGATGGGGGGGGGTTTGCTCCTTGCAGAGGAGTGCTCAACAAAGAGTGCCTTTCACTGGAGTGGAAAGCCTAGATTGCTCCCTACCTCCCTCCCTCCCTCCTCCCTCTCTCTCTCCTCACTCTCTCTCGCTCTCTCTCTCTCTCTCTCTCTCTCATTTTGTCTTTTTTGATTCAACATCAAAAATGTGCCAAATGACTGGGCAGAAACCCCCAGAGCTTTTCAATCAAATGTGTGCGTGCATATGTGTGTGTGTGTGTGTGTGTGTGTGTCTGTGCATGTGTGTGTGTGTCTGTGTGAAAAGTGTCACACAAAGGGACAGGTGTCTTGTGGTTTAAGGTGGCAGTGGTGAGCAGAACACAAAGGTGAAAAGCAAACAATCCGTTAGAAAGAAAGATGCTCAAGCTGCCTCTGCTCCAGGCGTTTGTTTCTGCAGGGCCACAGTCATCGAGCAAACTAGATCATACCTGCAGTGGGAACTGTAGTTGCACTTTTTATACATGTATAGATTGAATTCAGTTTAGAGGAGTAATGGAATCCACGTTACAGAGCTGTATACATAGAATACAATATATGGAGACTGATTTTGTGTTAGGTTTGCACATCATTTCTTTGTGTGTGTGTGTGTGGGTTTTCTCCAGGTACTCTAGTTTCCTCCAAAAGTCCAAAACATGCATGTTTAGGTCGATTGGAGACTCTAACTTGCTTCTAGGTGTGAGTGAAAAAGTGGTGTGTGTGTGGGTAGGTGTTTATAATGTGACACTCATTCTTAGGCAGTGTTTATGCATGCTTTTGGGTGAAAATGCTCTATCTATCTATCTATCTATCTATCTATCTATCTATCTATCTATCTATCTATCTATCTATCTATCTATCTATCTATCTATCTATCTATCTATCTATCTATCTATCTATCTATCTATCTATCTATCTATCTATCTATCTATCTATCTATCTGTCTATCTATCTGTCTATCTATCTGTCTATCTATCTGTCTATCTATCTATCTATCTATCTATCTATCTATCTATCTATCTATCTATCTATCTATCTATCTATCTATCTATCTATCTATCTATCTATCTATATATCTATCTATCTGTCTATCTATCTGTCTATCTATCTGTCTGTCTGTCTGTCTGTCTGTCTGTCTGTCTGTCTGTCTGTCTGTCTGTCTATCTATCTGTCTATCTATCTATCTATCTATCTATCTATCTATCTATCTATCTATCTATCTATCTATCTATCTATCTATCTATCTATCTATCTATCTATCTATCTATCTATCTCAAATTTGAGTTTTGTCCCTTGGAGTTGTTGTCTGGTGCGATACAACAACATTAATAATAATAAGTGTCAAATTCCTACTGTGGTTAATTTTCCAGTAAGCTAACGTATTAAAAACACCTTTACATGCAATCAGTAATCTGTTTCCGTATTTCTAATCTGTGGATGAAGACATTTTACTAACACTGGTTAAACAATTCCCTAAAAAGTGTTGCTCACACATAAGAAAATGGTGCATTCGTTTTCATCTGATGCAGCATTAATGTGCAGCATCAGCATGTTGCAGTGTGTATGTGTGTGTGTGTGTGTGTGTGTGTGAGTGGAAATAAGCTATAGCATGTGTGTGTTTATGTGTGTTAGTGGACGTGACGGATGTGTGACAGCGTAGCTCTCTCTCTCTCTCAGGAGTAAGCAGAGGGAGAAGATATAAGGACCAATCCGCGTGATTTCTGGGCCAATAACGAAAACATATATTTCCTTAAACTGATTTTCCTCCTCAGGTTTTCCCCAGAACGAATGCAAATGCACTGAAATTATGTAAAAAGCCTACACGCAGCAGAGAGCGGTAATAAAGAGATTACAGCAGTTAATGCAGATGGGAAAACACTGCTGCGGCGTTTACAACCTCCATGTTCCTCCTCATGTTACACTAAAAAAGTCCGACTGCAGATTTAACCCCCCCCCCCCATGAAGGAAAGACTCAAACTGTGCAGGTTTTGCAGGTGAACCTGAACCGGAGATATCAGAGTGACGAGGAGGAGAATGCCTCTGACATCCTTTGTTGTCGGCTCTGATAAATGGCGGTTTAAAGGTTAAATCTCATTGTTGGGTTTCTGTGTTTTAATGGGTTTCCTTGACAGTAATTTATGTCCAGCAAAGATTAATCACACTGTTGGAACTCTCCTTTAAAAATGTCTCCTACTCTAACTTTAGTTATTCCCCCTTTTTTTCTTTTTTTTTTTATACTTTTGCTTTGATTTTGTAAACACGTCCATAAACTTTTATAGTTTGGATATTGAAATGCAGCTTAAAACTAGTTGAATCTGAACAGAAACAGAATGTGACATAAAACTATACTGCCTTTTAAAAGGCAGCATAGTTTGTATACTGCCTTGTATGCTGCAATTTGCATGTCCGGTAGTTAGTTTGATGAAGTTTCTGGTGAAATTTCTTTCCTCCTATTTTTTCCTCAGTAGCTGACTCCAGCATATAAGATAAGATTGGATGTGTGCACTTTCCATACAGTAGCTGTATGTACAGTAAAACCTCAGTTACCACTTAGTTCAGGAACAAGTTGCTTAGCTCTGTTGTTAAACAAGGAATGTAAAGCCACGTAAATATTGAGGGCATGAAGCATTCGTCAGTGTCTTTGCAGAACATAATTCACATGTTTTTGTGCTCTGCAGTCAGAGCTGAGCATCATGTGTATGCGCGCGTGCTTGTGTGTGTGTGTGTGTTCAGCATAATGATTTGTTGACAGTATGAAAAACACAATCCAGTCTGATGACTCAAATCATCCCTGGCTTCTGGTTCTCAGGAATTTCTCAAGAGGGTAAAAAAAAAAAAGAAACAGAGCTGGTTGCGTTTTCTTTTTTCTTTTTTTTTTCCTCCTCTTCATGCATGAATGTGTTTGGATGACGACACTGTCAGGACATCGTCCAGCCTCTTGCTCCGGTGCACTCACAGCCCAACAGGTGTGAAACAAACCTCAGAGAAAAGCCTCTGACATCAGACGGGACTCAGACGTCCTCTCCCGCTCCGTTTCCTGCCTCTTTCTTTTTACTACTCGGAGCAAACAGCAGCTTGTTTGAGTCTCTGCCTTTGTTCTCCTTGAGGGAGGTCAACCTCACTTAACACCTAATCTCATTTTCCCCGCCGCAGCCTCGAAGCGCCGCGTTTATCTTCGTCCAAATTACAAAACAACAAACCTCAGAGGAAGCGCGCACAGGCTTCCTTCTCCTCGCTCGTATCGAAAATGTTAATCAATACCCCCGAAGAGCCGGCGGCTGCTCCTCAGAGGAACGAGTTGATGAAGAGTCTTCATGATGCGCTGTGTGTTTTCTGTTGAATGGACGACTGGCTGGCTGGCTGGCTGGCTGGCTGGCTGGCTGGCTGGCTCCGCACCGCTGAACGGCTTTTTGTTGTTGTGAGAACATCTCTGAAAAGGAACAACACCTTCTCTGAGAACATGAGTCAGATCGGAGACAAAAGGAGCAAGTGGGATGTATTTTTCCAGATAGGATTTGCTTCAGAGGGGGAAAAGAAAAAAATCCTGCCTCTAAAGAAAACAAAGGCACCAGTAAACAAAAAACAACAGCTGGAATATATATGCAATCTGTCTTGAATTAGAACATTTGCTCGCACTTCATAGATTTAGCATTTCTCTATACATAGGAGTAGGTATGGAATTACCTTATTGATTCCCAAAGGGAAATTCAATTGTCTGGCAGCTCATCTACCATCTGAAGAAGAGTTAAAAAGCCTTTCCACTTTCTTGCCTGCCACTCACGTGATTTTACAGTCCTTGCTAAACAACAAATTGTATTTAGTTTTACTTTATTTACTTCACTAAATTGTTTTCCGAGTCTTCCCCAGTATTTTCAGCTCATCACTCTTGTTGGGCAGAGTTGACATTTCCCATGATGACTGAAGCAGAAAGAGCTGACGCGTAAACTTCCAAACTTTGACCTTTGCACCGCATCTTCGTCTCAGCTGGAACAGGGTGGAAACATCCTCCAGATTTGCTCCGTTTTCAATGAAAGAAGCCCCTCTCCTGCAAAACTCCTCTCCCTACAGAGTCATCCATCGTAAGTTCACAAAATACACCAGAAACACAACATAAATAGAGTGAAGGTCAAGTAAAAACTCAGAGCTACCAGATTCTGCCTCTGACAGTACTTAATTTATTACCAAAAGTTATTAATAATTGCACAAACGAACATTACATTCACAACACACAACAGTCCACAATAATGACAGTTTCACCCAGAAAAAAATAGTGCAGTAAATAAGTGTAATAAGTAATAACTAACAAGCGAAAAATATCAAGAAAAAACAAAAAATAAATAATAAGAAGAAGGAGAAGATTAAGTTGAGACAATAAAAATGCAATAAAGAAAAGCAGACAATATATGAATGAAATATATCCTGAATATATATTTGCACTTGATCTCGTGGTGACCCTGGGGGTCAGGAGGCTTGGTCCTCTGGGGACAGTGACTATCGGGACACGATCCTCCAGATGTGTCCGAGCACAGCTGAGTGCAGTAATTATTCCGTGTCGTCCTCACCCCAGGTGATGAAGTTATCCCCGTGTAGCAGGGAACATACAGATGGTCTCTTTCTGCCCGTTGCTCCCGAGAACCATCCATCTTGTAATCTGTCCATTAATCACAATCATAAACGGCAGGTGAACAGTACGACAGCTGGATCATGTAAATGTTTAGCGGGAGGCGCGAGGCACAAAGCGGGAGCTCTTTACGTCGAAGCTGCGGTGTAATTGGAGCCACACGGAGCCGGATGCAAATCCCAAAAGTGTTGTTCTATGGTTACGAGGACAAAGAAAGTAAGATACAGTATATGAGTGGAGACGTGTCCTTCTGTCACTGATTTTAAGCTTTTATGTTCTTAGATAGAGGGACGTGTGAAAACATCATTACCTAAACTCATCTTTTTCTTATTTTTCTCATAAAAAAATGTACAGTAATGTTTATGTGGACATAGATCCACTGAAAGTGACTCAAAAACAATGTGGTACATACTCCAGACCTGTGTGTGGCGCTACACCAAGACCAGAACAAAGTATGGGAAGCATGTTTGGTTAATAATTTAGGAGATCTCCCTGTTAATAATTGAAGAGATCTCATTGTTATGATGGATAATGCGGTGGAAAATCATAATGAATGTCATGGTGAATGTTAAATAAGAAAAGGTCAGGTAGGATAGGTAGGAAGCAGATGGCCCAAAAATGCACAATGTTCTGAGCCACATTAAGATTTGGCACACCGATCGTAAATTCTGGGAAAAGTAACATAGGGGAAACTACATTTTTGCTCCTGGCTGTGTCTCTGGCTGCAACAAACACACTGTAGTTGGAGAAAAAGAGAGATTTCGCTGTAGTGGCCCCAAAATATCCCCTAGCCTCTGTAGTAGCGCTAGCATAACCCTGAAGGCGGCCATTGTTGTTGTCGCTGTGGTTGCTAGGGTTACAGAGCCAGGGTGATGACATCATTGTCCTACTCTCAAAAGATTTGTGTCACGTGTCCATAAATACGCTGCACTGCAAATTATTTGTTTTTCACCGAGATAAAAAAAATTAGAAAGAAATCGAAGTATGAGATCATTTATCTTGTATTAATATTTTATTTCTCATTTTAGGTTCAACTTTACACTACAATCTTAAATCAAGCAGAGTCACTCTTATTTCAAGAAATTTTGTACATGGAAGATCATTTCACTCACTTTGAGGACTTTTCTCCTCAAATTTAGTGTTTTTATTTTAGTGTTTTTATTTTGTTTTTGGACATCCTTGCTTTGCAGAGTGGTGCCATGATTTTCCCACTAAAGAAAGCAGCATCTGTGTGTGGGTAGAATGCCAAAATGAAAATAAAAACATGCAGATTCACCTAAATCCTTATCCATGTGCATCAGCTCTTAGTCTAAATAATGCCCAGCTTATATGTCCATGTTTTTCTCCAGCTTTTGGCGGATTTCTTCTCTTCTTGTACTTCTCTTTTCAGTTCCTCACCATTTAATTCCATCTTCATAACCACGTTTTCTGCCTCGATTTTCACAACACCGATGCTAATGTGCGGCTGTGTCGATTTAATTGTCAGATGTTGTTTGATCTTGGTTGTTATGTTCATCCTCTGTGGTCTCACCCTGTTTAGTTTTTGTTTCAGTGTGATTTCTCAATAAATTGGCATGAAATGGAGAAAATATCTGACCTTTCTGAGAGCTCACAGGCTACGCTACGGATGCCAGAAGAATCCATGTGGCAGCATCAGCGGCCGTTATTAACAACTCCATTATCGGTGACATTTGTTAATGACTGTGGGAGAGTGATTCATGTCTGTCCAGGCTTCGGTCGAGATGACGATGTTCAAACAATAGGACGATCTTACAACCACAGAACGACATCTGATTCAAAGTTACGACATGGATAAACTCTACAATGGCTTCATAAATCCTGAAGGCTACTTTTTTTTTATCTCTCATGTTTTTTATCGTTTGGTGTCGGATCACAGAGTGGAAATGTCTAGAAATTAGCATTTAGAGCTGTTAGAGGAGGTAAACAGCAGTGTGAGGGCCAGTGCTTGGAAACGGACGAGGAGGCCGCTCTGGTGCGTGCGCGTTTGAATGATGATTAACTGTAATTACCAGAGCAGTACCTGGCCGGCGTGCCAGGAGGCAGCCCGAGATTAATGGGGCTCTGCTGAAAACGGAACAAAAGCCCACATTTCCGAGGTAATGAATCGCTGTGGTACTAAGGCGTCTTCACGTGGTGCAGCCCCCCCTCCCTCGGGGGGAGGCTCATTACAACGGGAGGAGTCGATGGATCCTCTGCAGCATTCTCAAACAGGGACGAGGGAGCGAGAGAGAGAGCGGGGAGGAAGTCTTAAATCGTCCCAGACATCCTGCTCGGCTTCGGTCAGAACAAACAGCCTCCTCCTCCTCCTCACTGCTGCTTAAACGGGTGATAAACATCACATAGAAAACCACTTTATTTAATTCTTATTGAGTTTTATCAACAGCAACACTCGCTTTCTTTTCTCAGTTACAGCCAACATTTCACAAGTTGCACTCACTTGTATTGTAGGCTACAGTTCATTGGCAAAAAGGAGTGATGAGGTGACATGAGTGTTTGCTACGGTGATACCAATGGTGTTAATTGGTCCTCACACACTTCAGAAGCACGTGAGTGTATACAGTGTGTGGGTTTATACCTATGTTTGCATATAAATACACAAAAAACATACTCATACATGTAATATTTGCCCTCATGCATGCACAGAAAGTATCAGTAGGTTAAACTTTCACAGGAGACACATAAATCTCACTGTATTATTGATGTGGTTATGACAGGTGTTTCGTAAAAGTGGATTCCTGGAGATGAATGAATATGTAATTTGCTCCGAATTCCTCTGTTTGTTTGCTTTCTCTCACCCACACGCTCATAACGTCGTAATTTTGTGTGGTTCAGATAAAACCAAAAGAGCCTCAAATGACTGATAACAGTCGACAATCTGTCCGTCATTTGTTCCCTCCTATAATAGACATTGATTGGAAACACAGGGGAAGCATGTTCGTTTTTGTTCTCTTGCTCTGTGCTTCTCCGTGTCTCTTTTGTTCGCACTGTTTGTCTTGTTGTTGCCGTAATTTCACGCAAAACACAAGAATCGGCCATGAATTATATTCCTCTACCCATTCATAAAGAGTCACGCTTTCCAAATGAGAGGCTCTGGTCGAGCATTATCAGCATTAAAGGAAGCAGCTTTCATTTGTGCAGGAAGCTAACAGTTTGGCAAAGCCCGGAGGGCAAAGTTTTATTACAAGTGTCTCCTGTTATAAATCACGGCCTGCAGATTAATACGCTGACATTATTTCGCTGGGGGTGTCGCAGAGGTTAATCCGGGGGGTTCTGGAGAAATGAATGACACGAAAAGGAAGAAAGCGAGCAACTGGAGGATGTGTGAGAAAAGGCTTCCAGAATCCTCTCCGGGGCTCCGGAACGGTGATGTATGGAAGTGGGCATCAATTATTGGAAGTCAAACTCCTCGAGGCAACAATGAGAGGATTTACAGGCCACGACATCCTTCATGCCCTTGAACATGTTACCTCCAGATATGTAGGTCGATAGCGGGATGAAATACAACCTGACAGGAGGGGGGGTGTTTAACGATTCCCGTACGCACAGGTCGCATATTTCCTGCCCCATTAAGTCGTGTAAATACTCGGGACAGGTCGGGGCAGGCCCGGCTTTCTTACGTCACGGTTGTTGCAGAGGAGCCTTGGAAACCCAGAAGTCAGTTGTTTGCGTGTTTACACGCTTCCTCGTGACCTAAACGAGGCCCGCGCCACCAACGTGGGTCATTTTTCAATCGATCACGGAGACAAAGAGCGAAATAAAGCGACAAGACTCAGAATCTGTGTCCGTGCACGTCTGACGGAGATGAAAGAGATGCGAGATCCAACCTTTAAACTGTCGTTTATCAGGGAAGACAACAAAGGGAGTCAATGCCATTATTCTCCCATACGGCCTGCACTCTGTGTGTGTGTGTGTGTGTGTGTGTGTGTGTGTGTGTGTGTGTGTGTTCACACACACATAAATCTGCTCACCAGGGTAATATATTAAAATGTGAAGAAAGCACGGTTCATTATGGATGCAGTCACATTCCCAGTGAACGTGCTTCATAAAAACCAGCAGCCGAACCGGTGTTTTTTATGTGTTCACACATGTGACTGTTGGTGGTGATTATAGATGATTGCTGGTAGTTTTGTAGTTATTACGCAGAGATTATAAACTAATCGTCACACGAATGCACGTTACACAAATCAACAGTGGACGCCTGTGAATTTTATTTGAACTCATCATATGCAACTTTTAAATTATATAAGACCAAAGAAAATAACTGTAAGACATATTGTGAAATGTCATTGTATTTGTTCTTTTTTATATAATTCTACATATATATATTTTGATAGACAGACTCAGCAACTGGTGGTAAAATTATGATAAAATCAGTAAATCATGTTTTTCAATATTGTGAAACTGTTGCTGACCTATGTGAAGAAGAAAACTGGAATATTTGGGCGATAGGGTTGAATTTCATATGAAAATTGTATGGGTAACAGATAGATAGATAGATGGATAGATAGATAGATAGATAGATAGATAGATAGATAGATAGATAGATAGATAGATAGATAGATAGATAGATAGATAGATAGATAGATAGATAGATAGATAGATAGATAGATAGATAGATAGATAGATAGATAGATAGATAGATAGATAGATAGATAGATAGATAGATAGATAGATAGACCTTGAGAGATGAAACTTGCGTTTTGTGTTTTCTGATTAAAGACTTTAATGGCTTTGTGCGTGAACAAAGAGCTAGAGGCAGTAGAAAAGGCACCAGAGATGTCTGGAAAACCCAGTAACAGACCGTAATGATATGATATAAACCTTTAAATGTGACCGTATGGCGACACTGACCTTTACAGGCAGGGAGATTTCCTGTTGAGTGATGCATCGCCGCCTCATTTGCATGAGAAACTTGAGCGTCTGTGCAGCAGCAGAGAGAGCGGCCTGTAGGTCTTCATTTCTGTAGGTGTTGAGCAGTAGATAATCAGAGACGAGCCGGACAAAAGGTTTTTTTTTTTTTTGCTTTCCCCCGCTGCTCATCTCTGAGCAATAGATTCTCCATAAGCAGGAATGACAGCGTGGACAAAAGGCGAGACATTAATCTATCTTCCCTATATGACCCCCATGCAAATGAGGAAAATGAAAGCAAGCAATCAATTCCCTAATTGGGTTTGTGCTATTTTAACTTGTTAAGGGGAGCCTGTGTCTCGATTAAAGAGAAGGTCAATTTCTCATTGTGACAATTACTGTATTCATTTCACAGCCCAACAAAGAGATCCTGCGACCGTTTTGAGGAGGCTGCTGCGAACCAGATGCCTCCCATTGTGAGAGTCAGCCTGCCGTCAACACGTCGGCCCGATCTCCGTCATCACGCTCATTAATGCACGCACACACACACACACACACACATGCACGCACGCACAGCAGCCTGCTCCCAACTTAGACATCTACATTCACACTCTATGCGCTGCATTCGCAGTCGACTCTTACAAGAGAAAACCAGGAGTAAAATACTCTTTCATGTTTTATCATATTTAGGGGGAAAAAAAATCCAGATGTCTGTGAATGTTTGTAAGTAGGTGACACAGGCAATGTTTTAGGAGACAGGTCAACTGAGAAACAGTGGTTTCTCACATTGAGGATGAATAAAAGGCAAAACTGTCCTTTCATATGTACATGGGCTGGTGCTTATGTTGTAAATGTCCTCGCATCATCTCATACAAGAGATTTTGGCCATTTTCTCTGACAATATTCCAAAAAGTAACATTTTTACAATGTTTCAAACTCAGAACTGTCTTTTTGTATGCGTTACATATATTCTCATTGAAGTAAGACAGAAACTAAAAGGCAAAATTGCTTTTTATGTTCTCAGTCATACAGTCTAGATTTCAAAAGTCGCTGCAGATCTTTGATCATTTCTTGTGGCAAACACAAACTTCTTTCAATGTTTTATCACTCAAAACAACAAAAACCTTCCTATGACTGTGACGAATGCGAGACAAAATTGATCTGATTTTTAAAACTCTAAGAAATTAGGCTGTGACGAGGACTGAAATCCCTTCTACACCCTCGAACGTTCTTACCAAAGTAACACGGGTTGGATTTTAGATTCCTCAGGACTCTGTTAGTGTGTTGTCATCACATTTTAATTAAAGAAAAAAAACAAAAAAAAACGCCTCGATCTGGCTGCTGCACAGACAGACAAACTCTGCTCCTTCAAACCAGGAGGAAAAGAAAAAAAAAGCTTTTTCAGCTTTGCTCAAAGTTGCAGGAGTCACATCACTCACAGCGAAGGAGGCTGAGAGGGATCAGTGTTCGGGACGTTTACACTGCAAACACTATATTGGGAATCTAAAAAAAAAAGAGAGAGAGAGCGAGATAACATTGATGTGTTGCTCCAAAACACACACACACACACACACACACACTGGTGTGTTTGAAGAGCCTGAAAGTCCTGCAGGAAGCAGCAAACAGCAGCAGCCCTGGTGGGGAGGTGATGGAGCTGCTGCAGCTGCTGGAGGACTGACTTCCTCCGGCGTCCCACAGAAACAGAAACGAGGCTGAGGATGTACAGGGTGAGTGAGTCAGCAGCTCCCTTGTGCAGCTTCAGTAGTTCATCCCAGACGTTGGGAGGAAAAACGCAGAATTACATTAAAAAAAAGAAGATGAAATTATGCATCAAACTTTTTCCCAGACAATTAGTTCAGTGCAAAACAGAGAAAAGCCACATTTTCTTGGTGGTTTGTTTGGATTCTTCTTCTGCTTTTTCTATGTTACAAAAGCTTCAGCAGTAAAAAGCAGACAGCCCAGAAACATGAAATTTTTAAAGAAACATTTAGGGTGAAAATCAAGTCTCGTAGGCCACAAACCTCAGCAAATCGATTCAGAGATTGGGTTGTAATGGTTCAAAACCTCACAAATGCAGTCTGTTCGATCTTCTGGTTGTAGCATGCTTTAGAGTTTCTTACAGAGAGTCCACAGGGAGGCGCTATAACCAATAACCATCAATATCTGGGTTCAGTTTGGCACGGTCGGTGGAGCAGGTGCTTCATGTTCAACCTCAGTCCTGCGATAAGTCTTCAACCCACATCTCTCGCCCTCTCTCTCTCTCTCTCTCTTGTCCTGTCTGAAAGAACACACCAGAAAAACATACCAAAACTAAAAAGAAAAAACACTTCATCTACAACCCTGAAATTCCAACATTCAGCATTTCGTTTCAAAATCTGAACTTCCATTAGCACAAGTCGCATAGCTCATGAAAATGGCACTTGGCTTGTACTGGGAAAATTTCAAGTCACAAATTTGTTTGACACTGTGACGCATGAACACTGTGAGCCCTCAGTAACTCAGTGTGTGAGAGTTTCTGTTATCAATGGGGCTTTAATGTCAAGACGGGCTGTTTGGACCTCGATCTGTATTTTCTGTTCCCCTCCAGTCGGGAGAGAGAGGGAGAGAGAGGGAGAGAGAGAGAGGGAGAGAAATCTGCTAAAAGCTCTACAAACCGTGCCGCCTTTTAACAAGATGCACTTAATCTTCCTGCTGTTTGCTTTGGTTAAGTGAGGGATTGGCTGTGTCCGGGAGCCCGGAGAGGCCGGCAGAGATGTTGATTCCAGCCAGTTTGTGAACCCTAACCTCTTATCGAGTCTTTATCTGAACAGGTTCTTAACGTCGGGGGCAAATCCCGGCACAGCAATGAGATTAAAGATAGACCCATTTTTGTGCATCGGTAATGTATCAACAGCTTGTCCCGGAGCGGCCGACGGGTTCACCCAGAGTTCATGTTATTAGTGTTACAGGCCTTTCATGCTCTCAAATCTCACACAGATCAAAAGGGCTTTGTGAGGTATGCCACAATCAGCCAATTAATGCCCACAAGCACAGCTGCTCCGTCTGCTGGAAGGTCACCACTCAAGCACTTTCCACAGCTAAATGCCTCCAGTTTTTTTCTTCTCTTTCACCCTCTCGCAGCCTCATTTTTAGGTAATTACTCAGCTTTTTTTTTTCTTTTTTTCCTCCAGAGAAAGTTTTGCAACAACACCCCAACGCGTTGCATAACCGGCGGCCTTGATCTGCACCATCCCAGCAACATAACGAACTTGAGCAACTTCAGATCCCACCTGCATTAGTCAGTCAGTGGGGCAGGGCAAAGGGGGGGGTGTTTGAGAGGGAGGTATTTTAGGGCTTAGAAGAAGACGAAGCTCGCTCTAGATAAAAATCTCTGAGACAATGGCCGCTCTTCAGGTGTTTAAGCGGCTCCCGGCTCGGGCTCAGATGACTGGCCGGGCTCCTTCGCTCTCAAGGACACTGCAACAGGATCCACAGCTGCTGCAAACAGGATTAATCCTGTGACATCCTGGTCTCTCCTCCTCCTCCTCCTCCTCTTCCTCCTCAGACCACACAGTGTTATCCCAAATTACCCAAAGTTACACACTGAGGCTGCTCACAAACGGAGCTTGACAAGGGGGATTTTAATGCGATGACAATAATGAACAAACATCCAGCCGTTATCTTTGGTCTCGTTCTGAACGTGTTGGCTCTTTCTCTGACTCCTCATAAACTGTAACCTCGTCGCTGATGAAGGCTCTTGTCACAACAGCTTGTGTCCAGCTTGTGTCCGTCCTCCAGCAGACGAGCCTTTACGATACACATAAATAATATTTCTAACATTTCCTGGCTGTTACCCCAAGCAATACATATATATATGATTATCATACAATATATGATTAAATAGGTCAGTAGATGTGTAGATGTGCCAGGGACATAAAAAGTCCTAAATCACAGGCTTTAAAGATGAGCACAGAACCAAAGGCGAAAACATATGAGAAGGGCGCCATCTAGTGGTGGAGGAAGGACAGAACTGCCCTGGTTCTGGTGCCCTGACCACGTGGAGATAGACGTGAGTTTATGACCACAAATCATCACTTCGACTGGGCCTGCACCTCTTCCAGGTACGTCCAGTAAACACGTTTTGTTATAAGCTGACTAGTTATAAGTGCTCCCCCTGTTGGTCTCAATTTAAGCTCAAACAAATAGACAAAATTGAGAAAAATGAACAAATTCCTACCTAAGCGATCCTGAGGGATAATTCAGGAGTTTGATATCTTGCCCCACCCCCCACCGCCCTAAAGAAGAATGCAGAGCTCTACAAGATTTAATACATTTGTTGTCACTTTATTCACAAATTCAAAAAGGAGACATAAGCCACACACTAAAGGGTGAAAATAAATCAACACAAAGGTGGTGGAGTATTACTCTTCAACAGCAACGGCCACAACAACCAAATTGTTAATAGTAAGTAATAGCTGTGCTAATAACAATCTAACCACTGTAAAATAATAACAAATGTGCATCACTACAATGCAGTATTGGATTTAATCGATAAGCTGTCAATAAGAGAATGTGTTGTAGCCTTAGTTCTCATGATGTACCGTACATTATTGAGAGCGAAAACTGTTTTGAAGAACACAACGGCAACATAGAAATGAAACGATCTGTCTCAGGCCCCCAGCATCTTCTTCACCATGTAACCGGGCATGTTGTACAGGAAAAGAGCCAGGATGGCCAGCAGCAGGAGAGCCGTGACAATCTTGATAGTCAGCCACCTGTACTGGTCACAGATCAGGTGTTTTGCAGCTTTGAAGGGGATGAGGAACCAGAGGAGGGCGATGTCAGGGCGGCTAGTGGAGCACAAAGATAAACAGTGTGTTAGAAACTTTGACAGTTTGCATCCTGGTGTAACAATCTTCTTCACCATATAAAGAATAACTACAGGAGTAACTCTGCTTTGATTGTGTTTTCATAATAGTATCATGCTAGCGTTGCAAATAAAACTTCAATTAAGATTTGAACCTTTATGACCCCTTAAAACATTTGTTCTTTGTTACTATGTGAGCTGAAGATAAGCCTATAGTGATAATATTAGCTAAAAATAAACCCTCAAATAACATGCAAACATTGACATAAACACAGAGACAATCGGACGGTTCTGAGAAAATTTATGCATAAGTTTAAAATCTATCGATACACAGAGTCTAAAACAGCACAGAACAGTTCAGGGAAACGGATACAAGCCAGCTAAGGTGAAATACTCACTCCTTTCAAGCAAATGAAACTCTTAATGTAGAACAATGGACATTGAAGTTGAACAAAGGACATATTTCAAGAAAACAAAAAAAGACATTATCATCACATCAACATTAACAATAGAGTTGCATCAACAAGAAATGATGATAGACCTACACAATAGCAATATTAATGTGCTAGTTATAGTGATAAAAATGTCTATCAAGGTACATATGCTGACCCTTTACTGTTTATTATCATGCATATTAGTAGCATAGTAGCATCATTGCTTATTGTAACCTATAAAAGTTGTGGAATAGATAATACGCATAACCCACATAACCCCAATCCCCAAGATTATATAATTTACAGCCTATATGCTATTAATAAATAAAGTACTAAGCAACAAGTTAAAACCCTCATCGGTTATTTTGTCAAATAGTAAAATGTTCTCACAAAAATGACAAAACAAAAATGTTCTCAAAACAATTGTAATTCTCACTGAATTCACACAATGTTTTTGGGAAAGGAAAAAAACAAGAAAGTTATCATCTGTTGATCTTCCCTCACACGCCCATCATCTTCTTCACCATGTAACCGGGCATGTTGTACAGGAAGAGACCCAGGATGGCCAGCAGCAGGAGCGCAGAGACGATCTTGATGGTCAGCCACCTGTACTGGTCGCACGCCAGGTGTTTGACAGCTTTGAGGGGGATGAGGAACCAGAGGAGGGCGACGTCCGGCCGGCTGGTGGAGCACAGACACCGAGTTACTGAGGTTCATGACAGATCGTTACATAAGTACTGCACACAGATGGAAGTCCCTATGACACTGGGGTGGGACCTGCTTACCTCCACACCAAAGATGAGTTTCCTATTGGTGTGAAAGTGGGGAGAAGACGGCGCGGGTTTGAGGCCCGTTATAACAGACTTCGGTGTCAAAGCTGAAGTTTGGATCAGTGAAAATCATTCCTCTTGTCCAGAATCTGATCTGATCTGATTACGACCTGATCTTCATTTTATGCACAAAAGTTTCGCTGAAGCTAATATGAAGCCATTGAGTCAAATCACATGGGTGTCTTCCAAATTCAGTTATTTCTGTTATTGTGCAGCTTTGGAAAACTTTTACAAGTCAATTTCTTTAAAAAAAAAGTTGATTTTATGTAAATTTGTTCATAAATTTAGCATTTTACTTTGTACTGTTTAGTAGCTCTTATGTTCCATTTATGTCTTTTATGTCATTTTATGTCGATTGAATGAACTTTTTATGCTGGAGTTATGTTGTGTTTTAACTTTGGAAGACACTCACTTGATGTCGATTTTCAACTTGCCGAAGCTTCACATTAGTTTGAAAAGCACTTTTGCACATTTGGGCCCCCTGCAGTTTGGAAAGTGTCATTGCACATCCACAATATGGAGAAGAGGAATGAGTTCAGCAGTGGGTTGAATATCACCCAGTCTAACCTTACAGTCTAACCCAAAACTTTACTGAAGGCATAACGAATGAGTGTAAATGTGATCAAAATACTGAGGGATGTCACTCCAAAAACTCAACTGAAAAGTGAGAAATCCAAATCACCACAATGAAGAACTATATTTAATTTAATACACAGTGCGCAGGAAGACTTGAATGGTTAAACTGGTCAGTTCTTACTCTCCCCAGTAGTTTTTAAAGACTTTAGATTTAGATGGACCAGGCATATCTACCATCACTACACTGTGATACTACGACTGCAGTCAACTCGGTTTCTATCTCTGAAGCTAGGTTTTAAGAGTCAAGGGAAACTGTATATAGAATAAGGAGAGGATAAGAAACCATTTTGGTAATTGAAACTGCTGGAAGACCTTCTGCAGATGTGTCTGAGCAACATCTCAAACGCCCAGCATTTTCTTGACCATGTAACCGGGCATGCTGTAGAGGAAAAGAGCCAGCATGGCCAGCAGCAGGAGAGCAGTGACAATCTTGATGGCCAGCCATTTGTACTGGTTGCAGACCAAGTGTTTAATGGCTTTGAAGGGAGTGAGGAACCACAAAAGGCTGGTGTCTGGGCGGCTGGAAGGACAGAAAAACACCCGTTCAGTCACAGACTTGGAGCGCGTAACGCTAGATTTATAATTTGCAAAGCAAAATGCATGACATGTCGAGTTAGAAATGTATAATAGATGAAGAAACTTACCATGTAAAGAAAGAAGACCGTAGGTACAAGTCCAGAACTTGATTGAAGTAAATATGAACAAATTTCTTTCCTCTTTTCAGGAATTTAAGTTATAATTTAATTATGGAACTTTATAGCTTCTTTAAAATGTATTTATGCTCGGTTTATGCTTGTTTAGGCGTCCATATTTTGCCTTTATGACTGATTTATCAATGTACGTATTAAGTTATTAGGATTTTAGTTGAAATTTAACCTTTTGCTGGACGTTACGTACCCTATCTTTTTTGGGGTCTATTTGTTTACAGCTCAGCTGAGAATCAGCCGAGCTGCTCGTGATTGAGAAAAACAGATTAAAGTAATGAGAGTGGACAGTGTGGCGATGGCAGTGCATCCTTCATACTTGGGTTTCTCGAGCGGCTCCGGTTCATTGCGTCCTTCACCAACGGGGCTTCTCTCAGCCTCCTCTCCTGTCAGAAGATGCAGCTCTGCCTCCACTTTTCCCTGAGAGGAGACACAAGACACTCTCAGTCAAAAAGCACTCGTTTGAGTTTATTTTCCATGTGTTTAATCTGTAGAGAGAGTTCATACTCCATGGAAAAATACTTAATAGACAGGAGTTTGTAAAGGTTTAAGAGGGAGATGTTTCCTTTGACCCCCACCGTGAGCTCAAACTCGTCCTCTTCATTCCTGGCCACAAACGGCCACCAGCCTTTGATCCTCTTCTGTTTGAAGATGGAGACCATGGGCATCTCTGCCTCGTTCGTCACCATCTCGATGGTGCACTGCTTGGCGGTCTTTGCGCCACGTGGGAAACGATTCAGGTCCAGCTCGATTGCGCCTATAAAAGAGACATTTCCGGTTAAAGACAGAGCTGTGAATCTTATTAGAACTCATTAACAGAGATGCGTGAACTGTTTTGTCCACCGCACCTAAGAAGTCGTCTGCAGAGAAGTGGTCAGCGTCCCACACTTGCAAGTTCAGGCGAGCCGGGATCTTGTATTCGGTCTCGTCCCAGGCAAACATGGACTCTTTTTTTGAGATGACGATCTTCTCTTCGGCCAGGAGGTAGTCGAAGGGGTAGACGAAGCGCCAGTTGAAGTTTCCCTCGCCGGTGATGGAGTGGTAGTGGACATCCGTGTCCTGCTTGTCCTCCTGCTGTCCCTTCAGCCAGCTGTGTGGGACAGATTCATAACAATGAACAAAACACTCCTAAAATCAGTCTGAAGACAAGACTGGATTAGAGGAACTTTTAGATATTATGATCTCACAGGGCCCCAAAAACGAAAACACTAAGGACTGAAACTAAACTGGCATAAGTCGACCATTGCAATATATAAAACTGCAGATAAAATTAATGAAATTATTACCCGCGCACAAAAATGTCACTGGATTTCTCGCCAGTGAAGATGTCGTCGTCCTCCAGGACAACTTCATCTGTGTTCCAGACGATCACCCTCAGTTCGAACCTGGACACGAGGAAAGAAATGAAAGAACGATGACAACGATTTTTGTCAACAATTAGAATAAGAAAAAAAAATGCAGGGAAAACGTACTTCTTTGGTTTCCGTGGTGAAATGTCGAGGGCAGGGCCGGGTGCAGTCATGTCCTTGGGGAACATGTCCACCCACATCTCAATTCTCCCCTAAAAACCATGGATGGAAATGTAGTAAAGAGTTTTAAAGGTAATAACCTAAAGGTGTAGTTTGGAGTTGGGGCAGCGAGGGTAAACTGACTGACGTACTTGTTCGATTCCTGGTTTGTCGGGGTGGAGCAGCGGTCTCGTCTCCACATGCTCTGGGACCAGTTTGCAGCCGACCCGTGGGATTTCCTCCCAGTGCTTCAGCACAGTCAGAGCGAGATGTTCCTCCGTCTGCTTCTTCAGACCTGACAAATGTCATCACATTGTCCACGCCAGTCAATCACAGTTGGAAATCCTGTCACATTTAAGCTTTTCCAGATAAGATTAAGAAGTGGAAAGCGAGTAAAACGATGTTTTCGAGACACACCGTTTTCATCCTCTATCTCGGTCGGGGCCATGAAGACACGGTTCTCCACCTTCACTCGTCCTCCGGGGCCGTAGTGGGGTCCGTCCAGCTTCCCATCCTTGCACAGCTTTGCCAGGACTTGTGTGGGTTTCATCGGGTCCCGCCACACATTGTAACCATGGCTACGGGAAAAGATGAAAACATGGCATTATCCATATGTGAAAGATTACATTACAACAGGATGACATCAGTGTGCAAGCGTTGGTTCCTACATGGCGTAGCTGGATGTGATGCCGCATGTCGCTCTGTGTTTGCTGTAGAATCGGTTCTCCAGGTCGATCTTGGTTTCTCCGATCAGATCGTCAGTTCCCACCAGGTCCCAGTCGTAAATGGAAACGGTGAGAGTGGAATCCATCGGGAACGTGGCCTCCACGTCAAACGACCTGATGATGCAGGAAGAACAGCATTAGTAAAGTTTTCAGGCAGATTTTTGAGGTGGAGCGAATCCGATGACAGATTTCTTCTTACTTTCCAAACAAGGGATTCAGCTGTTTAGAGATGTAGTTCTCTTTGTCTTTGATCTCTGTCTTTCCCAGTCTGATTGCAATGTATGGATCGGCTTTCCCATTGATGTCAGCTGGATGCAGATCAGTTGCCTGCCAAAGAAAGTCAGAATTAGGACAACGAAACAGGCAACCTCAACGTGTCCAAAGATATTCACAGTTGAACGTACCCTGATGACATAGATGCGGACGAGGACATTGATGGGATCGTTGTGTGGGATGTTCTGGAACATTCCCATGTTGGAGTCGAAGCTCATGTCTCTGGGCATGTCGTCAGACACCTTGTACATGCACAATGAGCCCTACGGGGAGGCAGGGGAACACAGCAGTATGTACGTCACATGAAAGGTTATCCGACATATGAATAAAATAATTAGATTAGAGTTTGTCATAAATTTGATTTAGTTCTCACTTTGAACTTTCCAACAATTCTGTCCTCATCTGTCACGTTTTGGTCGTCGTCATCGCCACCTTTTCCTCTGAACAGGTTAAAACTGTGGAGCCAGTCCTCAAAGTGGTCATACTCTTTCTCCAGTTCCTTGGGGTACACCTGGTTTCACAAAACATACAGTAGCTCATTAAAACAGAAACCCAGCTCTGAATTACCCATTTGTACAGTCAATGCCAAAGAGCTTTGCACAGTACCTTGAGCTCATCCAGCTTTGGCTTTCTCTTCTCGAATGGATCTGCCGCTTTCTTCTTCTTCCCCTTTCCTTTCTTGGTGCCTTTCACAGGAGATTCATCAGGTTTGATATCTGCGTGCAGGTTAGCAGCGAGGACGGAGGAAAGAAAGGGGGAGCAGGGTAGGGAGGGGGGGTTGAAGGGACAGAGCACTCGAGACATGAATTCCTCATGAAAGTTGTCAAAAACCATTTCTTTTAACAAGCATACCATTGAAGTGTATATCGTGAAATATACAGTTCAGTGGGAATACTTGGTGTTGTGACAGCATCCTCCAGGCAGGCAGCTGTGGAGTCTCTTTAAAGTCTCTCATTAAAGAACAAGCTCGCAACTAGACTGTCATTATCATCCACAATCTAGTTATGCTGAAGTATGATATATCTCTATGATGAAATACGTAATGTAATAATCTTAATAGTTGATTCTGTGCAGCCTGGTTGATGCAGCAAAGAATCAAACTATCTGTGTTTTCTGATTGACAACTTTCATGGCAAGCATACGACTAAATATGCATTTTCGGGGAGATAAAAAGCGATTGTCCCACACATGGAAATTTGGATTCATGTCAGCATCTACATGGAGCCGTTCTCGGTCTACGAGGGTCTAAGAGGTTCACTACTGCACTGTAGAGGGGAAACAACAAGCAGAGTTAGTGAGTTCATATGCATGAATGGCAAAGAAAGTGACTGAGCCTGCTCTAAAAAAGTTTGCTACTCTAACCCACATAAAAACAAATAGCACTTGGTTAAGGGGTCACACGATCTGCAACAAAACACTTGTCCTGTTGTTTTGTTTTACCTCCGCCATCTGCAATATCCATGTCATCTTTGTCCTCTGAATCTGACAGAGCAGCTTCTTGAGCCTTGAGAGCCTGTTGAAGGAGGAGATTCAGATTTTAGCTTAAGCAGAATCAGAGAAAAACAGAGATTTACAGTGGGTGGAGTTTCAAGTTGTGGTGCCTGTTTGTTACTCACCTCTGCCAAAGTTTCAATGGAGGCAAAATACTTGGACCACCAGTCCAACATGCTCTCATCGAGTTCCTCCTCTTCAATCTCATCACCCTTCTTCCTCTTCCTCTTTTTCCCCTTTCCATCCTTCTCATCATCCTTTCCACACACAGGACATCAAACATGGACTGTCATTCAGCTTTGGGGATCCCAACTTTCCTTTTAAGCTCTTTGCTTACCTCAACTTTGACCACAGCATCGGAGCACTAGGTAGGAAACCAAATCGCACAATGTTAGATGATGTGTCAGTAACCTTTAGTGCATAATTACTGAATATCAAGCAGACTTGGAAACTCACAGAGTCCAGTTTGACCACAGTGTCCATCTTCTTGTAGGCAGGCTCAGATTCCATGTTGACGACGATAATTTCCTCTGAAACATAAACCAGCCAGCATGAGAGGGCAGCATCTACACCCGTCTCAACCTCGAGCTCCAGGTTGTGGTCTGTACCTGTAGCGGACCAGTTGTTGGCCTGCTTATCTGTCGCTCTGTAGATGAACTTCCTCAGGCTGGTGACAGCGTTGGAGCCAACCAGGGTGTAGCGGCCGAAGGCCCTGCAGTCCACCACTCGGATGTTCAGCGGCGGGTGAAGCAACTCGTTCTCAGGCAAATCCTGACCCACAAAAAACAGAATTAACTCGAAGCACTGAGTCGTTTTCTTTTTCAAATGTATCTGGGAATTAAAATGGAAAACCGTTTGGTGCCAGGGGAGTAATTAAAGCAATTGAATACCACTTCAAACCACTTGACCAAGGTGCTGAAGTTGGGGTTTTTCTTGTAGTTGGCGATGACGGTAGACTGCACTCCCTTTCCGGCACATTCGATGTCCACGCGAGGCCGATCCACCTGAGCCAGATTCACCCTCTTCAAGTCTCTCAGCCCCCAGAACAAAACCTGAAAGAAAAACATTGCAGTTTCAGAGTTTCTGCAAATGAATAAATGACACTGGTCAAGTAGAAGTAAAAGTCTCCACCTCAATCCTGTATTTGCTGAGTACAGGTCTGATCCCCAAAGGCACGGGCAGGATCGGCCCACGGTCCATATCAGTGGGTCCGTCTATTGGAGGCAGGTCAGCTTTCCCATTGGGGCCAATCTAACACAAGAAACCATTAGCTTTCAATACGCTCAGCTTTGCAGCTTCATCCTGCTGAGTTGTAAGCCTAACCTGGAGCAACTCGAAGGCTGCCAGCATCTCCCCAGCGCAGCAGTTCCCACGGTAGATCTGATAGTATTCCAGCTGCGGGGGGAAGCGTGGCGGTCCGTAATGCTCGTCGGCCATCTTGACCACAGGCTTGGCAAACGTTCTGCCCATGAAGTCGGCTTTTCCCTGGAATCATAGTGAAATCTTAATTATACAACACTGTAAAACAGGAACCATGCTTTGAATATTTGAAAGAATGGTCTTTTTCAGCCTACCATATCCAGCCCCTCTGTGATCATTATTACAAGGTGGCATAATCATTGGATAATTGTCCTGTCGAAACATGGCGTTCGATGCGCATGTTTCTAGGCAGACTACATTAAAAGAGCATTAAAGATAAAAGTAAACAAAAGCAGCATAGCTAAAATAACCAGTAAACTGCAAAACAGACTAAAAGATCACTTCATCACTTTGCGGTTTTTAAAACAATATGTATCTCTCTTGCAGTTAGTGGTTACTAAGAGTAGAAACCCTCTGTTGATCACATACAAAAGCACAAAGTTTCATTTCAAGGAATGCAACAGGTATAAATTGATCAAGAGGAGTTTTTCTGTCCTCAGCGAACCATCTTATTCCTCTTGCATGCCTTTCAGTACAATCTACTGTGCACACGTTACAGTGTGCCTACAGCGTATCAAGCCACCAGAATGCACACTCTACTTATCCAAAAGGGTCATCCAAAACAATGATGTTACGGCCAGGAGTAAATATGAAATTGTCAGTCAGCAAATGCATTCTTACAATTATGACTTATATAAAGCTGTAGACATATAAAAAAAAGTGGAACATCTCAAAATATGTCCTTAAGATCAATCACTTACAGTAAAAAGTATACTGGTACACCTGTTAAGTGACAGATTCTGTCTTACATTTGTGGTAAAAGGCTCTTAAATTAAATAGTTAAGGAAACTCTTAAGTTTCAACACAACTTAAGTTGTGTTGAAGTGGGCTGTGAATACAAGTAGAAACAGACAAAAATCCATATAAAAACCACCCTCACCACTGTGTCTTGATCATACAGTTCAATGACAATGATGGGGGGGTCGTCTCTCAGTTCGGTGGCTTCTCCAAACAGCTCCACGTTCTCAAAGACCAGCAGCTGGTCCCAAGTCGGGCACAGTGTCTCAGCCAGCACCTGGGAGGAGAGGAGAGCATTTAATATGCTACACAACCCATCACCTGCCTTCCTTTTATTTACAAATGTTTCAGTGACTACAAAGAACTTATTGCAGTGTTGGTCCATATCCAGTCTGTATCGTTTGAACACTGACAATTTGGTAATTTGTCCCTAAATATGAATCCCTTTCTCCCATTTTTGATTGACTGCTTTGGATCTCTGAATGAAGGTCAGACTCTCTATTGAATATGATTCCTCAACAATGTGCTTCTTGTGATGACACACCATTGTTAAAACTTTAAAGAGGCTATCCTCTTTCAAATATGTCACCAGGCAGTAATCCCATATATACAATCTGCCAGTCTCTAGCTATTTGTAATCAAGGATTTCTGCAAAAGTCTGATTCGTGTTATTCAGACTGTTTTGTTCTCCAGAGGATAAGAGTGTGAGTGGTGTCCATGCCTACCTTTATCATACCCAATTTTACAGTTCCAGTTTTGAAGGTTTGGGTACTTTCTGTCCCAAGAAGCCATTTTGAGCATGCTCACCTCAGTGACCTGACTTTGTGTTGAGAAGAAGACTCTTGCGAAGGGATCGGACAGACCTGTGCTGTCGGCAGCAAACAGGCTGCGGGCCTGGTACATGTGAACCCTCAGCTGGAAGATCTGTTTCACTGTGGACACATAAGCATGGACTCAGAGTTATCTGTCTGAAACATGGTGGATGCTGTAGACAAAATCATTGCTATTTCAACTGACAATGTAGTTGATGGTCTTACTCATATATGTGAGGCTAATGGGAGGTGAGCAGGGCAGACCAGGGCCTTTGGACAACTTATTTTCCTCAAATCCATTGGGCAGGCCGCACAGGTAGTCTTTACGGTGTTTATTCAGGCCCAGCCACAGGTACACCTCTATCTTGGACTGGACTGTCCACCCAGCTGGCCCGAAACCTTTCTTTCCCGGGATCTGAAGGGGAGAAATAAAAAGAGCATTTAATGGTGGGAGACCAGCATCGTAAACTGAAGATGAAAGCAAATTTTTCCTCAAAGACTCAAAACAGATTATCTGTGGTGACGGCTCACCCTCAGAAACAGAGTCTTGACTTTGCCACAGTCCTTCCCTCTCTCCTCCTCAGTGCTGGAAAACAGGATGTCTTTGGAGGGGACGCGAGCATAAGCGATGCGCTTGCCATTGCTTATCATCCATATGAAGACATCGGGAACGCTGTGTTGAGGCTGCAGTGAGAGGGAAGACACACGTAAGAAACAAACCCTCAGGAAGATATGAGAAGAAAGGTTTGCGGCTCTTACTTCATCTGCCAGGAAGCGCAGCTTTGTGAGGAAGTTGTGAGCCAGCTTGATTTTATCCCTCACGGTGCTTTTCTTCACCTGGGACCTCATGGCTTTAGCCTGCTGACCAATGGACTCCTAAACCCAGCGCAGCACTGTGTTTTAGCAAATCAATGCAAAAACTGACAGTGAATGAATAAATGAAAAAAAAGCAAACACATGTACCACTTCAGCCATGCACAGCTTCAGCCTCTCCCGGTCAAGTTTGGTTCTGCCAGACTGGTTATGGTCCTTGTTTGCCAGTGAAAGGAATTGACTAAAAGGAGTGGAACCAGGTTAGCATGTAGTCCTATATCAATTTAGTAAAGTAAAAGGAGTGTGTGCCCACAGACCTGCAGCCCTGGCTGAGCTCCTCTAGGACGCCTCTCAGCCTGCGCTCAGGATAGGACTTCTCTGTCTTGATGATCTCTTGCACATCATTCAGTCCATCCTCCTGCAACAAGAACAGGCGTTTAGGCTCAGCAAATGGACAGGTGTACTGCGCTGCATCCTCACTTTCCTCATGCTCATCGAGTTACTGGTAGAGTGCAGGACTTACCAGTTTGTCTGCAATGTTGTCTATAATGTTGGCGTTGTACAGCCTCCTCCTCTGGTCCTGCCACCAACTCTTAATGTAGAAGCACGGCTTCCTCTCAAAGTACGGCAGGTGAAAGTAGTTTCTGAGGGTACAAAACAAGTCCAGAGAAACTCTGAGTTAAATTACTATCAATAATTAAAGACAAGGTATTATTAAGGACAACTTAAATGACTGAAAAAGAGGATCTTAGAGTGAGTTTTCGTATGATGGTGATTTTGCTCTGACCGGTCCGTGATAACAGGCTTCATGGGAGGTGTTGTTGCCACCGATTGCAGATCCCCGTCATCCTCCATTTCGTCCTCGCTGGAGTTATGGATCAGTTCAGTTTCCTCCTCGTCAGCGTTTCCATCCCCCTTCTTGCCCTTTGTTTTTGGCTGAGCGATGCCATCAATCTCATTTCCATAGTAACCTGGCACACAGCGACCGTGTTACTAGACACCGCAAGATGATAAGCAAACAGCACCTTGTTTCCAAAACTTCTTTACATATAAACTACAGTATCATTAGTACAATGCATTCTGGTTATCTTAATTTTATACATGCGTCACATGTTGAGACAAAAGTGGGAATTTTAATTCAATTTCACTTAAAAATGACACAGAAAATGAGTTCAAGATTTAATTTCAGCCTCAGGGAGGAAAAAAAAAGATAATGACTCTGTAATGGAAAATACCTATGGTGACCTCAAAGTTGATGGGCTTGTCACCAATCTTTCTGTCAATCATGGTGGCCTCCAGGAAAGACCCAAAGAGGAAAAACTCCTCGACCTTCCCAGTAGCCGTCTGTGGAGTAGACAAACAAGTGTGGGCAAATGTAAGTGTTGATCCTTTCAGTTATCATTGAATACAGATCAGGAAACCCACCACTTTTTGATTGATTATATAGTAACACAGTAGCTGTGAGGACCCTGTGATACAAGCTGTCAAACAGTGGAAGCGGAACCCCTGAAGCCTTGGGATTACTGTCCCACTGTCCTCAATACAATCTACTGCGTGACTTACATTGTCCCCCAACAAAAAGGAGGCTGCATGTTAATAATGCACCAGGTGGGCCAAATAAAGGTGCTCAATAATTCACAATAGCGGCAGCACAAAGACGTGTCAGTAGGAGCAACAATTGGCCTCATGCTGCATGGCTGCTCATCCGAGCAGGGACCCACCTCTGAGATGTTGGGTACTCCCTCCAGCTGCACCTCCGTGGAGCTGGTGATGTCAGGGGAGGACGGGTCCAGGATCTCCACACCCAGGCTGATGAGCAGACGGGCCCTGAAGGACACCCCCTCCCCGAGGCCTTCGTTCAGCTCCTGGTACTCATCCATCAGGGTGTAGGTACGGGTGGAGCCATACATGTTGACCCAGGCGGGTCCCAGAGTGGGAAGGAAGCCTGACATGAACAGCATATTATCAGATAATTAGTAAAAAATGGGAAGAATGGGAACTCTATAGATGATATGCAGATCGCTGTGAACCAGCTGTGCTCTATCTGTTCTTTCACATTATTTTTGCTCATTGATGACTCGAAGTTAAGTCCATTTCCAGATCAACCCGTTAAGATTAAAGTTTTGGAGCAAGTTTTATTGTATTGGGAAAGGCAGCCAGGGTCAAAATAGTGTTTCATTACAATCACAGATGTAATGTAATTACTTTACTGTCTCACTTAGTATAGGAGTGTAGGAGTTGAATCAGTATTTCCACTGAGTGTGACATCTGGTTAAGATAATTACCTTTGTCCCCATCGTTGGAAATCGTCCTCAGGTCCAGGAAGTGTGTCCCTATAGCAACGTCATTCACTTTATCTGAGTCGCGGATCTGGATCTTCATGCGCTTGCACAGCGGTGGGAACATCTCGGTGAAAACGATTTGCTCGTTCCAGATCGGCTCGTAGCAGCTCTTCTGAACCGACGTCTTCCCCTGTAATCATAGACACAGAATGACTGAGTCACTGAGAGCTTTTTTTTATTATTATTACCATCTCATTTAAAGTATGACCCAACAGAATTGAAATAAGTACAAAAGCAAATAGTGTAACTACAAACCTTCTGCCCGGCAAAATGCACTTGGACGTAAGGGTCAACCAGGTCTTTGTTTTCTCCTATGAAGGCCTTCTTGACGTTGGCCATGATGCTGGTGTTCATCCGGGGGAGTCCCTCTGCTCTGTAGATCTTCAGATAATAACGAGCCCACTGTCGCTCTGCAGGCACCCCCTCTGGTAATAAGAGATTACTGGAAAATTCCAATAACAAGTTAGGATACGATACGACACACTTTCTGAACTTAAATCTCTCTGGTCGCTCTTGGAAAACGCAATAAGAATTGAGTTACCCCTCAATGTCGTCTTCATCTGATTCATTGGTCTTATGTGGGGTCTTTATAGTGTCTCCTTTGGCCACAACCGCAATGTCACACTTGATGTAGCCTTTACAGCCCGCTGAGATGTCATCGGGGTCAATGAGCAAAGCCCACTTGTGGTAGAACTGATGTTCTGAAAAATAAACAAGTGGACAAGTTAACAGAGAAGACGGCAGCATCAGGTTATCATAACCCAGGTGATTTACACTGGTTCCTCACCAGCCTGGGAGTAGATTGTGCCAACGTCCAGCTTAAAAGTTCCAACCAGCGTCCCGCTACGCAGGAGGTTTTTGGAATGAATCACCTAATGGGTTGGTTCAACATCACAGCATTAGGTATCTCCAGACTTTTCTTCAGAATCCACCATAAGACTTGGTTTTCACACGACAGTTTTATGACTTACAGACAATTTCAGGATTTTGTCGAACATGACATCTGGAGGGACGTGGAAGTCGAACACAAAATACTAGACAGAAAGAAAAGGATCAATGTTACATTAACCTTCTACTCAAAGATGTGATAGGATCAAATCAAATGTTGTAACGACTGACTTCATTGTAGTACGGGCAGTTGGTGGACTCCTTCATGGAGGTGTACTTCTTGTCTTCTCCGATCTCCACACACACCATCGGATCCATGTTCAGTCCCACCAGCTGCCGCGCTTCGATCACTGTCACGCTGACCTGTGTAAGTACGATAACTTTAACATATTCTACAACTCACTTGATAAGGATGAGGAAAGAAGTGAAACCATTGTTTCGATAGACAGATGAAGAGATGTTTTGATCCTACTTGGTAATCGACCGGTCTCCCAGAACTGGGCTCCATCTTAATGTCTGGCTTCGCTCTGTGGGACAGTGAGGAACCACATGTTAGTGAGGATATCTATCTATCTATCTATCTATCTATCTATCTATCTATCTATCTATCTATCTATCTATCTATCTATCTATCTATCTATCTATCTATCTATCTATCTATCTATCTATCTATCTATCTATCTATCTATCTATCTATCTATCTATCTATCTATCTATCTATCTATCTATCTATCTATCTATCTATCTATCTATCTATCTATCTATCTATCTATCTATCTATCTATCTATCTATCAGCCCTATGTGGAGCCCGCTTGCCTCTTGTTCGATACGTTGGTGGTGACGGCTGTGACCGAGGCCACTGAGATGGTGTCGGGGTCGGGGCCTCCGCCCATGAACATGCCGTGATGATCCAGGTTCTCTGTCTCCAGAATAGCCGGCTCATCTGGAGACGACATGAAAGACGCACAATAAGAACTAGCAAAACCGGTAATGGCAGTGATCAAATTGTTATCACTGGAGCATTTTTTCAAGACAAAGTGAGAAATCGTTCTCTCGTGTGTCGAAAGGGGGCGAAAGCCAATAGCGGTTTGTAATAGTAGCCAGGATTTCCTTTCTTATTTGACCTAATCTTCTGTAATCCATCTTGGCTACTGATACCTCCGTTTTTGTCCTCCTTGTGACCGCGGTGCTTACTGCGCTTCATGGTTCAGACCACTTGCTTGTGTTCCCTGTGGAAAGAATGAAATGGAAATCATTATGTCACAGGCAATGTTTTTAGACTATTGGAAACGCCATCAGCATTGACGTAAAAGCTTAAACTACCATACCATGTGCCTTGTTCCATTTCTTTCTTTTCATCATCTTAATTTGTTCATCCTGATCTAAAGTCATTTTCTGTGCATTTCTGCAGTCAGAATCACACTTCCTCTGACAGAAAATTCATAAAACTCACAAAACCAAACAAAGTATGAATTACACTACAATAGATTAAAATGCAACACTCTTAGAGAATTGAGCGAATGGAAAATGTCTTAATTATTAAGAGACATATTATTTTTTGCTCCTCAAAAGAATCGATTAAGGACACGCATCTGTCATGTAAGTGTCATGACAGAACATGGAGCGTGTATGATATCATTTTGATAGGGGTGTCTGTGTGCCACCACGCCCTGGTTTAGCCTTCAAAAGGGCCTTTCAATTATTCAAATCAGCTGACCTTAATGCATCAATTAGAGAGGATACATTTCACATGCACTGTGAAAAATAATACACTCAAAATAATTAATCTGCTGTAATTAATCTGCAAAAGCACCCTTTGTAGGTTTTATCTAAAACTTCCAAAATTGTTAAGCAGGTATACATAGATGACCACATTTACAACATTTAATGCAGGGCTGAACTTTATTTTCTAGACGTTTCATTTACTTTACTTTATAATGGTGTCTTTGCATTATCAGAGCAATGCATGAGAGTCAAATACAGATAATCTATAAAACCTGACCATCTTGAAATGCTTAAAACTTTGTCAAAACCAGAAGCTCAGCAAAAATAATGAGTTGTTTGAAAAAGGAAAAAGGAAAAACTATGTGCAGCTGCCAACAACACACAGTTGATCTGCAACAGGCCTCAAATGCGAAATTGAGACTGCTTTTATGGCATGAAAAACACCTGATCAACAACTTAACAGAACAAACACAACCCATAAAACAGTCCAGTCTCTAAGAAACTCTCTTTCAATAGTCTTGCACAGTGTTGAAGCCTAAATGCCAGAGCTTTGTCATCCTCAACACAGTGTTGCAGGAGGAATAACATGATGCAATACATACCATACAAGATAAGGATGCTCCTGAATCCTTCCTCCGAGTAGCTCCAAGAGGTTTTCCTTTGAGGAGAAAACTGTCGCCTGCTTTGTTTCTCTGAGATGGAGGCAACGCTACAAAAACTTTTTGGACATTAACACGGCAGTATGACCAGGACGACAAAGTAAAGTTGAACAGAAAAGAATTGGGTTTGTCCCAGTCTGGAGTTGGGCAGGAGCGATGTGATACACCAATGAATAGTGCATGAGTGTTGAACCCGAGACTGGTAACTATAACTAGGCTCTGCTGAGAGACGTCACCATGCGCAGTGGGCTCGCCAATCCACATAGGCTGCGCTGGAAACACAAAAGAAAATATGGCAGATGTTTTGTCTTGAACCTTAAATCAATCATTTACATACAGCCAAAATGATTTAATAGCTGAAATAATCTGATTATTTGGAGTTCTTCTGTGTAACAGTAGCACTCTTATCTTGAGCTAAAACTATGAACACTCAAAAAGTATAGGATTGTTCAAGACCGTTCAAGACGAGTTGAAACTGTAATGTTGAAATGTTGCTTTATTCCAAAAGCAGTATCATCAATAAGTGTGTGGATGAGATGATAGACCTATGGCTGTCTCAGTGGCGATAGTGTTTCATGGAAGTAAACAAATTGCCGACCCGGCCTCTTTAGAAGAACGCTCCCTCTTAAACTTTAATCAGACGCTCCTCTAAATTAGGTCTTAGTGCCGACTCATTGTCTCCACTCATGGAATCACCGGTAGGGGTCAAGACCTATCTGCGATGCCTCGTTTTTCCAAAGTCTTTCAAAAGTAAGGCTTCGATTGATCAGCTGCTGTGAATTCACTCTGGGTGTGACACTGTTTGTCAGGATAATGAGTCTCAATGAGGCAACAGTGGTAAAGTGGTAAAGTTCCCCACCGGTGGATAATGAGCAGTTAAAGCACTGATTACTGTGCGTTATTTTGCTGAGTTGAGGCATGCTTTAGCAACTTCTACTCAAAGCAAGTTGACTGCCGAAGTACAACTCATCGTCTCATCAATTACACATACGGCCAGTCTGTAAACCATACGTCAATGTCTAAAGTTGCTGGTATCCGATGAAACAAGGCTCTGAATTATTTAAGCGCTCCAGTCAGTCAGTGTTGCATGTGGCATCCTCATTATGTGCAGGTATCACGATTCACATCATTTAGAAATTATTCTTCTTAGAGCCAATAATAGGAAAAGAAATGATCATTGTAATCAAATAGATAAACATCTTAATGTGACCCTCTTAAATAAATGCCTGTATTTGAATAGAATGGATAAATGCCGCATACAAAATGATAATCAATAGATGCGAATCAAACAAAGCATAATATTTGACTTGATGGAAGTATGTTTCATTGCTTTCCTTTACCATGTCCTGTAATGTATGCATCCTGAGCCGCAGCTGATACTCTGCGTGACTCCAACCTGACCACTCTGTTGAGGGATTCTGCCCTTAATTACATGATTCAATAACGGCTACGAGAGGTGGAGGAGATGTCCTACTTCCTCCGGGATGGATGGTAACCATGTCACCAATCGTGCAAAGTTACTGCCCTTGCACCTGAAGACTAATATACTAACCTCGTAGTCTGATTGGTGCTGTCATCAAATGCATCTTTAAACACTTTGAAGTCAGCCACCAAACCGATGTTGACGTTTCTTTATCTGATAGAGACGGGAAAGTGGATTACTTGATTAAATAATTATCATCGAAAAAACGATTCACTTTACATTTGAGACTCCCTCAGGGATGACACGATAAGCATTTTATTATTGGTATTTCGGATTAATAATTTGGTAAGAATAATGAATGTCCATGAGCAAGCAACCAAGGCCTTAAATTGACACCTTTGACAAAGCAGCCTAAGGCTGAGCCACAGAATGACCTGATACCAACCGTGCAATCTTATCCCATGTAGTTCCAGTGTCCAAAGCCCTTTTCTGGCTGTTGTTTGTGGGCGGGTCAGCAGCATCTCGTTTGTGCTCCAGTGACTCTGTGGGCACACCACCTGACTATGGTGTAGTGTGTCCTTATGACACATTTCAGACTCTCGGATGGGAGAGTTTGGCCAAGCACCGTCATTGACACACAGCCAGAGGACGTTTTTGTTCTGTTTGGTGTCCCCATGGAGGGCACCATTGTACAAGGCAGCAAGCACGTACTGTAGGTACATCTGTCCTGGAATGACCCAAGAAACCTAGCAAATAAACACTCAAAATGCTAATGGCTGGTCTTGACCAGTCTTGGCCAGACTCCACACCTTTGGTGGTGTGTAAAATAAACAATTGGTTGTGTACTATGTTTTGGAAATAGTTTAAGGCCATCTGTGACATAATGTTGGCCCAAATTGTCTTTGATGGAGCATCACAAGCCTCCCTACAATTACTGTTTGTCTTTTATTCCATGCCCCGAGCAAAACTGCAACCTGTGTGCAGCATTTATTTATTCATTATCTGTTCTGTAGCAACATGCCTCTCCATAAACTCCACTCCATAAAGCATCCGCCCACCCATCCACACCGTGGCCACAGTGACAGATGAGTGCAGCATGTGGTGGCCACAGAGGGGTCACAGCTCATTGGTAATGCTATGAACCTCAATGGTGGGTGTCTAGATGGCTGTACAGTTTTCACTGCTTGTGGTAGCACTGCTAGTGTGCTGGTAGCTGGTTAGCTTGGTTGAAATTGTAAAGATGAACAGGATCTACAAACAGTTTAGATGCTAGCTTAAAGTTGCACTAAATGGGAAAGCAAAAATTCTTTGTATTTTTTTGTATTTGTTTTGTATTTTTAAAGCCAGAATTTCACCTCTGAATGCTGCAAATGCTTTGCTAATGCTCATAGTAAATGAATCAACCCTTGAGAAATGGCTTGATTATCAAGTAATGAGTTTTTTCCTGTCACCTGACATTAGCTATATATAGCAAAATGTTATTGTTAGCATCTCCTTGTGTATGAAAAGCTAATTGACACTAATGCAATAAATGTTATGTTTTTGTTTGTGCAGCTAATGTTAATGAAGGAGCATATCTGGAAAAAGTATATTGTTTGTGTCTTACTACAGACTTTATGAAGGTAGATGTATCAGCAATAAACCTGATGAAATACAGCTGAGGCTTATAGGTTTGATTATGTTTAGTTATACAATTATTTGGGTAAAAACAGAGAAAGTAGAAAAAAATGAGTGTGATGATAAACAAGGGAATCATTAAAGCAAAGAGAGAATGTCCAAAATGAGAGAGAATTATCAAAATTATAATATGTATATGACAACTGTTATTCCCCAATCTTTTTTTCCCAGTTTCTGGTCAAGTGACCTACTAACATGAAAATGAGCAGCCACGTAAAGGCCGGCCTGATGTCTGACATCAGCTTGTTCTGTAGAGAGAAAGGCCTCCATCTAGTGGTCGTATCATTTCATCCAACGAGGAGGAATCATCGGTTAAAAAGGGGGGGTGGGGGGGTGGGGGGGTGGGGGAGACACACTCATTTGTGTCATCTATTGAGGATAATGAGAGAGAGAGTTAACGTCCGACCCAATGTATGTCAAAGTCTATTATGGCACCGTTGTCATCGTAATAATTCATGAAGAGCTCTCAGCTTTTGCTCCTCTCTCTCTCTCTTTCACCTCTCTGTCTCCAGGAGACGCTGCATCCCTCCCTTCGACCATCGCCACATCCATCCATCCTTCCCAGCGAGGGAGCGGTGTGGTGGGGGGCATTAAAGTGACACAGCTTTATTCTGCTGAAAGTAAAGCAGAGCAGCACACAAGGGGTGAGATCCTTGAAGGGGGTGGGAGTCACCTTTTTATAGAGGAGGCCTCTCCAGACTTCTGTCACCTTAAAGGAAAGGGAGGATTCGTCTCCCTTCTGTGGCTTAAACCTCTCCCTAACCCACTGGATGTGTGTGTTCTAAGTGGATGCTCTGTTTTCACGTGATTTCTATTGCTTCTATTGCTTTGCGAGGCACAGATGGACAGGCAGCTGATGCAAGGGGCAGTTCTTTGCACGGCTCATTCGGAAAGCGAGGACCCGGAGGCATCTTGAAATAGAAATTGAAAGGAGGAGGAGGAGGAGGAGGAGGAGGAGTAGGAGAGAAAGGAGGAGGGGGTTTAGAGTGCGAGCTCTGGTATGCCAGGCTCAGTACCTAGCATGGCTGTGCAGAAGAAGCAGGCTGTCATCCCTCCATCGCAGGGACCACCTTCTACACGTACTGTAGACAACCGAGCAAAGAGGAATGGATCTGAACGGACCAGAGGTCAGTAGCTTCTATCTACACTCCTGTTTAAAGGGATTTTTTATTTTAATGGTGTCTGTTTTAATAGAAGCAAATCCTGCTCGACTGTACATAGATCCTAAATACAGGATCATCTCTCCCTCCTGATGATGCACTGTTACAGTGTATAGATGACACATTCCCTTTATTTATCATTTTATTTACACTGGCCAAGGCTGCTATGAATATGAGGGAGCAACTGTGGACCCAGATTACATAATACACACCCCTACCACTATCCTGATGACGCTTAACCCTAAAGGAAATGCATCCACGTGATTCTATTTTTTATCCCCCTCTCCTTGCCCCTTAATAATAATAACATACCAGTGGCGTGGGCCTTTTAAAACATGTCTTGGCTTGATTTTGGTCGTGTTCTTGAGGACTGGTCAGGTGCTAGCATGTTCTCTTCGCCTTTTATACGCAGGAAGTTCATAATGGCTCCTTTATTCGCAGCTGACCCTAAGGCCACTCCAGTCCAAAACAGCCACTGTTTTGCAACGTGTTTTTCATGGAGATTTGTTTTTGATTTGCACGCCTCTCACATTATGTAAGAGTTATCTACTAAAAGATGGAGTGTTTTGACAGACAACGCTGAGGGAAGTTGCCTCTTTTTACCCAGTAACACGCTGTTTTACCTCCCCTCCCGCCCCCTCGCTTTCAGGGAATACCAAACCAAAAACTGTGTCTGCTGTCTCCAAATCTCCTCAGAGCTGCAACACAGCTTCTCCTCGGACAAACGCAGGTTTGATACGGCTCTTGTGTTCAGTCTTTCATCAGGCAGACACCATACTGAGCTTCTGTCACTTTCAGAATGACAATCACCATCACAAAATCCTTTCAGAATTTCCCAAACAGAAGCTCCCCAAGGAATAGAGGAAATTGCTATCTTTCTATCCATTCATCCTTTATCTCACCCAGTTTGCACCTTAATGGTGTGTATCTATTGACCCAAACATACCTGTTTTTGTCCTGAAATAGATAGAGAACATGCAAACACCACACAGAAAACGCCCACAAATTTGGTTTGCACATTTCATACAGATAATGGCATGCAGTTTGCATAATTTGTGGTGTGATTGTTGTGTTTTATTTGGTGTTTTAGTGGCTAATGGACCAAATGTTGATGAGAGGCTGAGAGCAGCCAGGGAGCGGAGAGAGGAGCACCAGAGGTTACTCGGTGAGTGTGAGCTAATGCACCGTCATCTATTTCTTGTCTGATTAAAGGCTCGAGTCTGATCTATCCGGTCATGCTGGTTCCTTTTTTTCTTCACTTTTTCATTTGCTTCTCCCTCTCAGCCTCTCGTGAGCTGAGCAGGGCCGAGCGGGAGCAGCGGGCCCGGCAGTACTACGAGCAGCAGCTGCAGGAGCGCAAGAGGAAACTCCAGGAGCAGAGGCTCCGAGAGGAGAGGAGGCGCGCTGCTGTGGAGGAGAAGCGCAGGCAGAGGCTGAAGGAGGAGAAAGTGAGCGTGTCCAATTTACCAAAATCACCTGAAATGCGCCTTATGTCATTTAGGGCTGCAGCAAACTGGGCTTATTTTTGTAGCCGACTGATCTGTCGATAACTCGATTAGTTTGTTGAAAAAACTGTAAAAATGCAACATTTTTTTCTGGCTGCACCTCAACAACATTCAATTTTTTGTGATAGGTGACTTAAGAAAACAAGATATTCACATTGAGGAGGCTTAAATCGATTGTTAAATTACGGTTTTATTAGTCGATAATAGTCGATTAAGTAAATTGTTGCAGTTCTACTTATTATATTCTTTTCTTTACTACTTTTTTTCTACCACATGCATGTTGCAGAGTCCTTGAGGATCAAAATTTCAATTCACTGAATGCCCTGCATGTACAGCAGTTGACTATAAAACTGACCTCTGAGACCGAGGCGTGTTTTCCTCATATTATTGAAGGAGCGACATGAATCTGCAGTGCGAAGGACCCTGGAGAAGAGCCAAAGAGCCCAGCAGAACCTCAGTCAGAACTCCAGAGGCAGGAAGCTCTCCAAGTACGGTGAGTACACGCCACTGTGCGCACTCTCCGTCTCTCCCTCCTTTCAACTTTAAGACTCACTACACCGTAATTAACAGTGTCTCCTCTCTGTGCAAGATTATCTTAACAACAACAACAGCAACAACAAATTCTTGGGAGTGCCTTATCTCTCTTGTTTTTCTGCTTGCACTTGAAACTTTACACTGATCAATACGCTAGCTCCACGTCGCTTGCCTCTGACAACATGGGAGAAGAACTTGGTCAGTCGCCTCCTTACCCCCACATGCTCCTATCTGGCCAGGAGCAAGAGTGCGGGTTGTCAGTCGGGAGAAGAAGGTACTCTTCCCTCACGATAACAGAACGCACGCATTAGCTGTACTGCTATAACACCGACGGCCTTGTAGATGACTAAACCTTTCCCGGCACTCTGATTCCCTAACCCTGCATGTTATTTTTTCCCCCCATCTCTTGTTCACTTCACATTTCCACCCTTGTTTTTTTCCGTCATTACCTTCTGATTTATCCATAATCACGGCACAAATCACTGGCTCAGTTGTCCATATCTGTCGCCGTGCAGTTTCATACCACTCCATGACCACCACCGCCATCAGCACCACCATCAGCACCACCCCTCACAAGGCCCCCCAGCACCACTCTGCTCCAGCCCTCAGCAGGCCGCCCGCCTCCCCCAGTCCCAGCAGCAGGAGCGCCGGTCTGGCACAGGTACATCTAGCCTTGTTTATGTCAGCTTTTTTTCTGTAAGACCACCCTGCTGTTTTACTTTTACAGTTCATGGTTTATTGTTGACACCTCTGAGACAACTAAGGGGTCGTCTCACTTCGTTTTACTTATTTACTACTGTTTTTATTGCTCAACTATCATCATTATTACTGTTTATGATTTTTATTAATAGTAGTCATAGTAGCATTAACATATTAACTTATTCTTGGTTTGGACTAGGTTTTTTTGTCATGCATTGTAAATATGCTGCATGGATTTTTGGCTGCTATACATGATAACTACGTTTTGGGGATAAATAAAGTACCTTTCTTCATCTTTCTGAAGGACATAGGGATGGAAAACTAACTTTTTTAATATAGTAAGATTACACAAAAGTACTGTGCATGTTATACATCAGACTTACAGCCTTTAATTAACATGCACCGATCTATTAATATCATGGAAAATAAAGGAAAAGAGTATGAATGGCACAAGATAGTACATGTATTGTTCCATCTTATGATCAGCATCACAAGATGTTTCTTGATTGGTTTTCTAAAATGACATTAAGTATTGTGCACGTGCTGTATCGTAATGGTAAAAGACTGTGTTATAGGTGGTTTCAGGCTGAAAGACATGAAAGATTACATTCAAAAACAACTCGTACCACCCTCTCTTTATGCTTTAGATCAAATCAGGCCGACAGCAGGACGCTACGAAGAGGACCTCCAACAGTGGCTCTAACAGCAGATCACCTGCCGTCGGCACCAAGGCCAAAGCAAGAGGCGGGAATGTGTCCGCCTCACCCGAGCGGTAGGTCGGAACGTTTGTTTGTCCACAGAGCATCCGTGACATATCAATCCAGACAAAGTGGGACACGTGCTCTCATCTGCTGGACGTCTCAGGACCCCCCAGAGATCAGTCAGCAGACACTCCACCCCGCTGCAGCCCGAGCTGCTGCCGTCCGTCCCGGAGGAGGACGCTGCGGTCTGCAGGCCCGCTCTGTCCCCGGGCAACTCCAGGCCCGTCAGGACGTCTGCCGAGGGCCAGCCGGAGACAACCAGGAGCGTAAACCCGCCAGAGGCCCCGTGTTCCAGCCTGCCCGACAACAAGAGGGAGGTGACGACCAGAACGGCGGCGGATGGAAGTAAGCTCAGTTGATGAACCGATTTTTTTTCATAATTAAAAAGTATGACAGTCTTTGTTTGTTTTTTATGAGGTGTTAAATTTTGTTGGTATCCATGCACTTTCCAAATAGTTTGACTGAAAAAACAATAATGGATTTATGGAGAATACTTAAGAATCATGTGACATTTCTCTATTGTTGGACAATTACTGGAATTAACTACTCTATCCAGAATATCACTTGTTGTGTCCAAAGGTTTACGTAAATAGACTTTCCCATTGGTTTATTTTTTCTTTCGAGTTTTGTGCATCCCCAGCTGATCTGAGGTCTGTTTTAATTGCAAACTACAACTGTTCAGTCGTAAAGATGATTTGGTGATTACAGCTTGAAATAGTGACTTCAGGTTCTTACAGATGTGCTGTCAGAGAAGTGTGACTCATATGAGTTCCTGGTTTAGACTCAAGTGACTGTAATCCCTCTGTAGGTCCGGCCCAGACTCCTGTGCGTCCTGTTGCTGAGGTCAGGCCTTCGGCCGGGACCACAGACCCAGAGGAGGCCTCGCGTCTCCTGGCTGAGAAGAGGAGAGAGGCCCGGCTGCAGCGAGAGAGGGAGGAGCAGGAGCGTCAGCAGAGAGAGGAGGCAGAAAGGTAACGAGCCGACCGGGGGTGAGAGGTAATGAGCAGTGGAAGCTGGTTACCATACCATGTGTGACGTGTGCAGGCGGTGTCGGGAGGAGCTGGAGCGCCGCAGGGCAGAGGAGCGAGCCCGCCAGCAGGCCGAGGCACAGCGTCTCATAGAGGAGAAGAGGAGAAGGGAGGAAGAGGAGCTGAGACGAGCCGAGGAGGAGCGAGCCCAGGCCATGCAGGAAGCTGCTCTGCTGCAGAAACAGGTGGGGGGGAGGAGGGGTGTGCTTCCTCACTCCAGGGATTGAAGTCACATAAAAGATCTGTGTGGGGGGGCGCCACAGGTGTCCTTCGAGATTCCTTTGTTTTGTTTTTCCACTCGTGTATTTTTAGCTTTTTTTGTGTGTTTTTGTGAATCCCAGAGAGAGGAGGAACAAGCCAGAGAGAGGGCCAAAGCGGAGCAGATCAAACAAGAGCGAGAAATCCTCGCGCAGAAGGAGGAGGCGGCTCGGCAAGCGAGAAAAAAGGTGACACTTCCGTCTTGAGTGATAAATGAGCCGAGATTTATCCAGTTAGATCGAATGGTTAATGTCAAATGTTAGGTCATATTCAGAGGAACTCTGTGCTTTCACAATGCTGTGTTCTTCCCCAGCGACTTGAGGAGATCATGCGGCGGACCAGAAGGACAGATTCTCCAGATACGGTGAGATTTACTGTTCAGTTTTTTAAAAAGTACATGGCCTCTGGGCATTTGTGACGCACATCCCAGTATCCACTAATATCTATCCAGCCTCACTTGGAAAGAGCCAGACAGCTTGTCCCTGACTAATACTTTTTTCTTTTTTTTTTAACAGAAATCATCCCCAGTGAGGACCTTGACAAACGAAGTCCAACCAAAGGAAAACACAGAGCCTGTGCACAATGGCACCATAGAGGACGCTGTCAAGCTCCCAGTGGGGACCAAGACCTCTCAGCTGGGGCTGAACAACGAGGGGGACGTGGTACCTGTAGTGGCCTTCAAAGAGCGCAGGTCCCTGAGGACCCTCACAGGCCTGGAGGAGATCCAGACCCACCAACGTGCAGGTTGGTGAGACACGACTTCACTGGGGAACTGAAATTCAAGCTCCGAGCAGGTCGGACATAACTAACACAGTATAGAATAGCTGAATAGATTTATCCTGATACTGTGGTGATAACATAGAAGCTATGGAACATTGGTTTCATCAGGAGTGCCTCTTTTCTATTCTCTCTGTGATGTATTTTCTCTTTTATTAGGCTACTGGAAATGTAAATTTCCCTAAGGGAGTCATCCCAAAGGGATCAATAACATTGAGTTTAAAGTCTAAAGGCCTTTCACGATTAGATTATTAGACATGGGACTATTACAGTCTATTTCTGCACAGATCTGGTGCCCTTTAATGCTTATCTGGCAACCGCACACAGGCTTTACTCTGATTAACTTAACTCAAATTACAGCCCTTGCCATAACATCTGAGCTTAGCAACTTTTTGCGAGAAATTGGTAACTAAAGCACATCTTAACCTTACATGTTCGAGCCAGAATCCTAAGATCAATCAAATGTTGAGGAGGAACCAGGAGTACGACCACTGAAGTTTCGCTGGAAACTTCACTGAACTGCTGCCTCAGAGTTTCCATTCACTTAGGTACCTGAACATAACAGGGCATTTGAGAACTATTTTGGAGGTGTTTTTATGGCATTTTGTGTCTCATTTGCCCATTTGTAGCTGCATTTCAAAATTCAAAATGGAGACCTGTATGAGAGTGAGATCTTGTTTTAGGTCTTGCTGTGTGGGAACAGATTGTACTGTAGCTATCAACTAAAGTCAAGTTTTGTGTCTTTTTTCATTTAAACAAAGCTAATATTTAGCCCAATGAAGGATCAAGAATCATAGCCTGGGAGCTTGAAAATTTCCTATGAAATGTCATATCTCTACATATTACTTAATCCAACCCGAGACACTTTACCGGGTGTGTTTTCATCCTCAGAGGTCATCTGAGCACCTGTGGAGTGGCCGTCAGGGACACTGAACGATTTTGTTGTGGAGCGCAGCGATTTCTTTCCGGAAACGGAGGAGGGGTCCCGCAGCTGCAGCCGTCGCGCTGGCTTCTCTCTCTCTTTTTTTTTCTTCTTCTTCTTTTTCGGCACCTTGAAACAACAGCATGTAAAAATGACAGCCTCGCCTCTCTCCCAGGAGGAGGAGGAGGACGTCTAGCATTCAGTCACGTTTCTGTGTGTTAACCAGTGGCACAAATATAACGTACTTCAGTGCAACCGGCTTCTGAACCGTATCAAACAAACCGTAGATGTAGACAATGGTGATGGTAGTTTGCAGCTGCTGCTTTGGGTCCCTCTGTGAAACACTAGGAGTAGCCGTTCTAACAATCACAACATACGTTTTTCAGCCATAAGCTTTTTTCTTTCTTTTTGTTTGTTTTTTTGCTTATTCCTGAGGTTTCTTGCCGTCTTCAGCACTTTGCCTTCCTCAGTTTTGTCACTGTGGAATTAGAATAGCTCGAGTGGCCGCTTGTGCTGAGAACGTAGGCGTGTTTGGTTTTTTTTTAAAGCTTGTTTTTGCTGGCGAAAGAATGATTTGATTTCATCGAGTATATAGCAATCACGTATTTCAAAGCTGCTAAGGAACCCGGTTCCCAAAGACTTTGCTTCCGTTTCGTGAGTGTCGTTTTAGGAATTTTACGATGCACAAAGCGTTTATTGCACTGACAGCTGCTTTGGTTCAATGACATGCGCAATCACTTAACAAAGCAGGGTGTGAGAGACGATGAGATTTAGTGTGAGTTTATTATAATAAAAGCGTACAGTATAAAAACAACATGTATCCGATCATCGATATTTGATCTTGTAGGTAAAGAATGGCTTATACCTGTCACTTGTTACCTTGTTTGTTTAAACTGAAGTATGCCATATTTAATTAAAGTTGATACTATGCTGTGTCTCTGCCTTGTTTTTCACCTGGTTTGTTGACTGTAAAAACATTAAAACACGGTCTAAAAACAATAAAATACTGCCTGACCACGCAGTGCAAACACCTCGTCGGGCCCTCCCACTTTCTGAGTTTGCACCGACAGAATCAAGCATCGACTCGAGATGGAGAAGGAGGCTGAATCATCTGCAGGAGCCGTCTGGTCTCCTCGGTCTGCGCGTGCACTTTTCTGAGCTGCTCCTCCAGCTCGCTGTTCGCCAGCAGGCATGAAAAGTCTCCATCTGCAGGAGACAAACACGAGTCCTGAATCATCTCAGATCTGCTTGGAGACATCTGTCGCCTCCGGCGGCCGAATAAACAAACCTTTCTTGAGGTTGGATATCGTCACTATGCCGAGATGCTGGAATTTGACGTCTTTCTGTTTGAGGAACGCCGACAGGTACTCCAGCATGGAAACATGATGAGGTCTCAGCAGCTGAATCATCTTCCCTACATCCAGGAAGTACAGTCATTTCCATAATATCCATTCATCTGTTACGTAACCCCCTTCATACCCACATGTCCTGCAAATTAGCCGATTCTCACCAAGATTAAAGAAACACTTTAGGAGTGTTAGATCATTTATCATGTTTTAAGAGTTAATTTATTACTTTAAGGACTGGACTTTACACTCTTAAATCTTCACATCTAATGCCAAGAAATTTTGTCAAGCTAAATTATTCTGCTGCATGGACGGACAATCTCCACTTGTTTTGAGTACCTTTTTCCTCAGACTTAGCGTCATTATCTTGTTTTTAGACACCCCCTTTTTTTGCAGTGTAAAGTAATCCAGGTGTTTAATATATTCCACCAGTGAGTCACTGAACGTTACCAGTCATTTCTAATTTGCTGACGATGGCCGCGCTCTGGTACGACAGCTGAGGATTCTGCGTTTGTCCCGACAGCTCGACGAGCCTCGACACTTGCTCTGGTGTTACCGAGGCTGACAACTCAGACGTCAGAGGATCTGAAACGGATATGAAAATGATTCAGGCGATCGACAGAGGAGGAGGGATTTTCTTTTCGAAACAGACCAGATAATGTTCGGGCCTCTTACCCCAGGTCATCAGGAGATGCAGGGCTGACGTCACGTTCAGCAGGGTCTCATCTGACAGGGCGGGAGACAGAAGAGCCCAGAGGAGTCCCGACACACACACACTCTCCAGCACGGCCTGGATAACAAAGAGCAGATTCACCCGGAGTTTATCGCAGGCACCAGGCATAAAAGAAAAAAAAAAATCACGTGTTTACTACCGACGTGAGATGAAGTCACGGAGCGTAGCATCGACCGTACCTGCTGACCCATGCAGGAGCCGCACAGGTCAGATATTATCTTGCAGCTGTGAGTGATTATGACGGAGCTGGATCTGTGACGATGGAGCAGCTGACCGATCTCATACAGCAGTCCTTCACTCACCAGGACATCCTGGAGTCAGACCAAATACATATCAGAAGGAGCACTGCAAAAAAAATGGGTGTCTAAGAGCAAGATAAATCTGAGGAAGGAGGTAGCCGAAACAAGTGAAATTTTTTCCGTGCAGCAAGATCATTTCACTTGATGGGATTTCTTGAAATGAGATTGCTGTCATTTGATTCAGGATTATAGTCTAAACCCAAAACTTAAAATTATCTTGGCAAGAGCTAAGAAATTTGCCATGATGGTGGACATATTTCAAACAAATCTGGATATTGGGCCATTGCAAAATCGCCAAAAGAGCCATAGCTCTCATGACAATGTTGGCATAAGAGTTGTGGCTCTTATGCTCTTAAGAGTCTTAAAGCTTTTTCCCACGTTATATATTTGTGGTGCTGAAAGCATGAAACAGCAGCTGTAGGGTAGGCAAAGTGTTGCATGCCATTTTTGGAAAAGGCTGCAACAGTCATCAGAATAAAAATTTGCAATGGCTCAATACCCATATTCATTCATCATACATTCAGGAATCAGAGTACCAAATTGGATGCCAATCCCAATTGATCCCAAAATGAACAATAGTTTAGCTATGTCGCCCCACTATACACAATATATCGGACTTTTTGACTTTCAGCAATGAAAAGTGATAACTTAGAACAATGGCAGAGATCAGAGAATCTATAAATAGTCCCTCCTTTGTGTGGTATATACATTGTTTGGTGGGTGTGACGACAGTGCAGAGAGCAGCGTTATAGCTGACTCAGGAGAGGAGCTTTTCAGCAGCGACTTCAGAGGCGACACACAGTCCAGCTCCATCAGCTGCTCCTGGATCAGAACTGCACAGAACAAAAAAGAAATCACTTAAAACCACGTCCGAGGAAATCTCCGACCCCATTATTTATAATTACCGTTTTCCGAGAGGGTCTGTAAACATCTGCATGCTTGAGTTGAGTTCTGAAAAGGCAATAAAAGGATATTTTTAATGCACAGACGCTGCCGTCGGCCAACTGTCAGCCGCTGGAGCTCGCAATTACCTTCTGCACAGTGGAGGACAGGAGAGTGAGGAGAGACTTGAGCAGAAAATGTCCCCCCATGCTGAGCAGCTTTGCGTGGTGCTCTGGGACGGCAGCGATGTTGCACAGAGCAGTACAGCTGTAAAACTGCACCTCGGAGTCTGAGGACTGGAGCAGGAGCACCAGCACAGGAATGGCTCCAGCTTGACATAGAATCCTCGTGGACCAGTCTGAAATGACAAAATGAGTTTGGTAATGTTTTTATATGTCACATTAAAGCATTAAAGCATAAAAAAATACCCCCACCTGACTGTGTGAGGTGTAAAAGAGCCCAGGTTGCATTCAGCTGCACCTGTGGGTCGTAGGACTTGGCCAACGCCAACAGTGGAATGATGCCATCCATCAGGACAGCCTCCCTGTTTGATTCTGCACAAGGAAAGTAAACAAAGCTCGAGAGATACTGTCCTGCACGAACACACACACCCTGGGCTGCTATTCAAACAACAGGGATGCTGACAAGACAGACAACCTATGACGCGCTTCTACTTTTATGTAGGTCGCCTTTCAGAGCATCTCCATCCTCTTATTCCTCCCCATGGAATTGCAATTAAAGCTCATATAAAGTGTTCATAGATTTTAGAGCCTATTTCTCAGAAGAGAAAGTTCACTGCAGTCCAAATGTTTTATAATGTGAAGGTTTGTTAAGGAGAAGCGGAGGAATAAGCAACATGTGCTCTGAAGTGATGCACCCTTAAGTCACACAGGCATTGCCATACTGCTCAGTATTTTGCCACAGGGTCAATATTATAAAGGTTTGTATATGGTGCTCAAGCCATAACAACTATATTTGCTTTCTCAGCTTAAGACAGTGTCTCAATGATCTTAAGGCCATGCCTGACCCTAGTTTATGTCTCTGGCTGTATGCCATGTGACATTATGGAAAATTCTCTTACATAAAGCAGAAAAGCAAATACACACAAACCCTAACCCTAACACACACACACACATACACAATATCAGTCTAATATAAAAAAATGAAAAGATGTCTTTCAATGCAATTACAACTGTTGTTTCGGCTGCTTCTACTTCTACTAATAATAGCACCAACCTGAGGAGGCAAGCATGATGACGCAGGCACACGAGTGACACTGAGCGGTGGCATCGCCAGACTGGAACAGCTCCAGTATGGGCACCAGCATCCCCATCTCGATCACCAACTCTTTGCTCACTGAAAATCACACGATGTGATAGACAATCATTATGGCATCTGTGTTTCACTGTTGTTTTGACCTGCACAGAAGTTATCATACTTGGGATAGCACATGCTTTTCATCTCTTACCTTTATTCTGCACTAACAGGTTAACCAAAGAGAGAGACGCAGTCTTTTGCACATCCATGTTGGTCGATAAAAGTAAGGTCATGAGCGGCTCGAGGAAGGCATCTGGTAAAGGAGATTTCACTGAAACACAAAAAGAAAGAGTTTGAGGAAGCACTGAGTTCATTCATCTTTAGATTTACTGACTGGCTTTACAGTCACAGAACAAGGTTATATATTAGTTTACAAATAGTAAAGCTACGTAAACACAGTCAAAAACATGTGTGCTCGGTTGGCTCACTAGCTTACTTCATTGCCAAGCAATGCTCATATGTTACACATTACATGTCTTATATGTAGTGAGATAGGTCATTATTAATCTTAAAGAAACACCAAAATACATCGGTACAAGTGATAATTATATTTCAAATCCAAATCAAATACAACAAAGCAAATTATTTATCACTTTGTAACGTACAAATGGCTCTAACACATCATTTACTCTCACTCCAAAGGGTAATTTGGATCTTCCAACTGACCTAAACATGCATATTTTTGAACTGTGAGAGGAAACTGGAGTACATGGAGAATGCCCACATGCACATTGGGAGAACATGCAAAGTTTACATAAAGGCTTTTGGTCCAACCAGGATTTGAACCGGGGACTGGCTGTTGTCACAAGGAGACAGTCGTAACCCTGTGGTCTAGAATGTTACCTATAAATGTCTCATGGTCTTCTGGTCAGCTTCGAATTTAACATCTTACCTTTGTCCATCAACCTCGATCAAATAAACACAGGAATCTGTCAACTGTCACACACATGCAAATATGTGGTTACGCATTTGCACGTTAGTGAACGTGAACTGGACTTATCTCATCAATGAACGTGAAAATGGAACGAAGTACTACAATCACTTTATGCTGGTTTTTCTTCATAATGACACCGCAGACCACACATATCTGCCAGCGCTTGATAAAGAAATATGGGACAGTTGAAAATTTGCATGATACTGGTCGTACCCGTTGGAGAGCTTATCTCCGACGGGAGACACATGTGGTGGAAACAATAGTTTCACTACGCGCTGATCTGCACTGATCTGCAAGTCACTGACAGCACAAGGAATGTCACACAAAAATGTGTGTGACTTGTTTACTCACGGTGATGACTGATGTGTAAATAATACATGGCTGCAGTCATCTGGGGATCAGAGTTGTCTGACGTTGCAAGTCTGTTCAGTGCTTGAAGACTTCCCTGATTCAGTGGCTGAGTTTCATCATCTGAGTGAAAAAGCAGATTAAAAATGATCAATATTCAACCAGCAACCAACTTGCTTTAATCTGATTTTGGAAATGATGTGACAAGGTATTAAGTAAAATGGGTTTTTATCAACTATTCAAGTGAGGTAATAGACAGTGACAGACAGTGACAGATAAGCTAAGTGCGTGTGTGTGTCCATAGATACGCTGTGAAGAACAAAGGAAACGAGCTGCAGCGATGCTCCTACCGTACAACAGGTGCAAAGAGTTCAGCTCTCGACTAGTCCTCCCAGGTGAGCTCCTGAAACAGGCGCACTCGCAGAGCTCTCTGAAAAAGTCCCTAAGTTTTTGCTCGAACTCTCTGCAAACTCTCCGCATACAGGCAGCGAATTCTTTGAGCCGTCGGAGGCATTGCTCACACAAGCTGGAAGCCATGGCTGCATCTCCGGCACAAAGGTGCGACACCTGCTCCACGAAACATGTATGGACACGCCCCTATGTGACGTCACGGGACTATTGCTATGAGTATTTTGCTTTGGGTCCCATGTCACAGAGCTAAATGTAAACATCCTGAATGGCGGTTTAGGTTGAAATTAAATTAAAAACATCTTGTTTCATCTTGATAAAGTATTATATCAGACATACATCTTGTGCTAATGGTATTTCACGTAGTTTTATGTAACAGCATCCATCTTTGATTTTAAAACACCCACTCAGTAATAACTTCAACTGCAACTTTAAAAGTCCTGGATTCAGGTCTGAAATTTGAATTGAATTCATCTTAAAAGTGCCATATTATTGATACATACTAGTTGTAAGTGTAGCCCTTATAGTTTTTCACAATATAAAAGCTTTTATTGTGGTTTGTTATCTTCTATTATCACACAATTGCGATATTTTTCTGCTCTATACTTTGTCCAGGTGGTAAATGCAAGCAATAAATGCATTTAATAGAAGGAAATGAAGGTTTAAAGTCGGAAAAAAATTGACATACGTGCCAAGTGCTTCAAAGTACCTCAAACCTAAAATTCCACATTCATCTCATGCCATAAGGACTTTTACTTTAACTTCCTCGTCTCTTTAACGCTGCGTAATGGCGTCAAACGTTATTGGTGGGTTTGTTGTTGTTGTCCTACGTCACGAAGAAGCCCCGCCCCCCGCTCTTCACCCTGCCTGCGGTTGACTTGGTAACGGTCGGGAGCGTTGTCGGGGAAGCCTGGAGGACGGTGCAATCACTGCAGGGTAGATACAAACACTAACTCTCTTTACCAACTCCTTTACGTCGCCTGAGGCAAACCAGCGTGGAATCTGCTTCATGTCGGTGCGGTTTGTTGCGTAAACGGTGTCCAATCGTGTCATACGGAGCAGGTAAACAATGCTCGTTAGATTAGCTAACGTTAGCATTTCTCAGGCTGTAGCTAGCGGTTAGCTGTGAGCTGCTCACAAAGGTTGCTCCACTCCAAGGAGTTTTGACTCCGTTGGGGAAGGAAAACATTTGACTCAATGCGTTTTTTTATTTCACGGTTAGTTTAACAAATTAGCCAAATGAAGTAAGGATGTAGGATGAGTCAGACTAATTATGCTTTGATGCGGCATAGATTTTGAAGGCTACTTGCCCATCGTTATTATCCGTGTTCATGTATTTATAGAATGAAAACCCTCCTCCCTGGATTACTCTGGGTTTATCGGCAGAATGAGCAACATCACGGTGCCTGATAATGCCAGCAGGTGAGTGTGTACTTCCCAGAGTAAAAGTAGCGATGACTCAGTGTACATATAAGTATTATCAGCTAAATACTTCCCTAATGTAGAATGAAAGACTTTAAAATGCCCAATACTGTCCTTTTATAGTTGTGTAAAATAACCATAAGAAAACTTCTACTGTTTTCTGATTAATCTGAGATCATCATTCTGATCACCTTTGGTTATTGATCATGTTTTGTATTATGTAAACAGAAAGCAAAGCTGAAGGATGGTGGAGTGGTATTTGAATGAAAATACCTCAAAGCACTCCAAATAACAACAACAATGAATTCTACTCGTATAACATTTTTCAGAGAACACAAAGACGCTTTTCATAAAAAATACACAAGGATACATTCAGTAGAGATTCTGGATTCATACGTATTTACAATGTGGTCCTGTTTTGTGGACTTCATGTGGATGTCATCCCCTTTTGCACCAATCTCCAATGCAAAGTACTTGTGGCTGTATGTATGTGTCTGTGTATGTATATGGATATATACAAACTGATCTCAGTGGTAGCTTGGCAAGATATAACGTGGCAGCTGGGCTAGATTTTAGTATAGATGACAACTCAGGTTTTTTTCTGCAGGTGAAAGTGATGACCGGGCCAGGACCCGTGAAAGATTCAATGAAGTGTTTAAGAAATACACTGAGTCGGAGAAAAAGAAAAAGTTGAAGAAAAAAACAGCTGAAACTCAGGAGACAATTGTGGTATGTATGCATGTGTATGTATGTGAGAATCTCCATGTCACTGATATTAGTTTAAACGCCCACATATTTATTAAATGCCACGTGCTTTGGCCCCACTGCTGTCTCATTCAGCTACAGAATTTCAAAAAGAATCTCAACCTCGAAAAGGACACAGAAGAAGATGAGACCATCCTCCAGAACACGTATAACCCTGAAGAGGGCAGTCCCCGCTACACCAAAAACAAACGAAGGGAGAGGGAGACAGTGGAAAAGGTTAACGTCAACAACAGCAGAAACCAAGAGGAGATTCAGACTTCTAAAGGCAAAAAGAAAAACAAGAGGGAGCTCCCCCAGCTCCCGGTATCTGAGGACACATCAAGTTACATACAGGAGGATGTAGATGCTGCCAAGTCCGAGGTCACCGTGGAAACGGATGATGCAGGCGGTGGAAAGGAATCGAGGCGGACGAGCAAGAAGGGGAAAAGTAAAGGAGCGGCTGCCGAGGCCACGCAAGAGAGTCAGGCGGAGGACAAAGAGGACAAGCTGCTGCGTGAGTACCAGGAGCAGATAGCTCAGGAGGAGGAAAGGACGTCAAAGAAGACGAGGGCCAAGTCTGAGGAGGAGAGCTTCGTCTCCCAGAACGTTGCGCTGAACAACGACGTGGGGAAGAAGAAGAAGAAGAAACTGAAATCCGTGGTCACACAGTCTGATGTCGGGTCAGTACATTTAGTGGAATAAGAGACTTGTATTTGTTGCTATCAGTGATGAGGCTGTCGGCCACAGTTTTATCTGCAGATTAAAGAAAGCTTTGAAACTTGCTCCACCAGGGATCACGATGAAGACGCTGACCAGGAGGCTGATGAGGAAAATGAAACCGAGTCCAAGGGAAAGAAGAAAAAGAAGAAGAAGAAACACGGTAACTGCGTGTTGGTCGTTGGGAACTCATTTCCAAATATCAACTTCAGTTAACTCAAGTCTTGTGATTTCTTTTCAGTCGTCAAAGAGGAGAGTGACAACGAGGCGGAGGCGCCGCCGCAGCCAACCTTCGATGAAAGCCTGGTGCTGGGGGTGTACGTCCACCGCACGGATCGCCTCAAGAACAACCTGCTCATCTCACACCCCATGGTCAAGGTCCACGTCGTGGACGAGGCCACCGGACAGTATGTGAAGAAAGAGGACTGGTGAGACACGACTCCATGTTGTTTCAGGATCCCTGAAAACATCAGTGACTCTCCTATCTCCAGTCTCCTAGACGTGAACCCTTGGGAAACTTTAACAATGGTTTAGATCATTTGTGCTCTCTCACCCTGTGAATAAACAGAGTGTTCAGAGGGATCGCGTATGCTGTCTGTGAATTAACCATAATTTAGATTTTCATAAGAGACTGTTTCATAGATAAATTACAACCATATTCTGCATATCTTTTGACACCAGGCTTTTGGAAATGAGAGGGTATTAAAGCTGAAAACAAAATGGGGATATATTAGTGTGCAGTGTCTCATTATGTAGACACCTTCAATGATCACCTGATTTTAGGAAGGAGGTGGGCACCCTGTTGTTGTATCAATTCATTTGCATTATGTTGCTCTGCCCAGTTGGACCACGTACCCTCTGTCTCTGTTTGGTCCAGTAATGGCTGCACGTCTGTCTCATTTTCCGCAGCCATCGTCCGGTCTCCTCATTTTACGAGCAGGAGAACGTCGACCACATCCTGCCCATCATGACGCAACCTTTCGACTTCAAGAAGAACAAGTCCATCATCCCCGAGTGGCAGGAGCAGATCATCTTCAACGAGCGCTTCGGCTACTTTGTCGAGCAGGGCGACGACAGCCCCAGAGTCTTACTCTTCTTTGAGGTGAGGAACAGTACCAAGGCTTCTGGCCAGTGTCAAAGTTGTTCTTCGTAACTGTTGTTATTCTCATGTTTTGTCAAGATCTTGGACTTCATGACCATGGAGGAAGCCAGAGCCAACGCTGACGTCGACAAGCACGAGCGGGGCTTTAGAAAGATTGCGTGGGCGTTCCTCAAGGTACGCCGTTTAGCCCGGAGAGTTTTCACATTAGGTCATCCTCTTCAGCGCTGGACTCACCTTCCTCCCCCCTCTCCCAGCTTGTCGGTACGAACGGAGTCCTGAACATCGACAGTAAACTGCGCCTCCAGCTGTTCTGCCCTCCCCCTCGGCCGAAGAGTCACGGCAAGACCATAGAGGTGGTGGAGTGGTGGAGGAAGTATCCCCGCACCAAATACGCATCCACTCTTTATGTCACAGTGAAGGGCATAAAACTCCCCGAGCACGTAAGGAAGCTGCCATGTTTGTCCATCCAATAAATTCTACCCTCACTGAGCAAACACACTGAGATGTGATGCTTCGATCACAGAGAAGGCATTGAGTTTCAGCACTGTGAGTCACTGGGGGGGTTCTCTTGCTCTGCAGGTGGACCCAAGCATTCGGTCCATGATGGCTCTGCAGGAGGAGAGGGGCAGCACCACCTACAGTGAGCTGCAGAACGAGATCACCAAGAGGACCCTGACGCAGCAGCTGGACAGCAAGCCACCAGTGCTGAGATGGAGCAGGCTGCCCGGACAGGTCGGCAGAGTCAGGAAATTGAATTTACTATGACCTATGTGAAGAGAACATCATCCAAAATCCATTTACATATAGTCCGGATACAAGCAGCGGCCTTGCAGTCTTGTCTCATGCAAAGCTCCCTGTAGGGGTTTCCCTCCCTCAGAAGAACACTCTGCCCAGGGAAAGGAAGTAAACAAAGACGACACACACACTTTGCTCTGCACAACCGTGACCAGAGTCTCTCTCTTTACAGGTCTGTCGGATTCCCAACAAGCCCATGCTGTCGTTCCGCGGGGGCCAGATGGGCTGCTTCACGGTGCTCTTCTCTCACGCCGGGACCAGGCTGGCAGCTGCCTGCGCCGACAGGGACGCCTTCCCCGTCGTAGGTGAGCGGATCCCGGAGAGCGTGGAGCCGCTGCAGGCGCCTCCTGACGCCTCAGCACAAGCCTCCTGCCAATTCACTTCCTGTTTGCTCGCTGTAGTCCTGAGCGGCTCCGGGGAAAAGAGACAATAAGGAAATCCCAAAGGAAAACTTCAAAGCACGCACCCTAAAATGTATTATTACTATTGACCCTCTAGACTGTGAATGTTTGACGGAATCATTTCACCCTGGGGATGAATAAAGCATTATCTCATCTCCTCCTCTGGTTTCAGTGTATGAGATCCCCTCTGGAAAGGTTCTGGCTGCGTTCAGCGGCCACCTGAAGATCGTCTACGACCTCTGCTGGTCCGGAGACGATCGCAGCCTTTTGTCTGCGTCCTCTGATGGAACCGTCAGGTACGTGCTCAGTCAAAAAGAAGATTAGCAGTGGTGTGTATTTGCCTCGAGATGTCTGTACTGTAGATCCCCATGAAAGGCAGAGTTCTACCATTCTGACAAAATTCAGCTGCAGCTTGCAGGCATTTCCATACCACACCATCTTATTCTATTTATCTCCCACATCACATCCGGTGACAAATAAGTGTGAAAAAATGTTTCTGTTACACGTTTAGGACAGGATAGTACTTTATGTATCCCATAAGGGAAATTATTCAGTTTGGAGATACACTTATGCACATGTTATATTTAGTTTTTCCTAATGTAGATGTTTCGAGTACCAGTTCTTTACTGTGATATTGAGGTTTTGCACACTTCTTGGGGCAACTGAAACACACCTGGTGCTGACAATAAAAAGCTGTGAGAGCAGCTACCAGCAGCACCTCTAGAGGGCGTTAACACTCCTTGGCAAGTGGATCGGTGACTTCACACCGACAGTGACACAGCATATTTGAGGTCCCACTGATGAGAATCTGACATAATGGCACCATCGGAGTCTCTCATCCAGAGCCATTCAGTCTCTCTTGCTCTGGTCCGTCAGGGAGTGGAACGTGGAGAGGCTCCTGGGAACAGCCCAGAAGGTTCTCCCTCACCCCTGCTTCGTCTACTGCTCCCAGTACCACCCCGCGGCCCAGCAGCTGGTGGTGACGGGGGGCTACGACTCCCTGCTGCGGGTGTGGAACCTCGACGTGGACGAGGTCAACGGCCAGCTGCTGCAGGAGTTCGAGGGGCACAGCAGCTTCATCAACTCCGTTTGTTTCGACTCGGAAGGTACGGATCCTGGAACTGGCAGCCCTGACCCCAGCCCGGCCCATGGCTGTGCCATGGCTGTGCTCAAACAGGTCCAGGCTGCTGCCCAACAAATGAGTCTGACAAAAGTGTCATCCTGAAATATGGAATGGAATGAAATAAAGCACATCAGAGAATCAGATGGGCCGTTATGCACAAGGCATAATGAAACTGAAAGAGGCAATCTAACATTTAACTACAGCTTCCACTATAGAGCCACTGTACAAGCCTGTGAAACAGATGGCACCGTATGAAATGATCACATACTTCCAGCCTTCACTTCCCATCGGCTTGTGGTCATAAACCAAAGTCCCCGGGCATAAAATGAAGATGTAGCTCTTGTTTATCGCTCTCTTATAATGAGCTGTAATGTATTGCTCTCTTGTATCGTAGCTCATCACTGCCCACGCACACATCCCCTAGCACCCCCTGGAACCACGCCAGCAGAAGCTGTCGGCTCTCTTTGTGTTTCAGGACACAGAATTACACTCTCACCATCCACTGCTGAGCAGCTTGAGATGTGTCTGGTCTCTTCTTCTATATGAATCAGTGTGAATGAAGGACTCTGAGTGTGTCTCCTCTCCTGTTGCCTTCAGGAAGGAGAATGTTCTCTGCAGATAATTCAGGCCTGATCAACGTGTGGAAGACCACGCCGAGCGACAGCCGCCACCGCCAGCCGTGCCACCGCTGGTGCGTGGAGAAGGTAACGGAGACGACATCGCGTTTGATCCGAAGGCACAAAGTCTGCAGCAGACAGAAGAGCTGTGGGCTGCTGGGGGCTGGAGAGGACCGACGTCACATTCTGCGTCTTCTTCTCTCGGCAGAGAATTGAAGAGGGCGACCTCAGGGGAGTCCCTGTCAACATGCTGCAGCTGCATCCCAACGGCCGCTGCCTGCTCATCCACGCCAAAGACAGCGTCCTGAGGATGATGGACTTGAGAATGTAAATGAGGCAAAAGTGCAGACGCAGGCGGACAGCGAACTGTGCCCCGCCTGTTCAGGATCACTGCTGCCTTTGTTGAATCTGACAGCTCAGCTCAGCTCAAGAAATGGCATTAATTCAACAAATTAGCCAACAGAAATGACTGTTAATACAACCTTTTCTGCTTATGATAAAGCTGCAACAATTATCAGTTAGTTGACTGCTAAAATAATCTTCAACTATTTTGATTGCCAGTTTAGGTTTTATGAGAATGATGTTAAAAATCAAGCCAAAATTCTCTGATCTCTCTCTGCTCTTTTAATGTGAATATTGTCTGGTTTCTTTAGTGTCTGAGGACATAAGAAGGCGTTTAAAAACCTTGTCTTGGCCTCTGTGAAACAGGCATTAACCATATGTCACATATTCTGCATCCATTTATAGACCAAAGACCTAATCAGGAAGTGGAGAACGCAACAGGCAGATTAATCTGCAAAAGAAATCGTTTTATGATGCGATTCTACAGTTTCTGTGATGTTTCCACAGTTACTACATGTGTTTTTGCACATATCCTCATATCCGCACATCCTCATCTCCTCCCTCTCAGCCTGGCTGTGAAGAAGTACACCGGAGCCACCAACTACAGAGAGCGGATTTACAGCACCTTCACGCCGTGTGGCAACTTCATCTTCTCCGGGAGCGAGGACGGGATGGCGTACGTCTGGAACACGGACACAGGTGAGAGGGACGCTTCTGGGCCTCTCCCCTCCCCTGAGCCGGCTCGGTTGGTGCAGTTTCAGCAGCGCGGAAGCCGTTTTCTTCCCTGTCCTCAGGCGACCAGGTGGCCGTCTACACGGAGCTCTGCTACCGCACCGCCCTGCACGCCGTGGCCTTCCACCCTCACGAGAACATGGTGGCCTTCTGCGCCTTCGGCCAGAGCCAGCCCGTCCACGTCTACCTGTACGACCGCAAAGGTTGGTGAAAACGCTGCAGGCCGGCGCCCGCTCTCATCTGCTGAGCGGAACGCAAAGAGCCGAGACCCCGTCCGCTTGTCTCGCAGTGTCCCAGCTGGAGGTGCACGGCCTGAAGGCGGCGTCCGTGGCGAGCAGAGCGGCCTCCGTCGACACCAGGACCGTGCGGAACACGCCCGACCACACGCTGCTGCAGGACACCGGCGCCGCCCTGGGCATCGACCAGTTCGCCCAGGCGGCCAGGCTCGCCCTGAAGATGCAGACGGTCAAGGAGCAGCTGAACTCCGTGCTCGTAAGTCCTCCTCCTCCGCCTCCTACATTGCATTCAATGGTGTTTAAACTGTGCAGAGAGGTCCAGACTTCATCCTTTCATGTTACTCTTCAGGAGCCACATCACAGACCGGCAGCTTCGGGATACACGTACGAGCAAGGTACTGCTTGTCTGTGTGTGTGTGTGTGTGTGTGTGTGTGTGTGTTTTGTCTGATGTGTGGCGTGAACGGTGGGAGCTCTTTCTTGTTTGCGTCGAGCTGAAAATATTTTGTCTGCGTGTTTGGTTCCCAGACAAAGCGCAGCTCGCACACACGGGGAGGAGCCTGACATCAGATCCTGGCACGGTGGGTCTCTTATCAGTGAGGACACGCCTCTGTGTGTTTATTGCACGTCTTTATTCAGGTCAGCGTTTGGGATAGAAACCGTTGGGCCTCTCGTGCCAACATTGTTCCTGTGCTTTAATCTGTCTGAACCAGCAGGTTTCCTCCCAAAGTGCTGAGGAAGGGAAATTCCTCAAAAAAGAAGACATGAAGTTGTATATTTTAATTATTAAGAGTGTGCTAAGTTGATGGCCGTCCACTGCCACAGTAGAGGCCTTGATAAGTGTGTTATACTGGCTAATAAGGCAGTAAAAGTGTGCTCGTCAGCAACCTGTGAGTTATGTAGGTAATTCGGTCAAAGCTCCGAGATTTACCTCAGTCCTGACCTCCTAACGGCCACCGTGTTGGTCCAGTGACCCAGAAACCAGCACAACACCATCCTTCTCATTTCACATCTGCTTTTGAAATCATAAAAAAAAAAACAAGGAATGACTTGAGCCTCGACTCTCTCTCCCCCCCTCCCCGTTTCAGCAGGGATTAAACGCCTCGCTGCCGCCTCCGTCCCTGCTGTCGCCACACTCCAAGCTGCAGCTCTCGGGCTCCCTGGCCGAGCAGCTTATCCCCCAGGCGGCTCTGAGCGCCCACAGCCGTGAGTGGCCCGCACAGCTAACCTACACCCTCCTGCAGCTCCTCCTTTCTTTTTTTCCCCTCTGTCTCTGGCACTTTAACACAATGCTGTATGCCTTTGCAGTGCTAAGCAGATTTTAGGGCATGTAGTTCAATATTCTTGTGTTTCTTGAAAAATGGAAGCCGTCCATAAATGCGAGATCTAGTGTTACTGAATGAATTGACTTACACTGGAGCAGACAGGGGACAGAGAGCAGATAGAGACCGGATAAAGTAGAAAGAGGGACAATGATAACAGCAAGACACAGTGACAAAAACAACTATAAGAGTGACGACAACAGGAGCAACATCTGAACAAATGGACATTTGAAAGAGGGACAGTGAACTCTGTTCAGCCATGACAACAATGACAACATGGCACCTGGAAAAACATTAATGACAAAAATAGAATAGTTTTCATCAATGCACTGATGTCAGCAGCAGCATCATTCTGAATCATGGTAGTATATCTATGTACCGCAGCCCCAGTAAGTCACATGCTCAGGGGTAGGAGCAGAAAGAGGCTGAGGCATGTGTGTGTGTGTCCTCAGCTTCTGTGACCAATGAGCGGCTGTTCCTACAGTTCCAGGTCACATATTTTCAGAGATTACAGCTGCACTGCACACACACACACACGGCTCACAGCGCCGCAGCTCTTCCTCCAGCATGTACACCATACACAGAGACACAGACGGACCCCTGGTGATTTTCACATGCGTCCGTAAGTGGGCTCGCTGCATTGTGTCACTGTCAAAGATTCACGGTTCCCTGATCCCTGACTCTGTCTGTGTGTGTCTGTGTGTGTGCATGTATGTGTGTGTGTGTGTGTGTGTGTGGTTCCAGGCGGCTTCAGTCCGGTCCAGCGTCCCAGAGGAGTGCCGTCCCTCAGGCTGCCCTCGGTGAGGCTCAGATACTGGTTCCCTGTCTTGCTCTCACTTTCCCCTGTGTCAGATGGTTCTTATCCAGATTAACATTACTGCACAGATCACCCCTAAATTATGCCGACACGCCAAAATAGCCTTCATCTGTCCTCCCTCTGTCAGACCCTCCCTGACCACACGGCTCCAGGTGTCCATCTGGAGACAGACTCGACCCCCGTTCAACAAGTGGTACGTAGGGTGTGATGCTGGAAACGCCCCCCCCCCCCCCCCCCCCCCCCCCCCCCCCTCACACACGCCTCTGCCCTCCCCCTCTAGGTGGTCTCGCTCTACGACTACAGGGCGAACCGCTCGGACGAGCTGAACGTGCGGCGCGGTGACGTCATCCAGGTGTTGTACAAGGACAACGACAGCTGGTGGTTCGGCCGCCTGGCCGGAGGCCAGCAGGGCTACTTCCTGGCGTCTTACGTCACAGACCAGAGTAGGTGGATGCGTTGGGTCTGTGTTCGGTGGGTGACGTGTATTAGTCGTTCTTAAAGCGTGACACGCTGGGGTTGTGTGTCGTAGGAGACTTCAGGGAGGAGCCGCCGCAGGCTGAGGGGACGACTGGGAGGTCGACCCCGACCAGGGTGAGGATGATGCTGCTCATGATGATGAAAACACCCTGTGTACCACGGATATTTGAATCTGTGGTGCCTCCTCCTGTCTCTGGTCTCTGAGCTTTTTTGCATGCGGGCCACTCCCACTCTGTGTGCTATGAATGCACACACACACACACACACACACACACACACACACACACACACACACACACACCTGCACAATGCTGCCTATCAGTTCCTCTTTATTACATCCATTTTTCATCATGTCTTCATCGTTCAGTGATTTTGGTTTCACACAGGATGCATTGTTGAGATAGACAGATAGAGGGATATTGTAATTTATAGTGATGTGATATGCCCAGTCTGATCAGAATCAGAACCAGAAGTACACACACACACACACATATATATATATATATGAAAATATGTAGAGAAAGATATTACTTTATGTATTACTTTAAAAGCTTTAAAAGCTTTTAGAGTTGGATTGTGATCTGTTTCTCAGAGTCTGTGTGGGGCCACGTGTTTTCCTGTCCTAATTTCCACATTGTTTTGTTTCCCTTTCCTCACTTCTCTAAGGTTTCTGCTGCCATCAGCTCCTCTGGAGAGCTCAGGTTTCTGTCTGAGCCGACCCTCTCAGACACAGAGCCAGAACTGACTGATGCCAGGTAATACAACAGAACAGAATAGAATAGAATAGAATTGGCTATTATTCATCACAACACCAATTTTAAGGGGACAGAGCAGTGGAGATATTTAAGTCAAAAATGAGAGTAATATACATATAATAATCTAAACAGGAACATAAAAAAATAGGCACTTTTTGTACAAAGCAATGTTTATTAAAGATTAGTAAGACAATGATGCTGAGAAAAGTTTGAGATCATAATGCACATTGCATAATGTGCTTCTCTCTCAATTAATTGTAATTAGAGGTAAAACTTTTCGTTAAGGGACTCACAACCATGCAGAATTAGTAACTTTTATTTCAGTTATATAGTTTGGTTCTGACCAGCTGGAAATGTAAAAGGGTCTTTTCTGAACTGGATGAATATCAGTGGTGAACTGTGGCTCTCCCCCTCAGAGCCAGGAGGAAGAAGAAGGTGAAGAAGGCCGGCGTCTCTGCGCCTTCGTCCCACGCCACGTGTTCGGACGCGGACGCCTCAGAGCCGGGCGGCGGGGGCGGGGCTGGGGGCGGGGCCAGGAGGAGGTCGGGGGGGCGGCCCTCGGACAGACCGCTGCCCAGGAGACCCTCGGGCCGCACCAACGGTGCCTTCGAGCCGGATACGTAAAGTCACGGACATGAGACCGTCTTCAACATCAGTGCTCTTTATTTTTTCAAACAAAAAAAACATTTTTGTAATGTAAGAACCTGCTGGTGTGTTGTATTTTTATGAGTCTTTTTTATGTGTATATATATAAACTGTATATTCACAGCCAGCATGTTCATATTCTGTATTTTATATGACACAGGTTGAAATGTTTATTTCTGTGAAGGAAGCGTGATTGGTTCAAGGATTGTACAATGTAAGAAGGTTTTTTTTTTACATATTTATTCATATCAGCATTGATTGAATCTTTTGTATAATGTCACAGTTTTGTAGAAATGTTCACATATTGTCTAAAGTAGGTCTATTTTCCTAGCCTGGAAGAGATTAAGCTCTCGATGATGACTCAGAGATTCCTCCCTTCCAGATATTTTGTTGATAACTTTCTATGAATCATGTGTAAAAGTCACTCCTTTGATATGTAAACACGCTCGCAAAAAAACACCAAATATGCTTTTCTCAGAATGCATCTTCAAAATAAAGTACTCTGGTTGCAAATTTTAGTACAATTAAAATGGTTTAAATAATTACTCGAATCAATTATGATGAATGACCATTATGAAGTTATTAATGAGTTAATTAGCAGTAATCTCATGATTTTACATGTAATCTTGGAAGCGTTTCTCTCGGGGATTATTCTTTATGCAGATGACTCTACTCATTCACTCACTCACACACAGGTTTTGAGAGGTCCACTTGGACCTGCAAACCATGACTGCAAACTTGACTCTCTCACTTCCTTTATGTTACCACGTGTGATAAGCAGCTTTGATTTGTATCAACATGAAATCCCACTCATGTGATGCTGAACAATAAGATCATTGATGCAGAAGAACAAAAAGACACCCGAGTTTATGATCTGGCCTGGTTCTACGGTTTTCCAGTAGAAGACTATACATTCATGTTACACTCACACACACACACACACACACACATATGTGTATATATGTACATGTATCTACATATGTATCGCCTTATGTACGTGTTGTGGATCAGCACCACAGTACCCTCTGCTAGCACGTTTCCAACACCACCACATGGAAATACAAACAAGTAAAAACAATTCTCCACAATGCCAAGCATTAATATTTTAAAAAAGAAAAACAAAAGTGTTAAAAAAATTCAAGCTTGTGTCCTTGAGTGGGTTCAGCCAGTCAGGAGAGGAGTGTTTTCATCCGTTTGTCGATTATCCTCCCTGGGACTGAAACGCAAACACAAGAGCTTTCATCTCACAACTTTTCAACTGTGTTCAACTGCTTTACTTTTCTGCCTCATATGCATATTCTCTCTCTCTCTCTCTCTCTATCTATATAGATATACACACACACACAAATACAAATATACATATATATATATATATATATACACACACACATACCTAGTAGATATAGATAAGTATCGATATCTAGATAGATAGATAGATAGATAGATAGATAGATAGACAGATAGACAGATAGACAGATAGATAGATAGATAGATAGATAGATAGATAGATAGATAGATAGATAGATAGATAGATAGATAGATAGATAGATAGATAGATAGATAGATAGATAGATAGATTTTTCTAGCAGATCAGGATGGTTTTGCAGTGTTTACCTCTGTGGTCGAGGTCGCTGGCAGAGGTAACACAGGCCGAGGAGGAAGGCCTGAGGACAGAGTGGTGGACATGATGATGATGGCGTCTCATATGTGTGTAACAGCCAGGAAAGCACAGTGACACGCTGGTTTCACGGCTCTGGAGTCTGGTGTCCAGGCCTGAGGACGAGCCGTGTGACCAGCGACAGAGCGGGGCACATACAGTGATTCACAGTGGAGTGGTGCTAAGCTCTGATCTGGGATCTGCTACATCACCAGAAGACAATGGAAAGAGTAACACTGTGTATATGATGTGTGTATACAAACTGTGTACAATTCAAGACTAATTTTTTAGTAAAGCTTTTACTTGGATCTCATTTTATATTTTTCTATATATTTTTTATATTATTTATATTATGATATATTTATTTATTAACATTTTTAAATATATTTAGATATTTCCTTCTCTCATTTTATAATTTTATATTTATATATTATTATATTATATTATTTTTTCATTGTATATTTATGTATATATATTTTTTTGTTTTTATTTTTGATATATATATATTTTTTTTAACAATTGTCTTTCCCTGGTTTTTGAGCTTTTGAGTATGTGAAACACTTTTACCCCTTTATCCGCCCACCTGCTACACTCCTGGATCTTTTTTAATAACTCTAGGTCCTTTTTTTTCCCACATTAAGTCGAGGAGATAACAGAAAGATGACGCTTACAGCTAGAAACGCCAAGCCTCCTTGGACCGTAGCTGCCCACTCAAAGCTCAGATGTTGAGTGATAAGGCCTCCGACCACCGGCCCATAAAACATCCTTCAGAGGAGTTCAAAACAAGAAGAACATACCTGCACGTTAACACCATGTTGGCACCATTCAACAATAAAACAGTGACGGCGAATGATGTCATGATGTCTTACCCCAGGGACCAAACTGCCCCGAACAGTCCGGACACCATCCCCAGGGTGCTGAGCCCCTCGGCGTATCCCTCCTCACTGCACACACAGCAAGACAGAGAACAGAGCGCACGTGTCACCTTGCACAGCCCGCAGGTGGGGAACGGCTGAGGGCGGCATGTGGAGCCACTCACTATGCACAAGTGATGATCTCGGGGAACGTGGGGATTGCAGTCATTCCCAGCGAAAATCCAATTAAAGCCAGCATGAGGACCAGCAGCCACAGCTGACTGCACATGCAAAACACAGGACAACAACAGGGAACAGGCATCTCAATAGGGGAAGACATACATACTACCAGTTCAGTATGTTCAGTATGCCACATAACTGTTGAAAGTCAAATATAGAGAAAGATGGGAGGGGGGAAAAAAAGGAAAAATGTGAGGGGAATCAAGTGAAAAAGAGATATAAAGAAGATAGAAGAAGATAGAAAACGAGAAGTGGAGTAAATCTCCACATCTGTATGAGCAGTTTACTTGATATAACATAGGATTTACTCCAACAACAACAATATTTGCATTCTAACTGGCGTAAAATTCACTAAGTACCATATTTCTCACGGTTTTCCTCCTTATGGAACACTTTTTCTTGAAGTTTCCTGCCAATGGAATCAGGAAGTTCTAATATTGGGGGATTGGCGGACAGCACTGAAGGTCCAAGAAGGACCGGGACCTGGACTGAAGGTCTGTTTGTGTAGAGTTTGCGTATGTTCCTCTTTTTTCCTCTTTAATTTTCCTACCACAGTTCAAAAACATGCATGTCTGGAGACTCTTAATTGTTCCTGGATGTAATTGTGCCAGTGAATGGCGCTGTATGTGTGTGTGTGTGTGTGTGTGTGTGTGTGTGTGTGTGTGTGTGTGGTCCAACAAGCCTCTGCGACATCGAGGCACAAAGCAGCTAATATTTTGACTCCCTTCCCTTCTCAAACAGGCTTGTCCTCTCCTTTCCGCTCGACCTGACCGCCCCACCCAAATCCACACCTGCTCGCGCCTGCTATGACTCATTTCATCCACTCACTGGCAGAGCCTTCCCTGCATTCACTCCTCCTCCTCCTCCTCCTCCTCCTCCTCCTTGAACTTCGACACCGATCCGACACGTTTTGCCTCTGATTTTGGGTTCGTACCGGCTGCATTTGAAAGCACTGGTCCCATGCGTGGGGCAGCTGACCCTGACCTTTGCTTTCCTCGTCACGAGGCCTTTTGCACTTGTTTTGTTTTTGAGTGTTGCAATAAAACCACTGAAGTGGACGGGAGTCGCGTCTGGGCCCTCTCGCCTGTTTCTGCGCTTGCACAACCCCATGACAGCTACTGTAAACTACTGACTCATGAGGCTGCGGTGACACTGTGGTTTTCCTAAAACTGGAAAACACCCATCTCACTGCACCGCCACTGCAGGCAGGCGAGGCGAGGCCTTTTCATTTCTCTCTGCTTTCTCACCGCTCTCTAGGCCGGCTTCACATGGACCCAGATATTCCAGTTGTATGTGATTTAAAAGCCTCAACTCAAAAATAACACATTGGAAGGAAACAATGGTGGAATGAATCATGTGAACCATGAAAAATCATTAAAAAAAGAATTGAAAAACAAGTAAATACTCGATCAGATTAGATCCTACCACATTATATTAATCATTGAATGAATTCAATCAGAATGAGGAAAAATTGAGACAGTGGCTCTTTAAATTGACATTTTCTTATCATTTGGACAAATGTGGGACAACTTTTACAACTTTTCATTTCTACATGTGTGTCCATCTTCTCTAGACACCCACCTCGGGATGTTGAGGATGGGGACGGGGCCGAGCAGCCAGAAGCCGACAGCTGTGGTGGCAGCTCCCATCACCATGAACCAGCTCCTGGTGGCCTGGACGCAGGGAGCGCATTTCATTGTCACCTCACCATTACAACCTTCATTACAAGCTCCATGACGAGCTTTCATACTCACGGGATATTTATCGGTGAAATAACCCATGAGGGGTGAACCCAGACAGTAGGGCAGCGACAAACCGAGCATGATGAGTCCCACGTAGCCGGGCGAGAGGTCAAACTAGATGAGACGGGAATGGTTAAGAACAACCAGAGTGCAAGCAGACTTTCTTTGGAGTGAAGCGGGGAGGACGGGGCGTACCGTCTTGATAGCGAACAGGGACAGCGTGGCATCCAAGAAGCCCAGGCCTGCGCTGAGGGTGAAGATGGTGTAGCAGATCAGCACTATCTTCGCTCTGGTGAGCAGGCGGAAGAACGAGTCCTTGGAGGGGTCGGCCTCTGAAGAAAGACGCATGAAGGCATGAAGAGGGGGAGGGGGTGAAAAAATGAGGTTTTAATTGAAATAACTAAGAGGTGATGGGTCGCTACCGATGGTTGGCAGCACGTATATGTTGAACGGGACCATGACCAGCAGGAAACATCCCAGCATCAGGAAAGGGACTTCGTATCCAAAGGTCTGGTAGAACCAGCCTCCGACCGGAGGCCCCAGGATCAGACCCAGTCCTGTGAAAATCTCCAAACTGCCCTGAGGAGAGAGAGCACCGCAGAGTCCGAGATCAGCATCTCATAAAACAGCCGTTTGCTGCAACCATCTTTTTGACATGATTTCAAGACGAAACGTTAAGACCTTGTCACCATTTTCTGTATCTTCAGCTGATTAAACAGTAGTTGTAGTTTGCAATTAAGTAGAGCACAACCGTACAACGGACCTCAAGTCAGGTCTGAGAAGGAAGAAAGCTTGAATACCGACAGAATCTAATACCTCTTAAAATGTCAAATCAGACTTTTTAAAACCTTTTCGAGGGCCCAGATTTCTCCCCAAATTGATTTGTCAGCTCTTAATATTCCTGATGCCCCGTTGACAGATGTTATCCACCGATCTGTCACGGGACAGCGGGGGACAGACAAAACAAACCCTCGCTACAATACGTCTGATTGTCCCAGTGAGTCAACACCACAACGTGCTCGGCACACAAGACCTGACCCCCCCCCCCCCACACACCCCCACCCCCCCCCCACTCACCAGCACAGTCGCCACATTGTTGGGGAATATTTTCGCTGCGATGGCAAAGGAGGAGGTCATGGCGGCGGCGAAGCCCACGGCGTCGATGGACCGCACCACAAAGCACAGAGCGATGAAAGCGTCTCCGGCAGGGGCCCGGTCCAGCAGGCTGCACAGGGACGAAAAACACAAGATCGCCTCATGTCAGATGGGAATCAAAACAAGGAAAGTCAGACGGACCTTTTTTTACACAAATTGAATGACAAATCCAGGTTTTCCCAAACTGAGTTAAAAAAAACAATGGGTTTACCCTCAGACACGTTTTTCACATTGTTACATTCTTATCATTGAGGGGAGACAAAGATATTATATCTCAGTATCTTTTCTAGCTTTTCTAGCAACACACTATATAAACAACACGGTTATTTTTGTTATTTGGTAAATAATTTATTTCAGAATCTTAAGCCTTCATTCCTTTGGATTTTGCTTAAAAAACAATCAAGAAGTTAAGAAATATTTTCAATAGTTATAGTTGTTAATGATCATTATTCATAAGAATAATAATTTGTAATAATATATTAACATTATTGTTATACTAGTATAGTGATGATATAAATTATAGTTATAGGAAGTTATAAAGACGAGTTTTTTTTCTTACATATATATACACACACATAGTAATGATTGTTAGACTATTAGAGATTATTATTGTCTTGGATATCTCAATGATTGGCAACAACATAGATTTTTTCTTTTCCTATTTTTGCAGTTTCATATTCGGTTCAGGCATTCAAAATACACCTTACGTGCCTCATATTCGGCCTATCAAACCTGAATATTGCACGCTTTTCTTTTCTTTTGTCACACTTACCCAAACATGATGGTGCAGCATGACGACACAAACAGCCCTGTCACAAGCATGAACTTGGCCCCAATTTGGACAATCTGCCAACGGCAGCACAGACAGAGTAAACCGACTGGACAATAACACTTCAGTTCACGTGGGCCGATGGGAAACCAAGCCGCATACTTACATATTTTCCCATCACTAATGCCCCTATTAAATTGCAGATGGCGTAGCTGCCGAATATGAGGCCGATGACGGTCTGGCTGGCTCCCTTCTTCACCGCCTGGGGGAGGACACATCCGACAGGACACGTTTAAAGACCAGGGGGGAGAAATGATGATTTCACAGTGCACTCTCACAGATCAGTCACACAAATATATCATCAGCTGAAAAAGTCAAGCGAGGATATGTTTGGATCGCATAGGCTCACAACATAGGACAACAAATAAGTGTGACCATCTTAAAAAGTGCTGCCCTGACCTTTGCCCTTCCTAAGACCTCGATATCGGCCAATCACAACAATAGAACCAGTCTTAGGCTGGCCTCCAGGGGGGGCAGCACATGATCACTCATTCATCTTTCACTGAGACGAGTAGGAGCTGCTGATAACTGATCTCTGGGATTCACAGACCCGACAGACGCATCATGTGAACCATACACAGATTCCTGCTCTCTCTCAGTATTGTCACTCAGGATAAACACACCTCTGTATAGTCGTCTGGACACATCCAGAGTGTGTGGTGTAGAAGCACAGCTTGGGCATAGCATATACTATTTTACACCTCTGCTGCGTGCTCCCACTGTGTTTGCAATGCTGGAACTATGCTGTAAAGAAGCTGCACTGATAATGTGACCATAGAACAATATTAGCGATAGAACAATATGAGCATCAATATCAGCTAGTCATGCAATATTGTGGCCACCTTATAAAGCACTTCAAATGTGTCGCTATACTAGTGTGTGGCTTATAAATCATCACTGCAGGTCTTATCTCTATGTTTTCATGTTTTTAAATACATCAGACGAGAGTAACAACATATCCTTATATTAACAGGCACAGGGCAACATGGTGGACTGGTGAAAAGCACTGTCACTTCATACATGTAGCATCAAGGTCTAAATCCTGCCTGGGTGAGTTGGCATGGACTCTAAGTACTCTGGATTCCCAAACACGGTCCAAGAACATGCATATTTAGGCTGGGTGGAGACTTAATTTCTCCTAGGTAAAGAGTATGAGAGTAAATGGTATTTCTGTGTGTGTATGCGTCCTGTTATGGATGCAAGATAATGGATGAATGGGTGGACAATATACAGTATAATATCAACATGTAACCTGTAATATATGACTTTGTGACCTGTAATATATGACTTTGTGATTCCTTAAAAAGTGTTGTGTGGTGTTGTGTGGTATTTTGACAACCTGGCAACCCAAAATTATTCTGCAAGTTAATAATTTAATGTCCTCTGAAGTTTTCCAGTGTAACTTTCATTGGACAGTGGTTGTTCGATGTCATAGTTTAACAAAAGTTAAAGGATAATTAGTTCAGTTTAGTTTGTTTACTGGTCAGGGAGGAGGTAAAACACTCTAATGCAAAGCACTTCATGTGGTAGAAATTAGAACCGAAACTGAAACACTCATTCACAGGCAAAATGTAGTGGAATTAAAGTGTGAACTTTTGCACTTTCAGAACCTGTGATGCGGAGCCGCTTCAGCTCACCTCGTTGGGGAAGAATGGGCCTAATATGGAGTAGCAGATCATGGAGCTGAAGTTGACAGAAGCGATGGAGACGAAGGTGAGGACCTGCTGCCTGGTCATCCTCTGAGGAGACGGAGGAGGAGGAGAAGCAGGAGAGGGAGGAAGGTTTCCTGCCTCCTCAGCTGAGGGGCTCATCTCTGAGGCGTCACAAGAAACGGGAAACGGAGAAACAATTTAAGGAACAGAAATGAGGATAAAACAAAACTGAAACGGACCAGTGGGAGCTTTAACGTGTTGCTCTCGTCCCGCCAACTGCAAAAAGAAAGTCTAAAAAGTCTATCCAACCTGATTGCCGTGGTTCAGCCTCCATGTTTGCCCTTCCAGGGGGTTTAATATCAACGTCTCGGTGCTGACGGTTTGGATCCAGACGGTGACATAACGACACACACACACATACACACACACACGCGCACAGGCACCGTAAACACACACTGCTCACCGCTCCTGGACCACACACACACTGGTGCAGTCAGACGAAGAAACCCAGCGCGAGCGTTTCCGCCCCCTGCACGTCTACCGTGACGTTATCAACGCACGTACCTTATCTTTATATTTCAAAATAAAAGCACACGCTCTTAATGCGACGTCGTACAGGTAAATATTTATTACACTTCAGATTACGTAATAAGTCATTTTGGGACGTTTTATAGTCATAGTAAACACCTCCCTAAATACTTTCAATGGCTTCAAAATTGTCTTACACTAGCACCTACTGCAAGTTGAATTATTTTATCATATTTTGTATTATATTTAAAAAATATATTAATAAGATAAGTCGCATCGATGGAATTATACATTTTTTCAATTTATTATTATTGTAAAATATATGTATCGGTATTATATTGTTTTCTGTTGTTTTACAATGTTCAATTGGTGTGTGCTTTTATAAGTATGTCCACGTAATTTAAATATTATAATGATCTAAATTATTTTTGAATGATTTTAATCTTATGTAAATAAAACCAGTCAACCAACTTTTCTGGTCCCATGAGGTACCATAAAGAAAATACTGTGTCTAAGCCTCAGCCTCAGATGATCCTTTGCTGACTGTGTCCATATATAATGCTGGGGGAGTACTTGTATGTTCTTTTCCAACTTAACTGTGTTCTTTTCCATGCCATGCAAACTTCCCAAATGGTCAGTGCACCACTAAGCAGTTGCAACCATTTTCCATGAAAATCAACCATGGCACAAGATCACATCTTGAGTCACACTTGTTTTTTATTTACTCCTATTTCCTTATTTAAATTGACCTCTTTATGACAGAAAAGCGTACAGGCTTGTAGAGGAAGCCTATGGTGCAGTCTCTTGGCTAGCTGTGTAACTCAATGTAAAGAGCCAAACTAAAAAATAACGACAAACAAAAGTGTTTGGAACAATGTGTTTTTATTTTTATTTTTTATTTTATTTCATTCTGGCCAGCCTACAGGTCCATATTAACCCATGGTGGTAACATTTTTGTGTCCTTGACAAAATAAGAGAAAAGATATCAGCAACCACCTACAGTACTTGTTTGGCAGTATTGCTGATTACTGACACACACCGTCGCTTACGTGAAGCTGCAAAAAATTAAAAGCAGTTAAATAAACGCTCTCTGTGCTAATTTGCCTGTCCTCTCTCAAAATACTTTCTTCAAATTCTTGAAAATAACCCTCTGTTAACAAAATGACAAATGTTCTGACGTTTTCTACATTTGTTTCTTTTTTTTATTAGCACCAAATCTACAAGAATCTCACTCCTACTAACAGTTAATCTGAATAATTTATGAATATGTTGTATATAATTCCTTTGCATGTTTCTTGGTCTTGTTTTTTTTCTACAAGTGTAACATCAAAATACTCCTGGTACCATGTTGAAGCAAAGGTGAAGTACAAAAGTACTGAAATTAGCAACATACAAGCACAGGTCTCTAAGCATATATGACGTTAAGTCATCGACTAAATACACGTTGCAAGCAGCTTTGTATCTTCTTTTGCAAGTACAATATCAGTTTTATTTAGCATTATTGCACACAAGCTCTACCTACCTAAAGCAGCACTGATTTCCAACAAGGCAAACTACTGATGTCGTGGCATCATAAACACCCACTGAAAACAACACAGAGCCAACCAAGTTTGAGATGCACTGAGAGGATCTCAGTGTTAACGCAGATTTTGATCTGTGGGAATGGGACTATTTTCTTCCATCATTCCAACTAACTCACTGTCAGCCAAATGCATATGATTGTTTGGCTCTATTTTGGCACAAATGCACACTTTCTGTGGCCAATAACTGACAGTTATAGTATTTAGAAATGAAGAAGATTGTGAAGATTTACAGATGAAAAATGAAAAATACATTGTCAGATCATAACAGCTGAATGACGATTTGCTGTATAGTGGCCAACAGAAATGTGATTTAACGATTATGTTAATGCTCATTGCACAACTTCATAGAAGTATCATGAGTATAAAATATACAAACTATCCTAAATGTATGGTAAATCTATGGCAATGTACTCAACTCTTCATTACAGAATCAATATATTCTATGTTGCTTGTTCAGCAACTTGAACATAATGTGTAGAGGACACTTGGGAAATGAAACTGAGTCAAAATCAAAAAGATCCCCCTGAACAAAGAGGATCTGAGAGAAAACTAAAATTTAAAATAAACGTGTTGAAAAACCCAATAACAACAAGTTTGATATTGATGATAAAACCTTCAAATGTATTTACTTAAACCTTATAACTGAATCTAAATAGTGCAATGTTTGTATTAGCTATGATATGGCTTTGTCAGACTTGTTGAATTGTTCAAAACATAGTCAACCGTTAAGTGGCACATAAATACACATAAGGTATGTATTAATTTAAAATGCATTGGCCATGGTCTAGAGAGGAAAATCTTTGGCACCATAGATGGTACTAAATCTCAAACTGCTTTTGAATCCAACGTGTACTTCATATTTTGCTCATCCAAGAAAGGTTGACATGTTTTTACTTCACTACACATCATTTGAATAATAAATAAACTTAGCAAGAATACATTCATACAAACATGAAGAAAACAGAGTAACTGCTTAAGTCTCCATCGCCACTGACCTTGTGCGGCCTTAAATCATCTGCATGTGCAACACCAGCATTTATATTCATCTCCTCTCACAAAAAGAACCACCATCACCACAACATCGACACGTTTCCCAGCTGCAGGCCCGACACAATGAGGCGCAACGCCATTGTGGCTTCTTTTTGAAGTAAAGTCCTCGATAAACACCAAATGACCTTTTCACTTCAGACGTTGAGTCACGTTAGCCAAGGCAACAGCAAACGCCTGCACGGCTGAGAAAGGATACTGGAAATCCAAGATATAGGCGTTACCGTCGATTCTTCCAAACTGCATCACCTGAAAAACAAACAGAAGAAAAACAGTGGTAAAAAGTGTGAAATAACAGTTCAACTTTAACAGGGGTTTATGGGAAAAACAATGAAAATTTGAGGCTATAGAACCCTACATTTTGTCTGACCAACTGCCCCATTGAGCCTCTATTATTAATACCACAACAGGAAAATTGCCTTTGTCATAACATCCCACTCACACAAGATGACAGCATCTGATTATCAACAATAAATAGGGTTAAAATAGGGCCAAGATTGGCTTTGACTATATATCACCATATTATTACTATATCACCATATTACCTGTCGACCGTCCAGCTCAATCTGAAAGTTTTTGGCCGACTCCTGCGTGACCCGTCCTCCAAAGTCGAGCTGGTAGACCTGGGTGGCTTCATTCCACAGCGGCTGTTTGTTGGCCATGACGTAGACGAACCCTTGGCTTCCCAAACTGCGGTCCTCTCTCTCGTTGGCTTTACGGCACTTTATCTCCTCCAGCTCGCTCGCCATGCGCATGCTGCGCTTGTTCTTCCAGCTCTTCTTGCTGCTTTGATTCTGGTTCATGAGCTCGTCGCCGCTGATAAACAGCTCCGGCTCGCTCTCTGAGCTGTCCTGGAATTCGTTTGTGGTCCTGCTCATCTTCTTGGTTTTACCGAGTTGCTCTCTCTGACCCTTGGGCTTCTTTTTTTCCCGGCTGCCGAGCCTGGGGCTGGATATGAGCGTGTTGAAGTCGGACAGTGCGCGTCCTTCCTTTCTGGACTTTCCCTCGGAGACACTCGGCATGTTGGCCTCCTCCGCTCTGCTGTCCAATCTTTTACGGCTCTTCTTGTTGAAGCGATCTGACTCCTGCGGCACAGGGCTTTCATTCAGAGATGACGGCTCTGGAAAGTTGTTGGCGGACTCCGCTAGGTCCTCTGTGGCACTTTTGGATGGTGGTAGCTCAGTGGGTGGAGGAGGAGGAGGAAGAGGCGGTGGCGGCGGTGGGGCAGTGGGAGGAGGTGGCGACAGAATTGGTTTCTCGAGAATCTGATGGGTCTTGGTTGGGAGTGGAGGCGCGGGTGGGTCTTGCATGGGAGGTGGGCAGGGGTACGGGTTCCAGGGGTGCAAGCTGACGGGATGAAGCTGGAGTCCTGTACAAGAGCTCGCTCCTGGATACATGGGAGGTAGAGGGCAGCAGGCCAAATTTGCTAGATTTGGAGGATACCCAGGAGGCAAAACCAAATTGGGGTCCTGTTGAGCAAAAGGGACCGAGCCAACCACATCATTGGGGGAGCACTGTGGCGGGGGGTTCTGTAACGTCTGGAGTGGGGGCCCACTGTGGCCCACACCTGGAGGGAAAGGCGAGAGGGATATCTGGTACCCCGACGGGAAGGTGAGGGTGCTCGTGCTGGGACTACTCGGAGGTTTAGTCGTGAGGACGAATGGCAGCTGAGTCATGTCCAAGTGCTGAGCCTGACTGATGATGAGAGGGGGCGGTTTGTGAGGCGCTGGTGGAGGAGCCAACATAGTTTGTTCCGGGGTGAGCCAGAACTCCTCCGTGGTGGAGGTGTCCCACTGGTAAGGCGGAGGGCGTTTTACCGTCAAGCTGACGTCTAGAGTCAACTGACGTACGGACTTCTCAAGGTGACACTGCTGATTTAGAGTCTCGTCTTCGGTAAAGGCAGAGTTAACGTAAACAGTCCTGTCCCTGCTGTTATCTACAGCGCCCAGCAGGCTGTAAGAGGACTGGGAGGCCAGGGGCGATGCGCCTTTGGAGTGCACAATGATCGTACTGTGATGGGCCCCCTTCCCTGGTGGGAAGTCCTGCCTCACCACTGTCCCACCTGCGATGCCGCTACTTGTGGTCCCACCTCCACTGACACTGACGCTGGTGCTGCTGCTGTTGCTGCTGCACTGGGTGCACGTGTACAGAGCCGTGGGCATCCTCTGCTGGTAGGTAAGTGCCAGTGCACTGTTCATTTTGGCCTTGGACGGAAGGGTTCTTGAGCTCTCCATCATCTGCGGCACTTTCAGCCCCATGTCCCGGCGGTCACGACGCAGCGTGGCATGAATCAGACTGCTGTCGATTCTCTGAGGGGGAGGAAGAGTAGAGCTCACTTGATTGGCTGGATCGGGGTAAGGTGGGGGATCTCCACTCGGTATCGAGTATCGTGGGACGGAGAGACGACTGAGTGTTGCCGAGCTGTAGGGAAGCTGGATTTTCTTATTCTCGGAGGAGGTGACTTTAAGTGTGGCTGAGCCGTGGACAGCGTATGCATTCTGGTTACGAATGAGGCGCCTGCGAGGCCGACAGACCTCCTCCACGTTGCCACTGCTGTCAAAGGTCGTGATCCTTTCATATCCCAGAGGTGTCGGGTATTGCAAGGTGACGGGGTGGAGCAGAAACTCATCTTTCTTGAGGCAGGGGTCTGGAGCCAGGACACTGGGGCTGTCACAGTTTGTCACGAGGGTCTGAGGTGTCGTAGCTGCAGCCGTAGCTGCTGCAGCTGCGGCCACAGACACCACGGTTCCTGGGTACGGAGGAGGAGGATTGACCTTCCTCATCTGCATCTCGACAGACCCATCCATGTCAGTGAAGGGCGGTAGAGTCCGTGGCAGACTTGGCTTCAGCGTGTGGACGTGCTCGGCCCTGCTGAGCCCTGGTTCAGTGGTGGGGGGAGGGATCTGCGGCAGGAGGTGGATCTGTTGCAGGGAGATAGTCGGGTAGCCGGTGGGCGGAGGCGGCAGCGACATCTGCATCTTCAGCTGCTGCTGCATCTGCTGGTGCTGCCGCTGCATCTGCTGATGCTGCTGCTGGATCTGCTGGTGCTGCTGCTGCAGCTGCTGCTGCTGCTGCCTCATCTCCTGGATCTGCTGGCGGATCTGCTGCTGCTGCTGCTGCATCTGCTGCTGCTGCTGCTGCATCTGCTCGTGCTGGAGCTGCATCTGCTGCTGCTGCTGCTGGATCTGATGCTGCTGGAACTGTTGCGGGATCACCTGTTGTTGCTGCTGCTGCTGCTGCTGAGCCTGTTGGATCTGCTGCTGGTGCTGCTGCACCTGATGTTGCTGTTGCTGCTGCTGATGCAGAACCTGCTGGTGGTGTTGTAGCTGCTGCTGCAACTGTTGGTGCTGCTGCTGCAGCTGCTGGTGCTGCTGCTGCAGTTGTTGCTGTTGCTGCTGCTGCAGCTGTTGTTGCTGCTGCTGCTGCTGCTGGAGCTGCTGCTGCTGCTGCGACTGAGATTGATGATGGTGCTGCTGCTGCTGCTGCTGCTGTTGGTGGTGATGCATCTTCTGCTGCTGCTGCTGCGCCTGCATTTGCTGCCCCTGCTTGGACGGCACCTGGCGAGGCTGCTGCGAGTGGGACCGCTGCGGGTGGGGCTGCGGTGGCAGGTGGTGAGGCGGAGGCGGAGGAGGCAGAGTGCCGGGGAGAAGAGGACCCATCTCCAGCCCGTTGAAGATCACCTGGCCCGGGCTGGAGTACCGAGTCGGGACCGGGTACGGCGTTGCGACCGCGTCCTGGCCGTGATCGCTGACGGGGACGGAGGCCGCGGCTGCTGCGGCCGCGGCTGCCGCAGTGGCCGTCGGGTTGGTCAAAACGTCAAGCTGAATATTCTGATTGGCCAGCAGAGACTGAACCAGGCCGATACTCTGAGTGGGAGACATGGCCTGGGCTGGACTGTGGATGGGAGCGATGGGAATGTTGACCGTGCAGGGAGGATTGTCTCCCGCCACTCCCGATGGCCCCATCACTTTGAAAAACACGCAAAGAAATAAAACAAGTCAGTACATTAGATTTAAGTGTTGCATTCATTACTGAATGTATCTATTAATACCTGGTAGGTCGTCCTCATCCTCACTAAATACGTTGGGGTTGAACACAGGCAGGCTCATAAAGTCATGAGAAATCTTTCGCACTTCTGGAAGGTAGATTGTCATCTGTCTCGGCTGCAGGTGAAGCAAACTTGTCTTGTATATGACTGAAACAAGATGAAGGCAGATGAATGTTAAAGTCATCACAGCGGTCAAGATGACAGCCATGTCTGGCTTTGGAGATGTTTACCTGCACCGAGATTGGCAGGGAGAAACGAAGCGAGTCCAACGATTTTGAATTTTGTTCCCCAGATGTTGGACGTGACTTGAGCGAGATAGTTGTGCTGTGAAGCAGAAGATGTAGAGACAGAAATGGGCCGGGAAATGAGTCAGGAGGGGCCGGCAGACATGATAGGGAATTTAAAAAAAAGTGATACTAACATAGCAAAAGCATCGACCAGTGTTACTAAGAGAATAATTTTCAACATTTTCAACACTCACTCATTTATTCTGTTTCCTGAACATATAAGAGACATTATTAATGAAGTAGTAAATAATCCAGATTGAGACCTCTGTGATCCCGTCCATTGAAAACTCTCGACGTGTCAGGCTCGGAGATCGAACCGGAGGCTTTTTAGTCGGCAACCGTGGCGACCGTTGGCCTTCCTGGTTGGCACGTGAAAGTTTGGGAGATTTCCTTGATTCCAAGTTCATCCTTTAAACAAAATCAAAGATGTGAATTCTACAAAAGCCTGACTGACCAAGGTTCAGGTCTGTGTGGTGAGTAAGGCAAAAAAAAAGAGGTCGTTTATGTAATTTCGGACATGTAGTGTTTGGGTGACCTGTTTCCCCGGGATAACTTTGGTGACTTCTTCCCAACCCACTCGTCGCTCAACTCAATGTCACTGGAGTCCGAGCAGTTGCAGCTGTCCGTGTATGAGATCATGGGATTCACACACACTTCCTCTGGAAAAGAGATAAATCTAGCTTTGAGAAACACATGCACCACAGACCTAGAACGTTATTTAAAAAAAAAAAGCGAGTGCGGTCAGTGTTTTGCTGGGTGAGGGTGGATGCACCCACGTGCAGCCAGGTCACGGCACAGGCTGTTCCTGAATGGAGCCTCAGACCATGTTACATCAGAGAGGAGCAGTCATCACTGCAGACTGAATAATCTGCTCTTACTCAAGGTGAACGACGGATGCAGCACGCAAGTTTGAACTCATTTGCTTTTTCATTTTTCAAACAAGTTAAAAGCAACGAATCAGTACGCACAGCTTAAGGAACATGATATCTGACCCTCAAGCTCGTTTGCTACCATTAAGGCTTTCGAAGTCTGCTGGCTTTTTTTTTGCTCCAACACTATTTTTCAGCTGGGAAAATATTCATATGCTTTTTGGGAAATGTGCTTAGTCACTTCTTTGCTCAGATTCAGATGATATTGCTGTAATTTCTACCTATCAAATCCACACAGGGTCCAAGAGGAGTAATTATAAATCATAATTAATAGAGCTTGTGCATAGAGGTTGTACGAAGAGCATTACACTGCAGGTCATTTAATAATATAACAGCTCTAGTAAAATGTGCAAAATGTGTTTTATAGCCTCAAATCCTTCCTTAGAATTGAGTATTTGCCAGCCATTTTAAGATCTCTACAGTACAATGATAGTGCAGTACATATATATATAAATATGTATATCTTCAAACTCCCAGGCCTCAAGTAGAGAACCCAAGCTTGGGAATGACACAGATACCACTTCAAGAGGGTAAGAAGGAGATTTTTTTATATATATATTCTATATATACATTTATATATACTATAAGACCCCATCAGTGCTGAGCCCACCTGCTTTGCTGTCGGTCTTTGGATCCATGATGACAAACTCAGGCCGCAGTTTGCTGATGCGCCGTCCTTTGAGAATGGGCACCAGTCCTCCTAGATATTCCAGGTAGAGGGTGTAGCAGGGCCCGCCGGCCTCGGGGCTGTCCTCCGCCCGCTTCATGGTGCAGTGGAGCCTCTCGTTGCCAGCTGTGGGATAGCTGACGAAGTCACGGATGTTGTTGGGGTCAGGGATTGGGGGCTAGAACAAAGAGAGGAAAAGGGCTGTAGAATCGCTGGATGCTCGAGTGAAAACACGTCTCTCTCAGCAGTTTTGAACGGTCTCGATCGAGCTGTAAGCCGCTGTAAGCCTGCTCACACCTTGATGGTGGGTATGAAGGCGGTGGTGACGTAGGAGCAGAGCAGCGAGGGCATGTTCAGCTTGCCCACGTCTTTCTCCTCTCGCAGTGCGCTGGCGATGCCCTGCTGGCATAACAGCTGCAGGCTGGCCACCCTGTGCTCCACACGCACGACGTAGAGCGCCGGGCCACAGGCCAGGAACAGGCGAGAGTCTCTGTGACCCCAGCAGATAGTGGTGATGGGTCTCTGCAGGCACAGCAACCCACAAAAGAAGCCAGAATTATGACGCTTTTCGCTCTCTTACAAACCAGACAGTGAAAGTCTCTTGGACAGTGCCTGTGTTTCTAATTGTACCCGCAACCTCACTTCACCTATTGCACTTTGCAACACCAAACTGTGTGCACCAGTTTAGTATGCTGCTCACTGTTCATACTGTTTTATTTTCATGAACTGTGGCGCTGACCCCTTGGCGAGGTCGCCCTTGTAAATGGGATCTCCTCTGGGTCTTATCTGGTTCACTAAAGGGTGAATAAATACAGAAATAACAGATAAATGAATGAATCTCTGCCTCAGATTTGAATAGAGTTAGAGGCTGTTTTAGAGAGGCTGACATTTGAAGGACGCTTCTACCAGCGTTACTCACTTCTGTGCCACAAGTGTTATTTTAAGAAGATATGAGTCAAATGGCACTAAGGCTGAGAAGTGAAGAGTAGCAATGCATCTGTTGCCATTTTTTAGGGGTGGTAATTTTATAATCAAATCTAAATGATCGCTCAGTTGTTGCCCTCAAGCTTTGGAAACAAATTACCTGTTAGACTATCCTCATAATGGAAATCACTTCTCGAAAGTCTTTATCTGAACAGTCTACTGTTATTGTTGTTGATTGTTCAGCACTGCAGTCTTGCAATCTTATCTGATGATCCAAAGCTACAGAGATTAAAAGTAATCTTTAGATTTTTATCTTATTCTTTATTCGGTTTCTCCAACAAAACCTATTGTATCCCTGCCTGCATTGGACCAACCTGTGCCGGTGTTTCCAGAGTGTATATGTGCTCTCCTTGGACGTTATAAAACTTAACAAGAGCGTTTCTCATGATGGAGGCGCACGCAGACTCTGCCGGAAGCCCGTGTCTCTCCATGCCAGCCACAGCCAGGAGGTCTCCCTGCGAGCACCACTGCGCCTCAACATCTGGGGAGAAGCGAGGGTTAAAAAACTCAAATAATGCAGTACTACTTTTTACTTCTACTCCTTTGCATTTTCACACAATTATATGTACTTTCTACTCCTTCCATTTATAAATGTATGGAGCGCAAGTAGAAGTTAAGTAGATGCATGTGTTTGTGTGTCCTTGTCTCTAACTTGTTTTTTGTTTTTTGATGAATCATTTATCAATAAAGGCTATTGATAACATGCTTCTGAGGTATGGAGCTTTACACCACTACAATACTTATAGTCATCATATCTTTCACTCCATGAAGCACATGTTAAAGGTCAGTAGTACATACATATGTAGTTATATATATATAAATATATAGTGCACTATAGGCTATGCTTTTGTCCTTAATGGCATTTTTGTCCTTTCATTACTTTTCCTTTTGTACTTCAAGTAGTTAGGGGTACACCGGTACTAGTGCACTTCAACTTCAACTACTTCAACCTTTACAAATGTATTTCTAAACCCTAGTATCTCTACTTCTTCTTGAATAATAAATGTAGACACTTCTGACACCACTGGATTTACCTTTCAGCCCTGAGCGGATCACGGCAGGAGAGAGATCATCGTAGTTGTTCATCAAACTGATGTCTCCTGATAGGAAGGTGACCGTCAACAGGGGTTTGACTCTACGCACTTTGAAGGGGACAAAGAGGAACAAGTACGTTAGATTTCCACTGGAAAAAATGCTGTTTAATCCGAGCCGAGGAGGGACAAGTGGGCACCTAAAGGCAGGATGTTGTCGTCCGAGTCTGTGTCGCTCTCCGTGCTGTCCTCCACCAGGAAGTCGGGGCAGTTCCAGGACATGCTCACGATCCCGTCCGACTCGTGTAAGAGGACGTGGGCGAGCATTCGGCCGTGACAGTCCATCACTATCACCTGGCCGTCCGCTGTCCCGAACAAGACCTGAAGGAGTGTCGCACATTAATGTTTAATCGATGAAATGAAAAAGCTCCAGAACGACAACTACAAAAAAAAATCAACCCTTTAAATAAGTTATTTTATGTTGTATTTAGAAATTCTGGAAACATTTTTAGCAAGATACAGCTGACCTACTTTGATTAAAAAGTGCAATGAAGCTTTATTGTGGCATTTCCATTTCAAATGTAGCAGATTTTGATCTTTTTTTTTTAATGATTGGACATGCATGTGGATTTTAACTGTATTATTAATGCCTGGAGCTGTTTTAGCATCCATGCTAGTATTCACCTAGCCATGCCTACCAATTTTCAAAATAAAGCTGTCAAAATTACTCTAGTTATCTATGTAGATGAAGTTTCATTTTTCAAAATAAAATTACACTGTCATTGAATTGTTGTACACTATCTACCTATCTGAAATCAGCCATTCCTCAAATTGGAAACAGAGTCTTTATATAGTACACTACAGCACTATATATAATAGTCTATATTAGTCTTTAAATCTATACTATCTCTATCTTTATCTAAAAACAACATTACATAGTATTATCTATGTTCAACAACATTGATTGCATTGATTTACAGCCATGGAAACACAAAGATTGTGGTTCTACGTACATGGTGTTCCAAATCTGATGGAGGACCAAATCACCAAGTATAATGACGTAAAGAGAGGTGAAATAATGTCATGCAGTTAGTGTGTACCTGTTGATCATCGGGGGTCCAGATGCCACAGGTGATTTGACTCTCCAGGTTGATCTCTGAGGACCAGTGTCTCTGTCCACTGACCGAGCCCACCAGCACGAAGCCGTCCCGGTAGGCGATGAGCGCCTGGGTGCCATCGTGTGACCAGGTGAAGTCACTCACCTAGAGGAAAGGAACATTCAGCATATTTGTCTATAGAAACATATATGACGTATCTATGTCTGACGTATGATGCTGAGTTATGTGTCTGCAGTACCTGGGCTCCCCGGTCGTTCACTAACTCCACAGACCATCGTCCTTCGTACTGGATCCACACAAAGATGCCTCCTTCCATATCACAGGTCGCCAGTTTCTGAAAGGGCTCATTCCAGCGCACTAAGACAACCTGCAAGTAACCCCCCCCACCACACACACACACACACAAAATAGCATTACAACACTTTCCAAACACAGGTGGCTTTCCAAACACAGGGGCATTCATGATTAATACATAGCGAGAGCACAAAGTGCCGCAAAGCACTTTTGGGCTGAGTGTGGCTCTTAAATCCACTGCAGTTGGTAGAGAGAAGCTACATAATGGCAGACAACAACACATTGTTATAGGAATCTGTAAATCTGATGTACGTGAGGATCTAAAAAAGTTAGACATAAAACAATGCGGTTTGCTTATGAAATCAATTAATTCAGTAAACATCACTTAGTGCATATGTTGCATCTTTTCTATGCTATTTAAAATTGCATCCATGTGCATATCAGTCTGTGTCTTTCTCTCTATTTATCTCTTCTAATCCTTGGCTGCGTTTCTATTTTACCTCGTGCTGAGCACAACAATTAATTTTCCCCCCGTGGAGTTAATTAAAACAGTAAACATTGATCTCTGGATCAGAGAACGATTCAGAAACGGTGAGTTAGCTACAGCGTGTGAAATGTCTCTTTGTTTTGTCTGAACTGCGTTTCGATACAAACACATTCAGGGGACATGACGTCCCTCGTCGTGTCCGCACCTCACTGTTGTGTCCTCGCAGGTTGAAGTTGATTCTCTGAGGTGTGGTTCTGTCCCTCCTGCAGTGACTCGACGTGAACGTCACGCCAACGACTCCTCTCCCGTTCCCTGTGGCGAGCCAGCCCTCCTCGTAGTACCGTCTCCGGCACACCGGCTTGTCTTTTTCGCTCTTGGGGACCCGGCCTTTCCACGAAAGGCAGAGGATGTTGGAGTCGCTGCAGAGGATGGGACCATGTTCCACGGCAGCCAACATCCCTACTGAGTGACCAGGCTGGAAGGGAGAGGAGGAGGAGGAGGAGAAGGAGGAAGAGGAGGACAGAACTTTTTAGAGATTCTACTAAAACCCATTTCCAATTTAAAGCTACATTTACTTAAAAGGGGACCAAGAATTGTTGAATGGAGAATGTATCTTTGCTCTCCAGTGTCACCATAGAAGCTGGAAGGACATTAGTTTAATCAGAAAAGCCTCAGATGCTATTTCAGAAGCCCTTTTCATTTCATTGATTGGCACTCACATAAACCGTAATGTGACTTTACGTCCCTTGCGAAACAAAAGAGCTTAGCAACTATTTCCGGGAGTAAGTGGAAACCATGGAAACGTGTTCACATCCAGACCTTAATGTTTCACCAGGAACTGCTGCGTCACAGTTTTAAACCTTCATTGACTTTCAACCTTATGAAGGTACATGGGTATATGCTAATTAATTTGGAGGTTGTGATATGCATCGCATTTTGTCTCTTTATGGCAGTTTTTTAGCTGCCCATTCAATATATGATATCCATACATGGGTGATGTTTTACAGCCAGGAATAGACACACAAGGGAACGATGGTCTTTCACTCTATATCTGTGTTAAAACTGGTTTCTATCCAAGTTCAGGTTGTGCCTGGACACACAATGTGGGAATAGGAGGAAGGAAGCAGGGTTGCGGTTGCTCAGGTGCAGAAAGGGCGTTCTTTTATTAGTGAAAACAACTAAAAAAAGCCCAGACTCAGACCTAATTCTCAGGGTGGGGTGGTATTACTCTAGCTCGAGTATCAAGGCTCAAAATCGGTCTCAGCTTTTAAATCTTCACTCTATTTCTGCTCTCTATTTCTACATGTGTCCAAGAGGTTGGATTCAACAGTGGGATTCTGTTGCGTAAAGGTGTAAAACTTAACAAAAACCACCACTTGAAAAGAAGACTCATTATCATTAATGGCGTGCGATACAGACGCAAATCTGAGCCGGTCAAATTAAGCTGAAAGCAGTCTGAGACATTCCCTCAAACTGAGTGTCCTTTGAGTGAACAGTGATTCACTAAATGTGCCCTTAAAGCAGTAAAATCACCATGGCTGCTGCTCAAAGTGTTCTAGCCACTGTTCTATTATTCACTCTTTATGGAGCGGCTCCAGATGACGTCATCACTACAGTCTGTCTCTTAGTTGTGCAGATCATAGACTGCATAAAATATATACGTAGGCCCTGGTAGGCAATCGCAAACCAGAACATTCAGAGACCTCAGGAATTAACTCCAGCAGTGCTCAGGGTGAGAATAATTACTTCTGTTCTTAGTCAAATCAAAAAGAGAAAAAAAAGCAAAATTTCAGACAGAAAATAACACTCAAAGTCAAGGTAGACATTCAGAATTATTACGATCGTGTCCTGCATTATGAATTGGTCTTAATTTGTCACTGTAAAGCATATAAATCATGAATTCATTATTCTGTGTGAGCATACTCCACACTGACGGGGAAATTTCACTTAATAACTTAATCATTTCTTCTCATTATTAATAATTAATCACGCTATTGTACATAAATTATCTTAATAACCTTATCCCCCGGAGTAAAGCAGCAATAAATGCTTTATAATGACTCATAAAGAGTCAGAATGCTATTAATATGTATGTGGGTAAGCGACTAGTAAATGGTGGATTTTTAGATCTTAATATAGAATATGACCAAGGGGGCCTCAATACACACACACACACACACATACGCATCAAAGCCTTTCACATATTGCGTTATTTTATTTCCTTTTCAGTCAATTTATGGTTCTTAAAACAGTTTTAGCGTTGCACATCTCTATCTACCATCTTCGTCTGTATCTCTCTCTTCTATCTTAGTCACTGCAGATGCATTATCTTTGCATAGTGACACACTCTGCCTGTTTCAGGAGCCCAGTTCGGTAAAATAGACTTCATTCTACGAAAGACATGCATTATCATGGCTTGCTTGGCATCTTTGGGAATTCTGTGGTCTCCTCCTCAATTTAAAATCAAAGTCTGTAACTCTGGGTCATGCCTGGCTGCACAGAGTGAGTTTACACCGACTGGCTCAGAGTGTGAAATATTATATCACAAAATGGCTGAGGAGACCTGAACAATTACTGCAAGATGAACAGCTCGACCCTACCTCATAGTTCCTGGGCATGTTGAGTCAAAATTCCTCCATTGAAGGTGTCCATATTTCCATTCAGATGGTGCACTGGAGGTCGAACTGCTGCTCCTTTCTGGGCGTTCACAGTAGGATCTGAGGGCAGGTGAAATGCATCATACAAGCCAGATGTGATCTAGCTGCAACAGCCACTGGAATCAGAGTTGAGGTGGGATGACAGTGGCCCGACCCATGTCTTCCTAGAGAGTTGTGTAACCCTGTTGCAATGGAGAAGAAGGAGAAGAATGAGAAGAGGGATGAAAAGCACCTAATTCAACAAGTAATCTGAGCTGAGGAGGAGAGGAAAGAGAGAGAGAGAGTGAGAGAGAGACAGAGAGAGGAATGCTTAAAATAGCTGCGTTGTCATTCAGTGCATCAACCTTGAAATTCACAGTTTTGCTCAGTCTCTATGCAACAGCATCACTGCATTGGAGAGAGCAGAGCCCTCGGCAGTCTCCATGGGTACTGACACTGTCCGTTCTCCCTATTTTACGTCAAAGCCCAGAGAGGAGGAGAGCAGAGCAGACTAGAACAGACAGGCAGCGAGGGAGGGAGGGAGGGATGGATGGATGGATGTGAACTCCTATATGTGCTCATTTCAACACACACACAACTGTCATGCTCACATTGCACAATGAACATTTATGTAACAAAATCCTCAATCTTGCTTTGCAGGATTGAGATGAGTAGCATCAGATCAAAGTGTGAGGCACATCCTCTCCTCTGTGAAGGTCTCTTTACACACCACAGCATCCCCATCCATCCCTCCTCATTCACATGCTGCATAATTATCGACTGCATTGAGACGCCAGCGTGGAGAAAGCTGCAGGAGGGAGGTGGTGAAGTGAAGAAATGGTTTCACTAAAATAAAAAGGATTTATGGAGAGAGAGAGAGGGAGCATGAGAGAGGGTTTGCAGCTGGACCTACCTGACAGGATGCCGATCTGGAGGCAAGATGCGGTCGTGTCGCCAGGCGCTTTTCCGCTGGTGCACTTCGGGGTTGTGCCTTTCATAAACGGGTTGCCATGAGGCAGGTAGCGCGGAAAATGCACCCCGAACATCGAGTCCTGCTAAGAGGAACTCACCGCTATCGGCAAACAGCCTTGGGGAGCATCCGTATGTGAAAATAGCCAAGGTCCAAACAGAAATCAACACATTTTTAAGGCGACTTTGGTCGGTGTGCTCTTGTAAGGCTTCAGTCTGCACCTCAAATGGGGGTTTCGTGCGCACTGGCAACCTCACAGGGCGCACCGCAGCTTTGCATTGCAAGTTTAAGTGACACAAGACCTTGATGGGGTGAATATACAGACTGCCCCATTTCCCATCCACACTATCAAGGTCTATATACAAGACTTCTCTCCTCCATTCCTCTCATCTGTAGCTTACGATGTATTAGATTCACTCCGTTGACGTGACTCAACTGCTTCCAGTTCATTTGCACAAAGCCACAAGCACTGGATTAAAATCACCAATGAGTCTTTATTGTGGTATTAGATAATATGAGTATGTCTCACACAGTGTTTCCCAGAGATTCATGCAATTAGAGGGTCATCCGACCAACATCAGCGTCCCAAAACTGATTAATGAGATGGATTGTTCCTGGGTCAGGATTTGCTCTAAAGTGGTAACAAACAATTGTATTACAGTACAGCTGAGATAAACAGTTGATTAGTACGGAGCTCATTGAACAGAAATAGCAAAAATTTTCAGTTTTCCTTTTCCATTTTATAATAAAAGAGGGTAGAAAGAAGGAGCCGATAAACAAGATATTTTACACCAGAACTTCGACCTCAAGGTGAATATCTCTAAGTGTGACCTCCTTCAGCAGTTCTTGTTCTATTTACGTTCTTGTTCTCTGACCGTTTCAAGTAAGTGTGGATGATATTGTCAAATGCAGGAAGGGGGGCATTAGTTTATCATTTTGCAAATGCAATTGGGTATTTAGGTGAAATAAGGCACTTTGCTCCAGATCTTGAGACAGTCAGTACTGTAAACCTGAAAGGTGTCAAAGAATGTGTCCGAGTCCATCATAAGGGGCCTCACGCAGGCAGGAAGAATTGTGTAACCTCCTTCAGCAGCTCTTGGGGTATTTCTGGACAGTATCAGAAAGTGACCGTCTCCTCAAAGACATATGCAGTAGAGGGCATTACTTTATCATTATAGATGCAAAGCACATTCGAGTTTTGGACAAAAGAAGACATTTGACACCAGGTCTTGTTACATTTTACAGACTTAAAGGTGTCAGAATTTCCCTCAATGTGCATAGCCCAGTACAAGGAGCCTAACACAGGCAGGAAGTCTTGTGTAACCTATTTTGTGTATTTCTGGACAGTTTCTAGCTTCTTCAAAGCCATGGATGACACTGCCATCCAGTACTGTATGTAGGAGGGAGCAATCTTATATCACTATAAATGTGAGTGTGTTTCAGACAGAAGAAAACATTTTACACCAGATCTTTGTGACCTTCAGTAGACGTGAACAGTCTGAGAACACATCCCTCCAGACCTCCAGAAAAGAGCCTGACAGGAGGCAGGAAGTCTTGTGTAATCTCCTTTCCCACCTCTTGCTGTGTTTCTGGTATGGTTTCAAGTGCAGGTCTCCTCAAAGGCATGGATGACACTGTCGTACGCTGGAGGTGGCGTCTGCGAGGGCAGGAACCCCTTCAGTCCGTTGCTGCCCAGCCAGAAGGAGTGTCTCTTGTTCGGCACCAGGGATGCAGAATCAGACGTGTTAGAAGCCGCCGCGTCCTCGGCCGTGTCGATCTGAGTGTCCTCTCCCATGTCCAGGCAGGGCCTCGGTTTCTTGTTGGCCGGGCGAAAGGTGGAAGTGTCCTGGCCCGGCTTGCTCCCCAGGGGGCCCACGGGTTCTAGCGACGGCTGCCTGTAGACGCTGAGGAAGGTGCTCCTGTACAGGCCCATCTGGTTGCTGAGGGGGTTGTTCCCTTGTGACCTGCAGCCGGATCTCTTCTTGGAGCGGCTGGTGATCCTGGCGCTGGCCCTGCGTCTGGACGCCCAGGTCAGCAGGACGTAGACCAGAGCTCCCAGCAGCAGGCCCACCAGTATAGATAAGCAGAAGGCCAGAATCATATCGCCTGCAAAAAGGAATCAGATCAGATCAAACCAAACTTTATTTACATAGCAGGAAGCAGCCAGACGTGTTTCACACAATAAAAACTAAATATATAACACTCTTCCATCCTACATAGATTTACAGATGCACACATCCTGCAGGATTGATGTGCACATACTTTCAGATATGTAGACATGAATATGTAGAAATAAGTGCTATCTTACACTCAGCAATTGTATTAAGGAATAAATACAGAATAGAACGAGGAAATATAAATACAACTGAGAAACCTGTAAAACTGAAACTATAAGAACTATAAAAAACAAAGCTATAAAACTGTGAAACTGACAATAAAAACAAAAGAGCTATAAACAGAAAGTACATCATAATTACACAAATAACAGGCAAAATGAGTATGAAACTACAGTGGTTCTAGAACAATAATAACAAAAATAAATAACAAATGAAGAGAGCTGTTAGATGGCAAAAAACACATTTCAGAAGCAATACATATAATAATATAAAATGGAGGAAAAGGAAAGGATGAAAGGAGGTGGAAATTAATAAGGAGTGTTGGAAAAAAGGGGAAATAATGGCTGGAAATGTGACGCAGGATGCATTGTGCTGTGCTAAAAATGGGAATGATGATTATTTCCCCAGATTCAACCGCCTTTTAAAGATGTTATTGCATTGGCAGGGAGCTGAAGTACAGCTCATATGTGCTGGATTTGTTTTTCTGGAAGTTTTTCTATTGATTTTTTATTGCTGGACACTGCTATACTGGGCGGCATGTTATATAAAAGCTTACATCATGCCTGCATGTGGGTTAGCTGTCTATCGAGTATCATTGTGTTGAACAGGCTCAGACTGGCCTCATCGCTGGTGTGAAGACTGAAAAGAATATTATATCATTTGATTTTCACAGTGTTTCTGAAAGTGATGAGGCACGGTTATTTAGAGAGAGACACCGATCTCTGATTCACGCATCAAAGGAATCATCTTTCTGCAACAAGGCAATTCAAAGGCAAAACAAAGTCTATTGGTGATTAAAAGCATATTAATGTTAAGAAACAGGAGGAGTAGATGCTGAGATGAAAGTGCAGTCAGAGTGCAAAGAGGGGAAGACATAATGATAAAGTTTTTAGCAGCATGGGGAGTTGTTTTCTTGCTCTCTGACTCTTTGAGAAGATAACAGGCAACCTGACGAGATCAGCTAATATTACTCAATATACTTTGGCCCCCAAACTTACTGCTAAGTGCTATTTTCAGACGAAATTTGTTGATTCTTCAGAAGCAGCTAATGGTGAAAAACAAGTCCCAGGGATGAAACCACTCTTTTATGTAAAGTAATAATTAATTGTCAGAAAATTAAGAACCATCGGCACTTTACAGTACAATGTGCAACTCCTGCATAGTAGCCTTGGGAACTGGATCGTTAGTTAGCAACTTAACAAGAAGCAAGCACACACACTCACCGAGATTAAACGATTTTAGTATCTCCAAAAGGGGATGCGTTTCATTTTGTGCCATTATTCCACCATAAACTGGCGTTCGGTCCAACACTGATGAACCAACTCTGAGCTCTTTTTCGAGACAGGCTCTTTTTTTCCTACCCTCTCCTCTCTGCCTGCACAGTTTGGCGGAAACTTTGCTGTCATGCTTCCTTCCCTCTCTGGCTTTAAAATTAGTAAGTGCATTGCTTATCTGTGTGGGACATAACACTGGGAAACAGGGCCGTTTCCTTTTGCATCATTTCCTTGGGATCAATACTTCTCAACAATGGCTTTATTGGCCTACGTGAAGCCAATAAAAGCATTGTTCTGTCACGTTCTCAATATATATTTTCTCGACACGTGAGGGTCCTTTGTGTTGCATGTTTACATAACAGCAAAACAAAATCCTACTTTATTCCTGACGTAATAAGTTCTCGCTGAGGCGCTAAAGTTCAGGATAAGCTCGACTATGAAAATGTAAGCGTCCACCAGAGAGTCTGCAGGCTATCAAGCTTCCAGTCTCTGTGGGGATTTCCTTCAATTGTTGCTCCGCTCCCACTTCAGTTTTGCCAGGACTGGCTGAACAGCTGATGCAAGACACATCCTCAGTCTTCATAAAGTGACTTATTAACATGTCAGTTCTGATCATAAGAACTTTTTTAAAGGATTGCGCTTATTACAAATGATTAAGGACAAGGCCAAGGCCTTAATTAATTTAGTAAAGACTTTCATGTTGCAAAGATGACCAGCGGGGGGCGCTAAAGTACTTGGAATGAGCACTCAGTGGGTCAAAGTGAGCTGTGAAGTGAGCTGTCACGGTTAACATGATCTGCATGGAGTGTAATGGTGTGGAGTTCCCCCCAGAGACATTATGCAAGAAGTGCATTGATCCAGCTGCAGGCTTAAACAGGGTGAGGATCACCTCAGCTTTATTTATCTATTTGTTTTTCTCAATTTGTACACAGTTGTGTTCACACGTCTCTCCAACTCCTTTTTGGGCATGAATTGTGTATTTATGTTCCAGGGGTGCGTTGTCTTGTTAATTATTTGTGTATTATTTCTGTTTATTTGTTTACTTCTTTATGACCTTTGTGACTTTGGTTTTATGCCTTTCCAAAGAAAGTTTGTTTTTTACATGTCCAAACAAATTTAAAATTTCATTCATTCAATATAACACAATCATAAATATTCATTCAAATTCATAAATATTTTTTGAAAGTTCCCTTAACTTATTGTATTGTGCAACCCTTTCACTTTCTTCCTATGAAGGATTTAAAAAATATGCCACATCATGGCAACCCACAAAAACTCTCTATTAATGATGAATAAAGTACTTAAACTAGGAACATGTACAACAAAATGCAAAAACATAACTCTGGAGTGGTCCAGGGAAGATGGTGTTCCAACACAAACTGAATTCCAACTACTACTGCAACTATTTCTGATTTGATGAAGGGACTTAGTAAGCAAAGCTTCCTCTCACTATGTTTATGTTTATTATTATTATTCACAAATGAAGGAACAAACTGTCTGTCTAAAATTCAACTTTACTATTATTTTACTAAAAACTTGCTACGAAGACTTTTTAAAAGATAGAGGACATTTTTCACAACATAGCAGCCCACAAGAACCAACTTTAATGACCTATCTAATGACATACTTCAGACTGTAACATGTAGTGTGGCAGCTATAATTTGTGTGCGTGTGCGCGAGCGTGTGTGTATGTGTGTGTGTGTGCGTACGTTCCTCTGTTTAGTCAATGAATGAGCTCTTTTGTCCCTAAAAAATAGGAGGGGGTGACAACAGGACAGGACAGAACAGGGTAGGAAGGAAGTGGACGACACACCCCTCCTCCTCCTCCTCTTCCTCCTCTTGTGGTCACAACTTCACACTTCTCGCCATGTTGTAGTTTCGCTGTTGCCCCTGGCAACGAGGCAACACACGCGCGCACACAGTCACACATACACACGCAGCGACACTTCCTATATGAAGTTATCATGCCAGGCCGTCCTCCTCACGCCGGTAAGTAGTCATGCCTCTGTGTTTGCTTGTGAAATGAAGTTTATTTGTGAGTCGCAAGAGTTTACTTTCCTGCTCGGCACTTGGGTTATATTTTCGTTTTTGACGCTTTTGAGCGAGTTTGGGCTGTTTTTAGCAACTTCCTCCTGCGGCCGCCGTTAGTATCTCTGCTCTCCCCTTATTCATCCGCACAGCTGCACAACTTTTTATGATAAATTACTCGTACTTACATATTATACTCTAAGATGCAGTGATGCAATTTATCGCAAAGTGTGCAATATGAGGGTGGCTGTAACATATTTAGTCACTAGTAGAATTTGCTTGTTATCAAAATGCTTATTTTCAGAGCATCAGACATAAAACTTACTCTCTATGGGTGTTGACCAGTAATTTGCCTTTTATCATGGGCATGTGCTTAGCTGTCTTTTCGGTTTCTGCTCCTGTCTTCCTGTTTATTTATACTTCTTCCCTCTTTTCATTCAGAGCTCATTGCGTCAAATGACTCGCACACTTCACCAATACTGTCGCTTCAGGATCAGTAAATAATATCAATGAATTCCTTTGTGTGAGGCTATTGGGGGTGATTCACAGCCCTAGCTGGTGTCATTTGTGCAGGACTTTGAGATCATAATAGGATCACACATTTGTTTTTTGTTTTTTTGTCAGCCCAGGTGTTTGCTAATATCATTACCGCTGTGAAGCAGTAGCTTGCCAGTGAGTGCCAGAGCTCTGGCCCTGGAGCAGTTGAATGGCTTTCAGTTGTAGTTAATTTTATTATTTCCCAGTCAGAATGTGCAAAACAGGCCTGTTGAATGTCCACACGGCCTCTTTGTCACCATCCATCCATCCATCCATCCATTATCTTACCAGCTTCATACCTTAACTGTGTTGGGGTTGTCTTAAGGAGCCTTTGGAGCTCACATAGGGCTGTACAGGTCAACAGGCCATCATAGTACACACACACACACACACACACACACACACACACACTCACCATCCACACTCAGGGTGAACATGCAAACTCCATCTGACCTGGTTTCAAACCATCTTACTGTGAGGCGACGGTGCTAGTCACAGACACCCTCTTGTGATATGAAGATGAACATAAAAATATAAATTAAATCTGCTGGAGACACCCATGACACCATTGGGTACAAGGCCAATAAGGTAATATATGGACAAATGGATTATTGAAGCCTCTCTGTGACCTGTATTTGACAGAAATGTGACACACACATATATTGTTATTGTACACACACACATATATATATATATATATATATTCATATATTCATATAACTATATAGTAAATGCATAGCCTCATTTGAAACCTCCTTAACACACTTCTACCCTGCAGGCGATGAATGCAAGAGGAGCTTCTATTGGACAGTAAACCTGCTTGTCCCTGCATGAAACCTGAGCTTCAATTGGACCTGGTCCTGCAGCGAAATTAGACAGACGGACGCAGAGAGAGAGAGAGAGCGAGAGAGAGGCAGAGAGGAGGGGCACTGGGGATGTCCCACTCAGGACAGTTGTGAAGGATCTTCTGTTCTCATCCCATCACTGACCCACCTTGGCATACACCGCCGCGACTGAGTCGTCATGGCCTCACCGAGGCACTTTGGCCGCATGTCTGTGGACATCGCTAATGTGATGCAGAAGCTGCAGGGTAAGTGTCATTCTTTCGCTCAGCTGGCTTTTTACCGGCAAAACATTCTCTCCTCCTGTGCTGCTGCACACTGAGATTGTGCTGATTCAATACCTGGGCAGGCAGCCCAGGCATCTGAAAAAAAGGAAAAAAAATGTTGAAGTTTGCCAGCTTTTTGCAAGCGTACACACATACACACCTACTCACACATGCTTACACCTAACCACCCACATACACATCTACTCACAGAGATTTGCCATTAAAATGAAGGTTTACTGAATCTGTGTTGCTGGTAGGAAGAGGTATGAAAAGCACAAAAAATTGTCAGAGGAAAGAACGTTATTAAACCGGTCTCTTCTGGACTACATCAAACCTTTGAGGGCATAACAGAATCACACATTTCGTTAATTCGATTTAACGTAGTGCACATAGTCTCTTTTGTCACCAGGTTTTTTCCGACATTGCGCATAATCTGATTTGGCATAATCAGAAAATTAATGTACATTCTTGTGATATCTTGTGACCGCACCACAAAGAGACTAGAGATACTACGTTGTTTGACCTAGATAGGGCAGTTAAGATGTTATTTAGAGGTGGCGAACACTGTGAAACTCCTGATCTCGGCACATGGATCGAAGCTTTTTGATCTGCTTATCGTCACTCACAAAACAAAAATCTGATTTTCCGGAGAAGCTTAAAAAAATGCATCACAGCGATCACATTATTCATCAGTTCATCTCGTCACCAGGAAACACAAGTCAATACTTCTTAGATACAGCACTTTTTTTTTTCCGGGAACAGGTTTTCATCACTTCTGAGAAAATGATGTGATATCATCCATGTCTCGGGTTATAAGTTACCTCTTTAATGCCACTCTTTCCTTTTTTGAGGAAGGCCAGGGATCATCGGGAACATTTAATACGGTCCGGGTTCTTGACACGGGATCCAACGACAACAACTGTGGCTTCATGAACGTGCAGACAATGAGCTGAACGAGTCTAAAACCTGACACCCTTCCTGCCCTTGGTAAAGAGAATGGATCGATAGCCGGAGTCTCTTTTTGTTGCCTGTCTGCCTCAAGTGACAAGGGCATTTGGGCCACTACCATCACTACTACACACCAGTCTGGCCCACTTTGGCATCCACCCACTCTCAGTTTAGATGCACTTCTTGGATGCGCAGTACCAGACTTTAATGCAGGTGCTTGCCCGTCACCATAGCGACTGTTGTGAAAACATTTGCCCTGTGGTTTTGCCAGTGCCGCCCCGTACTGGTTTCTTTTACACCACAAAGCCAGGATCATTTCTACGTATTATCAGTTTCTATTCTAGACCAAAATGTATCACAGTGTCAGTGTTGAGCCCAGATTATGCAAAAGACAAAATTGTTAAAATGAGATAAGCTAAGAAAAATACTTTATTTATTCCCAAAAGGAGATTATTCTGTCTAGCAGCCAAAGTCACACAAAAGAGCGTCACATTCACAACACTCAACAACACTCCATGCCTGGTCCTCACAGTAATTAATAACACTAAATAGTAACAGAAAACAATAAATAAGAAGAAGTGAGTAGTGATGAATAATAACAATGATGTCTGACCAAGGTTTTATGTACCCGAAAAGACTGAATGCATGATGGGTGAGAACAGTGACTAGCTCTGTCATCTTACAGTGAGACAGTCCTCAGATTGAAACCATGGTCGAGCTGAGATGTGTCTCTTTCTATGTGGTGTTTATAGTGCGCTCCTAGTCTTCTAGACTTTTAACCATTCACATGCACCCATAGCTTGATGACGTAGCACCATCGATCAACAGGCAGGCTGCAGTGGGCTGGTAACGAACCTACGACTATCTCCCAAATTCTCGTTTAGACTGTTTACATCTCCTAGCTGTGACAGTGAGAGTGAATGGTATAACGTAAGGGACTGGAGACCTGTCCAGGATGTATACCCAATGTGTAAGATAAGGGGGAAACACTTGAACCATAATCAGTGTGTATTGACACAGTTACAAACTTAACTGTCTATAATTCATCCAGCCAGCTGCTTCTTCGCCCTTCACCCTCTGTGTGCTGGACACCGTTGAGGCGCAAAATGGTTTGGAATGCTTTACATGCACGTGCACATCATGTGACCGGTGCACATGATGGTTTATAGCAATAAAATATTAACAACATTAAATAAAATGACCATACAAGCTCGATTTAAGTGAAATAAAGCACATGCAAGTCTATTTGATTTGTACTGTATAATGAGCAAAATTTAATATAAAGGAGGAGATACTGATATATACAGTATATATGTATATACACACACACACACACACACGTCTTGTCATGTGACGTGTCACATACAGTCATAAAATAGGGGCCCGGTTCATACTGTGTAGAGGAAATGAGCCAGCAGCAGTGAAACCTGTGATGCAAAGTACCAGCCTCAGCTGCATGTTTCATGTCAGGAAGTGGAATTCAGTGTCAGGGCACATCTGGGAGGCGTTAGCCTGCCACCGGCTTCCAGGTGCTTTATAGACCGCAAAAAGGTAGCCTGGGCTTCTTTTTTTTTTCTTTTTCTTCTTTTCTCTGCATCCTGTCATTAAATGCGTCCCGCAGAGAGTGTTGCCCTACACACCCACTTTCACTCGAGCGGCCAAGCCAAGAATTATAGACACTTTTAGATTTGTAGCTGTGTCAATACACAATGATTACACTTCAAGTGTTCCTCCCCTCATCGTACACATTAGGTGTATATGGGGAATAGACCCTGCGCAGGTCCCCAGTCCATCACAGGACGCACACACTCTCACACTTTCGTGTGAAACATGCATGTTTCTAGACTTTGGGAGTAACTGGAGAACCTGGAGGAAACCCATGCACGCACAAGGCGAACATTTTTGATGTGTCACCCAGTCTACATTGGGTACTAAACCAATTTTGTTGTAGAAACAGCAATTTTTGTCTCTAAATGTAGGGAGGGAAAGCTGCCCGCTGTTGCCATAGTGATGTCTGTGTGTTTGGCTTTAGTTGGCCACAGACCGTAGTCTAATAATGCTTTGCTTTACCTCATATGCTGGCAGCAATGACTGCTCCATCATCCGGATGGCGTGTGCATGATAAGGAAGCTTCTATGTGTGTCTGCCTTCTTGAGGTTTTCACTATGAGACAGAGCGAGTGTCACACAGGATATGAAGACACGCAGATTCAGTGGTGACGTGTTGTGGCGTTGGTGAATCCCCTCCATGCTCACAAACTGTCAGATCATGACTATGAATCTATTAATGCACGCTTTTTTTTTTTTTACACTTTTTTCTGTTATTTCCTGCAGTTAAAAATCTGAGTGGGTTTTGTTTATTATATATTCATTTATCCATTTATGGTTGTCTTCTCAATACTTTGCTCCTGTAGAAGTTGCTCACCTCCATTGTTTAACAAGGTAATGTTGAGTCATGTGATCATGTGTGTGAGTTTTAGGCAAGACAGCCAGTCAGTGTAAAGCTTATATGTGGTTGCCTGATAAGCATGAAATGGCACCAGATCTGTTCAGAATCTGTAGTATTCCAAAAAGAGTATCATAAAAAGGCAATAATAGCATCTGAGGCATTTCTGAAGAAACCAATCCATAGCTTCTATGTTAACATCACATAACTACTTTATTCCACCATTTCAGGTCCCCTTTTAAACTGTGGAGCAAAGGAAATCCCCACATTAGAGACGTTGGAACCATTTCTTCTCAAAAAAATGAATGAAGTTAAATATAACACTTGAAAGTGTTATTTCTATAGTCGGCACGGCCCTACACCACACATGTGGCCCTAACCCAGCAGCACTGCGGTATAGTAGAGGGGGATTGCCAGACAAAACCACTGTGGTAGAGGAGCACACTCTTCATTTCACTGAGGAGGTTGTAGGGGGGGGGGCAGTTACGTCAGAAGTGTAGTAAAAAGCCAGTCCAAGAAAGAGGAGTGTGTGTGTTGTCAGCTGTAAGAGATGCTGCTGCTCTGCTGTGTCAGTAACAGCTGCCAGGGACACGCAGCCATCACACCGACCTGAGAGCCTAATCCCCCACTCTGCATCATCAAGTCACGCTGCCTCAGACTCCGCGCTGTGTAGGTGCTGAGGCAAAACCAAAAGAGTGGGTTAGAGCAATCCCTGGGATTTGCTTTGCTATTTAGAGATAGACTCTGAAGGGCTACATAGTGAAATGATATCATTAGTAAAATGACAAAACACGATACATGTGGAATGTGGATTTTTGAAGTAAATCCATATTATATTTACCATATTTGTCAACTTTAACAAAAGCAAAACACTTTGTCTCTCCTCTAAACTTCATTTAATTTATGTTTCAGACTGACCACAGTCGTGCATGAAGGTTGATGTTGCTTGACTAGTGGCCATCTGTTGTTTGTGCACTCCTTCTTTTCTCTCTCTATTTAGTTTATTAAACAGGGACCATGGGCATCAGCTTTAATCACAAACAAATGCTTGTATGTAGCAGGTGTTAGCTCTCTGAGCTGATTTTCATTACAATTCTGAATATATATCTGGACAGCACTAGGAAATGATGTTCTCAGTATATAATCCACTATTTTAGAGTTACTAGTGAGTGATTTCAGACCCAGTCCAAGTCTTTTTTTTGGGGGGGGGACTTGTCTCCTATTTGTTGTGTGCTCCAGAGCATTACAGTGCAGTGTTGTCATATTGTTTTGATGGCCAGGAAACCTTTCAGTAAGTAATAACTACTCAGTGTCAAGTCATCTCTGAATGCACAGCTCCAGGATCACTTCTTGTCCCGCCTGATTGTTGTTTCCTCGTCGGAGCCAAAAGGTGGAGCCTCGGCCGACTAAGTGGAACAACAAACAGCAGAGTGAGTGGGCTTTTACAGTGCTCCCAGGTGGCCCATGCTAGCCAGTAGGGCCGAGCTAGTACAGCGCAGCACTGCCAGAGGTATCATCCGTCCTAAGATCGTCTTAAGTACTCCATTACTCTGGTGAATTGCAGATGCTTTAGTGGTTTGATGCTCCGGTGTGTGTGTGTGTGTGTGTGGTGTGTGCCGCCACTTAGCTGCTAGCGCTACATCATGGTTAATTAAATCAGTTGACGAAGACATATAGTAACGAGTCAATGATGGGGGTAGGATTGTCAGTTAGTACAACCAGCCCTGGCTGATGTACCGTACGTACGTCTGGCCTGGAGTTCAGGACTCCGGACAGCTCCTTAATACCTACAGTACTTAGTACCTAGAGCCGAGCAGCTGGATCCATCTAAAGGTGTGAGTGTGAGAGTGAATGGAGGGTGTGTGCGTCCCAGATGGACCACGAGATAATGTAAAGTTACATAGCTGGGGAGATAATGGACGGGTGGTTTATTTATAGTTTGGTTTATTTATTTCCTCAGCTTTTTGGTTCTTTTTATATCCTGCAAAGCTGAAAATGTCATAGATTTCTGACTCATTGTCCTTAAAGGGCACAGCTGCTCCGGTTTAGACAGCACTCAACCTTTGATAGTTTGTCTGGTAGAAGGATATTAATAGAGACATGTTGTTCGCCTGTCAGGAGATAAATGCAGAAGTTGGCGCCACTCAAGTTGGCGAAAGATTTTAGATATCTAGTCCGAGAAAAACACGTGATTTCCTTTGGAGGAGAGGGTTTTTACTGAGTTTGGCCTAGTTTGATAGAGCAGCTAAAGGAAAAAGATTTATTATTAAGGACGTTGGCTCACTTAGACTTCTACTACAATGAAAGTTACATGAATGTGAGGATCAAACATAGGTACAGGTTAACTAGACCATTTACGTCCTTTTAAATACAGACAACACACGTACCACTTTTTGTGTATTTTACAGAAACCCTACAAATAATGCTGAAATAATTAAATGTTAAAAACCTTAATGTTTTAAATCTGCTTTGTTGACACTGTCTCACCTTGTTTGTTTGGGATGTTTCAATCAACAAACCAAAGTGGGAATTCATTGAAATATTTTTAAAAGCCTATTGTTTTTAGTACATGCTGCAGTCAACATCCTTTTACCGCTGCTACTTTTAACCTCTTGCTGTTTTGACGTAGAAGGAAGAAGGGGAAAAAAAATCCATTTTCACCCAAATAGCTTTTCTGGGCCAGTTCCACCAGCAGTCTATAGAGCAGTAATAATAGAATCACAAGCTCGGGCCTATTTTTAGCATGTCAGAAAAGCTTTTAGTATGTCGGTGGTCTTGAAAGAATAGAGGGAGTTTTTTCTGAAGGAGATGATAAGCTATCAAGTACTGTACTTATTCACCATTGTGTGTCCCGTCCAGAGGAGTGTAAGAGGAGGAAAAAGATGCGGCTCAGGGCTGGAGTGGCTCTGCCAGGGGCCTTACAGCACATGAATGGACTGGCCTCAGAGCTTTTTACATGATACTCTGTGTGTGTGTGTGCGTGTGAGTGTGTAGCAGGGAATCCCGGGGTGGGTGTGTCCGCTTTTGTCGTCACAATAGCATCGACGCCGAGCGCGATGGAGCAGGTGGCAGATGTCATTCACCAGCCTGGCCATTAATTATTAAGATTTGCCCCGCCACGGTGAGCTTTGTGCGGAGGTCTTTTCATTTAGTCCTGGTCTGTTTAATCAATGGGACCACAGGGACTTCATGTTGGCTTTATTTGCCCTTATGTCTTCCACGTGACAGGGATGAATAGGTTTGACCTTTGTTACATTTTGGCAAGATTGTTGCTTGTCATCAGGACTCGCAGTCCTTGTCCCTGGATAAAACAGACAAAACACGTTCAGTAACAGCAAAACAAACACTGGCGTGCAGGATTACAATAGGTCGTAGGGAAAATAAGACTTATAAATAAGAAAAGAACACATAAGTTACAGACGGAGAGACTGAGGTCAATAGAGGCATAAATGTCACTATATCACTTGAATTTCCCATTAGATCATTGAAGTCTCTAACTATCTGTCTATCTAATTACAGGCAAAAAGTACAGACGACAAAGACTAAAAACAACACAAAGACATTAAACATTTATATTTCCTAAACCCATCCTAGTCTTTCAGATTTCACTGTGTTTCACTGAGTTTTGTCTCAGATTTGAAGGTTTTGAGATAAGATTCAACTGACTGACTTTACATTTAATTTTATAAAAAAAAAAAAAAAACACAAACAAAACAAAACAGAAAATTCCAAAGAGATTTGTCTCATTATGGATTTGGACTCTGTAACGTCAGTCTAAGATTAAAAAGTAAAGAAATCCTATATGCAAACACTGCCCCCCCCACCCCCCTCCTCCATGCACATACACAGGCGTAAATCAGGATAATGCAGCCAGACCTGTGACATCACCACCCTGCAGCGTGCTGATTGGAGGAGCCCTGCTCGGAGCCCAGCTCTCTCTCCCTCTCTCCGATGATAGGATGGCACAGGGAGGCAGTGCAGCGGGGGCTGTGCACATCCACACAGGCATGGCTCCTCTGGATGGGGAAAACACAGGAAGGTGGACGGACGGGATTGCAAATGACCCTCTGCGCTAGGGCTTGTGTGTGAGTGGGTGTGTGCGTGCGTGCGTGTGCGTGCGTGTGTGTGTGAGTGTGTCAGGGAGGAGGGGACGGTTTTCATCACTGCCTCCCGCAGCTTTTGCTTGGACAGGGAGAGGTTGGGGGGTGGTGGTGGTGGAAGGAGAAACCAGGCAGCCAGATCTGTTTTGCTTCCTGCAGGATAGAAAAAAAAGGGGGGAAAAAGGGAGGCAGCTGTGTGGCAGCTTTTTTTTCTGTTTTCTTTTCTTTTCCTTTTCCACTGTGGATTTCATTTTTTGTCACACACATGCACATATGTGCGGTGGAACTCATGACAGGCGAGAGGAGGGAGCCGGAGAGTGGGTTGTTGTAGGATGGCTCACTACAAGGATGTGTCTGTCAGGAAGACTTCTCTAAACCTGGTGACTGGATTTTTTCAGTATCTGCGTGGTAAGTAGGACAGCGGCAGCCTTCAATCCCTCATCTGTGTGCACACATGCAGCTAATCTGGGATGGAAATGGAAATATAACATATGCCAACGGTCCGTTGGAGAATCCCCTGCCCCACTCAAACTAGTCTGTGTAATGCTTCAAACAGCTGTACAGTACGTCTGCTGGATCTGTTTGTGTGTTTATGTGTGTGTATGTGTGTGTGTGTGTGTGTGTGCTGCTGCTGCTGCATGTGTGTACTATGCTTCAGTGGGCATCCCCTGTGCTCATCAGTGATGAAGCGTTTGCCTGTGGGTCAACGTAACGTCTTTGCTGCCTGTATAGTGTTCGCACTGCTTCCTTCAACACGTGACCGCTGTCTATATCTCAAAGGGTGGACGGTTTAAAAATGGCCACTCTGTGTGTGTGTGCGTGTGTGTGTGCGTGTGTATGTGTGTGTGTGCAGCTATAGCCGACCGGCATGCGTGACAGGGTGTTAGAAATCAGTCCTGAGCCCAGCAGCAGCACCGCCGCCACGGTGGCTAAGTAGTCATTTGTTTTGTTATACGTGCTGCATAATGCATGAGGCGTCGTGGCTGAATATATTAATAGAGCACAAAAGAGGCTGGTGGGGGTGACCTAAACATTCACGCATGTTAATCCTCAGCACAGAGGCGTCTGACAAGACGTGTAGGCAGAAATCTAGCCATGCAAGTCATTCTCTAATCTCCTCCTATGACCCCTTTTTGAGAGCAATTCTGGTTCCCATGTACCGTATTGCTTGCGCCGGCTTATCTTCATCCATACTCTCTCCACACATCTAACCGTCGCACAAGTCATACTTTGGCGCAGAGCTTCTGTAATGAGGCAGCAGAAGAAGAAATGATGCATCATGAGGAGGGATCTGGAGCCAGGAGGCCATAAATGACAAAAGTTGTTGCCGGGAATCGATGTTTTATGAGCTTTATGTTTCTGTGGTGGCTATAAATCCAACCGGTGCTTGATCTAGAATCAATTCTGCAGCCATTCTGCAGGTGTGATCTACACCTCAGTACTTCCCATTTTCTACATGTGTGTCCTCAGATTAAACCAGCTTCTCAGCTTTATGTTTGCTCAGTGTTTATCTCTCCTCACGACCACTCAAAATGGTTTTCACAAGTCACATTCACTCCCATTCGGAAGCAGAGGCTTCCTTGCACAGTCTGTCTGCTCAACCAGTTGCCTTAAGCATGACACAGCTTCAGCATCTTGCCCGAGGATACCTCATGACATGTCGGCCGCAGTAAGCTGGGGATCAAACCATTCTCTGTCCGAGCCACACGGTATGTACTGACGTGCTGTTTGTGCCTTTTTATTTTTCAGATGAGCAAGAGGCGGTGCAGAAGAGAACCTTCACAAAATGGATCAATTCTCATCTAGCAAAGGTACGCACTGTAGTGTATGTGTGTCCCAGCCGACCCCCCCTCCCCGCAGCATCGTGTGACACCCAGTAAAAGTTGGACGCCTTGCCGTGCTGACCTTTCATCCGGGAGTCTCGTGATGTGTTATTGCTCCTCATGATTATGCAGCTTCCCTTTGGTCAGCTGGTATTTTCAGGCTTTTACACGCGGCAGTAATAGGCCCCTAACGGCTCGGCACGAGATAATTGAATTTACCCACTTAACTGTAAATAATGACAGCATCGAGCTCCTTTCAGAGGCATTTACAGACAGATTGCGTCCCGGGGAACGTGGTTTGTTTGTCATGACTGTAATGGTGGGGAAAGAGCCGTCCCTTTGTGCAGCACACGTATGATTGCTCTGTCTCCTGATGATGGGAGGGGGTCCTGGAAAAGGTCACGTGGCTTGCTGCTTTGCAGGGAAGATGATGACACTGACATGACAAGGCTCAGATGGGTCTATACAGATCAAAAATGCAGTTTGCAGCAAGTATTAAAAGTTGATGAATACATTTACATGGGAAAATAAATAAGGCCCTTGAAAACTATTACAAAGCCTTAATCAAGAAAATCTTCATATCAAGCTCCTTCTAAGTAGTTTGACAACAATATTTCAATACAATATTTCAAAAAAGAGTGTCATTTGTGACTGAAGGTATGTTTTAATAAACTTTGCCTTTGGTTTTTCAAGCTTTGTTCCTGCACAGCAGATCTGAGATCTGCTGTGTGGTTGCGCTCTATAGATTTAATTGCAGACTATAACTGGATTATTTTCAGGATACAAAAATTATAAAAAGAGCTCAGGAAATAAACAAACTTCTATATACCCTGTCTAACTGGAGCATATAGAACACACCCTAGACAGGTCAACAGTTCATCAGAGGACACACACTGTTCACTCTCACACCTAATTGTCCAACAGAGACCAGAAGATGCAAACTCCACACAGAAAGGCTCTCAGTCAGACTGGCAGTCAAACCAAGGGCATTCTAGCTGTGAGACCACAGTGCTCACCACCAACACACCGCGTCGCCTAGAGCTGCCTCACCTAGCTCTCCTCTCAAAGATCTTCATGTAGACTTTGCAGAGCTTCTGCACCACTCGTGGAGTGTATTACTTTGGACATATTGCAGGCATAATGGGATTGTTCAGAGGCCGCTGTGTGGGCTGTGTAATTGTTGTGTGTGTGTGTGTGTGTGTAGGTGCCGTACACACTATGTCTGTGGGTGTTTTTGTTATTCATGTGAGTGCGTCTATTTGCGGACGGCACCGGCATGGACAGTGATGAGGTGTGCAGATGGAGAGCAAGAGGGTGAGGACAGTTCCCTGCAGGCAGTCGTCTGCTTCTCGAGCTCAACCCGTGTAAAATTACAAGCAGTGCTCAACAATAACACATGCTGCATCACCTCACACTGTGACCCCTAAGATGACAATATATTAGGGGATGTTTACTTTGCTAAAATGAACCTCGGAGCTATGGAATATCGGGACTTTACTATTCATCGAGCCTGTGAGTAAACACAGATGCTTTAGAAGGTTTTGGACTTGGATAGTCTGTAAATGAGTTTTAAATTCAAGGCATGTAAGAGCGTGTATCATGTTAAAGTTGTAGCCATAGACTGAGCATCAGACTTCTGCAGCCTGGAGAGGACTAAACATGATAACCATCTGTGCAAATGTACAAAATGCAAGGTGCCACTGTAGAAATGACTCATCTCCAAAGCAAATATAAGATAAGCTGTTTATTTATCCCCAAAGAGAAGTTGTTGCTATAGTAGTAGTAGTAGCAAACATCAACAGTAGAAGTAGTCATAGCAGCAAAACTACAACTTTTGCTACAGTGAAATAAGTAGTAGTATCAAATATAGTTAGCAGAATAATAACAATTAGTGAGATATGAGAGGGAAATGTGTAATTGTATGGTAATAACTGTTCTTTTTCATCATTTTGTTTTACTGCTGTAGATTATGGTGCTTTGGCCAAAAAAGCAACAAAAAAAACACACTGGTAACAACAGAAAATAGAGGGCATACTTGCACATATGGAGCAGCACCGGTGCTAAACGGTAGCAATAGTCATAACAGGGTCTGTTATGCTTTATGTAGGAACTGAAAATGTCCTGGAAAAAGTCCTAGAAAACCCTTTCAAGAGAGGAGTGCGTTTTCTGGAGGACTGTTCAGAATTCAGAGCAAGCACTGAGAGGTCTCATTCTAACTGGGATGACACAGCAGAGCGTTTAAGTCCGGAGCTTTAAGTCTGGAACCTGGCAGGGGGTCGGGCTTCGACGGGGCCTTTTGTCGTGCCTGATCTGCCCACATCAGTTCAAAGCGGGGCGCCGAAAACTTTGGAAGAATCTCAGTTATGCGGCCGGCCAACGCTGAGACTCTTTGTCGGCCCATTCCTCATTATTCATACTCTGCGCTCTAACTCACTCACCATGCATACCAATGACACAGCATCAGCCTCGTCATGATCCAGCTCTAGAGCGGCCCCACTGACACTGCCATCAGTGTGAGAGGGATCTGCTTATTCAACAGGAACAAGCTTTCTTTCCTTGTTTTTTCTTTATCAGTGCAATTATTTGCAGCAGTCATGCATGTGTGTGTGAATAAGTGATGAGCTCTGGCTGAGCTGGAACATCCTTTTAATGGGTGAAAGTGTGCGTTATCGGAGTCTGAACTTCCTCCAGCTGTCACACTTTTCCTCCAGCCTTTGTGTCCATTTCCTCTGATATCCTATCACAAAAACACCTTTCCAGTGTTTATCTTTTTTACTGGTTTTTTCCCTTGCTGTCAGGAGGTCTCATGTGACTCCAGGGTGGGAACAATTTCCATCAATCAAAACTATTTCTGTACCGTCGTGCATATCAGCTTAATTGGAAAATTGGATCATTCTTTGTTTTGATCTGATTAGCACTAATGAAATTGTTCAGAGATTCTACTGCATTTAATTAGAAACTCCGAACATATAATTGAATGTACAGTCATACTAATGGACTTGTGAGTAAAGTCTAGTAACCGATATTGATGAATGTATTCTGAATAGAGATTCATATCTAGTGCTTTACTGACAGGGTGAGGAGAGATGTGTGTGCATGTACATGAGTAACACAACAGACGCCGGGCCTGTTCACACTGTTTTGCCCTAAATAGGCATCCAACTGCATCCTGTCATGGAATATGTTGAGTTGTGAAATGACCTGCATACGGTGCCAAATAAAGAACTCCCCACGTCGGGGTTTTTTTTTCTCCTTTTAATTAAAGCCTGGCTCTGCCTGATGGATCTGCATCTGTTTACGCAGACAGTGGCACCTGTGCAGCAGATACGAGTCGTGATGTCATCACGTTGCACCCTGTGATGACCCGCCTCTGTAAATGTGTGGATGTGGTACCGGGAGACGGTCCTCCATTAGGGTTAAATGAGTAGAGGAGCCCGAGGGCCGGGCGCCGAGCCACGGCTGAGGGGAAAAAAAGGCACCATCTTTTCAGCTGCGGGGAGGCTCTGTGGTGGCCGCTAACAAGCCTGGTTCTCACACACAGCCTTTGGGTTGCTCCTCATCGCAGCTCGCGGCTCAGAATACCAATTCTCCTCCTCAGAGTGTAGAATTAACCATGCATGCGTTTGCATATGTTGTTAACCGATTCCTTGAATGTGCATGATCATTTGCAAGGATGTCAGATGTGTCATGGTGGTTTGTTGTTCTTCTGTTTTTGCTCCTTCCAGTATAAACCGCCACTCGAGGTTAATGACCTGTTTGAGGACATCAAAGATGGGGTGAAGCTCCTGGCTTTGCTCGAGGTGCTGTCGGGCCAAAGACTAGTAAGAAACACTTTTTTTTCCCCCAAAATCAATTGAAATAGTGATTTCATCGACGTTGGGCCTGACTCGTGTCTTTAATGATGTGTTGATTTGCTTCAGGGTGAAGAAACACTCAGTAGGATACCGGGCTCTGCTCTAATAATGAATATGTAAATTACCCAATTTGCATATCACAAAAAGTCACATGTAGTTACCCAGCATTATACGTGACGAAACGTCCCTGCATCTTCTATTAAACGCTGAGTCGGGAGGTCCTCTGATATTTACCCGAATAAATATATATTTATGCAATCTGGTTTAAGAAATGCCAAGTTAGCGCAAAGTCTTTGTTGCAGCTACAGAGCATTAATTCAGACCTGAGCCTTTCTGGCTCACTGGTGTCTGTCTGTCCCCCTCTCTCTCTTCTTTACTCACACACACACACACACTGGCTCAGGCTCTGATAGGGATTTAGTAATCAGACCTGTCTTGAGACAAACTGCCATGTCATTTGTAAAGCTGTTCCTTGGCAAGTGAGTCAGCTGCGCGTCGTGGCGAGCGCTGCCGGGCGCTTTGAGGAGCGAGCACCTGCCGCTTCGCATCAACCAAACAAAGCACATGGAGACCAATCTCATGGAGGCCGCCTCACCCTGCACCTGAGGGGGAGGCTTTGGTCCTCACTGGGGCTACCATTATTTATCTAGTCGATTAATCTGCCGCTTACTTTCTCCTTGTTTGGCTTGTAAAAAGACACAAAAAACAGTGAAAAGACATTCAGTTTCCTGTCACAGAGGTCGAAATAAACCAGAAAATACTCACATTTGAGAAGAGCCGAGATCTGAGAATTTTGATGTCATTTCTCAAAATCATTTGTTAGTTGTTTTTTACCAGTCGATAGTTGATTAATCAATTAGTTGTTGCAACTCAAGTTCTCACCACCTGATTTGTAAAAAGAAAGACCACAAACCACTGACCTATTCAATACATTTTCAAACCAGTGAACATAAGGTATCCCTTGTTTTGTATGATGTGATGTTTTGTTCTTGGTCTGTGTGATTTTTACTGTCTTTGGCCTTTCTCTCTGAAGCCACGTGAGCAAGGTCGCCAGCTGAAGAGGATCCACTGGGTTTCTAACATCGGCACCGCGCTCAAATTCCTCGAAGGCAGAAAGGTAAGAATTCAGTCTGAACAATAATCCCACCTTTTTTTCCACATCATTATTTGAGACCTTAACATCTAATGAAACAAACAAACTGCATATCTTAAAGAGGTACAGGACGTATATAAGAGCTGGCAGCTGTTTGTACATGGTTTGCTGTGAGTGCACATGAGGTGTTTCTGGCTGCACGGCGTGCACAGCGTCCAGGGAAGCAGCCGACACAAAAAGCGGGACTTCTAGATTACATAACCCGTCTCTAAATCCCTCGGCTCTGTGAGGCCCGTGTCCCACTTTTGTCCGGGTCCCCGGACGGACTGAGACTTACACTGTTGTGATCTCTCTCCCCATCATGTGCGCCTTCAGTCTGTGTATCGAGGATCTCCGGTCAGTCGCCACTAAACGCCCTGTGTGATCCTATACTGTATGCATTCTTTTCATTTGATGCACGAATGTAGAAGAAGCAGCGCTTTGGGACATTCTGTTTTTGCAGAACCGTACTGTAGTCATTACACTTTTTTTCCCCCACTCCGCTGACATGCATTTTGATGCGTTTCGCCTTCACTTACTGATGTGTCTGGCTCTCTTCAGTTCCGAGCTGCTGAAACATAGAGACGTAAAAAAGAAAATGCGACAAATGTGACTCGTCACTGTCTCTGCTTCTCCTCCATGCCTGGTCGAAGCACAGCTGTCCTCTCCTCTCATTCCTTCCCTCTGGTTCACTTTTCATCGTGGCTGCTTTTCTGCCTTCCTGGTTTGCCTCTGTCACAGGACTTTACCTGCATCAAAGGCCTCACTTTGATGGCTCTGAGCAGCAAAAAAAGAAAACGAGAACGCTTGCAATCTCTTTGAGGAGAACACAACTCGAGGGGGCTTCCCTGATGCAAACCATCGCCCCTCAGGGCCGTCTGTCTGCGTCTGAATAACGCTCTTCACGCTTGTGTTCCAGATCAAACTCGTTAACATTCACGCCACAGACATCGCAGATGGACGACCGTCGATCGTCCTTGGGTTGATATGGACCATTATCCTCTACTTCCAGGTAATAACTGCCCTTTAAAAAGCTCAGGTCCAAATGTCCAAAATGACAAATTTGCTGACAAACGAAAAGGAAAGTGGAAAGAGTTGCGTGTCAACTTTGCATGTATTATTAGTGCACAAGCTACGAACGCACATGAACGTCCATAAATACTGTCATTCACTTTTCTCCTGCCCTCAGATCGAGGAGTTAACTAGCAACCTGCCAGCCCTCCAGGCCTTGTCCAACAGCAACTCTTCCGTGGAGAGTATAGCCAGCTCTGAAACAGGAAGCCCTCCCATGAAGAGGAAGGTGGTCAACAAATTCCAGGGCAACGCCAAGAAGGCCCTGCTCAGATGGGTGCAGTGCACGGCGGCCAAGTACGTGGCCCTACGCAGATGCTTCACCCCCGATTCCTTATGCCGTTATCTACATGTGTGTTTTTTTCGGGGTTTCTTTTTCAGGTATCATGGAATCGAGGTGAAGGACTTTGGTCCCAGCTGGCGGGACGGCGTGGCCTTCCAGACGGTGGTGCACGCCATCAGGCCAGACCTGGTGGACATGGAGGTGGTGCGGAGGCGGAGCAACAGGGAGAACCTGGAGGAGGCCTTCACTCTGGCCGAGAACGAGCTCGGCATTCCACGGCTGCTGGACCCAGAAGGTGCCCGTAAACCTTGTACTTTTTTAAAGACACGATGAAACTTTAATGAATCCCACAGCGGGAATATTTGCATTGCCGCAGCAGCAAGGACAACATTAGAGCACGGGTGGCCCTCTGTCTCTCTGATGATGCTCCAGCGCTGGTTCCGGGGAAGTGGTTAGCTTGGAAATGCTCTTCCAGTTTTTACTGGCAAAAACGATGGGTCTGGTCTCAAGAAACTGGTTCCAGAGTAGTGTCAGTTCTGGATGCTGGATTAATGCTGTAATCCAGACAACTTGGAATTCTGGATTTTCTAACTTCCTGCTTGAAAAAGTGCATTGGAATCCCACCAAATGTGAGGGAATAAGGGCACATTTAGCTGATGTGTTGTTAATTAAAATAATAATAGTAATTTAAATAAGCAAGATGAGTCTATAATCCTCTTTCAGCTTGTTTAGTTTGTCCCAGTCTGCAGTTTTCCTGGTGAGTCTGGAACTCTTTTAAGACAGAAATCAGAGTTGCTAACGCTAGATTTCTGATTTCTAAGTTGTCTTGAACGCAGCATGAGAAAAATGCAGATATCAGAGTCTGGGGGCGGGGCTAATGAGACCAACGAAAGCAACAACTCCACCTTTTTTTTTCTCTTGCTACTTGTGAGAAGCCACTGACATGATGAAACAGCATTTAGAGGAGCTAAGAGGAAAGATAGAAGTACAGTGGTCCAAATGGCAGACTTCTGACCAGACAGGCGGCAACATAATTCGACATTAAATTTCACCAAATTCTGCGACTTAGTTTATACAGTGACGTAATGACATCCCGGAAAAGCAACTGGTTCTCAACTGGTTCCCAGTGGCAGCAGCCTGGAACCAGCAATGGAACTGTTTTGGTGGGAAAGGAGTAAATGACGGACTTCATATGTGCACATGCACAGACAACAAGATAGACAATAAGACTGCAGTGTGATAGGAAAGCTAGCGATGCTGACATTAAAGCAGTTGTCAAGCCATCCTGCCAGAGTGTACCATTCTACCTGCGTCGTCCCTTTTAAAGCGGGCAGAGGATTGAAAGTCTGAGTTTGCGTGGCTCTGGGTTCAGTGTGTGGAAGCGAGGCAGTGGCTGCAGTGGCTCTGCGGCTCTGCCCTCGCTGGCTGCGTCGGGATGCTTTACTGCACACAGTGCCGTACTGAATCATCTCTGCCGTTACAGGAGTTTGACCCTAATTTCTGGGAACGTCAGGCCAAGGGATGGAGATGAAAGTAGACGTACATAATTAGCCGTCATGCCCGCGGAGATTTGTCCTCTTGAGGATGCAAAATCCACTTTTTTTTCATTATGTCGTATTGATGTCGAACCAAATGGAATAGCCTCATCAGATCAGTCTTTTTTTTTTCTCCACTGGAATGAGAAGTTAAATACTGCCACGGTTTTCCAGTTCCGAGGACGCGTTGAGATGAGCTAATTCTCAGTGCAACGTGTCATCAGACTGTGTGTTTGTGTTGCTCTGCAGATGTGGATGTGGACAAGCCGGACGAGAAATCCATCATGACGTACGTGGCTCAGTTCCTCAAGCACTACCCCAACCCGCACCACTCTGAGACTGACGGGCAGCAAGATGAGGTACTTTGTTTACAGCCCCTGACATCAAGCATGTGAGGAGGAAAACTAGGCAGGAGGAGACGTTTCTGCATTGCTACTGTACTATATCGATGGCTCAAATGCAAAAGCCCGTTGTTTTCTTGCAGACTGCAAGCCTTTGTCAAGGCTTAGGGTTGTTATCTTAAGTTATCATCCTGCAGAGAGACTGAATATGAGCATCCATCCCTGTTCTCATTATCTGAGGGAAATTTGCCGGGTTTTGCATTCCGGGCCATCAATATGATATCGCAGCTGATATTTTATGTCATGTATCATAACTCTGACAGTGTGAAAAGCTTGTTTAGCTGCTGCTGAGCTTCATTGATGTAAGACAGTGTGTGCAACCTCGCAGTAGCTGTTATTATGCCCTCGTGAATCTGATCACTGATTACAGAAAAGCTGGGACAAGGTATAGAAGAGAATGCAGAATGCAGCCTTGACAGCTTTCAACCCTCAGTCCATGAAGCTAATGAGGATTAATCAGGAACTGAGGAAACTTCTTGGAGGAGGGGGGTGGGGGGGGAGTCAATTTCTCTTTTCCAAGTCCCACGTTTTTCTGCAGTCAGGATTAAAATACTCTAATCATCCAAATTATGTTTTTCCATCATCGTCATCACCATTTCGATTATGTTTTTGTTTTTGTGCACATTTAAGCTGCTTCTCGGCTCAATTCCAACTTTTGCACTGTCAGTGCCAGTGCTCCAGGTGAGAGTTCGGGTCACTGCGCTGCATGCTTTTTTTTTCTGGTTTGGAATACTTTTCCCATCCTCGCTGTCATTCCATTTCCTTTCCACCTCTTCGCTCCTTCTCTGGAATGATGCATCTAATGCAGTTTGTTGGTGTGTTCTCGCATCTCTTTGTGTGCGCCTCGCTGCTTTCCTGGATAGTTTGGTCCCCAAGACATAGAACAAATGCTCGAGGTATGTTTCACTGAATTAACCCACTAAATGGGAGGTTTGAAGGAGATCCTTCCCTTTTCTGTCTTCACTTTTTAAATCTAACGTGTGCTGAAAGTCTTTTTTTTTCAGTCTAATCTAATCTGAATTAATGAGTTGTGACCTGGAAGTCACTTTCTCTAAATATTAGCATGCTTATCTAAAAATATTTATAAAACAGGATTAATATTAGCTTGTTCCTGCGAGCCTGAGCTGCATGTTCTGTGGTCGTGACAGAGGGAAGAGCGAAAGCTGCTGAGGGAGCTGAAAGTGTTCCTCGATCAGTTGGAGAGAGACGTGCTGCGGGCTCAGGGATCCGAGGGGAACCTCACAGACAAGTATCAGGTAAGTCAGATGTCAATGCTTTGGCGAGAAATAAGCTCAGGTGTTAAAATGAGACAAAAACAGTGGAAAAGGATTAAACTTTGTATTAAATACAATATGCAGTAATAGTGTTAACCTTCTAACTGCTGGGGATGAAAACATCCAGTAAAAACAGCTATAAAAATATATGACAAATATCTTTTTCAGCTTTTTTTGCTCATGTCTATTCATTCATTTCTACCTGTTAAAGATGTGAAAGATTAGTAACATAACTGGTTTTGATGCATTATTAGTTTTTGTGCAGTATCAGACTTAAGCTTTTCCAGCCTAACTTCCTTCTAGGGGATGTTTTTGCCCCATTGACTTCCATTAAAACCACATGTTTTGATTGCACACCCATAGCAGGATGAAATCACACATTCTCTGGTGATGGTGTTTCCCCCTGAAAGAAAGAGGTCAGATTGGTATTTTTTACTGGTGATCATCAGATCGCACCATTTGCCCACTATTCAGGCCTAGGCGTAAAGGGCCTGTAGTTCTGGGCTTGTGCTGGGCTGAGTGTGTGGGTGGGTGAAGGTGGCGGTGGGGAATCTTTGTGTTCAACAGTGTCAAACAGAGTTCACGGTCCACCGTCCAGTGGGACCACATCTTTCTCAGTCCATCCCTTTTGTTTTGCAGGCGTTTAAGAACTTCCGCGTGCAGTACGAAATGAAGAAGAAGCAGACGGATCCTTTGCTGCAGCCGGTGCACAGGGAGGGCAAGCTGTCCGTGGACCAAGCTCTGGTCAAACAGGCCTGGGACCGCGTGTCTGCCCGGGTAAATGTCCTGCATACTCCCCGTTACGAGAACTGTCCGAAACAAAAGAAAAAGCAGGATTAATCACGATAGCTAATCACATTTAAGTCGAACAAAACCTGAAATAAATAATAGTCTTGTCAATTTTTCCAGTCTCAAATATTGCATTATCATAATGAGAAGCGCAGCCCCAGGGGCTCCACTCTTAAGTGGCCGCCAGGGAAAAGTTCAATGGGGTGCCAGTGTTTGAATTGGGAGTTTGTTCAGAGGGGAGGAGATGGGAACAGAGGAGGTTTTGTTCAGCGGGCTGCTGGCTCTCAGAGCATCCACAGCTCAGTCTAGACTGGCATAGGGCTCTTCATGATTATCCGGAGGCTTGTGAAACATGTGCATAGAGCTTTGATCAGCACAGCCTCGTCCCTTTGCTGGAGTGGGCTTTTTTTTAAACCAATGTCGATCGCAGCTGCTGGACTGGCACATCCATCTGGACAAGTCTCTGCCTGGTCCTCTGGGGGTGATCGGAGCCTGGCTGCACAGGGCAGAGATGGCTCTGAGAGAGGACATTCCTGCACAACACGCCCACGAGGAGACGGCCAACGTCCTGCACCGCAAGCTAGAGCAGCATAAGGTAACACAGCAGGCTGGTTCACTGCCAGGGTAGGATGGATAGGTGGATAGATGGCTAGATGAATAGATAGATAGATAGATAGATAGATAGATAGATAGATAGATAGATAGATAGATAGATAGATAGATAGATAGATAGATAGATAGATAGATAGATAGATAGATAGATAGATAGATAGATAGATAGATAGATAGATAGATAGATAGATAGATAGATAGATAGATAGATAGATAGATAGATAGATAGATAGATAGATAGATAGATAGATAGATAGATGGTACTTCACTGATGTCTGACATGTAGGTATCTACAATGCATAAGCCATAATGTGTAATAAACATGATTATGTTTTGCAGGAGGTGTTGAAAAGCTTGGAGTCACACAGACAAACCTTCCAGCAGATCCACAGGGACAGATCAGTGAACGGGGTCCCCGTCCCGGCCGAGCAGCTCCAGGATATGGCCGAACGGTAAATAAAGAGAGATTATATCGTTCATGTCACGCACAGACGGGCCTGAAACTTTGCTCTTACACTCCTCCTCGCCTTAGCAAAAATGAAAACGTTAATCGTCAAATCCGCAGGTTCAACTTCGTGTCCACATCGTCGCACGCTCACTTGATTAAGCTGGAATTCTGGGAAATGAAGTATCGACTGATGGCGTTCCTCATGTTGGCCGAGTCGAAGCTCAAGTCCTGGATCATCAAATACGGCAGACGGGACTCTGTCGAGCTCCTGCTGCAGACTTATCTCGTGAGTCGAAGTCCTTATTGTTTTAGTCGCAGCATGTGAAGGACCGATCCGTGTTGTAACGTTCTCCCTCCTCTGCCAGACTTTTGTTGAAGGCCACAGGTTCTTTGAGCAGTACGAGATCATCTTCACAGGCCTCAAGCATGCGGCGGAAGTTTACATAAAGTCCGACAGCTCAAGTAAGATCCTCGTCGCTTTCACCGTTTTTCTTTGTGTGTGTATATTAACATTTTGTGTGGTCTCACGTAAACGGTTTTGTTATTGATTTCACGTCACAGGGTCTAAGACCTGTAACAGAGGTAAGTCCAAAAACAGCCTTGAACAATCCTTGAATCCTTAATTTTTGCTTGTCTCCTGAGCTCTGCCTTTCCGTAACCGTGGGGCTGCACCTTTTTCTTTTCTAACATACTTTTACTCGAACCACCGGACCTGAGAATCCATAACGTTGCATTGTGCATGAAAACATAGCAATGATTCCATCGCCCTGAATGCTGACGTAGCACGAGCCTTCAGACCTAACATTGCGGCATCAACCCAGCGGCCAAACGCCCGGCAACAGTCAGACTTCACGTTACGTTTTGTCTCCGCTGAGCTAACGCGGCGCTTTGTCTGGCCAGTCGACGAGGCGGAGGGGGTGAGTAAGTTCCTGAACGACGCCACGGCCCAGTGGAAGAACCTGGCTCTGGAGGTGCGCAGCGTGCGCAGCATGCTGGAGGAGGTGATCTGCAACTGGGAGAAGTACAGCAGCAACGTGGCGGCGCTGCAGGCCTGGCTGGAGGACGCCGAGCAGATGCTCAACCACTCCGAGTCGGCCAAGCGCGTACGTACAGACACAGCCCGATAAACCATAAAAGTTTTTTAATTAAAATATTACAGGTTGAGAAATCAATCAGGCCTTTAAATGTATTAAAAAGGTCGTACTTTTTTTGTCTTTTATGAGACATTAAATATTGATGGCATTTTGGTATTTTAATGCAAAAAATCTGGTGTTTTTATAGTGAATAATTGAGAGTCATTGTGTTAAATGTTGTGAGCAAAGGTTTATTTTTATGAACTTTTGTGAACTGTGAGAGCTGAGTTCTGCTGTATGGTTAAGCTCTATAGATTTAATGCTGTTTAGGAAATTAAGAGCATGTATAGCTGGGTCTATAAGAACTCTTAAAAAGGTGTTGAAATTAACTACATGATACTAGCAGATACCCTGCCTCCGAACCACTAAACACTAACTGATACTTTTTTCCTCTTCCTTTTCTCTTGTAGGACTTCTTCCGAAACCTCTCCCACTGGATGCAGCAGCACATGGACATGAACGATGCCGGGAACTTCCTCATCGAGACGTGCGACGACACGGTCTCTCGGGACCTGAAGCAGCAGCTTCTTCTCCTGAACGGGAGATGGAGGGAGCTGTTTGTCAAAGTTAAACATGTGAGTAAATGGGCTTCAACCATCCTAATATCTTCACGTTCTGTGTACGTCCCTTGTCCTGAAGATCTATGATACACTATCCCTATTGGAAACAAAAAACATTGACATGATCTTCCTCTGTTTCGTCCGCAGTATGCAAGGGCAGATGAGGTGGATAAGTTGAGGCAGGACTATCAGGACGGGATCAACACCCTGAAGATGTTCATGGACGCCACCAACGAGAAGATGACCGCTCCGGTCCAGGTGTCCTTCCTGAACGTCAGAGCCTTCGTCCAGGACGTTGAGGTGAGCGGGCATCGTCCCCCACACCCTCGTCTCACCGCTTTACCAGCGCTTTTAAAGATCTCACGCCGCTGTCTGTCCTCCTACCCGCCTGCAGGAAATCAAACACAAAGTGCCGGCGATGGAGGCGGCCTGCAAGGCGGCGAGCCGCACCGCGCAGCTGCTGACCAAAGACACGCCGCAGGAGGAGGTGTCACAGATGACGGCCGTGATGGCCTCCATCAAAGAGCAGCTGAGCAAGGTGTGTGCTCAGTGTACCGCATAGTGTGTCTAGTAGACTCTTATTTATCCCTGCATAAATACTACATGTTACTACAGCTATGTTTCCAAATTGATAGTGGTACATGGTTTGTATGTAAGTGCTTTGATTTTTCTCTGAATTTCTCTTCAGTTCACCCATAGACTCTTTAAATCCACACTGTTTAGGATTGCTTTCTCTTTTTGATTGCAATTGCATAGTCTAATTTGTAGATCTATACATTTTTTATTGTTTAATTGTTTTTTGCATAATTACTATGTAATTACGATGAATCCTTCCCATTGTTTAGAGCTGCATGCTGCTAAAGCAGAATCTATAAGGGATCAGTAATCTATCTAAAAGTTGTTTACATGTAGGATAAGATTCATTCGAGAAACAAGAACACAACTAGGATGTTTTTTCTTTACAGAAAATTAAGCAAAAGCAGGATCAGAACCTGCCCTGACCCAATCTGAAATAGCCCCATCTAGTTTATTTACCTCATCCTCCATTTTAACTGGAATGAACCCCAGCTCGAATAGGCCAGTACAATTGCTACTTTAAGGTCGATCATGCATAGGTGATCATCATAGGTGATCATTGTTCTTTCCTTCAATCAGGTAAGGGAGAGATGTTTGCCTCTGCTGAGGGACTCTCAGTCTCTGTTACCTCCCTTAGAAGAAATGGAGAAGAACATCACGGGCTTCTATCAGGCTCTGGAAAAGGCCAGTCACATCACCAGCACCACGGACGCTGAGGGACCAGTAGACTTCAAACAGAAATGCCAGGTATATCCTTTCAACGTGTGCAATGGAATGACTTTTATACACAGAGATAAAGAAATCAGATAAGCAGGCAAATGTCAAGCACGTGAAATGTGTCAGTTTTGTGCTTCTGGAGAACGGTGTTTTAGACCTCCAGCGTTTGAATAAACGGCTGAAACTTGTCACTGAACACTGCAGGAGCTGGTGACCTTCACACACAGCTGTAAGAAGTGTTTGACAGTGATAGAGCGAAACCACCAGACCATCCAGAAAATAATGAACAGCAGCAAAACCCTCCAGCATATGGACATGAGCCTGCTGCAGAAGAGAGTGGGCGACCTGCAGACCTCCTCACAGGTACTGTTAACCTCAGACGCTCTATTTTTTTGTTCTGCTTTTTGACTCGTTTTAACATTTTAACACGACCTCTGTTTTTTTGTTTAGGCCATGATTAAGGAGTCGACCGAATGGCGGAAGCACATGGAGGCGAACAGCAGCCTCATGAAGAGGTTCGATGAGTCACGGTTGGAGCTGGAGAAAGTCCTCAAAATGGCACAGAACTGTCTGACTGAAAAAGGCAACCCGGAGGAGCTGCTGAAGAAACACACAGTAAGGGGAGAGGCTCTTGGGCAAGACCCGAGTGCAGTTTAACCACAGGCGTTGCCTCACTGGGCTGTTCTGTGCAAGTGTGCTTGTACAGTAAGAGTGCTGATGAGGCACCTGCAACAGCTAGCCAAAGATACTGACAATATATCCATAACAGACATAATTACAGTCAAGATTAAGAAGCATGCTCATGTGCATATGTATCACGTACCAGGGATTTGTACCAAAAGGCACTCAGCCAACACAGTGATGGCTTTAGAGTTTGTCAATTAAAACAGACAAACGGAGAAACACACACTAGTCCGGAGGCCTGTGAAGCTAAGGCTAACACGCAAACTCAAGCCAGTCAACTTGATGCACAGATTATGGGGTCTGATTAGGGAGGACAGAGTCAGAAAGACAAGTGCAGGTCAGTTTACCAGGGAGGAGAATCAGATGAACCCAGGGACAAAGCTGCAGCTCAAAGCAGGGAGGACAGGAGCAGGCAGAATCTAAACCGAGTAAGCAAGGCAGGAGAAATGCTGTAAAGTCACGATGCAAGGCTCAAAGACAATTTGTCAACCAGGCCGTGGGCAGGTGCGTAGAGTACCGAGACAGTTGGCCTAGTTGTATATGAGACCGGCGGCAACAGGAAAAACTTACACTTAAAGTACAGCCTGCTGCAAAACTAGCAAACAGAACATATTCATGCCAATATGTCAGTATATACAATATTACTGATATAGACAGTGTGCATCTTTCTCACTCTACTACTACTACTGCAGGATTTCTTCGGCCAGCTGGACCAGCGGGTCTTGAACACATTCCTCAAGGCGTGTGACGAGCTGACGGACATTTTGCCGGAGCAGGAGCAGCAGTCCCTGCAGGAGACGGTCAGGAAGCTGCACAAACACTGGAAGGTCGGTGCAAGATCTCTCTCTCTCTCTCTCTATCTAGATAACGCTTTTGTTTTATGCATGAAGTGTAAAAGAACCCCTCCTGATTTCTCCCGAAACAGGACATCCAGACGGACGCCCCCTTCCACCTGCTGCACCTGAAAGTGGAGGTGGAGAGGAGCAAGCTGCTGGTGCTGCTGCAGGAGTGCCAGGCCGAGGTGACCAGGGAGAACCGGCACCTGGCCGGCATGGGCAGCGAGAGGCTCATCAAGGAGCACAGGGTGAGCTCAGAGCGGGCCGGCTAGCTGGCCGAGCTTCACGTATTGATTTACACAGTGTGTGGAATAATTCAATGCTGCTGCGTAGTGAAGGAGAAGGTTTTGATTAACTTGATCCAAAAGAACTGCGCAGCTCTGCCTTCGTCGCTTGGTTTTACATTGTTTTTTCTGTTTTTACTCCTCAGGCCTTCTTCAGAGAAAAGGGTCCTCAGTCCATCTGTGAGAAACGACTGCAGCTGATGGAGGAACTTTGTCAGAAGCTGCCCGAGGGTGACCCCGTCCACCAGACCCTGGAGACGGCGAGGAAAGACTTCGCCGAGGTCCAAGAAGAGATCGAGAACACCCATCAGAAGCTAATGCAGCACCCGGACAAATGGAAGGAGTACAGCGCCAGGTGCGGCATTTTAGCGACTTAATCCAATCATGGAGCCGTAAAAGTTTCAATATGTACATATGGTTTTGATTCTGATCCAGCGCATGTCTCGTTCTCACCATAATGTAATTACATACACTCTGATGGATATAAACCACATCAGGTGCATCAGGTGTGAAAAGTTGGAAACATAGATTATCTTGCAGTCTTCTCATGTTAGCATAGATTGTGAGATATGTTGCTTATGACTTGGAGTAATAACAATTCCTTGGAGTACTGTAATTAAAGATGAGTTGATGTTGATTCACATTGAATATTGATGCCCTCTAGGAGAGGAGAAGTGCCTCTGCTATGTTTTCACATCTTGTTGATTGTGATGTTGGATTTTCACCTTTCAGGTACGCTGAGCTCTCCTGCTGGCTCATATCTAAAGAAAGTCAACTGAGACTGCTGAGAAACCGAGCCAATGACCCCAGAAAATATGGCCAAGTGAAGGCTACTATCACGGTGAGTTAGACCACACACACACACACACACGCACACACACACACTGCGCAGGTCAGGAGTCCCCTTGTGGTGTCTGCCGTCGCCTCTTTTGCTATCTGTCACTTCGGATCTGCCACTGACTCGTCATGGCCACTGCTGAGGAGATGAGACTGGAGAAATACGCACAAACTGGCCAAATGGGACTCATCCTGTTGTTTCCTTTTTGTTTCAGGAGCTGAGGAACGATGCCGAGCTGCAGGAGGGGAACCTTGGCTGGCTCAAGGCCCGCATGGCTGTGCTCATTGAGATCTGCGCTGACAGCGATGCCCAGAGGCAGGGGAGTGCGCTCAGCAAGCTCTCGACCGATTTCAAGGGCCTTCTGGCTTCTCTCATAGAGGTGGGTGAGGTTTTCACTAGGGAAACGTACAGTATTACACAGTCATATTTGCTACAATAGGTAGGGGTGTTATTTTATTTTGAAAAGTGATGGGGACAGTGATAATGGCTGGGGGGAAATGGTCAGATTATCAGATGGTACCTGAACACACCTTATGTGACGGGGACATTTATTCTTCATTAATTAAGTTAACATTGTAAAAGGAGGTGGGAATGAAACTGCTAATGACAAAAAGTGGTGGAGACATGCCCCTAGTGTCTGGGGGCGCATTTGATGCCTATGCATCCAGTCCATATTTATTTGTATTTCTGTTGATTTAGCATTTTTTGATGCATTTTATACTGTTTTGTTGTGTACAATGATGCATTTATTTCTTATACTTATGACTATATTTTTATACTCTGTATGGTGACACTGAGTATCCAGAAAGGTGCTTATAAATAAAATGATGTATTATTATTTATTATATAAACAGTTTAAACTCTATTGAGGTGCTAGTAATCACCCCAATCCCAAATCACTGTAATCACTGTAAAGTTAACAGATCATTGCACATCTTTAGCCCACCAGATCGTCATGTCTTTCTCACACTGTGATGTCCTGTGTCATATGTTCCAGGCTGAGAAGATGGTGCTGGCTGTGGGCGACTGTGTGCAGTTCAGGGAAGAGGTGCAGACGACTTTGGAAGATCTCATGCAGGGACAGAGAGAGGCTCAGGCCGAGGTCACCAAAATACTGGACTGTCAGACAGTTAGAGAGGCCCAGCAGCTGCTTCTCATCCACCAGGTGCAGTAAAATCTGACTTCTTCATCTGAGCTGTTTAATTTCCTCATTAACTCACATCCACGTGTCCCATTTCCCCATAGCAACTGTCGAAACGCCTCAAGCTGAAGAGGAAGGACGTGCAGCAGCTGATCACCCGGGGCCAGCAGCTCCAGGCCGAGGAGGGTCTGGGGGAGACTCTGCAACAGGACCTGCAGAGCCTAGAGAACACGCTCAGCAAAATGGAGCAGAACATGGACTCGCAGGAGCAGAGCCTGGAGGTGAGCAGCGTCACTCGGGCAAAGACTTACCCTGCACCGAAAGCCACAAAACCCACAGAAGTGGTTACATGTAACTACTGTCAATGTTGTTTTTACAAGGTCTACTGTGTGTGTGTGTAATTCATGACAGAGGCTCATTTACACAGCCAGTAGCATATTTAATTATTACGTATTTACCCACTTATTGGTATGTTTGGATTAAACAGGAGTTTATTTGGAGGGGGAAATGCTTAAGCTATATATAAAGCAAAAGTAGCAAAAAACAAACAACAAAAAGTCTGCTGGTTGACATTTTTGGCGAAGAGCAGGTTGAGAGGGTTAAATATAAGTTTGGAGAAATCTTAATCAATTCTAGCCCAGTCCAGACTCGACTGCTCTATGTTTTTTATGTCTTCTCTTCATCTTTCATGGTGACAATAGCGTCACGTTGATTGATGGCGATTAATATTCAGCCCCTCATGAATAAATGATAGTAGTCCAAAATATCTTGTCATGTCCTGTGAGCAAGGGAAAAGAGTTCTGGCTGTACTGGAAGTAGGAGAGGACTGGCTCCTGGTAATGCAGTGGTTGTGGAAAACACGTCCTGAACGGACAGGCTGTCAGACTGTTTGTCCCCTCGGAGGCTTCTCAGCTCCTTTAGTGAGTCAGTCCTCGCACAGCTGGCAGACAGGATGGAGCGGGGAGACTTTCAAATGGAAACTTGTGTTGTGTGGAGGGGAGAGGGCGGCTCGGCGGATCGGTCGTGACGCTGCAGACTCTGCAGCACTGACTGCAGCTGCAGCAGTGGGACCGGGCCGAGGTGCTCCCACACCCTGAGCTGCTCCACCACCACCTCCACCATCAGAGTGCTGACTCATCACCAGGGCCAGATACAGTACAGCCAGACACATCTGCATAGTTAATGGATGGCCGGAGCAGGGTCGACACTTGATACATCGTGTGTCAGTGTTTGATCCTGGCAGAGGTCTTGATGAAGGATTCCTGCCATTTCGAAATCATTATTTTACTGCTTTACTGGGACTGTAACAGGCTCGACTGCACAATCACTCCTGTACAATATCCACCTTTCTCTGGTTGTAGTGTTAATATTTAATAATATGTTTTATTTATTTATATTTTTACTATATATCCATATCTTCAGTGTCGCTCTATACCACACCGCCTTATTTGAAGCAAACTAGTTATGTGATGAGGAAATGCAAGAAACATCCGAAAAACCACCATGAGAGTGCAAAAAAAAGGTTTTTGCAGTATTTCAGTGTTTTTGACAATTATATGTTTACATTGCCATCTTGTATTGCAGTGGAACACACTTTCTTTTCATCATGTGGGACTAATCAGGGTGTATTTATATTCTTAATCGTATTCTGTCGCATTGAAATAACAATGCAACTAGGGAAACATTTTTATTATAATAAACAAATTATATTAAAGATACCTGTTATATGCTATATTAGTCAGTGGTATTACATTATGGCAATCATGTTTTGTAAGCTATGTTGTTAGTAGCCTTTCTCAGTTCTCTTCAGTTCTCTGTATTGATTTCTATGGACATGTGAATGAAGCTAAATTTAACGTGAATGATTTGGGGTGATCCTCATCTCCAGGTCACTCTGGCCGCCTGGCAGGAGTTTGACAGTCAGCAGGAGGCCGTGCACGAGTTTGTTCACAAGGCCCGGTCCACGATGGAGAGAGACCTGAACTTCAGCAGCCCAGAGAGTCTGGCTGTGGAGCTCGACCAGGCCAGAGTATGCAGTTCACTCCATATGGACATCCAGAACTGAATATGAGCCCAATGGACGGAGTCGCTCATGTGCTGTGTGTCGTAAACAGGTAATGCTGAAGCAGTGTGAAGCAGAGGCGTCGCATATGAACACTTTGCTGAAGAGAGCGACAGAAATCCAGCTCGGACCAAAGAACAAGACTCTGCTCCTACAGCAAGCTCGTGCCCTCAGCGAGCAAGTGGACAAAGTCGAGGCCGGGCTCAAAAAAGAGTAAGTTGATGGATTTTATTTGCATTTTATTTGCTAGATAATTGCTTATTGGTCTTCAAACGCATTGTGGCTTTAGTCTAATTTGATAGTGTGCTGGAAGACTGGAGTTCTCCACAAAAGGCAGATCACCGTCCAAGCACAGTTTCAACTTTGAACCTATTTATCCACCACTCAGTATAGACAATTTGGGATTCATACTGTTGTGTTTCAGCGTCAAGACTCTAGAAGAGATGAAAGCTCAGTGGGACCAGTTTGGAGTTGGATTTGAAACCTTTTCCGTGTGGATAACTGACAAGGAAAAGCAGCTGGAAGCACTGAAATCTTCTGCTCTGCCTCTCGAGGAGCAGATAAAGACACTAAAGGTAGGTTATTATCACATATACAGCTGTTTAACCCACATGAATAGCAATTGCTTGGTGAAGACGTAGAGCTGCGAGGTGTTGATTGAAGCGTTTTTCGTTCAGGCTGTCGGGGCTGAGCTGAAGGAACGAGCCGAGGTTCCTTCACAGCTAGAGACAGATTCTCAGGCGCTGGCACAGTTTGTGTCTTCGGGGGAGGCTGCTCGCATCAAGGCCCGCCTGACCCAGATCGGCAGGTACTGGGAGGAGCTTAAGGAGAGCGTGGAGCAGCTTGACGGACAGCTGGAGGAAAGCTCGTCTCATCAACAGAAGTTCAGAAGCAGCCTGGAGGATGTAAGTCGCTTGATTGATATTTTGACAGAGCCGTTTAGGAAAGACATATATGTATATACAAGTAAGGTTGATCCTCATTCCTTCCCAGGTGGAAGCATCTCTAAGAGAGCTACACTCAAAACTGGAGCAGCCTATCAAATCCTGCACGTCTTCATCGGAAACCTACAAAGCTCTTCAGAACCACATGGTGCGTTGGCTTAGTTTCACTTTTTCACTTAATAGAAGTTGGTTGTTGCTGTCTTCCATCTCGCAGGCTATTCTCTATGGCTCACAGTGTTGTGCTCTCGTTTCCCAGGACGTGTGCCAGAGTTTGGAAAAGCTGAGGGGAACCTTAGTGTCCCTGTCAGCCGGAGCCCGGAGGCTCAGTGACAGAGAACAAGCGGAGAGGACCGTGACGGTGCTCAACACCAGCTACGACCGGTACACGCAGGAGGCGAAGGACAAACAAAGCAGTCTGGAAAACCTGCTCTCTCTCTGGCAAAAGTAAGTAGAGTAAAGTAATCTGTCAGTTTATTAATAACAGCAATTCATTATCGACTTGAAACGATAAGAAATGTTGCTGACCTCAACCAGTGAACTGAATAATTAATCCAGTTCCTACTCTTTGAGATACTGGTGATGCGAACACATTGATCCCTCTCAGGTTCGAGAAACACCGTTCGAACTTTGTTTCCTGCTTGGAGAGGAGCGAGTCTGTGTCCAAACCAGAGAGTCTGTCGGCCGATAAGACCAAGCTCCGCACAGAGCTGCAGGATTTACAGGTACAGCACATGAGTAACTAAACGCACGATGAATAAAATATCACCCCTACCTCTCTACACAATGCCACCTTTCATGGCGTACGTCTGCCCTGCAGGCCCTACACGCTGAGGTCCAGTCCCTCGTGCCTGCTCACGCTGAACTGGCGTCTGTGGGTTCGTCCCTGTGTCCGACTGCACCGGAGGAGCGAGTGAAGCAGCTGAAAGACGAGCTGGAGGCGCTGCAGAGGAGACTGCATCTTCAAAATGAAGTCATCCCTCAAAGGTGTGATACAATAACACGATGTGCAACTTCGCCTCGAATGCAACATTACCGGCAGAGTTCAGCATATTCAGTCGGCGTGAACAACTTAGGTAGTGTCTGGTGACTAGTTATTCACATGCAAATGCAGCACATATAATCCAGTCTGTGCTGGTTTTTCCTCTCCTAGAATCAAAGAGCTGCAGAGTCACCTCTCTCTGGTGGAGCAGTTTGACCAGGCCCTGCTCAAGTTCTCCCAGTGGAGTGAGACGATGCTGTCAAATCTGCACTCGCCGTCTCAGGTCAACATCAACAACCTGCAGGCCTCCACGGCACAAGTCAAGGTAATCACCACTCAGAGTCGATGCTCGTCTGCTTCCTCACGCGCCGTGCAGGGTGCTCCTTCGTGCCAGACTCAATTTGCAATTGATCTTCTTTCAATTTCCTCTGACAGGAGGCTCAGGGGGTGCTGCAGAAGCAGTCCGCCGTCAAACAGAGCTTGGAGCAGCAGACGGAGAAGCTGTGCCAGTTCTGCGAGGCCGGCGACGCCCAGCTCCTCCGCAGCCGAGCGGAGAGCTGTCTGCAGCCCTACCAGGAGGCCCAGCATGTGGCGGAGCTGCAGCTGGAGTGCCTGGAGAGGCTGGAGGCCTTCCTGCAGACCCACGGCGTGGCTGCCGGGGTGCTGCGAGGCCTGAAGCAGACCGTGGAGAGCGCCGGGAGCTGGGACCGGGGCAAAGTGGAGGAGCTGCAGCAGGAGCTGGCCACCATCGTCCCGGACATCAGCCAGCTGGAGACGCTGGCCGTCAACCTGGACAGCAGCCTCTGCAAAGGCCACCTCCACATCGGGGCGGAGGAGGGCACGCGGAAGTCGTGCCGGATGCTGGCCGACTCGCTCAGCGCTGAGCTGGATGCGGTGAGGAACCTGCTCGGCACCAAGCAGAGCGAAGCGGAGGCTCTGGGAGCGCTGTGGACCTCGTTCAGACAGAGGAAAGAGCAGCTGCTCAAAGCTGTGGAGGACATCGAAGAGAAGGCTGATCACCAGAGCTTCAAGGAGCCCACCCTACATGCACTACAGCAGAGGTGACTGGGGCTCTTCTTCCATGTATAGGAAACATGAAAAACATAGATCAAATGGTTATTTGTACCTTCAGTTCATTGCACAGTACATTGATCATAGTTTACTTGCACAGTGGATGTTATTTATAGGATTCTTATATTTTTACAGCTCTAATTTACTGTGTGTTGTGCAGCTGAACTGTAATTTCTCATCCATCTGTCTACTCTTTGTCAGGCTGAGGTTCTTCAATCAGATGGAGGATGAGCTCCAGTCCCACCAGCATGAGGAGCAGTGGCTCAGGGACAAGGGCAACCAGCTGGCCCAGAAAGATGCTGAGCTAGGGGGAGAGGTGCTGAGGGAGATCAGCCTGCTGGAGACCACGTGGGAGGACACCAAGAGACTCATCTCAGAGAGGTAGCGTACAAAAGGTTATTCAGGTCTGTTGTGGTGTTATATTTGTGAACCAAAGATAGCAAACTTCTCTCTTTGACTGACAGGCAGGAGCAGTGCAATGTCCTGGTGGAGCTTATGAGAGAATACCAACTCCTGAAGACGTCCATCAGCAGCATCATTGAGAGCACTGACCCTCTAATCGAACTGAGCCCTGTGCTGAAGGACCATGAGGAAACCAGGAGGTCACTGACCAAGGTCTGGACTTATTGTTGCTTTTCATCAAGGCCGAGTTCCTAATGCATTAGGAGCACATGAATAAGAGATTCTAAAGCATTTATAATGCTTGATACAGTTTATAATCATGTATAACAAGTATACAAACTATTATAAGCGTGGTGATAATGTATTTTAAAGTTGGCATTCATTATGCTTATACCTCAATCAATACCAAAGTGACAAGTGTTACATAATACATTACAACTATCATTACAACTCTAGCCAGTTATAAAGACACAGTTCTTTGACACAGTTCTTCTTTCTAAATGAAGCATTATGAATGCATTATGTCTTATGCATGTGCACCTAATGCATTATAAACCAGACCGTCATACAAAGTGTTACCATTATGGTTTAATCCTTCAATGCATATGCCCTATTTAACTAATGTCGCATGTCTAATTATTGCACTTTGATTGTTATTGCTCCCTCTTCAGCATGAAACAGTGAAGATAGAGATGGCCAGCAAGCAGCATGAACTGGACCAGTTGTCCAGTAAGGGAAAACAACTAGTGGTTGAGCTGAAGAAGATCCCTGACTGTGATGCTCAGATAATGAAAAAGGACATGGATACACTCGTCGATCAGTGGCTTGATGTAAGTAGCTGTGATCCTGACGTGCTATTAAAAGCTTTTAGACAAGAAGAATGGCACTGAAGAGTAAATATTGCTCTTTTGTTGTTTTACTCCTGTGCTCAGGTGTCTGAAAAGATAGACGATAACATTGATCGCCTGAATCAGTGTTTGGCACTGTGGGAAGATGTGCGTAGAATTGGCGAGGACATCGAGAACTGGACAAGCAGCTGGGTGATCGAACTAAACGAGAGCCTGAACAACCTCAATGACAGCCAGAAGGTGTCGGAAAGGCTCTCCATGTTACAGGTGAGAATCCCAACGTTCCAGTAAAACTGTAAAGTCATTTATTCACAGAGAAATATGGTGTTTTCCACAGGAAATACGACCCTCCACTCTGTACTCAGGGGATACAGCAAAGATTTGTTTAGTGTCTCAAAAGAGCAATTAAGAAGGATGTACTGCATGATTTCATTTTGTTTATATATCCACAGGTGGAAATGGGTGAGAAGGAGCAGAAGCTTGAAATCCTGCAGAGCAGAATATCAGAGCTTAAGAAGTGCAGTCAGAATCAGGAGACACCTGCCAAGCTGCAGGTAGCGGCTAAAGACGAGTCTAGCTTTGTCCCCTTCTGTTTTCTGCACACTTTCGCTGCATTTCACACGTATTCTTCTATTCTTCACCAGGTTCTGGAGAACGACCTGCGTAAAAAGATCAGCACGGTTCAGAAGCTGAACGAGCAGGCCAGGGGCAACCTCATGGACTTCTCTTACCAAAGGAAACAGCTGGAAGACTACATCTCGCAGATGTCGGCGTGGCTGAAAAGTATGGAGGATTCTTTCGTTTCCTCTCCCACTGGATCGGATCCTGATGACATCTGCAGAGTGAAGGTGCAACCTCAAGAACAATAACAAACATCTGAGCATTTTGTCATTGGTTTCTGTTTTCACAAAGTCACTTCTGTTTCGTTGAACCTTGTTTTGAAGGACCTCCAGAAAGAGCTTCAAAACCAGCAGGGGAGCATTGACTCCACCAGGGAAAGCCTCAACACCCTGTGTAGGAAATATCCCTCTGAGGAACTGGCTGGCTTGGGTTCAGCTCTCACTGACCTCATCAAGACCTACGAGTCTGTGAACCAGCTCTCCACCAGGACACTGGCATCGCTGCAGAACGGCCTCCAGCAGCAGTTCAATGGTGAGAAACCTCATTTTCTACATCAGAAGCCTCACGTGGTGCTCACTGAATATAAATGGATTGTGTCTGATCTAACAGAGATACTAAAATCTGCCTTTTCAGATCTTGTTCAGGAGTTTCATCACTGGCTTTCAGAGCAGAGGGAGATAGTGAAAGAATGCTCCGACCGATCCGGAGACACTCAAATTGTGGAGCGCAAGCTTCAAAAACTAAAGGTAGGTCTGACACTGGGCCAAAATTGGAATGAATTAGCGAGATGAAAGACTAAGAGAAGCCCTGGCTTTATGGGCAAAATGAAGCTGAACGTGATGTGGGTTTTCTGTCAGGGTGCCATGGATCGCGTGGAGGAGGGTGAGGTGCGTCTCACTCAGGTGTGTGAGGAAGGAGAGAAGCTCTTGCTCCATCTCCCTAAAGCCAGCGCTGGCCAGGTCCAGCAGCACCTGTCCTCCATCCAGCAGGACTGGGACAGCTTTGTGGAGCAGTGCAGACAGAACCAGCAGATCCTGGAGGACAGCGCCTCTCTCATGAAGGGGTGAGAGCCTCACGCAGCCACAAGCCAACCAGTTCTGCTCTCTGTAAGCGAGCAATATGTTAACCCTTTGATGACGTTGCAGCTTTGAGGGCCGCCTCAAGAAGCTCCGCTGGTGGTTGGAGCACATGGAGAAGAGGATGACCACAGATCTGCTAGAGGCCCATCAGCGTGGGCCTGAAAAAGCTGCTCTGGAGCAAGTAGAGGAATACCAGCAGGAGGTTCTCAAAGAAAGGTGCTGAGTCAGCACAGTCTGTGTGTTTACTGTGGACAGAAAAAAATCATCTCACAAATGATCTCCAGTAAAAAAAAAAAAACCTCAAAGAGCTCATTACAGCCTTTTTACATGTTTTCCTTCCTTCCATGCAGGGATTCGTTTGAGCGCTTATGTCAGGAGGGCCAGGCGCTGAATGAAGGCGGCCGAGGCGACGGGAGCGAGACCAGAGTGTCAGCTCAGCTGCAATCACAGCACCAGGCCCTGCTGAGGCGCGTGAGAGAGAGGCTGCGCAGCTGCCAGCTCACTTTACAGGAGCAACAGGCCTTTGAAGAGACCCTGCAGGCTACCTGGACCTGGCTTAATGGGGTCCAGGAGCGCCTGGCTTCGCTCAACAGCACAGTGGGCAATAAAGAGACGCTGGAGAAAAGGCTGGGTCTCGTACAGGTCAGTGAGTAACGCCCTGGTAAACAAATAATGTGCAATTTATTGTTCGTCTGGAAACAGAAATGGTCCTGTTGTTTTCTTATAACTCATCCTTATTGTTTTTTTCTTTTTTTTGAACATCGCAGGATATCTTGCTTATGAAGGGCGAGGGGGAGGTGAAGCTCAACATGACTGTGGGTAAGGGAGAACAGGTCCTGAAGCACAACAGAATGGAGGGGCAGGAGGTCATTTGTTCCCAGCTCCAGAGCCTCAAGGACGCCTGGGCCAATATGTTGATGACATCCATGAGCTGTCACAGGTAAGCCTGCCTCACTCTCTGTGCAGTTGGACTGTTCTAAACAGCCATATGAGGAAATCACAGGGGTGGTCAGGGCAAAACAACTTGGAAAAAATAAAATATCTACACATGAATCAAAATTTGATTAAGATTAAGTTAAATATAATGTAATCAATTCATTATTATCATGGATGCGAAGCCAAGTGTTTTAGTGTTTAATATTGAATGCCTACACCCCCCTCTCATTATTCACAATGGTTCAGTCCAACTCTGACAGCAACTGCAGCATTGCACGTCTGCCAAACTGGACAAACTGTGAGACCTTTTCAAGCGTCTACAACTCAGGCCAACATTCACCTAGAGACGCCATTCAAACTTTAAATTTGAGACATAAGTCTACTGTGTTGATTTAGCATTAAAACTTTTAATACTTTTTATTAATTTTCACTATCACTATTCAACCGTCATGATCACATAGCCACTACTTTCAAACAGCTGCCATCACTGTGGCAACCTTGATGAGCAGTTCCATACAGCTTCTGGAGTAGTAGAGACAGTAGTAGTAATTTTTCACATCTTTTCACACCTGCATCTTCTCAAAGAGGAGGAATTTGCTAGTTGAAGCTCCTAATTGTGTACAAAATGTGACTAAAATCCTGCAGTCGCCTGGAGTGGACAGTGGCTCAGTGGAGCAGCTTCCAGGAGAGTAAAAGCCAGCTGCAGCAGTGGATGGAGTCAGTGGAGCAGGAGCTGGGGATGACTCTGCCGCAGCAGCCAGGCCTCAAAGAGAAGTCGGCTCTGCTCGAGCGCCTCAGGGTCATCCAGGCTGACGTGGATGCTCATGCAGCGGCTCTGTCGCGCCTCATGGACAAAGCAGTGGAGATGTTTGAAAAGACCGGAGACCAGACCTTTGGACCTGAGTCGAGGGCGGAGCTCAATGCACACTTTGCTGATATCTCAGCTGTTGTCAAGGTGATCTAAGTACCATAATGAGTTAAAGAATACTTATGAACAAGGTGCTTTTGGAAAAGATCTAGGACTATAATTTATGTCATAATATTTGCAATGTAAATAATTCACCAATAATAATAACACAACAAATACAAAACAATACTAATAATAATGATTTAAAAAAATCATACATTAATGTCAATTTGCTGGTGTTTACATGGCGTCTGGTGTTCCTCCTCTAAGGGTAAAGTGCAGTCCATGCAAAACATTGTGTCCGAGCATGAGCAGTACCTGGATGCTCTGAGAGACTTCAACGACTGGCTGATCTCAGCAAAAGAGGAACTCCAGCGCTGGTCAGACCTGTCAGGAGACTCAATGTCCATTAAGAGAAAGCTCTCCAAGGTGCAGGTAAGGAGAATGAAGATTTGTATGACTCACGGCCACTTCACATTTGCTTTGAGTGAACAAAACCAACTGAGTGATCTGATTCACTTTGCCATTTTCAGGAGTTGCTCGATTCAAAGCAGCGAGGCAGGGAGAGGCTCAACCGGGTTCAGAGATCTGGCGCAATGGCGAGAGATCACACCGGCTCGGGAGGCTACGAGGCTATGGAGCGTGAGGAAGCAGCCCTCTTGTCATCCTGGGAACAGTGGGAGCGTGGAGCGCTGCAGACACGGGCCAGTCTAGAGACCGCCCTCTCTCAGATAGCCAGCTCCGAGCAAGAGTTCACCAGCCGGTCGGCGCAGCTGGAGCAGGACCTGCGCGACTTCAACCGGCAGCTGCACGACTGGCGTCTGCTGCTATGTCAGGCGGAGGGCAAGAAAGACGGAGAGGAGGCCGTCAAAGGCTGGCAGATAGCGAAGGTAGGCGCGAGACGAGTGCAAATAATCCATTGATTTGAATCGGTGAGCTCATGAATAATGCATGTCACTGTTGATTTAACAGGACACTTTGGAAGATCTCGTTAAAGCCGAGCCCGCATCCGACAGTCTGAAGACTCAACTCAACGATCTGTGCCGATTCTCCAGAGACATGGGCACGCAATCAGAGAGAGTGTCTGCCCTGATCAAAGAATACAACAGGTGAGGATGTTGTCGATGCATTCTTTTTAACCAGTATGGACGATAATGAGAACCATTGATGGATGTGTATGGATGATAATTAGTAGGCGATTGGAAGGACCATAAATGCACCGGTCCCATCTCCAAACTGATAAGTGATAAGTCACATGTTGTATTTTTTGCCCCCCTCCTGACTTGTCTGCAGCCTGAGTCTCCAAGCATCCAAGGAGTGCCAGAGCAAAGAGAAGCTGCTGGAACAAGGGTTTCGCGCAGCTTACAGAGAGTTCCAGCAGTGGCTGGTCAACGCCAAGATCAACACAGCCAAGTGTTTCGACGTGCCTCAGAATGTCAGCGAGGCCTCGTCTAGCTTGCAGAAGATTCAGGTACTCAAACTCCAGAATCACAGATGTGTCGGCACAAGAAAATAACCTATGGTATCGACATAAGTGAATTTGAGATAACTTGTCAATGCTTTACATTAAATACAATTGTTACTATACTGTAGAGCCTTCTGCTATTTCAGGCCACCGTGGAAATCACTTACAGTCATGTGTTTCACACAGCAATCTGTCATGTGTGTTTTCCACCTGTATTCACTGTGGTATGTAGTGGTATGTTGGAGTTTTGTCTGTCTGTGTCCAACACAAATTTGACACAGATAACGTCACATGAGCTAGAAGTCTTTTCACTATATGCTCCCCTGGCCTCTTCTTCTCTCCTGCTCAGGAGTTTCTCAGCGACAGAGAGCAAGGTCAGTCCAAGCTGAACGCCGTGGTTGTGAACGGGGAGCTCGTCTCCAACGTTGCAGCCAAAGACAAAGTGGACGCAGTTCGGGCTAAAATAAACACTGCCAGAGAGGACTGGAAAAACATCATGTCCAATTTGCACAACCGGGAGACAAATCTGCAAGTAAGCACCTGAAAAATGTGTATTTGTTTTCAGCAAACACACGCATTATATGATAATAATATTGTGTTGTTTTTGCTAGAATCTTTTGTCTCAGATGAAAGATTTCGAGGCGAGTGCCGAGCCTCTTCAGGAGTGTCTGAACGCCACAGAGCTGGCCGTCCAGGAGAGCAGCACCAGGCTCCACGACCTCACGGCAAAGAAGCAGGAGCTCCACAAACTCCAGGTACGGCTGGAGCCCTGAGGACCACGCTCATCTTCAAGGCCAACTCACAATCGAGTGCGACCACCCGCTCAGCGCTTGAGCTCCAGTCATTTGCAGAAACTCACCCCTCTGCGAGAGCTACAGACTTGTTATCTCGATGCTATTTATGTAGGAGTCGCAGCCAACAGTGTGTGCTAACCGCCAGTCGCTTCCTTTTTGGATTAGTGCCATCTTTCTGCTCCTCTTCGCTACGCTCACATTTTCTTCTTAACAGCATCCATCATATAGATTTATAACTCGCCTCAGTTGTAAAAGAGTTCCTATTAGAATCTGTTCATTGTGTAAAACTTGTCTCCCAGCTTCCAGGAGGTCTTGATTGCACGTCACGACCATCCAGAGCCAAATATCTCATTCGCTTCTCTTTTTATTTGCCTCGTCGCCATCTCTAACCCTCCTCGGCCTGTGTCTGAATTGACCTGTCTTATGTATGTGTGTGTCAGCTCGCATGCCTCTACGATAACCTGCTTGTGCTCTTCCAGTCTGTGCTTGAGGAGTTAGCCTCTCACGAGATTCAGCTGAACAGGCTGAAAGAGAAGGCCCAGCTGCTGTGGGATGAACACGCGGCCGGCAAGGGTTTTGTGCACCGCGTGTCGCAGCTCTCTGCTCAGTACCTAGCTTTAACCAACCTGACCAAGGTACAGTACTGGCTACGATCTGCCTTTGCACTGGGGGCTTATCTGGGGGTAGAGCTGGAGAGCAGACAGACGCACTAGACTGGATCGAGCTCTGACTTAACGTTATTTTACAGGTGATGAATAACGGAGGTACTAACTCACTGTGATTAAACACTAATTTCTTTCTTTTGTTACTGTAAGTCCTGTACATCGGATATGCAAGCTCATTTCCTTTATGTCTCTGTACTCGAGTCTTCACTTGTGCATATGCATGTGCGTTTATCAGGTCGAGCCTGCTGCGATTTTAGCTCCTAAAATTCGTCGTGCTAATCTTGCGGTTCGGTGCGTCTGTAGGAGAAGGCATCGCGGATCGACCGGATAGTCACTGAGCACCAGCTCTTCTCCCAAGGACTGAAAGAGCTGCAGAACTGGGTGGCCGACACCAGCCACATGCTGCAGACGTACTGCACCCCCACGGCCGACAAAAATGTCCTGGATAGCAGAATGATTAAGCTGGAGGTATGGAGGGACTCAGGGTGTATTCAGACCTGTGGCTCAGTTGCTTTGTTCTGTTTCAAGGGCTGAAAAGACACAGAACAAAGACACATGGGGTGCTGAACGTGAAAATTTGGTTACCAGCTAGTTTTGCCCCACGTTTTAACTGATTCTATCTCAGTTTTCTCATACGTAGCTCATTTGTTTTGTATCATTGTAAAAATGTGTAAATGCAAAAAAAACAAATGTAAGACTAAATATGAAAGTCAAGTCCGAAAGTCAAGTCCGAATTTTACATTTAAACCAAAATATTAAATGTAATATCTCGGTTAGTCTCACTTTAGCCTCACTCTAAACAGATAGATATGTTCTAAATGCCTGCGTGTTGCTGCTCCAGGCGTTGCTGACTGCTCGCCAGGAGAAGGAGATCCAGCTGAAGATGCTCATCACAAGAGGAGAGTCTGTGCAGAGGAACACCTCAGCTGAGGGCGTTCCTGCTGTCCAAAAACAAATACAGGACCTAAAGGACTCCTGGGATGCGCTGCTCTCTGCCTCAATCCAGTGCAAAAGGCAAAATTCTCCAGCATAAGAATGCACTTTGCAAAGGAAAAAGTGTATCTTGAGTAGGTCCAGTGAATGCGTTTTCTAATATGTGTCATTCCCTTTGAAATCCACAGTCAGCTGGAGGGTTCTCTGTCCCAGTGGACCAGCTACCAGGAGGACGTCCGTCAGTTCATGGCCTGGGTGGACCGCGTGGAGGAGAGCCTGGACCCCACAGACAAGCAGTGTCCGGAGATGAGAGATAAAACTGCTAATCTCAGCAAAGCCAAGGTACTGTACTGCAGCTTCCTGAAGTACCAAAAAAGAGACGCTCGAAACGTGTCCGGTCACTGTAACCCGCTCTGTGCTTTCAGTTACTGTATGAGGAAGTGCTGAGCCACAACACGCTGCTCGACACCATCACCGCAAAAAGCGTCAGTATCGCCGAGAACTTTGTCACTCAGCTGGAGCTCCAAGATCTGCAAGAGCGCTACAACACTATCAAAGACAACGCCATGGTAATACAAGCAGAAAGTACCAAAACAAAGAGCTTTTGTTACTGGAAATGTATTACAGCTTTAGTACCAGATCCCATTAATGTTGTGTGGCAGGTTTAAGAGTTACAGAAGTGGGAAGAACACTCCCCCACACCTCTGACTCAGTTTGAGATGCATTTTCTTGTCTTTATGATGTTCTCAGAGGGCGGTAGGAAAAGCAGAGGAGCTGGTGAAAGCCCACCAGGAGTATCAGCGAGGCCTTCACGCGTTTGAGGACTGGCTGGAACAAGAGCAGGAGAAGCTCGGCTGCTACACCCAGCTGGAGGGCGATGTCGACATGCTGGAGGAAACCCTACAAAAGCTGCAGGTCTGTTTCAACAAAGGAATCTCACCGGGGAGGGGGGTGAGACAGTGTGGCCCGCAAGAGAGCTGAAAGTGCTGAATCACGTGTGCAGGAGCTGCAGCTGCACTGCACCGAGGGCCAGGCCCTGCTCAACACCCTGCTGGTGAGCCGGGAGCTGGTCACTCCCTGGGGGCTGCCGCAGATCGAGGACCGGGCGCTGGAGACGTCGCAGCAGGAGTGGAGGCTGTACCAGGCCCGGCTGGCCGACACGCGCGCCCAGCTCAACAGCGCCCTGGCCAAACTGCGGCAGATGGAGCAGAAGTTCCAGCGTCTCGACAGCTGGCTGAAGGGCATGGAGACCAAAGCACAACTGCGGAGCCACCGGAGGTCCGACCGCGCCACCAAAGACGCACAGCTCCAGCTGATTAAGGTTCGTGTTGCATGCTGCTGATTTACAGCTTGTATGGGATTCATTTAATGCAATTTAATGCTGCTGGTCAGTTTGCATTGTAAGCAAAGGGATTTTGTCACACTTGAACATTTTGGAATATCAGTGTGTCTGTGAGGTCTTTATAGTATTTATAGTTGATAAATCACTTTTTGGGAAATGAAGGCCCTTAAAAGGTATTAAAAGTACAATATTATGGTATTAAAAGTCTTTAAAAAGCATATTGGGCTTGAGGATTTGACAGGTCTCTATTGGTCTGCTGTCTCAGAGTTGGCAGGAGGAAGTGCTGGTTTACCAGGAGGAGATGGAAGGCCTCAGTCTCTTGGCTCAGCAGGTTCTGGATGAGACTCACATCAGCAGCCGGATCAGTACCAGAGCCACCAAGATTACAGCCCGCTACCACGTCCTGCTCCTGCAGTTACTGGTACTGCAGAACACACAATCACAGCAACACAAAGCTGCCATTTAATCATGCTTTTCAATAGTGGTTCAGCTCTACTGAGCTTTATTCTTGCATAACTATTTATTTTTCCTTTTTCCTTCATTGCAGGAAACAATTAAGCAGCTCCAGGAGGAGGTGTCCTGCATTGAGGAGGCGCAGAGTGTCTTCAGCACCTTCTCAGACTGGCTCAGCACGGCACAGAACAACTTCAGCACGGTGGCCATCAGCGTCGATGCCGTAGACCGATTTGCCATGGACAGAAAGATGAAAAAACTCGAGGTGCAGCACATGTCCCTCTATATCAGTCTGTGAAGACCGTTGCAGCATAGACCTGTACTATCATTTGCTGTGCAATATGTTCCTTCCAGGCTCTCCAGGCAGACATGGAGCAGGGTCACACCTTTGTGAAAACGATGAGGGAGAAGGCAGAGCAAGCCATGGTGTATCTGGAGGAGCCCGAGGCCGAGCAGCTGCAGGAGGAAGTGGACACCCGCCTCCTCCAGTTGAAGGAACTGATGGAAGCTCTACGCACAGAGCACAGCTCCCTCGAGAAATGCATCTCACTCTCCAAAGACTTTATGGATAAATACAAGGCCCAGTCGCAGTGGATAACAGAAACCAAGAACCTTTTAGCATCCAGTGTAGAGCCTAAAGCTGAACTCTACCAGAAGAAAGCTCAGCTCGCAAAGTACAAGGTAACCTAGCACCGGTTCATGTTGAAAACAAAAGAAGACACATAAAGTGTTTTTATTTTTTATCTGTAATAATTGAATCTCTTGTCGTGTCTGCAGACCATCCAGCAAACAGTGCAGTCGCATGAGTCAGCAGTGAAATCTGTCTTTGAGAAAGGAGAGGCCCTGCTCGACATAGTCCACGACGCTACCATCAGTGACAACATGAAGAAGATGCAGGCCGACTATCAGGACCTCTGCTTGGCAGCCAAGGTATGAGCAAGCCGTGTTAACACTGCTCAGGTGTTGTTTTAGGAAGCCCTTAAACCCACAGATCTTATTCAGGGGTGATGTTTGTGTGCAATTTTAGCTGTTTTCTCCCTCTACGGTTTCATGCATCGAGGTAACAGGCTGTTCACTGTGTTTCAGACGCAGGTGCAGAACCTTGTGGAGTGGGTGAAGGAGCACGAGGACTACAACAGTGAGCTGCAGGAGGTGGAGAAGTGGCTCTTACAGATGTCCAGCAGACTGGTCACCTCAGACTCCATGCAGACCAGCGGCATGGAGATGGCCACTCAGCAGCTCGCCCGACACAAGGTGAACACGACCTTTCTTATAACACTCACAGTTTGCACTGGAGTCTGTTATTTCTGTCGTGATCTGTGTTTTAACAGCCTGGACCTCTTGGTTTCAGGCGGTGATGGAGGAGATCGCCGGTTTCGAGGAGCGCCTGACCAGCTTGAAGCAGAAAGGAGAGGATCTGGTCGCCAGCTGCACAGACCAGGTCCAGGCTAAGATCAGCCAGCAGGTCCAAGCTCACCAACAAGGAACCAGGGACAGCTACTCCGCCATCTGCAGCACCGCCCAGCGTGTGAGTAACATGGATTAATCACAAATCTGTCATCTTTATCCCTAATTAACATTCAGGGAGTCTGCCGGCTCCCAAAAAGTGTTAAATCAACATTGGAAAAATAAAGGCCTTTAAAAAGGGTTAAAACGTCTTTATCTTTTTGTGAGGTATAAAAATTAGTGGTATTCAAGCCCTTTCTGAATAGTCAAACCTGCAAAAGGTTTGATATATTTATCGTGAATAATTGACAGTTAGTATAGATTTAACTGCAAACTACAACTGTTAAGTGAGATATTTTGCTGACTGAAGCTTGAAATGGTGACGAGGTTTTTTTTTACTTGAATAGATATTGACTTGAACTGAACGATCCCTCCAGATGCCCTGAGATAAGAGCTGGTAAGGTCTGACCTCCCTCTGATCTACAGGTGTACCAGAGTCTGGACCGGGAGCTGCAGAAACACGTCAGCCACCAGGACACCCTGCAGCAGTGCCAGACCTGGCTCACCACGGTGCAGCAGGAGCTGCAGCTCAACGACCAGGGCCCGTCCGGCCTGCAGGAAGCACTGAAGCAGGTCGCTGTCACAGCCAGGTTTACCTTCCCTCCTAGGCGGCCGTCATAATGTTATGTCATTGTGATTGATTCATTCATTGTCTTTGGACGCCCAGGTGAAGCACTACAGGGCCCTGCAGGAGCAGGCCAGCACCTACCTGGACCTGGTGTGTTCTGTGTGTGACCTTTCTGACGAGGCTGTGAGAGTGGCAGCAGCTGAGGTCCAGCAAGTCAAACTAACGGTCTGTAGCTGTAATATACGCACATACTATACAGCTGCACAACATTAAGTTTGGTTCCAGGGTGATTCATACTCATTTTAAATACATAATAAAGCAGCAATGAATGACAGATAGCTGACATGAAATGGCCACTAAGGTCAGAGTTGCAACAACTGATCGATTATTGTCTTTTAATCTAATTACCAACTCTTAAAAATAGTAATAATCAGGCAGATTGCCATATAGTGTGATTGTATTTAGTCAGTATGTGTGTGAAAGGATGTGCACTGTATCAATATCATGAAGAAATACAGCCACACACTACAATGTCATATAATGAAAATACAGTATAATGTATAAAATGTGGGCTCTTCTGAATGGATGGCACAGCAAATATTCACAGAGGAAATGTGTGTGCGTGTGCCCTGTGCAGATAGAGGAAAGGATGTCCAGCGCCCAGGAGCTCTCCGAGGGCTGGAGGGAGATCAAGGAACAGAAACAAGACCTGAGCAGCCTGTTCCAGGACATGGAGCAGCAGCTCCTCAGCTTCTCCAGACGACCCGCAGAGCTGGAGACCAAGATAGCTCAGAACATGCTGTCTCAGGCCAAGGTGGGAAACACAAATATCACGGACATTAATGCCTTGAATATGGATATTAAGGGAAGGTTTGTGTGCATATATTCACTACACTGTCAAGGGATAATGATTGATTTTGTTCTAATTATTTGATGTAGTATTTTGAAACAGGTTAGGTAAGGGTTAAACAGAGATTTCCCTGCTTGTTTAGATATCTTTAGACTTACCGTCCCCTATACTGCTTGTTTCTCAGGAATGCAGCCAGCAGCTGCAGTCGAAGCAGAGCGTTCTGACCAAGATGACGGAGACTGTGAGCAGACTGACCGGCGGTCAGGACTCTCCGGAGCACGCCGAGCTGGAGCGTCTGAGCCATTCCTGGCTGGAGCTCTGTCAGCAGGCCAGCAAGCTGCAGGGCCAGAGGGAGGAGGACCTGCAGAGGTCCAGGGAGTACCACGACTGCATCACTGCAGTGGAGGCGCTGTTCGAACAGGTGTCCAAAGAGTGGGACAACCTGGCCAGGTGCGCACACTCAGAATGGAGCAATGCAACTAGGGCTGCACGATGAAGGCGGGGAAAACTATGAATCATCATTTATTTTTCACTCATTTATATGCTTATTGCACTCATGAACCTTTTCAAAAGAAAATGTGGTTTGGAACGTGGATTCCTGTCACTAGATTAGATTAGATGATTTATTCTCACTGCACATGTCACAGGTACAAGGCAACTCAATTCAGATTACATCTAATCAGAATCGGCAAAGCCCTATGTGGGCTGGAGACAGGCACCAGTGGGTAAGAAGATGAGTGTATGAATGAATGACAAACTACATAGCAGTGATAAATCGGAGGTTTGTCATGATAAATAAGGACTATGATATACAAGTGCGTATTGTATACAAGGTGTATGTAGTGGTGTATATTATACAGAATGTAAAGAAAGTGATAGTTGTTGAGATATGAATATGATTTATGCTATGGCATGTACAGGAGTGCAGATAGTAATCCGTCAAAAGTATACAATCTGATTTACAGAATATTGCACAGTATATATTACAATGGTTGGAGTGTTTCCACTATATTCAAGTATATATTTTAAAATGATTTATTGTGCAGCCCTAATTGTAACTCATTAATATCCTGGCAATTGTTTTATTTTCTCAGACATTCCTGACAATTCTTGTGCAATTTTTCTTCTCTTTTTTGACTCTTTGTGTTGAAGGACGGATGCCGAGAGTTCATCTCAGCATTTGGAGGCGTTACGCAAGCTGGCGGTAACTCTGGAAGAGCAGAAGGGGACTCTGGAGGACCTGAAGGAACAGAAGCAAAAAGTCATTCAGAACCTGAACCTGGACGACAAGGAGCTGGTGAAGGAGCAGATCAGCCACTTCGAGCAGCGCTGGTCTCAGATGCAAAACCTCATCGAGAAGAAAATCCAGGACTCGGTGGTGACCCTGGAAGACATGGGCCAGGTGGAGGCGCGTCTGAGGGAGGCTCGGGACTGGGCCGAGGAGCAGCAGCCCGCTCTGTCTGAAGCCATGAAGATGAGTCCTCCTCCGGAGCTGGCTCAGAGCTTCCTCTTCGACCACCTGAGCATCTGCAGCGAGCTGGAGGCCAAGCAGCTCCTCCTGGCTCAGGCCATGGCCGACGCCGACCGGGTCCTGGCCCGGCTGGGCCTCAGCGAGCGCCAGCGTCTGCAGCAGCTCATCTCGGACACTCAGTGCGAGGTGGAGTCTCTGAGCGTGAAGGTGGTGCAGCGTAGGAAACACCTCAGCAAGGCCTTCACCGAGAGGACGCAGTTCCTCATGGCGGTGAACCAGTCCATTTCCTGGGTCCAGCAGAACGAGAAGAAGGCGCAGACGGAGGAGTACATCGCCCTGTTACCCGACGACCTGGCCAAGCAGGTGCGAACGTGCCGGAACATCCAGAGCAGCCTGAAGGCGTACCAGAGCGAGCTGACCTCGCTGTGGTCCCAGGGGAGGGACCTGATGAGGGACGCCAGCGAGGAGGAGAGGAACGAGATCCTCACCAAGCTGCAGGAGCTGCAGAACATCTTCGACAGGACTCTGCATCGATGCGGCCAGAAACTCCAGGAGCTCGAAAAAGTGTTTGTCTCCAGAAAGTATTTCAAGACCGATCTGGAGAAGATTTGCGTGTGGATAAAACAAGCTGACATAGTCACCTTCCCCGAGATCAATCTGATGGTTGGAGACGCCGAATTAGAAGCACAGCTCCTGAAATATCAACATATAATCGAGCAGGCCATCGAATACGAGAACCTCCTCCTCATCGTACAACGAACCGGTCAGGAAATATTGCCCAGTCTGAACGAGGTCGACCACTGCTATTTAGACGAAAAGCTCAACAACCTGCCGCAGCAGTACAACAGCATCTTAGCGTTAGCCAAAGAGAAGCAGGAGAAGATCCAGCAGGCCATCCTCACCAGGAACGAGTACACGTCCTTCATCGACGTCACCCACAAGGCCCTGAAGGAGCTGGAGGAGCAGTTCAACAGCCTGGGCACCCAGCCCGTGGGGCTGCAGACGGAGGAGGTGGTCAGCCTGCAGAGCGACTACAAGGCCATCCAGGCCGACCTGAGCAACCTGGGCCTGGCCGTGAGCGAGCTCAACCAGAAGAAGGAGGGCTTCCGCAGCACGGGCCAGCCGTGGCGGCCAGAGGAGATGACGCAGCTGGTGAGCCTGTACAACGGCCTGAAGAGGCTGATCGAGCAGAAGGTGGAGCACCTGGACGAGACCCTGGAGTCGTTCGAGGACCACAAGGCGATGGCGCTGCAGGTCGACTCCGAGCTGAAGGCGACGAAGGAGCAGCTGGTCAAAGTGAACGCCGAGACGCAGTCGGCCGAGGAGAGGCTGAAGAACTACCACGCCCTGGCCGGGAGCCTCCAGAGCGCCAACTCTCACCTGTCCAGGCTCATGGAGCAGATGGACACGCTGGCGCCCCGGGTGGACCAGGCCGCCCACGACGCCTCCAAGGAGCAGGTGGTGCTGTGGCAGGACGAGCTGCGCTTGCTGCAGGCCGCCGTGGGCGAGCTGATCGAGGAGTGCGAGAACAGGTTCGTCCAGAGCAAGGACTTCGAGACGGAGGTGAAGCGCACGCTGGACTGGCTGCAGCAGGTCCGGGCCGACCTGGGCTGCGCCGTCATCGTGGACGTGAGGGTGGAGAAGGTGCAGGAGGAGATCAGGAAGCAGCAGATCATGCAGGAGGAGGTGCAGTCCAGGCTGAGGATCGTAGCGGCCCTGAGCAGCAGGGAGAAGCAGAAGTACGTCAGCGCCAACGAGCTCGTCCCCGTGCACGTGGACACCAGCCTGGAGGAGATGGCCAAGCTGCAGGCGGACGTTCAGAAAGCCCTGAGCTCCAAACAGGTGGGAAACCAACACAGTTAGCATCAGTACATCAGTACAGACTGCAACCATACATTTAAGGTGTGTTTCCATTAGCCCTAGAAATGTGCCAAACCTGAACATAGCAAAAAAAGCTCTTAAATATCATTGTCACGAGGTGGTTTTGTGGCATTTCAATAGAAAAGTTTATTGCAAAAGTCTAATGGAAACTCTTTTTCTGCTTTTAGATCTCACCGGACATGACATGACGTGTGTGTGTGTATGTGTGTATTTATATAGATAGGTGCTTCTCTACTTCCCTTCAGTTCTTTAGCAACTGAACAGCTGTTAAACTGTTGATTATAGATAACGACCCTATCAGGGCAACTGCAGTAAAAGTCACCCTCATCCTAGAAATATAGAGGTTATAGAAGTATGTATATAATGGAAATGAACTTGATGTAGCGTGAGATATCCTGAAATTCACCTTTATTCTGCTTTTGCTCATGTGTGCAGATCACCCTGGAGGACGCGCTGGTGCTGTGCCAGAAGTACCACTTCAGGATGCAGTCGGCGTGCGAGTGGCTGGAGGACGCCGTGTCCTTCCTGCAGCAGGCCAGCCTGGGCGTGGACGTGGAGAACTACGAGGAGTGTCTCCGGCAGCAGGTGGACATCATGGCCACGGAGCAGGAGTTCCTCATCCACCTGGAGGAGCTGCAGGCGCTGCTGCCCCAGCTGCAGAACCTGGTCAACCCCACGGCCCGAGAGCAGCTCCGGGTCAGCGTGGAGTCGGCCAAGCAGAGGGGAGTGGAGGTCCGGGATCAGCTCCAGTGCCACCAGGACGTGCTGCACAGGTGGACAGAGCAACCAGTCACGCATTAGTTGAAATACACACAGGCTTTAGATATGAATAAATAAACAAATGAGTAAAGGGTCCAGATCTCATTTTCATGCCTTCAGTACCCTTTTTAAGCAATGATAGGTTTTATCATATATTTTATATGTATTTATATGTATTAGAAGTTGGTAATTTTCTCTAAGAAGTTTTTAAAAGGTATTGAATTTACCTTCAGGACATTACTTAATGAGGGTATTTTAAATTGCTAACACGTTGTCTTTTCCTCAGCTGTGTGGCTCAGTGGAAGTCGTACCAGGAGGCTCGGCAGACCGTCATCGAGCTCATGAACGAAGCTGAGAAGAAACTGACCGAATTCTCCACTGCAAAGGCAGCGACCAGCCAGGAGGCTGAGGACAAGCTGTGCACCCACCGGGTAGGAGAGCGGTCACTTTTCTATTCCATGCAGAAACTATTGCAGTGACTATTCTTTGAAAGAAAAAGTCTTTTATTTATCTATCTATCTATCTATCTATCTATCTATCTATCTATCTATCTATCTATCTATCTATCTATCTGTCTGTCTGTCTGTCTGTCTGTCTGTCTGTCTGTCTGTCTGTCTGTCTGTCTGTCTGTCTGTCTGTCTGTCTGTCTGTCTGTCTATCTATCTATCTATCTATATCTGTCTGTCTATCTGTCTATCTATCTATCTATCTATCTATCTATCTATCTATCTATCTATCTATCTATCTATCTATCTATCTGTCTATCTATCTATCTATCTATCTATCTATCTATCTATCCATCTACCTATCTATCTATCTATCTATCTATCTATCTATCTATCTATCTATCTATCTATCTATCTATCTATCTATCTATCTATCTATCTATCTATCTATCTATCTATCTATCTATCTATCTATCTATCTATCTATCTATCTATCTCAGTCCCTTGTGTCACTGGTGACTGGCTTCCAAGAGAAGCTGAGTGGTCTGGAGGAGCAGGCCGCCCAGCTGGAGCTGGTGGGGAGCGATGCCAGCAAGGCCACCATCAGCCGCTCCATGACCACGGTGTGGCAGCGCTGGACCCGGCTGAGGAGCGTCGCCCGAGGACAGGAGAGGGTGCTGGAGGACACGGCACAGGAGTGGAGGACGTTCAGAGAGAAGGTACGCACACAGACTGAGGGATGCAGAGTGTGTGTGTTATAAGGTGATATATTTATATTGAATCTTTTTGAGTTAGAATTGAATTAAACATGTTTTTATTTTCATTTACTTGTTATTACCTATTAGTGAATATTAATGAACTACAATTGTATTATTATTATGATTATTATTATGATTATTATTATGATTATTATTATGATTATTATTATGATTATTATTATGATTATTATTATTATTATTATTATTATTATTATTATTATTATTATTATTATTATTATTATTATTATAGTACACATATATTGTCTTATAACAACAACAGTATTATTGATAATATTAATATACATACTGTACATACATGTTTCTAATAATGCATCATATATTGTATATATGTACATATACATAACACATAATAAACAACTGATATGTTATCAGTGAAATATAATATAACAATAACAATTATTATTACTGTTGTTGTTGATAGACCAGAGAGGAATATGCCACAACAGGGAAAGTTCAGGATGAATGACAGTTCTCTGAATGATGGACTCTGTCCTCCAGATGGTGAAAGTGAGAGCGGTGTGTGACGAGCTCCACAGCCGCTTCCCTGACAGCGCTGTGGAGAAGGCGTCCAAGGCCACCCTGCAGTCTCTGCTGGACCAGCACGACCTGCTGAGCCAGGACCTGGAGCGGGAGCTGTCCTCGCTCATGCTGCTGCGGCAGTACGCTCTCAGCCTGCTGCACGACGTGGAGGTACCGTCCCCCACACACGAGCAGGACGAGCTGCCCGGCCTGAAGGAGATCAGAGCCGTGCAGGACCAAATGGAAAGGTACTGCAGGAAAAAACATTCTACAACTATCCAGAAACTTATTTCGAAATGCGTTCATTCACGTTTTGTTTTTTTGTCCTCAGCCTCCTGACCCAGTCCAGGACCAAACGGGCTCAGACAGCGCAGGAGCTGAGGGACAGGGAGGAAGTGGAGAAGGAACTGAGCGTAGTGAAAGCCTGGATTCAGGAGACCAGAGAGCTTCTCCTCAACCCCACACCAGACATCGATTCCCTGCTGCAGGAGCTCGAGGTACGCCTCACATTCTGGAGTTGGGGAGGCCTCCAAACATCACTGCTTGAAATTACAACTTTTCCTTTTGTTGCCTGTAGGTTGTGCATGGAGATGTGATCAATTACCGTCAGAACGTGGATAAATTAGCCGAGCAGCAGCAGAGCAAGTACCTGGACCTCTACACTATCCTGCCCTCTGAGATCTCCATGCAGCTGGCTGAGGTGTCCCTCGCTCTGGGGGCCATTGAAGATCAGGTACTTGAGAGTTTAGAACCATTGCAGTCCAAGCTCTTAATAAGATAATATTAGTACTTTATTGCTCCCTGAGATTGAAGGTTATGTTAGGTATTATCTGATGAGGATCTCTACAGTTTTTAAAAGCTTCATTTTTGTTACATTTATTTTTTCTTCTAGGTTCTTTCTAAAGAGAGAGAAATTCAGAAAACCAGAGAAATTAAGGAGGACTTCAGCTCTAGGATCCACGACATATCGGAGAAACTCAAAGCAATCTCCGGTAAATTCAAAGAAAAATCTCCCGATGTTGATCATGCCAAAGAGGAGGTCAAGGTAAGATTTGTTATTTCCCCTTCAAGTTGTTATAAGTCTGATGTTGCCAGGGGCTGAAAACTTCAAACTGTGTACCTCAGAGTCTTGCCGAGGACTTGGACGGCTGTGGCCGCACCCTGGCGGAGCTGGACGCTGCGGTGCAGGAGTTTGGCCGTAGGAACCCTCTGCTGGCCAAACAGCTGGGCGACGCCATCAGCAAGCTGTCCGAGACGCACCACCACACCACGCGCCTCGCAGACTGCAGGAACAACTGGCTCAAGAAGGTCCGGCTCTCCCCAGCCAGCCGTGGAGCTGACTTCCTCTGTCGGCTGTGTTGCTTTAACCGCAGTTTCCCTCTCTCCCTGCCTCCTCAGGCCGTCTGCTATCTGGACGAGTATAACGAGATGCTAGACTTCATCGTGAGGTGGTCGGAGAAAGCCAAGAGTCTCATCAGGGCGAACATCATCTGGAACTCCTCTGTGCACCTGCAGGAGCAGATACGCATGTACCAGGTGAGTTTAAGGGTCCAGATCTCATCTTTATGTCTTCTCTGTGCATTTCTTCTATTAAACAAGTCAGAGTCTCTGGCATTAAATATTGTATTTCATGGTGTCAGTGGGGTCTTAAAAGGAATCGAGGTCTTTCCAAATCATTTGATTGCAGTCTGGTGTATTTATGGTGAATAGTTGAGAGTTTCCTATTGTGACTGAAGGTTTATTTAATAAGCTTTGACACTGGTTAGTCTTTGGAGCTGTGGTCCTTCCCTGCTGATCTGAGGTCTGTTGTATGGTTGTGCTCCCTAGATTTTATTGGAAACTATGACTACTAAGATGTGTTGCTGATTACAGCTTGAAATTAGGTCTTAAAGTTTTTTAGAAGAAGTCTTAAAAAGCTATTAAAATGAGGGATTCCTGCAGATACCCTGTGTTTATAGACGTTTACACAAGGATTTTACCCAGACATGTCACCAAGAGGCCGTAACCCTGCATTCCTTTCATTCACCACTTCGTTGCCCTGTGCTCAGGCTGTCCTGCGGGAGTCCCGGGAGCTCCATGGAGACCTGGAATCCATGGCCGAGAAGGTGGAGCTGCTGTCTGAGGTGCTGCAGGTCGAGTCCATGAGCCAGCAGGTCTGCGAGCTCAGCCGACACACCGAGGAGCTGCAGCAGAGCATCAAGATCCGGCTGCAAAGCCTGGAGGATGCAAATAAGGTACAGAGAAACCAAAAAGATTCACTTATCTGACTTCACTGCTCTTTTTTTAACCATAGTCTTATGATACATATGCTGCGTGCTTGTCCACAGAGTATGGAAGCTCTGGAGTATGAAGTCAAGGCCCTACATGTAGCTCTGGAGCAGGTCCAGGCCACACTGACCTCTCCAGAGCTGGCCCGGCAGAGCCTCAAAGAACAGCTGGCCCAGAGACAGGTAGCCACATTTAAATAATCCACCACTCAAGCCATCATCGCTTCCCGTTGACAGTTTCACACAGTACGACCCTCCCTGTGTTTGCAGCGTCTGTTGGCTGATATGGAGAGCTTCAAGCAGCAGGTGCAGGCGGTGCAGCTGTGTCAGAGCGCTCTGAAGGTCCCCGAGGAGGTGATGCCCAACCTGGCCATCTGTCGCACAGCGCTGAGACTGCAGCAAGAGGCCAGTCAGCTGCAGCACGTGGCCATTCAGCAGTGCAACATCCTGCAGGTAGGGGGCGCTGTCTCTGCAGTATAGCGCTGTCATCCCTGCATTCTGTCATAATGTGCAACGCAGGGTGTTTAAAATAATGCAAAGTAATGCCATACAACCTACAAACTATTTCAAAAGACTGTTGAGCAAACGCTAACACCGATGTTTTTATGCAGGAGGCAGTGGTGCAGTACGAGCAGTACGAACAGGAAGTGAGGGACCTCCAGGCGCTGATAGAAGAAGCTCACCGTGTCATTCAGGACCGACCAATCCCCACGAACAACATCCAGGAGCTGCAGGCCCAGATCCTTCACCACGAGGTTCATAACACGCGTCCACTCACTTAGCCTCCATCATGTGTCCTCATCCAAAACAGTTTCTGGACCGGGTTAGGGTTAGGTTCAGGTTCTGGGCCAATGACGGTGCCACTCAGTTTGCAAACCAGTTGGGGACCAGTTGCTTTTTCACTGGTCCAGAGCCACAGCATTACTTCACTGTATGCGTCAGTGATGTCGCTGCTTGCTAGGAGCCCTGGCCTGTTTGAAACAACAGTGGCAAACTTCGTGTTTGTGCTTTTAAATCATCAAATCAAGTGAGAAGACCTAAGTAGACATGTCTGACACAGTCAAATAGCCAAAGAGTAAAATTGTATTTGTATTGTAATTGGGAAGTAGACCTGAAACAGCTAATAGATCAGTCAACTAATAAGAAAGCCAAAAACAGTTTCAACAAGCAATTAGTTCATGTTAGGCACATAAAAAATGCAGAAGTCAAAACTCTCTGATCTCAGCACACTTTTTCACAGTTTTTGCATAATTTAATGCATATATAAACAATTATTTATGATGTAAATGGACCACACCTTCTTCACAAGTTCTCTTGTGTTTGAATAGGAACTGGCCCAGAAGATCAAAGGTTACCAGGAACAAATTGCCTCCCTGAACTCCAAATGCAAGATGCTGGCGGTGAAGGCCAAGCACGCCACCATGCTGCTGACGGTCAGCGACGTGGAGGGCCTTCCTGAGGGCCTGCAGGAGATGGACGAGGACAAGTCCAAGAAGTCCTCCGCCCAAGCCGTCATGGTAAGAGAGGCCGACAGGCCACAGGACGAAGAGTCGCTGATAAAGCTGAGTCTGCATCACCGGCAACGGCCTCGCCTAATTTACTGACAACTCATTCTGCTGTTTCTCGCTTTAGCTTTTAACAGTTACAAAGGTTTTTTTCCCCCCCCAACTCCTTTCCCTTTGACTATATAAACCTTTTAACTTGCTTTTCATGATTACAAACAAAAACAAATATGTGTTTTTAAGCTGTCACGTTTCTCTGAAAAAAACACATAAGGTCCTGATTAATCTCTCCCAACCCATCTTGCACGTGTGCTCTCCTGTTAATGTTTCCTTGCATGGCGTGTCAGATGACAGCCGGCCGCTGTCACACCCTGCTGTCTCCTGTGACTGAGGAGTCTGGAGAGGAGGGCACGAACAGCGAGCTCTCATCGCCTCCTGTCTGTCGCTCTCCCTCTCCCGTCAGTCGCACTGAAGTCACTATGACCAAGGTACCTACCTCCTCTCTACATCTCGCCGGCTTCTTCCTCCACTCCCCTCTGATCAGTCACGCGTTGCTCTCAAGCTTTCTTTTCTAATAATTTTCTCAATTTGTTCTGTAAATTTTCCCCATGTGGGAAGACTAGACCAAACACTCTTAATTGATGAATCGAGGCAGAAACAAAGGGAAGTGTTAAGCCACGTCTTCTCTCTTCTCTGCTCGCACCCGCAACTTCATCACGACTAACAAAATAACTTGGGGCTCGTTTTATCATCCAGGTTCCGACTGATTTTTTTAGATCTCTTGATTGCACTGTTTTGTTTTATCAGGCTGGAAGAGGAACACTCACAAGGGCTCCGATTCAGGAGCTGTACGACCCCACCTTTGAGTCTGTGGCCAACCTGGATGATTTGCAGCGTTCGTGGGAGACATTAAAGAACGTGGTACGTGGTAAATACAGGACATCAGTTTGATTTATTGATCCCTCTGGAAGACAATGTTTTCACATCATCACTAGATTAGAGTTGACCGTCATTAGTCCCACAGTGGAGGAATATCATGATTTTGAATCATCTCCTACAGATCAGCGAGAAGCAGAGGTCTCTGTACGAAGCTCTGGAGAAGCAGCAGCATTACCAGGGATCGCTTCAGTCGATCTCTGCTAAGATGGAGGCTCTGGAGGCCAAGCTGAGCGAGCCTCTGGAGGCCGACAGGAGCCCAGATAGCCACATCAAGGCACATGAGGTGAGTCATTATGGATGGAGAGTGAGCTGTGCTTCTAATATATAGTTAGCACTTAGGGTAATGTCTTCCTATCTTTCAAACCGGGCCAGACAGACAGATCACATGGTGTTAATGGTGCGGTTTTGTGATGCATATGTTTGCGGCTCTTACTGTATATCACTTTGTACTGACAATATCTAAATAAAACAGTGTAACACGTTACACCACTAACTTAAGTGAAGCTCAGATTGAATATGGAATGACTGCTATAATCATTGGGCGTGTTTCTATTACCACAAGCAATGCTCAAAACCTTAATCTCGCACTAAAAACCTGGCAATAGGAATGCCTAAATGTCTAAAAAAACCTCTTGAATATCACAAAAACTTTTTTAGACTCTAATGAGGTGGTTTTTCAGATGTGTCAATAGACAGGTTTAGAGAGGCAATTTATATTTACATTTGACTAGTTCACTTCAATAAGATGGTGTGGTCTGGAAAACCATGGAAATGTAAAATGAGTTTTGTATATACACTATATATGCTTTTATCTCTTAAAAAACTAATGGAAACAGTTATTGTCTCTTACATACGATAAAGAATATTAAACACTGGGCCATATCTCTGGTGTCATCGTCTCCAGGGTCTGATAGAGGAGATCCAGAGTGTGCAGGAGGACATCAACAGGCTGCAGACCAACTTCACCGAGGATCTGGCCTCCAACGCCGTGGACTCGGACGTGGCCGACCAGCTGGCCATGCAGTCGTCCCTGGCCGTGCTGGCAGAGAGGATGGCCACCATTCACATGAAGGCAACGGGGAAACAACAACTCCTGGAGGTCGTCACTGAGCTCCGTTTGATCTCTTCAGTACCACAATGTGCCGTAGAACCTGTCCATGAGGTTTTCAGTGCTGTGCCTCTGCCTCACAGGAGCGCGTCAGTGACCGTCTGGAGGGCCAGCGTCAGGAGGAGGCCATCCACCTGTACCTCAGCAGGGCAGACGACCTGGACCAGTGGCTGATCCGAATGCGCAGCGCTGTGGCCGCCGTCCTTGAGCCGACGCCTCTGGAGGAGGCGGACATGGAGGACCAACTCAGCGAGTGTCAGGTGAGAGAGCTCCTCCCGCTGTCCGTTTAGAGTAATGCACGAAAATGTTTACATTTTAATTACGCTTGATTTGAAAATGAAGTAACTCAGAAAAATACTGTTTACAAAGCCATAAAAGCAGGAAAGTGAGGAAGGGAAGAATTTTATACTGATGCACAGTTGTCTGCCATTGTCTGTGGTGTGCCCATTAATGCGAACTTCCGAGTGGATTATTTACATCCGTGTTATGCTTCAGTCATTTCTTTTACCACATGTGGATCATCCCGGAAGGGGCGCGGACCTTTCCAGTTAGTAAACAAGAGCATTAGTGGTGTTAGAGGGGCCTTCAGATGGCTGGGCTCCTAAGCAACTGCAGCACCGGCCTTAATCAGATTATGCAGATGGCTCCGTGTGCGACAGGGGCCTGTTAGCAGCATAGGGCGGAGCAGTCAGGGGTTGTGGCCTCCAGACGATTAACAGATCCCCATGCCGGGATTGGTGATGGTGACAAAGCTGCGTGGATATCCAAGTAGGGGAATCCTAGAGAAGGGGTGAGGGCGAGAGGCGAGCTACCTGCAGGAGCTATTGATAGCCGAGCTGTCGCAATGCTCAGGGAAAACCAGCCATTCTGCAAACGTTGGAGGAGCATTTGTCTATTGAGCAGCAAGGAGCTACTTCTGAATTTTAGCGTCTGCACGCCTGCTGCAGAGCATGGAGCATGAGGGATTAGCGCTAACATGTTGGCCGGGAGGCGCGGCGGGAGAGGTGGGCCGAGGATGACAGCAGTGGGAGAGATCTCCCTCGTCTCTCCCGGAGCAGGGAGGGCGGTCTGACCCTGACCCCCCCACACGGCCGAGCGAGCGAGGGGTCAGAGGCGTCCAGACACCATGTTCGAGCTGGCCTCTCTCCTGCTGCTGCTGCAGAACATGCTGCTGGAGATCGAGGAGAAGGTGCAGGCGCTGTCCGAGCTGTCCATGCACAGCGACAACCTGCTGCTGGAGGGCCGGGCCGAGACGAGGGAGGAGGCCGAGCAGCTGGCCAGGAAGCTACGCACGCTGAAGGGCGGCCTGCTGGAGCTGCAGAGGATGCTGCAGGACAAGCAGAGCAACATCCAGGTGAGGGGGGGGGGCATGTGCTCCTAATGTTGATGTCCGCCAATTAAGTCTTAACAAGTATGAAAAGTTGATACATCACTTCTGAGGAAATTAAGATCCTTAAAAAGGTTTAAAAAGTTTTGATTATGATTTTGTGAGATTTTAGATTTTGTTGGTATACACACTCTTTGCAAATAGTTTGCAAAAAGAATGGTTATTTATGGTAAATAAATAACTTGTTGCCACTTGTGATTAAAAGTATGTTTTAATGAACTTTGTTTATTTTGCTCTTTGGAGCTTTTTCCTTCCCTGCTGATCTGAGACCTGTTGTATGGTTGTATTCTATAGATTTAATTGCAAACTGTGACTGTATAGTGAGTTAAAGATGTGTTACTGATTACAGCTTGAAATGAGGTCTCAAAGTTTTAATGACATCATTAAGTGCACCGTAACTTTCTCTAGTGCGTTATTATGTGAATCAGGTTTGAATTCCTGGTCCATTCCTCCAGATATTTCCTAATCGTTTGATATTGTCTGGTCCTCCAGGGCTCTTTGCAGGAGCAGGAGGACAGTGAGTCAGACTCCAGCCTGTCTCAGAGTCCCAGTGTGCAGGACTGGCTGGCCCAGGCCCGGACCACACGCTCCCAGCAGCACCAGGACAGCCTGCAGAGACAGAGGGTACAGCACAGTACTGCGTCCATCTACACACTGGGCAGCAGTCTTTAAATCTAATTCAGATTGTTTGACTGGAATAACAGAAAGTTGCAATCACCTATTAATCACTAATCACAATTAACTATTGAGATAAGTACTTTATTAATCCCCAAAGGGAAATGATTGAATTGTATAAGAAATAGTTAACAGCTATTTTTAAATTGCGATTAATCAATTTAGACACTTAAAAACAAGTTGGTTGAAGAAACTTCTGCTCTCAGCTTCTTCAATGAGAATATTTTTGGTTACTTTAGTTCTTTGTGACAGAAAATGTAATATTGTTGAGGCAAAGTTTTGCAAAATCAAATCCTTGTGTCATTCTCATGAAATGAAACATAAAACTCCTTCTCTTCTCTCTTCTCCCATCTGTGTTTGAGATACCTCATTAAATAGCTCGTTAGTGTCACACACAGTGTAATCTAATCATTTCCCCCGTCAGGAGCTGGAGGAGCAGTTGGCAGAGCAGAAGAAGTTGCTCCAGTCCGTTGCCAGCAGAGGAGAGGAGATCCTCATCCAGCAGGCCTCGCCCAGCAGTGCCAGGTACTTTATACACTCTGTGCTGCTGAAATAAAGGCCACTCAGAGCGGGTTATGAACCCAGTGGCAGATTATGAATGGGACACGAGTCGACCCGTGTTTCTGTCCCCCATCGTGCAGCACGACGGAGCCATTTTCACCGGCGGCTCTGGCCGAGAAGGAGTCTCAGGCGGCTCGAGAGCAGATGAGGCAGAGGTGGGAGAGTCTGAGGCTGGAGCTGAAAACCAAGCTGCAGCTTCTGCAGAAAACCCTGGAGCAGGACCACAAACAGCCGGTACAGACCTCATCGTGTTGTTGATGGACGGAGGTGTCGTTATTATTGTCGTTCTCAAGTGTTAAATTCGGGATCTGTTGGGTTTTTTTGTCTTCTCACAGGTCTATTCCAGAGCTTCCCGAGTGTCCACAGCTGGCTCCCTGTTCAAAGGAGAGACGCAGGCCGACAAATCCTCCCTGAAGACCCTGTACGACTGCTTCAGACAGACGATAGAGGACATGACCGCTCAGGTCTGTCAGTTTCTGTGACAGTGCTGTGCATTTTAATCTGTTTTCTTGCAACAAAGTGAAATTTTCCAACATTTTCACATGCAGCCCGGTGGTGGTGGTGAGACACAGGTGCCGCAGATGGAACAGCAGCTCTACGCAGCTGTGTCATCCACCTCCTCCTGGCTGGATGGCGTGGAGAACAACGTCTTCTCTGGCTCAGTGCTGCTGGCTGAAAACGCAGAGACACAGCTGCAAAAGCAGGAGGTACAGTCACTGGTTGAAACCAGCAAATCGCATTAGGTAAAAGTGCTGGATCTCTATGTTTTTAAATGTTTCATGCTGGGGACTTTCTTCTAGACCCTGGAGAACGACGTGAGGCACGTCACAGAGGACGTGAAGCTCAGCCAGGCTCTGTTAGCCGGGTCCTCAGGGTTGAGACAGGAGGACCGAGCCCTGCTAGAGGACAACCTGGACTGCCTGAAGGAGAGACTGGGGGCTCTGGGTTGTGCTCTGGGGCAACGGTGCGACCACATGAGGACCAGAGCACATGAGCTCACCGCCTACCAGGTCTGTTTGATATGTTAGAAGTCTTTACGTAGTTACCACATACAGTATGAGCAGCCTCATAGCTCTGATGATGTACCACAGCTCACGCCTTAATATTGACACTCCGTCTATGGTATCTTCTCTCAAACAGACCGAGTTGCAGCTTCTCCAGACTGCTTTAATTGAAACCAAGTGCCAGATCTTACAGGCCTTAGCTGGAGCCATGGACAGGCCTGCCTCCAAACAGCTGGAGGTAATGCACACAGCCACCAGAGCTAACAGAGTATGAATAAGATAAAGGTTTTTGGATGTTGTTCTTGAAAACTGCTATTACCCTCTCAGGTTATTGCCAATGCTGAAGAGAGCCTGAAAGACTTTGAACAGAGAATCACAGAGCTGAAAACCAGAGGAGCAGCACTGCAGGCAGATCAGATATCAACAAACAAAATACTGAAGCTCCAGGTATCTGCAGCGATTGCTTTCACTCAGGGATGTCCTAGTGTTTGTTACATGCACAGTGTTAGTAAGACTCACAATTCGTAAGGTTGCTGTAGAAATATTATAGATTCATACTAATACGTTCTCCTTACACTGAGCTTGTCATTTTCACCTGCGTCTGAGCCACCATGTTTTAAGAAAATGATTATTTTATAATATGTGGCAGCATCCATATATGTCTCTGCCACCCAGTGACATATTGAAAATAATAATGGAGAGTAGTAAAAATGATCAGTTCCAAAGCAAAAGCCCAGATTGACAACCTGACATGATAAATGATAATGCAGCTATTATGCTTTAATGTTTTTGTTTTTAAAAAACAAGGAATGAAAAGTGTGTAAATTGTGCACAGCGCCCCCTATGGGGCTGAATGAGAATGTTGAAGACGTCCCATGTGTCCGTCCTCAGGATTCCTACGAGGAGCTGGTGATGACGGTGGGTTCGAGGCGCAGCGGGCTGAACCAGAACATGGCCCTGAAGGAGCAGTACGAGCAGGCCCTGCAGGACCTGACCGACCTGGTGGACACGGCCAAAGACAAGATGGCCGCCGACCAGAGGATCATCGCCAGCTCGGTGGAGGAGGTCCAGAACCACCTGGACAAACACAAGGTCCCAACTCGAAGAAATACATGACTCACTAGCCGCCTAAAGGCAACGCAAATGAAGCTGCTCACTGTTTTTTGTGTGTGTGTGTTTTCTAGGAGTTCTTCCAGGGTCTGGAGTCCCACATGATTCTGACCGAAACGTACTTCAGAAAAATCAGCGTTTTGATGCTTCCCAAAGAGAGTCAGGCCCTGGAGGAGACGCTGGCGGAGGCTCAGAGTGTTCTCAAAGAGGCGCACAGTAAAGGCGTCGAGCTGGAGTGCATCCTGGAGGTGAGAGAGGAAAATACATTTTTAATCACCGTTTTGGTTTTGAAAGCACACCCGCAGGAAACTGTGAATTATCCAGCTCTATGTTGCTGTTTAAAGTTACGGTTGTTACTCGGCTTGGAGACCAAAGGAGCTGCTGAGTCTTCATCTTAAAGTTTCTAGCACCTGTCAGCTGCATCTGAAACACTCTGTCGGTCCTCTCCATCAGACCTGGTGCCGCCTGGTGCAGGATTATCAGAGTCTGAACCGTCATCTAGAAACTGTCGAAGGAAGCATCCCGACTGTGGGCCTGGTGGAGGAGAGCGAAGAGAGGCTGATGGACAGAATCTCATTGTATCAGGTACATAGTGGCACTAAAGCAGATTGTTTATGGAATAAAAATGTTTAGTAAGCTCCATATGCCTCTCAATTCTGTTGATATGATACAGAGCGACAGGGCGATCACATACTGTACTATGTGGTTTCCTCTCCAAGATTTCAGGGTCTGTTTCCATCTAACCGCTGCTCTTCCTCCTTCCAGGGTCTGAAGGGGAGGCTGACGGAGCACCAGCACAAGCTCTACCAGGTGCTGGACGAGGGCAAGCACCTCTTGCTGTCGGTGTGCTGTCCCGCCCTGGAAAACCAGCTGGCGCTGCTGGGAGAGCACTGGCTCAACAACACCAGCAAAATCAACAAGGAGCTGCAGCGCCTGGAGGCCATCCTCAAGCACTGGACCAGGTCTGAAGCACGGTCTCACATAGGGAAAAAAACATATGGGGTGTGAAGCAATAGTCGGTTTCTGCTCAGATCTGAACATATACTCTCTGAACTCTCTGCTCTGTGCTTGTGTCGCATTGTTTTCCTGCAGGTATCAGCGGGAGTGTGCAGACCTGACTCAGTGGCTGCAGTCCGCCCTCGAGCGTCTGGAGTTCTGGAACACACAGGCGGTGTTAGTCCCACAGGAGCTGGAAAGCGTCCGAGACCATCTTTCTGCTTTTCTTGTGGGTTTCTTTTCTTTTCTTTTTCAAATCTTTCACCTGCATCGATCCATAGAAACATTTAACACTGTGCAGGTTACTAATTTGTTAGGTATAGCTGAAGAAGGTTATTCTGTTCTCACTCATCTGCATCTTACCTGTCATGCTTATTTGTTATGTAAGAGTGACTACAGTGAAACAGTCAATGCAGAAATGAACCATGCAAACAGTTGCACACATAAAGATGCATATACAGTTAGATCTGCTGCAGAACCTACAGTGGTAATTTGTCTAAATACAGAAATTAATACTTAAATATTATTATTATTGTTATTACTGTTATTATTATAACTTATTGTTATTGCCTGTTATTTGCTTAACGTATTTACTTATTGTTAACTTATCATCATTTACTATTAAGATAAATAAATTAAGTACTTATCTTATCTCTTATCTTATCTTAACTTATAATACAACCGTGGCCAGAGATGGAGCAAGCCAAATTCTGATGCTTTGTATGTGTTTGATACATACTTTTTTATAGATACAAGCATAACTGAGGCATATTTCTGTTTGTTTCAAGTATAACTGTGTTTCAGTTATTTTTTAATGCACTGGCATTGACAAACCGGCTGTGTCATGCGTGCGTCTCAGGAGTTCTCTAAGGAAGTGGAAGGGAAGTCCAGCCTGAAGAGCTCGGTGGTGAGCGAGGGCAACCAGCTGCTGCGCCTGAAGAAGGTGGACACGGTGGTGCTGCGCTCCGACCTGGCTCGCATCGACACCCAGTGGAGCGAGCTGCTCACACGCATCCCGGTGGTCCAGGAGAAGCTGCATCAGGTAGCGTCACATGCAGGCCCGCCCGAGCTTAGCCGCCGGAGAGCAAATAGGATTAGACCTCTCCTCAGCCGCGCTCCGATGCAGACGTTTTGACAGTGTGTCACAGCAGGTGGGGTCTCTCTCTGTGTCTGTGGCTGAGTGTGTTGACATCCTGGTGCGATGGGTGGGGATTTGTTTCCAGATCCAAATGGAGAAGCTGGCCTCCCGGCACGCCATTTCTGAGCTGTTTAACTGGATATCGCTGATGGAGAACGTCATCGGGGAGGATGAGGAAAACCTGAAGAGCGCGGTCGGGTCAAATGTCATTCAGGACTACCTGCAAAAGTACAAGGTAGAGGGAGACCTTTCAGATTCATGGTCATTTTGACAGTTCATAAATCATTTCAAAGCATGACAACATTTCCTGATTTAGAGTGTGCAGATATGTAAAAGCCTCATATGAAACAATGAAAAAGTCTGTTTATCCATATTTTATATCCATAATTTAGCTTGGCTGAGAATGTTTTAATTGTGACTCCGCTGTTCGTTTGTTTTCTTGGTCACAGGGCTTCAGGGTGGATCTGAGCTGTAAGCAGCTGACCGTGGACTTTGTCAACCAGTCGGTGCTGCAGATCAGCGGTCAGGACGTGGAGAGCAAGCGCAGCGACAAGACGGACTTCGCCGAGCGGCTCGGAGCCATGAACCGGCGCTGGCAGATCCTCCAGGGCCGCATCAATGAGAGGGTGAGGCGCTGACGCCGCCTGTGACTCTGGTGCTGCTGGGCCGTCCACTCTCAGGATGTTGCTCTTTAATATGTGTGAATTACCTCCAGATCCAGTTCCTGGAGAACCTTTTGGAGATGTGGCTGGAGTATGAGAGCAGCGTCCAGGCCCTCAAGTCCTGGATGGCAGCTCAGGAAGAAAGGTTGAAGAGGAAACACAGAATAGAGGATCTGACATCTGTGCAGAATGCTCTCAAGGACTGCAAGGTAGACCTCCTCCTCCTCCTCTTTTTGTGTTGATGCCCTTGCTTTGTTGTTTTTTACACCTTTTACTTTAAATTCATAGGAAATGGAAGACCTGTTGAAGGAAAAGGAGAAAGAGCTGGAGAGGGTGGAGGAGCAGGGCTGTGCCCTCGTCCAAAACAAGACCGATGAGGCCTGTGCCATCGTCATGGAGACGCTTCAGGGTGTCAATCACACCTGGGCCAACCTGGACCACTTGGTGAGCTCCTTCCATCTCTCGTCACATGATTAACCATTTAATGTGGTAGCTCAGCTAGACCCATCCTCTCTGTTCTGGCCTCACAGAAGTTACTGAACGTTGTTTTTCTTTTATTTTACCTGCAACAGATCGGACAGCTAAACATCAGCCTGAACTCAGTGCTGGATCAGTGGAGTCTGTACAAGCGGGCTTCAGAGGAGATCAATGGCTACCTGATGGAGGGAAGGTACTCTGTGTCTCGCTTCCGCCTCCTCACGGGCTCCCTGGAGGCTGTTCAGCTGCAGGTTCAGAGTCTGCAGGTATGTTCGGATGAGGAGACATGTAACATGTTAGACCTGAAAGACAAGAAATGAATTCAACAAAAATCTTAAGACAGCAATCTTGTGACGAACACTTTTCTTCCAATTGTAAAGGATTTGCAAGAGGAGCTGGAGAAGCAGGAGAGCAGCCTGAGAAAGTTTGGAGCTGTGACCCACCAGCTGCTGAGGGAGTGTCACCCCTCTGTGTCCGATTCCCTCAACAACGCCCTGAAAGACGTCAACGCAAGGTGACCCGGATCAACTCTTAAATCAAATATCACATTTATTAGTAACGTAGTCGATGCTAACTTCTAACATCCCTGATTGGGCTGGTTTGCTGGCAGATGGACCGGTCTGCTGGAGGAGATCGCGGAGCGTCTGAGGAGCAGCAAAGCGCTGCTGCAGCTGTGGCAGCGCTACAAGGAGCTCTACGAGCAGAGCTGCAGCAGTATCCAGCTGCAGGAGGAGAAAGCAGACCAGCTCCTCAAGCTCGCCTGCAGCAAGGACATCGCCGACGAGGAGGTGTCCGACTGGATCCAGGAGTGCAGCGTGAGTCAGACCTCGGCCAGCTACCTTCACACTGTCACTCAGAGACAAGCAGGTCTCATCTATGACTCCTGGAGTCCAAGTATCAGCCAATAAACAACATAACATGATGAGATACATATAGATACATTGATGTGTAGATGTAGATACATACATGTGATGTATATATCTGCCTCCAAAATAGTGTTTATAAATTGTTTATGACATCTTTTATGACAACTTTTTTGAATGAAAGAAAGAAAGGAAGATTTTTTTTTTGCTCATATTTGTGGGTGCTTTGTCCCAGGAGGTGCTCCGGTCCCACGCTCCTGTCCAGGCCTCCCTGCAGGTCCTCCAGGAGCTGGGAGATCAGCTGAAACAGCAGGTGGACACATCGGCAGCGTCCGCTATCCAGTCGGACCACCTCTCCCTCACCCAGCGGCTGGCTGCCGTGGAGCAGGCGCTCACCAGGCAGCTCATCGCTCTGCAGGTCCACACCGAAAAGATTTACACCACTTGACTGACTCTTTTTGAAGCAGACGGTCTGAATCATGCCACGGATGTTTCTCTCTTCCACCCCGCAGACTGGAGTTCAAGACTACGAGACCTTTAACGATCAGCTGGATTCTCTGGGGAGCTGGATCATCGAAGCTGAGGAGGCTCTGGAGACTCAAGATCCCAACGGCTCCACCAACCTCATCGTCATCCAGGACCGTATGGAGGAGCTCAAGGTGCGTTTGGAACATTGGAGTCAAAACTATCTTTTTTAAGCAGTTTTGCAGGAATTGAAAGTGACATTTCTGTGTTGTCCGCCTACAGAAGCTCATGCTGAAGTTCAGCAGCATGGCTCCAGAGCTGGAGCGTCTTAATGAGCTCGGCTACCGGCTCCCGCTCAACGACACAGAGATCAAACGCATGCAGAACCTCAACAGGAGCTGGTCCACAGCCTCAGCACAGACCACAGAGAGGTTCAGGTATGACTCACAACTCAGGCTGTCTCTGGCGCCTTAATGAGTACTGGTTGATAAATCGATAGTTGGAAAGTTAAGGCCCTTAAAAAATATTAAGAAGATTTGTTGGTATTCAGCCAAATAGTTCAACTGCAAAAAGTCTTGTATTTATAGTGAATCACTGGGTTAGTAATTAAAGAGATACAGAACGGGCACAAAAATAAATGAAAAATGAAGGCCTGTGTATTGCATGTCTAAGCAACAAAATGCCCTTTAATCTGTTTTAATGGGTGTTTGTTTGTCTCTGCAGCAAACTGCAGTCCTTCCTGCTGCAGCAGCAGACCTTCCTGGAGAAGTGTGAGACGTGGATGGAGTTCTTGGTCCAAACAGAAGAAAATCTGGCTGTGGAAATTTCTGGAAACTACCAGAGCTTGATGGAGCAGCAAAAGGCTCATGAGGTTAGAGTCTCTTAAAATGTGCAGTGCCTCACACAGTCGTTTTCAGTTTGGTTTCTTCATCATCAATGTTTTGGGGGTTTTTTTGTTTGTTTTCAGCTGTTCCAGGCGGAGATGTTCAGCCGGCAGCAGATCCTGCACTCCATCATCAGCGACGGGCAGAGGATGTTGGAGCAGGGCCAGGTGGACGACAGGTAGACGCTTGTCTCCGCATCGCGTATTCAAATTATGAAAGGAAAGAAAATGAATCTCCTCCTCACGACCGTTACCTCTCCCTCCCTGCAGAGACGAGTTCAACCTGAAGCTGGCTCTGCTGAGCAACCAGTGGCAGGGCGTGGTGCGGCGGGCCCAGCAGAGGCGCGGCATCATCGACGGCCTGATCCGCCAGTGGCAGCGCTACAGGGAGATGGTGGAGAAGCTGCGCAGGTGGCTGGTGGAGGTCTCCCACCCTGCAGAGGCTCTCCAGGCCGGGACCACAGTGCCTCTGCAGCAGGCCCGCTCCATGCTGGACGCCGTCCAGGTACACTGCAGACACATTTACTCAGTATACTAGCCTAAATGTTGCAATTAAAAAGAAATGGTAATGGAAACATGTAGATGTCGAAAACCTCTCAGATTAAGCATTATAACACTCTCATGGGGTGGTTTTCCACATGTATGTAAATAAATGTTAAATACAAAAGTTGACATTTGACATTTCAGACATTCATTTCATGTGTGAGTTTTAATCCCTCCAAAACAGGCATTTACATATACCTCAGCTGATACTTACATCTTTGCTAGGGTGATGAAGATCCTAACATGGGATAACACATCATGGATCCTAACAAAAGATTAAAGTCTTAATCAGTGAGGGAAACACTGAGGCTGCAAGCTCAACTACTGCAGAGGCCGATCCAGATAGGGTGCAAAGCAAAAAAAACAAACAAACAAAAAAAAAAACGCTGACTCGTTTCTCTCAGTTTGATAAACTGCACCTGCCAGAGTCTGTCCTGGCAGCGGCTGCACAACGAGCCCAGCTCTGGGGCCTGATGTGAGCGACTGTGTGGTGTTTCAGCTGAAGGAGAAGGTGCTGCAGCGTCAGCAGGGCAGCTACATCCTGACGGTGGAGGCCGGCAGACAGCTGCTGCTGTCGGCCGACAGCCGGGCCGAGGTGGCCCTGCAGACCGAGCTCACCGAGATCCAGGAGCGCTGGAAGAACGCCAGCGTCTGCCTGGACGAGCAGAAGAAACAGCTCGCCACCTTGTTGAAGGTAAACCAGGAGACCAGGCCATCCCCGGGGCTCAAGAGTGGATGTCCTTTGTTTTGCTTTTTTTTTTCACATTTTCCATGAAGCAACTTGTGGTTTACATGAACATGAAGTGACAGAACAATCTGTGATTTGGTTGTAACTGTGTGTGTGTAGGACTGGGACAGGTGTGAGAGAGGTATCGGAGGATCTCTGGAGAAGCTTCGAGCCTTCAAACGGCAGCTCTCTCAGCCTCTCCCCGATCACCACGAGGATCTGCAGGCTGAGCAGATGCGCTGCAAGGTACCGTTTAACAAACCTCTGGGTATTCCTCTGTTTTTCTACTGAGTGGAAATGTTACATGCAGTACAGGAAACACGCTGCATTCAACATCACTTTGGAGAATTTCTGCAATAATTCTTTTGAAAATTGTCTGATCTGTTGGGCAGCATTCAGGTTGTTGATTGTTTATATAATATCAGGGACAGTTGCAGGTATCCTTAAGTTGATTTCAACACTTTTATAAGACTTCATAAAGACCAAAATAACTTTTAAGACCTCATTGCCATTTCAAGCTGTAATCAGCAACACATCTTGAACTTGAACATAACACAATATAACAAATCTTCATTTTCCCAAAATTGATTTTGCAACTTTTAATACTTTTTTGGCACCTCAAATATGACTTCTGATTCAATAACAGGACCTGGAGAACACGTTTGACAGCTGGACCGGAGATCTGGCTCATCTGACTGTGCTGCGGGAGTCCGTGTCCTGCTACATCACGGCCGAGGACCTGTCCGTCCTGCAGGAGCGAATCGAGCTGCTGCATCGACAGTGGGACGAGATCTGCCACCAGGTACGTGAAATGCTGCCCGGCTGATCCAGTACTCTGCCATTACTCTGTGAAGAAAGCTACGGCCAGTTTGGAAGGCCTGTAGCTGTCAAAATGTGATCCACCGCCCTCTGCAGTTTCTATGGCGACCACATGGTGATGCTGTTGTAGAACACAAACATTGCTATCATAGTTTCATCAGATACAGATATGATGAGCTCAAGTGTCAGGGGTGCAGCTCAGTATTCAGGTTTGATAGAGGAATTTGATGAGATAAGAGAAGACATGAAGATGTTTAAAATCCATTTCTTGTTTTTTCCTTCACATTCCCTTGCAGATTAGCCTTTGTAATGATCTCTCCCTCTATTGACTTACATGTCATGTATCCTGCAGATATTAAAAAGCAAAGCCTGCTCTCCACAGGAGGTGCTTTGGCACGAAAGCGAAACTTCAAGGCCTTAATTTTTTCAGACCTACTTCCTGTGTTGAGCAGATGAAATGAGCAAACAGGAAACGAACAGAAACAGACGCTCGCTGCATTTGAATGCGCCACGGTGCAGCGATCTCTGCCATCTCGGCTTCCTTGCGACACTCAAACTCCAGTGTCAGAAATGCATTTCGCTCACCGAGTGCATCTCTCTGCCTCCGCAGCTGTCTCTGCGCAGACAGCAGGTGAGCGAGAAGCTCAATGAGTGGACCGTGTTCAGCGACAAGTACAAGGAGCTGTGCGAGTGGCTCACCAACATGGAGAGCAAGGTCTCCCAGAACGGAGACATCAGCATCGAGGAGATGATCGAGAAGCTCCGCAAGGTAAGCACAGCGCGCCCTCACGTCTGTCCCCTGTGCTTCACGCACCCGTCCTCTGCAGCCTCTGAGTTCATCTGCCTTGCCTTGTGCCTCAGGACTACCAGGAGGAGATCACCGTGGCCGAGGAGAACAAGCTGCAGCTGCACCAGCTGGGGGAGCGTCTGGCCCGGGCCAGCCACAAGAGCAAAGCGGCCGAGATCGAGCAGAAGCTCAACAAAGTGAGCGACCGCTGGCAGCACCTCCTGGACCTGATCGGAGCCAGGTGAAACAGCGTCCCGTAATTCAATCCAAAGGGCTCCTCTCTCTGTCACGTTAGGGTTCAATGACGGACTTGAGTGATTTGCGTTGACAGGGTGAAGAAGCTGAGGGAGACTCTGGTGGCCGTGCAGCAGCTGGACAAGAACATGAGCAGCCTCCGCTCCTGGCTGGCCCACATCGAGGCCGAGCTGTCCAAACCCATCGCCTACGACTCCTGCGACTCCCAGGAGATCCAGAGGAAGCTCGACCTGCAGCAGGTAAGGCCACGTCCAACACAGAGTGTAGGATGTCCATCAATACCGCATTATAACCTTTATTACGCTGCTATTCTGGCCCCATGGTAACCTCCAGCAACATCACTAGTTCCTGACCCCAAAATGATGTGAAGCTCTTAGTTGTTTTTTTTAGCCTCCATCACAAAAAGCGCAATCTCTGAAAAAGTGAGAGTGTCTTTTGCAAATCACGTAACAATTCTAAAATTTTGTCCTGCGAGACTCCACTTAAATAGTGGATGGACATCCAAAACATTTTACATTTTCATGGTCTTATTAGATTTTTGAATTAGATCGAGGAAAAGTTAAGTATCACGCCATTTTATTTAAAGTGAGCTAGTCATGTGACCCTCTTACCCACCTTAAAAAGTGTTTTTGTTCTTCATCAGTTAAGGAGAACATCACGTAAACCGGCGCTTTAACCCTTGCATCCTCTTTTTGTTTCCTACTCAATTTTAGTGGTGGGTCAGTCCAGGAGAAAAGATTGTTTCAATAAATATGGACCAAAGTGTAAATGGCCAACAAGTGTTTCGATTACACTTTAGCATTAAACCTCTATATCTGTATACACAAACTTACAGTATGAGAGTGTAACAGTGTTTTTGCAGCCTTTGAAAGCATCTCACATCATCAGTTTTCAACCTCTAAATGTCATATAGCTCTGTTTTATTCTATATATTCGGGCTTTGTGCATTCTGTCCTTACACCCCTCTCTCACCCACACTCCTCCCGCTGTGTGCTCCTCCCGGCTCGTCCAGGAGCTGCAGCGGGACATCGAGAAGCACAGCACGGGCGTGGCCTCGGTGCTGAACCTGTGCGAGGTGCTGCTGCACGACTGCGACGCCTGCGCCACCGACGCGGAGTGCGACTCCATCCAGCAGGCCACGCGCAGCCTGGACCGCCGCTGGAGGAGCATCTGTGCCTTGTCCATGGAGAGGCGACTCAAGTAAGAGCAGACCAGTGCGAGGAACCCGTCTGAACGTCGCTGTGCGGTCACTAACGCCCCCCCCTCTGTCTCAGGATTGAGGAGACGTGGCGCCTGTGGCAGAAGTTCCTGGACGACTTTGCGCGGTTCGAGGAGTGGCTGGCCACTTCGGAGAAGACTGCCGCTCTGCCCAACTCCTCTGGTGTCCTGTACACTGTCGCCAAAGAGGAACTGAAGAAATTTGAGGTATTGTAAAAGAACTCTTGTGTTAGCTTATTAAAAAAGCCCAGAGCTGTTGGAGGGGAAAGACTTGACACGTAAACATAAGACATCGCCATGGTAACCCTGAAAACACTACCACCGGGTGGTTTTCATCCTTGCACTTCCGTTTAGAAGTAGACTTGTAGACAGACAAGTCCCTGGTTTCTTCAAAGATCTTTAAATATATTGATATATACTGAATACATCTGATATGTTTGGGGGATATTGAGGTGATGTGACACGAGTGATGGAGCAGGGTAAAATGTGTTCCACCCTGCTCTAGACAAGACTTGCATGTCTCTATTATTATTATCTTCTTCGATAAGTGATTCCCTAATATTTTATACATTCTGGAGCCTCTGTATCAGGTATCTTTTTTCTTTTTATGAGATGTTGTATGGTTGAAATCAAATATGTATAATTAAAAACACATTTAGACTGTTACTTTTAAGGCTTTGTGTGCCTTTGGCCAAAATAATTTCCCCTACGGTATGACTAGTACTTGTCTTGTTTGTCTTATCTTAAAACAAAAGATGCGCACTCCAACTTTCCATGTTTTGTTTGTACTTTAACGTAGTTAGATGAGAAGTAAAATACACCTGATACTACTGCATTAACCCTAACCCTAACCCTACTTACATTAGTTTTTGAATTAATGAATGTCTGTGTGTGTGAAGGCCTTCCAGAGACAAGTCCACGAAAGCCTAACCCAGCTGGAACTAATCAATAAGCAATACCGCCGCCTGGCCAGAGAAAACCGCACTGATTCGTCCTGTCGTCTGAGGGAAATGGCCCACGATGCCAATCAGCGATGGGACAACCTGCAGAAGAGGGTGGCCTCCATCCTCCGCAGGCTTAAGGTAGCAGCATCACGCCCGGGACCAGCATCCTCCCCGTCCATACCTGAGATCAGCCACTCTGACGGCAGCTTCTTCCCCTCCGCAGCACTTTATTAGTCAGAGAGAGGAGTTTGAGACGGCCAGGGACGCCATCTTGGTGTGGCTGACCGAGATGGACCTGCAGCTGACCAACATCGAGCACTTCTCCGAGTGTGACATCCAAGCCAAGATCAAACAACTCAGGGTACGTTCGCCCCGGTGTTTTCACGTGTTCCAGTTCGGTCGCTCTGATATTCGCCCGCGGGAACAAGACCATTATTGTGGCGAGAGATGGTGCTCACGCATTCTGAATATCAAAATGAATTAAATCAGGTCAGGAAATGAATCTGGAGCAAAAGCCGCAACGTCTATGAAAGAGCGCTGTGTTTTGTTTAGCATGTGAAAGCGAATTGACTTGTTTTTCTCTTCGCCTCTCTTCCGCCCCGCAGTCGTTCCAGCAGGAGATCTCCCTCACCACGGCCAAGATCGAGCACATCTTCCACCAGGGGGAGGCGCTGATAGAGAAGAGCGAGCCCCTGGACGCCGCCGTCATCGAGGAGGAGCTGGAGGAGCTGCAGCGCTACTGCCAGGAGGTGTTCGGCCGAGTGGAGCGCTACTACAAGAAGCTCATCCGGCTCCCAGTAAGACCCGAGGATACCTCCCTCTTAGGATTTATTAAAGGACAAGATAGGACAGGGTCATGGCTGTTCATGTGGAAACTGTGGGACATTGGTTTACAAGCATTTCTACCATTTCTGCACAGATCTGGCACCCTTTAATGTTTATCTGGCATCTACATGAATAACTATGTAGGCTTTACACTGATGGGTTTTCTTGTATTGTCTGCCACGCCCATAAACAACCACGTGACTTCACATTCTTCGATTTTAAGGCTGAAACTTAGCAACTTTTTCCTGAGATGAATCAAGCCGTAACTGGAGAGAAACTGAGGAAGAACCAGGAGCATGTACACTCACATTTCACCAGAAGCTCTTTTGAGTGTAGGCAGTTACTTTGGAAGTGAGGATTGGAGCATTGAATGTTTTGTGTCACACCCCGTATTTTATATCACACTCCATCTGTGAAACTTTTATATGAATCAGAAGGTTATGTTGCTTCTGTACTTTGACTTAAACCCACAGTGTTGTTATTCAGCCAAGCCAAACGATGTGTTTTCGTCCTGGATCTCCTTTAAAGCTCCAACAAGTAACTCCCCTCTCCTGTCCAGCTTGCAGACGATGACACGGAGGTGTCGTTCTCGGACCGGGAGCTGGAGCTGGACGAGCCCGGGGACCTGTCCAGCGTCCCGTGGAACGAGCGTCTGGGGGACGGCTTCCTGTCCCCGCTGCCGTCCTCAGGACGCTCGGCCTCGCTGGCGGCCCAGCTCCGGACCGAGCGCTCGGGCCGGGACACGCCGGCCAGCGTGGACTCCATCCCTCTGGAGTGGGACCACGACTACGACCTGAGCCGCGGCCTGGAGAGCGCCAGCAGGGTCCTGAGAGAGCAGCAGAGCGAGGAGGGAGACTTCCTGCAGAGGCCCGCCTCCGCCCTGTCAGGTGGGTGCAGGACAGCTGTTTCCATCACAGGTTTTAGCCAAATACAAACAACCATTCTGAAGGTGCAACCTGTAGGTGTGTCCATTGAGCACATGAGCTCTCTATACTAGCCTCGTCCCATCGTTTTTGTTAAACCTCGTCCTGTTAGACTCCGACTTTGAGGGATGAGGAAACATTGTTTGGTCTTGGACAGTCTTCTCTGTCTCACAGGCTCTTGGACAGTAATAAAAGTTAATACAATTTTAAAATTGAGGCAAATTATGGGGGAAAAAAAGTAAAAAAGTCTTAATTGTGATTTTATGAGATACTCTGTTTTGTTTTTAATTTCTTTTCGAAGTAGTTTGACTTATAATTGAGAGTCAGAGCATGTAAAAGTATATTTTAAGAAACTTTTTTTAAACCTTTGGTTTAATTTATTCTTTTGAGCTTTGGATCTTTCTGTTTTTCCCCAGCAGATCTGAGGTCTACTGTATGGTTGGACTCTATAGATCTAATTGCCAACTACAACTGTTGATTAGGTTAAACAGGTTTAGGTTAAACAGGTTAGATGGCTGATTACAGCTTGAAATAGCGATCAGCACTCTTTTTTCACACCGTTTTTTTTGGAAAGTCTTAAAGAAGTCTTAAAAAGGTGTTGATAATGACTTAAGGATTCATGCAGACAGAGGGAAAGGAAGGTTAGAAAGGTTCAGTATCACTCCATACTGGGGCACCTTGTCTGAAGCAAACTGGTCATGTGACCCCTGCCCCATGGCAGCTGACCTGTAAATGAGGTAACACGCCTAAACATTAGTTACAGTCAGACTAAAAGCTGTGTCATGAGTTTGCTTTATAAATTGTCCACGTTTAGGGTTGTTCTGACGTCTTCAGAGCTTCCAAGAGAAGTTCTAAGAGATCTGTATCTGCAGACCTGAGGATCCTGAATGACTCATGAGTTCAAAGCAAATTTGTGAAGTAAGAGGAACAAAGACCATGAGGAGCTTCAGAAAGCCATAAAGGAGTCTTAAAGTCCAGATCATTTAGTACGACTAATACAAAAAGAACGACTCTGAGAAGAAACTTGGATCCATTTGTTATGATAATAGTTTTGAAGCTGTGTAGCTCTTCCTTAATCTAGCACAATGGCCGCCTTATGAGATATCCGTTTCACCAAAACATTTTTCTCAGGTCACAGTCAGGTCTCGGCCACGGCTTTAGTCACGCAGATGTGATGAATCTGATTAGAAGCTTTGTCCCGCAATGTATTGTCAAGTGCATTTCCATGTGACTGATGAACTGGAGGTTTTGAAAGCAAAGCAGCAGATGACTCGGTGCTGAATGTGTTGTACTGTACGATGTGTCTTCCAGATGTAGTGATCCCTGAGAGCCCTGAGGCCTTTGTTAAACTAACAGAAAAAACTCTGAGGTCCTCCACCGGTAGGCAACAGCAGACCCCAGCATGCCTCGTGTGTTTGGGGCCAGAATTAACAGCTGCACTCGTAGCGATGACTCTTCACTCTGATAGCCTATTCACCGGCTTGGACTTTGATTTGATTTTTGTTTTTTCCTCTCTTATACACAAGTTTGGGCACAGTCAGTGGCAGCACTTTCTAACACTCGGAGGGATAGGGTCAATTCCATTTTTCTCTCCTCCTCCTCCTCCTCCTCCTCCTCCTCCTCCTTCTCCTTCCTCTTCTTCTACTTCAATCACATGTTCTGCTCTTGTTTCTTGATTAAGGCAGAACAGAAATGGAATTCAGCCTAACCCTTCCTTCTATCTAACCTGGCTTTCTTACTTTGGTTTGCAGTGTGCTGAGTGTGGCTAACCACTTTGATGTGCATTTTTACATATTTTTATGCATGTCACGTTTTTTTATTATTATTATTATTATTATTATTATTATTGTCACAGTGAACAAGTGTGAACTTCCTCCTGCAGGAGGGATGGCAGATTTGTTTCAGTCCACTTATCGCCGGCTCCGTTCACACAGAGACTCGCCACATGAGAAATAAACGTCTTCTTTGAAGCTGCAAGAGAGCGGGTTTTAGGGATACGCAGCATCTGTGGCGCTTCTCTGTCTGAACGGGGGCCTTGTTTCTCTGTGGGTCGTAGCGTAGCCACTGTGATTGAATGTTCAGCCATTACCTGCAGCGCTGACTCGCCACTGTTGTGTCTCCAGGAGAGGCGGCCTCCTCAGACTCACACATTCACCCTCTGGACGCCACGCGCTTCCACCTGCAGCAGACAGACAGCAGCCGCAGCCGCACGCCCACCAGCTCAGAGCTGGACGCCTCCTACATGGGCTACGTATGTGTCAGTCAAAGAAACCAGCCAGAAAATCTGAATTCCTACTGCAAACAGTGGTGCAAAGCCCATCCTGTAGCAAACCATTATATTTGGAGCTGATTCATTGATTACTGTCTGTTACATCCTTGTTTAATCATTATCTGGTTTAGAAAGTAATGGAAAAACTGTAAAAACAGATGTCAAATAAGCAAAGGAGTTTTGTGTTCTATTTTATGAAAACAACACAAGGAATTGACATCATGATGGTGTAAAACTATGACAATATGCATGCGCACACATGAGATGATACGGCATCTGTGCTGTAGATGCGTCTGCTGGGTGAGTGCCGCGGCAGCATCGACACGGTGAAGAGGATGGGCTTCGAGCTGAAGGAGGAGGAAGACACGGTGTCTGGACTGGCTGATCCCAGCAGCTCCGAGTCCCAGACGTCAGGTAACACCCGTCCCCCGTCCCCACGTCCCGTTAAATCCCGCCACGTTATGACATGGATGCGTATGGAAGAGAAACCTTGTGTAAGGACTCCTCTCTCTGCTCCCTGCCACCCAGGAGTGATCGAGCGCTGGGAGCTCCTGCAGGCTCAGGACCTCAGCAAGGAGCTGCGCAGCAAGCAGAGCCAGCAGCAGTGGCAGCAGCTCCACTCGGACCTGAACAACGTGTGGACGTGGCTGGGGGAGACGGGGGAGGAGCTGGAGCAGCAGCGGAGGCTGGACCTCAGCACCGACATCCAGACCATAGAGCAGCGCATCAAGAAGCTCAAAGTGAGAGGCCTGTCCGGGGGCTGATGGCCTGCCTCATCAGAGGGGCTTGATGATTAGAGGGGCTCTAAATGTAAAGAGATGGACAGAGAGATAACAGGGATACATTGGTGTGAGTTGGCACATTAGTCAAAGCTGAGTAGAACTGGTCATTGCAGGCATTACAGCAGGCAGAATAGTAAGATTCTTGTGGTTTTCTCTTGAATTCATATAAGAAAAACTCCATGTTTAGGTCTGATCATTTTCAAATTGAAGTGGGGTTTATAATACTTAACTTCACTGGTTCTTACCTAGATTAAAAAAATGTTTAAAAAAAAAAACTTTTTTTAAGTGTCAGATAATGTTTTGAGGAGCTTTTTTTCAAATTTAGCATTTTTGTTGCAGTGTAGGGCTGGAACTATATTTTTTATTAGCGTCACCATTAGTTGTTTGGTTCATAAAAGAATGCAAAAATGGTGAGATATCAAAGTGAGATAAGGTGTTTTTTTTGTCCTCACCTCGACAACATTCAATTTTCTGTCATAGATGACATAAAATATATTCATATTCAAGAAGCTCAGATCAGAGAATTCGACTTACTTTCTTAAAATCATTCTCCAAAAAATTTCATTCAATAGCATTGTGTAGTATCATAATAGTAGTTGTACTAGTGGATAAGTTTGCTCATGGCTCTGGACGGGGTGCTTGTTCCCAGGAGCTGCAGAAGGCGTACGACAAGCGTAAGGCCATCGTCCTGTCCATCAACCTGTGCAGCACAGAGTTCGTCCAGTCGGACACAGATGAGTCGCGGGAGCTGCAGGCCAAACTGAAGGACATGAACAACCAGTGGGACAAGCTGGGCAGCGCCCTGGAGGAGTGGAGGTCGTCGCTGCAGGACGCTCTCATGCAGTGTCAGGTAGGAGCTGAGCGAGGCCAGCAGGCGCTGTCTCACAGAGCTGAGTGAGAGAGAACGATCTGAAACAGTCTGAGATGGTCTGAATAGATCTGAAACAGTCTCAAATACCCTGAAACAGTCTGAGGGGTCTGAAACGGTCTGAAATGGTCTGAATTGATCTGAAACAATCTTGGTCTGAAGTAGCCTGAATCAATCTGAAATGGTCTGAGACAGTCTGACTAGATCTGAAACTGTCTGAAATGGTCTGAAAGAGTCTTAAACAGTCTGGAAAGGTCTGAAACAATCTCAAACAGTCAGATACAGAATGGTGTGAAACAGTGTGAGCTTCTACTGGATTACTTGACAGGACTTCCACGAGATGAGCCACGGTCTGCTGCTCTGGTTGGAGAACATCGACCGCAGGAGGAACGAGGTGGTTCCCATCGACCCCATCCAGGACAGCGACACCCTCCACGAGCACCACAAAACACTCACGGTACTGCACTGTTTCACTAGTGGAGGAATGAGCAGCTTCCAGGTTTCATCTTTCTTTCTCAACTCAGGATCCATGTGACCTTTTTTTTGTATTTTGATGTATTTAGTTACTTTTGGAGAAAAGATAGTAACTCATATGTGTATTCACTCATTTGTTCAGATCAGTTACATATTGTTATTGACTTACTTCTCCATTTTATTTTTGGCATTAGCTTTTACACCTTATTTTGTCTTTCACACCACCTGCTGTGTTTCCTCATTACAAAGTAATTAGTTTCCAGTTTCAGTTTTCTTTGCATGTCATTTTGTATGTAAAGCACATTGTGCTATACAAATAAACTTTGATCTGATAAATGGAAATGAAACCTCTGGGGGAAAGGGGCACATATCTATGAATAAACCAGTTTTATAATCTATTACTCATTCAACAGCAAATCCGCCAGGAGCTGCTGGACTCGCAGCTCAAAGTGGCCTCGCTCCAGGACATGTCCCTCCAGTTGCTGGTCAACTCTCAGGGCAGCGACTGCCTGGAGGCCAAGGAGAAGGTCCACGTCATCGGGAACCGCCTCAAGCTGCTGCTGAAGGAGGTGACGAGAGACCTCCGGGAGCTGGCCAAGATCCTGGACATCACAAGCAGCCAGCAGGTACGGCTCTGCCGCAACCAGGGCTGCAACTGGCGATTATGGCCGTAGTTCATTCACTGGTTGGTTATTGTCTCAATGAACTGATTCGTTGTTCAGTTTATGAAATGAAAGGTCAAGTTAAGGCTCAAAGACATTCAATTATATCTTTTACAGAGATGAAAGAAACCCTAAAATATGTCTGTTAGTCTGTTAGTTGTCGCAGCTTTCATCCCCTTTGTAACGTTTACACATTTTTATATGTGGTTTTACGGAGCTGTGGAAACAAAGACGGGTGTGTTTTCTGTACGTCTTGTCGTTTCGCTTTGAATTCGCTCAGAGATTAGGAGTTATTACAGCCCAGTGCGTCAGTGGACAAATGTTGTTCATCCAATGTTATCCGTTATGTAACCAGGACGTGCTGAGTTACAGCAGATTGTTTTCATATCAATCTAGCGATGCCGGGGCCGCGTTAGGAAACCGCCCAGACAGCGGCCTCGTCCCTCACCACTGAATGGACGTCCTGTCCGTGAACATAAACACAAAAATGCTAAAGCTGTGGGGTGGAATTGGGCCTGAATCTGAACGCTACTTGCTTAAATGAAATTAGATTAAATTAATGTAATTATTCATCTGTAAACGCCGCCGTGGAGCAGAGTCTGGGTTTTAATGTCAGAGTTCACGTGGGAGCGTTTCAGACTTGGCGTATTTACCCTTACAGTAAGTAGATTTATGGAAGTTTTCGTAAAAGTTTTGATACTAATTGGGGAGAATGAAGCCTTCCGCTTTCATGGGGCGGGCTCGGAGGTTTTGATTTGACTGACGGCGGGCCGCTTGTCTCCCTTCCCTCTGACGTCCCCTCCCACAGGATCTGTCCTCGTGGTCGTCGGCGGACGAGCTGGACACGTCGGGCTCCGTCAGCCCCGTGTCCGGACGCAGCACGCCCAGCCGCCGCCGATCGGTAACGTACACGCCTCCCCGCGCACGCCACTCACTGTACGAGAAGGCCAGGCCGTCCAGCTGTAGCCCTCCCTCCACCCTCCAAACCCCCCCCCCCCCCCCCCCCCCCACCACCACCACCACCACTGCGTGCATACAGTGACCTGTGCCCCAAATGCCCCCATGCAAGGCCATAATCACCCCCGTCATCCCTGAGACCTCTCCTCACACCTCTCCACACCTGCTTCACACTCCTCCTTACTCTCTCGCATGTCCAAGAGCAAAAAAAAGAGAAAAGAAAAGAAAAAAACACCTCCCACCCTGGACTGGCTAACCCCTCCTCCTCTCTAACCTCTTTTATTTCTTCCTTCTTTCTCTCTTACACTCAAATGACTTCTTCTTCTTCTCTGGTTTTCTCTTTCTCTCTTTCCGCACTAAAGAAAAAAGAAAAACTCAGTCCTGCAATTCTTCTCTTTCCCGGTCCCACCAGACTTCCCTTTGATCTCTTTATCACTCTCTAGTTGGTTTGACCCCCCCGACCCCCCCGTCCCTCTAGTAGTGTGACTGGCTCAGTTTACAGAAGAAGCCCCAGGAACTGTTGTTTTAATGACTTTATGCTTTATGTTGCAGGCTCAGATCACTTGTAGATATCAGTCCAAATAAGTATGCCACTGCTGATACTCTGATACTGAATGTGGAACTCATGCATCGTTTTTTATTTTGCACCCGGCTCGTAGCCTGCCGCTCTCCACGCTCGGTTTGTCGCACTCACAAACTGAAGCGCTTCAAAGTTTGCACCTTTGAAACAGCCGGAAAAACACTCTGTTATCACAAAATCTATCACTTCTCACGTATGATTTTGTCGCTGCTCTTCTCTCATTTTTGGGATTTTTCTTTTCATCGGTAGCTTTGTCTTTGATTTGCCTGGACTGAAACATACTTTCTTTCTTTTACTCCCCCCCTCCCTCCTCCTCCTCCTCCTCCTCCTCCTCCTCCTCCTCCTCCTCCTCCCTCCCTCCCTCCCTCCTACCTCCAACCCCCCCCCCTCCCCACCCCACCTGTTCATTGCAAACAGCAACGGGGCAAATGTAGTCTGTCACAGCCTGGACCCTCTGTGAGCAGTCCACACCACAGGTACCTCTCTGTTCGGTTTCTAGCACAACAGAAGATAATGGAACTCATCTTCCCATGATGCACTTGGAGGGCCCATTCACTGCTCTCGCCATCCACCCCTTAAGTCTTAAGCAACAGCTGAGCACAAAGCAAAGATCAGATGTCGAGCCAGATTAGCAGCTCATGACCGTGACTTCCATCATCTTCTGCACGTCTAGACGCTCTGTGTAGGCTTTAGGTGGTCAGGTGATACGCCAGCCTGTACGTACTCGATTAAAAAAACAAAAAAAACACTCCTCTCCGCCAGGCTGCTTAATGCCACTAACCAGAGGACCTCTCTTTCCGTTTCCCCCCACGAGGATTTCTCTACATCTAACCCTCCCTCACTCCTACTGAGCGCGCACACACAGCCTCTCTCTCAAATTGCCGAGCCAGTACAATGTCTGCAATGAACAACGCCAAGGCTGCAGTTTCTCTTTCTCGCCCTCTCTCTCTCCTCCTCAGGCACATTTCTTCTTCTCCTTCTCCTTCTTCTTCTTCTTCTTCTTCTGCTGCTGCTGCTTCTGCTCTCTCACTCACTGTCCACCATACCTCCCCCCTCAGTCTCTCATCCGTGAGTCTCGCCTCCCAGGTCTCCATTTATGAGCTGCTAAAGGGGCACATTTGGTAACGGCACAGGGCAACACACACAGTCACACGCCGCAGAAATAAAGGGCTGTCTGAAGACGAGATCAAAACACCAGAACTGAGGGAAACGAGTGAAATGATCTGTCCATGCAAGCGAGATCATTTCACTTGGCTTTCTTCAAGATTTCTTGAACTAAGATGTGAAGTGTTCGATTTAAGGTGATAGTGTGAAGCTGAACACTTAAAATAAGACATGAACTCTTCACTTAAGACTTAACAGGAAGGTGTGAGGATCATTCCCTCTAACAGACCATGGTGTCTCACCTCTGAGGCTAAAGTAGGACTGTTAGGTTCTTGCTGAGGGCGATGGTGTCTATAAATCAGATTAATACGATGACATTTTGGGGAAATATGACCAGATTGTCTTCCTCGCTCAGAGTCTTTTTTGGAGCCCTCGTGATCTAAAAAGGGAAAGCAGAGGGCTGACCGACTGTCTTCTGGCCCCAACTTCATATTTAATACACATGACTCCAAAGTCAATTGTCTCATCTAGTTCTCGGCACAGCGAGGAATCAAACTGACCTATTTCCCCAACTGTTCCTTCTCAGAGAAGCTCTACTGGAAGAGTCTGTTTCTAATGGCTATGCTCCTCTTGCCTCGGCATGCTTTGCATTTTCCAACGGGACACGAACTGCAAACGAGTCCTTTACCAAAGACACCCGATGACATATGAACTTGCAGCATGCCTTTCGTCTGCTCGTCTTAACTCCCTCTGCAAAGGAATGCGAGCTTACGTCTGAAATGTAAATGTTCAGCTCAGGACTGTATGCAGTACGAATGCCTGGAGAACTGTTTTGTGATTTTTTTTTTTCTGTGACTGTCTGTAAAAACTGTGTTCCTCCTCCCGGTCTCAGTCAGCATGTAGACCACGCTCAACCCCTGACTCCACTAAAACAGTTCCAGTGCTTGGTTCTGGTCCAGTCCTGAAAACCAGTTGCTTTTCCACTGCTCAAGAGCCACGTCATTCTGTCACTGTGTAAACCTGGAAAGAAGACTTGTTGTTCTCGTTGGTCCCAGTAGCCCCGCCCCCAGTGTCCAAAGTGGCTGTGGTACAGATATCTTGGAACGACAAAGTTTCCTAAGTCCTAAGTGAAATAAAACACTGGAACAGCACCTAAGAGTAAAAATCTGCCCAGACCTCTTAGAGAATCAGTCCATGTCACGCAACAATGCAGAACTGCACTGTCACTGGTAAAACATCGATCAAAATGCAATTTTTAATGCCAAAATAAGTTAAAACATTACTAAATATATCATGTAAATTAATGTCTGTGAAAGTTCACATTAATCTAAATGGAATATTATAGAAATACATGCGATTAATTAAATATTAATCAATAACTAGTTATTGTTGTTATGTTGTTATTATTATTACATTTACTATTTGATATAATTTAAAATATAATTGTATATGTTTATACATACAACTATATATTAATATTATTTTATTAGTTTAGCTATTATATATTTGTTCTAATATACTATAATTTATAGAAGAGTAGACTTTTTAAAGATGGAGAGTTTTCACCTTGGAAATTCCTAGTTCTGGTTTTCCCGGGACACAAAGTTCCTCCTGGCCCAGCAAAGCAGTGGTGCTACTCTGGAACCAGATTCTCCCAACGGTTCCAAAACTGACACACTCGCCCAGAACCAACACTGGAACCGCGTCAGTGGAAAAGGGAGGTGAAGCGTGTGAGGCTCTCTCCCAACCAAAACTTTGGACCCCCCCCCCCACACATTGTCGAACCCCCAGAGATCTTATTTGGATTGAAACATCGGGCAGCACCTAAACGGAGAAGCATATAGAGATAAGGGATATTAGATTACAGAGCTGTTCGAGTGGAGCTCGTTAGCCTGTCGTCTATTGAGTTAGACTAATGCGATTTGCCAGTTATTTTTGCTGAGTTTATTTTCGTGAGCAGCATAATAAAAGCCATTCGCTCCGGGTCAGAGATTCAGCGGAGCGAGAGCGGGCTGCCGCACGCCGTCATTGATCCCTGCCTGTGCTGCTGTGTGTGTGTGTGTGCGTGTGCGTGCGTGCATGTGTGTGAGCAGGTCTCTCGACGCTGGATCCGCTTCCTGCCGTTCTGACGGCGAGGCCACGCCCCCTCGCAGCTTCCTGCGGCGCGTCCTGTGGGTGGCGCTGCCCCTGCAGCTCCTCCTCCTCCTCCTGGTGGTCTTCGCCTTCCTCCTGCCGCTGTCCGAGGAGGACTACTGCTCGCAGTCCAACAACTTCGCCCACTCCTTCTACCCCATGCTCAGCTACACCAACGGGCCCCCGCCCGTGTAGGCGGCCCGCCCAGCATCCCGGGCCACGCCCACCACCAAGCCCATCTCATCCGTCTCTGAACGAAAAGACAACAAAACAGCACAACAGAAACAACAGAAACAGCTGCCATCCACAGTTAGGGTCTCCATCCATGTGTAGCACGTAGGATCGAAGCGTCCCTGCGGCCTCTTTGGTTTGTAGCAGAGACTGAAGAAGAAACTGGTGAAGCGAAGGATCGATAAATGTCGCGCTTCTCTCCGAGGAGACCTGGTCAGCGGATCGCACCAAAGTTAAAAAAAAAAAAAATGCTGAAATTTTAGCCTGTGAATTTGCTCGTGAACGCAAAAACAAAAAAAGAGTTGTTTAAGAAAAGCGAAACAAAGGAGCAAAAAAAAACACACGTTAACATATCTGACATTGCAATTATTTTTTTACCTGTATTTTTGGCATGCAGTGCTGATATTTGCTTTTATTTACTCACATCCGTCATTGTGTCTGTGGCAAGCGGTCCATTTTTAACTCGGATAGCATTGAACCGTGTGAGATTCATTTTGAAACGGTGTGTTTTAATATCAAAGCCAAGAGTTTAACCTGTACCATCCTCCATCCATGGTCTTTATACATTATGCCGTTTTATTTTTTAAGCAGAACATGAAATACGACTTTATGACTGAGAATTATGACATATAGAACTATTGTATATTTTGTATGACCGTCGGTTCAGTATCAAATGTATAACAGTCTCGAATTATGTAACATGTGTATATAATGGTAAGAAATTAATATGAAGAAATGTATGTATATGCGACCATCAGAAACAATGAATGCCAAATCCTCATTTTGATATTTGTTGTATTTTTTACTCTTTTTTTGCACTTTCTTTCTACACCGTCAACATCATCAACACAGAAAACATGTTTTTCCAGATAATTTCATACATTCTTTGGATCACAATAAGTGCATTTTGGCCTGAGTAGAAAGTGTAAATCTTGGCTTCATGCAGTTGGACCTGCATCCTCCGGGCAGACAGACCTGGAGCGGGACAGATCCGAGGAGTCGGGAAGGTCCTGGATGTGGTGGAGGTGAGGGGAGTGGCGGTGGGCGGGACAGTGCCAGGATGTGTGAGCGTGATGGAGGCGGAGGTGAGGGTGGTGAAGGAGCGTCTCCAGCAGTTTGATGATTTCATTATTTGGCGGAGATGGGGCGGTGGGATCCAGCCCCAACATCTGGGAAACCACCATCCGGAAATCCAACAGCTGGACCAAGGAGAGAAAGAGTACGGTCACATCGCGTGACCCCGTTTCAGCCTAAAATGGTTTATTTTAAAACTTTTCAGCCACTTGCGGGCAGAAAAAACTGTTTGTCATAGGGTTAAATTTGCAGCTAATCAGGGCCTCTAACCCGAAACTGTAATTCATTTCAGGTCAGGAAAATTCTTTTACACATCTTATACACTTTCACATCATCCTCCAGTAGCAAACTGTCAGTTGTCTCTACTCCCAGTCATAGGTTTTTCTAATTTTCCCCCAAAATCATACAAAATGTGTTTAAGATTGTCTCTTGAGATGCAGCATCTCATTTCTTAGGGGTTACCAAGTTTGGACTTAAGCTCGGCATTGTATATTTGAAATATCCTAATATTTTATGTTGACCTGAAAATCACTCATTTTTAATGTGAAACATGAGTGTAACTTGAATTAAGTAAACACTGTCAGCACCTTTCATTTTACAGTAAATCATGATTTACTGCAGATGTCACTAGATGTGATTGGGAGCTTTTTAGAAACTCTTCAGAAACAACTCTTTTCGTGTCCAGGTGTCAAAAGGACTTCACAACGTGTTTCCATTCCTCCTGGTTCCTACTGTACCTCTCTCTCCCTGTCCGTCAGCTGCTCCAGGCTCTGCCTGAGGCTGCTGAGCTCTTCCTGCTCCTCCCTGCTCCTCCTCTCCCGGCTCTGCAGCTCTGAGCTGGTCGTGCTCAGCTTCTTCTCCGCCTTGGCCTTCCCCTCCACCAGCTGCTCCAGCCTCTTCTGCTGCTCCTGCAGACTCTGACTCTGTTCGCTGACTTTCAGCTTGGCACGTCAGACACAGCTGTTACTCTCTTCGCTACACTGACACAGGGTAGGTTATGCGGTGTAAATGTCTCTGGGCTGACTGCGGGTCTGGAGACCTCTGCCCTCTACCTTAAGTTCGGAGGTGATGCCCAGCTGGGCCCTGAGCTCAGTGTTGGAGAGCCTCGCGGCCTTCAGCTCCGCCTGCAGACGCTCCACCTTCTTCTGGAGCCTCCTGGCCTCCGCGCGGGCATCGTCTCGCTCCACGGCCAGCGCTGATCTGCTCCTCTTCTCCTCCTCCAGCTCTGACAGCTTGTTCCTCAGGAGCTGGATGTGGAGCCCTTTGCTCTCCAGCTGCTCTTTGTGTGACTTCACCTGTCGGCCAGATAAATATGATACCCTGACGGGTCATTGTTCTCCCTGACGATTGTCATTATTATCCATGGAGACTTACCTTTCGCTGTAGGCTGTAGGTCAGACTTTTGCTCTCCGCCAGAGCAGACGCCTCCTGACTGACAAGCTGCTCCACACGAGACAGGATGAGTTTCATCCTCATGTCGAAGCCCAGGTCCACGGCGATGCTGTCCACCTTCATCGTCTCTGACAGCTGCTCCAGGAACTCCTCATACTGTCAAGAGTAGAGAAGTTCTGGAAATAGAGGACTGGATTGGCAGAATACAAAATGTATATTTGACAATAACCTTTTTGGAAGATTGGAATTGAACAAAGTAAGATTGTGGAAAATCTTCATTTGATATAAAGCTGTAATATGGGAGCCCATTAATTAAGGGTTTTCAATGATGGTTGTTACTACATTTTCAGATTTTTGTTTAAGTTTCAAATGAAAGAAGTGACAGAAAGCTTAATTTAGCATTCTTTAACAATGCATTAATAGAAAAAGATTGAAAAACTGAAGAACATAGATATTAAGTCACACATTAAAGATATGTATTGGGTTATTATGTAAATCAAATTCCCTGGCGTCTTTCCCTCGGCCGCTACACCTCCACCCACATGCTGGTGGCTGTGCCTCAGCCCGTCACGCTGCAGCTCTGCTGCCATCAGATCGGCCTCCAGCCCTCGCAGTCGCTCCGTCACGTCCTGGACCTGCTGCTCGGCCAGCTGAGCTCTCTGCAGCTCCTCGGAGACCAGATCCAGCTGAGCCTCCACCTCTGACACAGACCGCATCTGAACCGATGGAGTCAGAGCACAAAGTGTTTATTTACTAGAGCTCCTCTGTCAGGACACACAGGATTAAACCACTCAGGTCGGAGTCCATGATGAGGTATGTGTAATCTAATACCATAATATATATTTGTAAAGAATGAGATGTAATAGCACATGCCTTTATTTGTTCCACAATGGGGAATTTCAAGAGTAATTTTGAATTTCAGCTACAAGAACTCACATTTTCAGGTATATTGAGGTATAAAAACTTCCAAAAAATTATGTAAATAAAAGTGAATTTAATCCCTTATAGTACACACAGCAGGCAAAGTCTGGTTTCCTTATTAAAATTCCCTTTAATTGCTGATAATTTACTTTAAATACCTAATAATGTACTACTAAAAGCATGCATTTCAGATGTACTGTGAGTTGGATTTTGTACCTAAAACACATATTGATGGAAATCTGTCTGGTGAACTTTAACAGACATTTGTAATTTATGCTTTTTAAGTAACTGTCAGATAGTCACTTGAATTATATCTGTATTTCCTTTTGGCATGTTACAGCATGTTACAACTGGAATTCAGGTCCAGCTGTGCAGGTTTCTACATCTTATCTCTGATTCCTCACCTTGTTGCAGAGGTCGTCCACCCTGTGTAGAACATCTCTCTCAGTGGGCTGGATAACACTCTCAGACTCCCTCTGCAGCAGGTCGCACACCTTTTCCAGGAACGTCTGGAGTTTCCCCTCAGCCGCCTGAGTCTCTGCTTGTCCAGCCTGCAGCCTCCTCTGCAGCTCCTCCACCTGCTTCTCCAAACACTGCGACTCTCTCCGAGCCGCCTCTATCACTCTCCTACCGGCCTCCAGTCTCTCCAGCAGGGTTTCCTTCTCCAGCTCCACACTCTTCCTGCCCACCACCAGACCGTCCAGCTCCTGGAGGGGATGGGAAGTACCACAGAGGAGCACAACATGCTGTGATGCCTCGAAATCTATGACTCCAATATTGTGAAATTGTGTCTTTTCAACAGCATGTGAGGCCATGGGGTCAAGGAGGCTTCTAACTCTAGGGCTTTGATTTTATCAACATGGTTGCAATTTTATAGACTGACTCCTGTATACATACTGACACTAATTGAATTTCACTATTGAATTACTTAATCAAGAGAAGAATCACTACCTGCCCATCACAATTATATCCACTATCCTGTGGAGGCCGTTTATGCATTGAGAGACTTGCATGATTCAATCTCAGATGAGCACTTTCATCATAATAACAAAGAGCCCCCCTTTTTCTCTCTTGACAAAATTTGCTCAGTGGTATCATTGTCATCTAACTGCATTAAAAGCTTAAAGTTGAAACGCTGTGTAAATACCACTTTGAGTGAGTCCAGGGCTGCAGCTGAGCTGGCAGTCCTCCTCCTCTCCCTGTCCAGCTCGGCCACCAGCCTGAGTACCGTCTCTCTGCTGCCTTTACACTCCAGCTCGCAGGACCTCACGCTCTCCTCCAGGACTGCGATTCTCATCCTCAGCCTCTCCCGCTCATGACACTGCTCCACCTGCTCATCAGAAATTAGTCAGCGTAAAAAGTCACCATAGAGCCCACAGAGGGTTGGAGGTCTTAATATTTAGATGCAAAACATTGAAACTTGGATAAGAACATGTCAACAGACTAGATAGGTAGACAGACAGACAGACAGACAGACAGACAGACAGACAGACAGACAGACAGACAGACAGACAGACAGACAGACAGACAGACAGACAGACAGACAGACAGACAGACAGACAGATAGATAGATAGATAGATAGATAGATAGATAGATAGATAGATAGATAGATAGATAGATAGATAGACACATACATACATACATACATACATACATACATACATACATACATACATACATACATACATACATACATACATACATACATACATACATTGATAGTTTGAAACTTTATTAATTTCTTAGAGGAAAAGGTTTAAACAAAGCAATGTTTTCTGGTGTGTTAACATACCTCATCGGAGTTTTCCATAACTTCTATAGAAGTGTAATAATACGAGTGTGTGTTGCAGGGGAAGTGAACACACTCTGTTGTCAGTGATCTCCAGGCAACACCAAACACAGGCTGAACAGGCGCCACCAGAGGGGGCACTGTAGCCGAAAAATGTCTGACATTCAGAGACTTTGTAGATAAAGAATAAAGAGACTCGTGTGTAAATTAAATTGTATCTATTAATTGTGGAATATTTGATACATTTTATATATTTTACATGTTAAACTATTGCGTGAAATAACGAAAGGAGCAAAGGAAGATAAATGTTGTAATTGCATGTGAAGGTCAACAAGAACATTTCTTTTGCCCTGAGTAATGACTTATAGGTATACTGAGCTTAAGCTGAATACAGCTTCTTAACAAGGTATATATCATATAAATATATTTTGATGAGTCACGAAAAACTTCAATAGTAGCGAATTTTATGCGAGACAACAACAAATTTGACCGAAATAAACACGATCGCCAAGATCACTATCTTGGAGACATATAACTCAGGAGTACTTCGCCGCATAATAAGCCTTTTTTTCCAAATTATGTCAATATCTGCCTGTTAGTGGAACCAGCAACCTCCAGGTTAGCGCACTTAATCACCTGCCAGTCTAAGATCGGGGATCAACTGACGCTTGGTGTTACGTCATGTCAACCAGGAAGCGGATGGCAATAAAAAACTTTATTAGCACACAACAAACACGCCTCCTGGCTCTGTCATTCCAGGTGACCTGCAGTAATGTGGAGTCTATCGATCACAGTTTGGGAAATAACCAGCAGCTTTGACGGACATTTGCTGACGCTACGGGTACCAGCGAGTGTGTTCAACGCGGCCGTTGAGCCGGTAAGTGAACCGGCTGATAGCCGTTAGCACTGCCGCACGTTAGAGTCCCAGCTGCAATGTGAACTGGCACCATGTGCAGTGTCCTGGGTGTGTTTCATATGCATTGTATAAGTAACTAAATGCACTCAAGGTCAGGCGGATTTGGGCTCCGGGCTGGGGCTTTAAGTGGTTTTAAATGAGAGATTTTAATGAATGAACGTGTGTTAATAGCTACAACTGTGCACCTGTGTCCACAGTAAAGATGCTGCTCAGGACGTTGTGGTCCAGACTGGGAGCTGGAAACAGGAGACCAGTCCTCTCCAGTGTGCCTGCCTGTCTCTCCCATTGTGTCCAGTACAAACCCAGGGCTGACTCCTGGACCCTCTCCAGGACTGTCTGTCTCCTCCAGCAGCAGCAGGTGGATGTTAGATATGCTCTTCCAGCTCTGGGAGGATTTAAAAACACTCTGTTATCCCACCCTGGGACACTTGCAAACAGTGGGGATGGACAGAAGCGATACAAATCGACTGACATAGTGAAGGCGATGCTGAAACCGGCTTTGAAACCTGCAGCGACCCCTGCAAAGAGAGCCCCCAAAGGGCCCAGAACCAAGCAGCCCTCCAGGACCAACCAGCCCTCCCAGAAGGAGGACGAGGTGAGTCAGCCAGTCATCTGAAGAGGGAATGAATGAATGAGGGAATGATCAGTGCTGGCATGTGTCTGTTTCTCTGATTAACTCACATCTGTGCCTCCTCTAAGGACCTGATGCACTGCATCGCCTTTGCCACAGCAGACCAGTATCACCTGCCGACGCTTTGCCACGACTTGAAAAACAACGGCTTCCAGGAGATAGATTTACCCAGAGGTGCCACCCGGAACGATCCACATATTCCTCAACCTTCTCTCAGAAGTTGTGAGAAGAACAATTTGGAACCTGTTGTTTGCCTTGCTGTCATTTCAGATGCCTCAAATGTGTTGGTGATAAACACAGACCTGACTGCAAAACCTGACGATGACGCCTTAATGTTCTTCTTCAGGTAATATTGAATGGATCTCATATGGTGCTTATATAAACACTGTGTACTGTATGTGGTGAGTCCGGGACGCAGCTATTAACCCTGTGAGTGTCACATCCTCGTCATGGAGTGGATGTGAGGCGTCGTCCAAGATAATCCGTAACTTGGACGGCGTCCTCGCCTCGGTCCATAACTCCCAGCAGGTCCAGTCCCATCCCACGGCATCACTGGCCTTCCGGGTTAGTCCGCTGAGCCTGTTAGCGTCTGCCATCGTCAAAAGTGTCCGAGCATGAACCAGGCTTGACTGCTTCCACTGAGTTCATGTTAGATAATGAGATTAAAGCTTTAATGTGAAGGAAATTAAACCAATGAAGATACACAGAGATATCTACAGTATATACAGTTACTGGTTTGTTAGCGTGTGGTAAATGTGTTATTTTGTCCGTTCTTGGACTTTTCCTACTCTGTCATTTCAGGGAAGGCTCGGTGGTCTTCTGGAACGTGGAAGAGAAAACGGTAACGAAAACACGCGTTTAAAACGCATAAAAGTTCACATAATTTGCAATTCTTCTCTCCTCTGGGGTAATTGGCTCCCATGCCTCTCGCTGCTTTGACAGATGAGAAGAGTGCTCCGACTGTTGGAACGTCACGAGCTCCAGCCGTACGAGGTGGCATTAGTGCACTGGGAGAACGAGGAGATTAATTACACCTTTGCAGAGTACGTTGAAGTTTAATTTCATTTTCTTTAATGTGCCACACATTTTCTATCTCCGTATGAGTTTTTATCGTTCCTTCTTCTTGTTCCTCCTCAGGGGAAATACAAAGCTCGAGCGCGGGAACTTTATTCTGAATGACAAGATGGATCAGCACGAAGCAGTTTTGGAGAAGTTTGCCTTCTCGAACGCTCTTTGTTTGTCAGGTGAGCGTCCACAAGCGCTGCGCTCTGTGTCGTGTCGTGTCGTGTCGTGACGGCCTCTGCCTTGACCGTAACCTCTCGCTCTCTCTCCCAGTGAAGCTGGCCATATGGGAGATTTCATTAGACAACTTTGTAGACTCAATTCAGTCGATTCCCGAGGTACAGTGGACTCTCCTCAGCAGGCAACAAAAGGATTGTGACTAATTGATTACTCGTAATCGTTCTGCGAGGCACATCATGCATCCGTGCTCCTCTTAATGCTAATGCCCCTAATCTGTTTTCCTCCTCAGATGCTTAAGTCTGGCAAAAAAGTGAAGTTGTCCTCCGCAGAGGTTATGAAGAAGATAGGCGAGCTTTTCACGTTAAGGTAAATTCACTTTTCTCTAAATAGCAGCTCGTACAGAGGGAGCTGTCACCTCTGTTTTTTCCTCTTCGGTTTCACAGAAGGCCTAAAGCTTCCCAGCTCACACTGACAATCGCCCTGTGTGTGTGTGTGTGTGTGTGTGTGTGTGTGTGTGTGTGTGTGTGTGTGTGTGTGTGTGTGTGTGTGTGTGTGTGTGTGTGTGTGTGTGTGTGTGTGTGTGTGTGTGTGTGTGTGTGTGTGTGTGTGTGTGTGTGTGTGTGTGTGTGTGTGTGTGTGTGTGTGTGTGTGTGAGAGAGAGGGCAAGAGAGGGAGAGAGATATCAGTAACAAATGCATGTGTTGTGTCAATTCATTCATTATCTTATCCATCTTATTATAATGGACATCTAAAATCTTGATTCATTAGATTGTCCAGTCTCGCTGTATGCTGTGCCATCTTTTTTTAAGTGAACTGGTCATGTGACCCCATGCGTCACGTCCAGTGATGTCTAAAGTGTTACACTATATTACACGTTAGCAATAAACTGATATCAAAACATGAAAAATCAGCTCATGAGAGTGTGAAAAATGTTTTTGCAATACTTGAGAGAAATGTAGGTGTTTCCATTACCAGATCTTTATTGCGATATTTAGGTTTTGTGCACTTCTAGGGATATTGAGCTTTAAATGTGTCCTTGTCTCTTCTTGTTTTTGGACTTCTGGTGTAAATCTGAGAACATGGAGAAAAGCCACCCAGCCCGTTTTTTTGTTTATTATTCATCTTCATTCTCCTCTCATAGACACTGTATAAACCTGCGATCGGACCTGCTCCTCACACCCGATTTCTACTGGGACAGGGAACACTTGGAAAAGCTCTACGACAAGACCTGCCAGTTCCTCAGCATCAACCGCAGAGTCAACGTACGGATGGCCGGCGCCTCCGCCCCACAGCTCTGGCACAGATGCTCATTGTATGCCCGCTGCCTGGTTCTTTGACGTAACCCTGAAACCCGATCTGTGCCTTTCAGGTCGTGAATGCAAAGCTGGAACTTTGCACGCAGCTAACAGACCTGATGAGGAGCCACTTGAGTGAGAAGCACAGCTTGCGGTTGGAGTGGATGATAGTCATCCTCATTACGATCGAGGTATGGCCATGAAAGAGGCCTTTGATGCTGTTACATAAGCATATGATGTTTGGGGCAAAAGTGCCCTTTTGTTTGCAGCTTTCATTCATCACATCAAATGTGGAATGCTGCACACAATCTGCCTCTGTAGGACTCCGGCTTGTCTGCTTAATGTAATTAATTGCAAACCGAATACAGCGGGAGAGTCGGGCCTTTGTGTAAAACATCAACAAGAGGAAAATGCAGCCATGTGCAAAACCTCATCCTGTCCCAGTTTGGGAGATATGGCTGCTGCTTTTGTCCCAACTGTTATTGCCTTGAAATTCTGAATAATCAGAAGTACTATAAATACAGTTACCTGTCTGAAATCAACAGCTTATCAGGGAGTCTTATTAAAAATATGATATGTGATATTTGTAAAATGAAGGCCTTTTAAAAAGTCTTACTCGTGATTTGTCTGAGGAATTCAATTTTTGTGCTCTGTAGATGCAAACTGCAGCTGTTTAGAAAGTTGAAAATGTGTGTTAAACTTTTAACTTTTTTTAACTAAGCTTTTGTGGAAGGTTTTTAAGTTGTACTAAATTGAAGTTAATTGAATGAGATTCCTGCGGACACCCTGATTATGGAAGCGGAAGTTTTCAGTAGAAGAGTATGAATCACAGAAGGATTGTTTTTTGTCTCGCAGGTTTTGTTTGAACTAGCAAAGATGATCTTCTGACCCGTTCCTGCAATGACACACAAATCTGTGAGAGGTCAGAGGGGAAGAACGCGGCTGCAGCTGCCATACAGAGGTACTGTGTCAGTGGTGCTGACATCCTGGAGCGGACCGTCTCACTGTTCCTGAACAGTTCAACAACACATCGTTATGTTTTGGATGTTTTCCTAACTGCTGCTGGACGTTCTGGCTCATGGCACTTGCCATGTTCTTTCTTTTCAAAGACTTGCATCGTGGGACTATTTAATCTATGAATTTGTTGTGTGTATGTATATATATTTATACATATGTACATGTACACGAGCATACATACTTTTTCATCAGCTTTAAGACACCAAATGTGAACGACGTGTTGTGGAAGATGCAATAAAGTATTGTTTTAAATGCTTTAAATGTTTGTCAGCTCCATGCATAACGAGCGTCTCAGTACACAATAATGTGCAACACAACGGGTACATAGACGTATGAATTTATTAAAATAAAATTATATATTATTAATAAACACAGGTAAATATATAGGTCAACGTGTAAACAATGGTAACTCAGGTTTATGATTTGGATTTTCTCATTAGTGAACATATAATGCACAGACCAGGGAGAGTTTCTCATACAAGTCAACATACGTGGACAAAGATCCAGACGGCCGACACGACAGCCCGTTCCGAGTCTCCACTCGTCTGTATACCGCACATGTGACGATCGCCGACAATCAATCATTGGTATCGTTGATAGTGTGAGCGCGCTGAGGCCGACAGACAACTGGGCGAAGGACAGGACGAGCAAAGCTGCCGCGACTGCTGAAGTTTTTAAGGCTCTGCTGATTATTACAATTATATTAATGACACAAATAAATGTGCTGATTAACTTCTAATCAAAGGAAAACGAATGTGTAAATTATCACCATTTTTAAAACTACGATGGACCATGCTGTCGTCATGCTCTTTTTTTCTTAAAATCTGTTAGAAGAAAAAAAGAAATCCCAACAATCTCAATGTACAATATATAATATACAGTTATACCATGAAGCTCATATCTACCTATTGTTTGTATCTGCATAGCTCACATGGGAACTCTTATGTATATGAGTGAAATAGTTCAACATAATAATGAATCAAAGAAAAATTATGAACAGATGATGCACAGTGATGGCTGTGACGTATCTACACGTATCGATATTCTAGTGGCATCCGCGTGTGAGGAGAGCTGAACGCTTTGTCACAAGTGTTGATTCTGAGGGCCAAAGACGACGAAGACGACCTGTTAAAAAGAGTTTGAAAATCAAAGCAGTGATTTTATGATCGACTCTACCGGACGACGGTTAGTAATAAAAATTGCATCGTGTTGCAATCAACTCGTGTGACGGATGTGGTTCACTGTCGGAGTCTGGACGCTGCGTTCCCCTGAGAAGATTAGCACTTTTCCAGTTGATGCTTCTCTTGCCAGATCTACCTTGTTAATCTCACACACACACACACACACATACACACCCGCACACAGGCACGCACACACACACACCCACACATACTCTAATGGCTTTTGAGAACTCCTTACAAACTTGAGTGGCTTCCTTTTTGATTGTCCAACCTTGAAGAGGAAAAAAAAACAAGGTTGCATTATGTCAGTTCACCAAAACATGTCAACAACTTCTCTAAGTCTCAACTAAGGACTCAGCTAAGTTGCTTTAGTTAGGTTTATAAAATGATGAACAAATTGTGAATATGGTCAATGCCTGTTTCAAGATGAAGGGCAAGATGAAGGTCTTTAAATGACTTTTTGTCTTCACCTCAATGACATTCAACTTTCGGATGAAATAGATCAGAATCTGTTAATTTTTACAGATAAAAAATAAGAAGCTGAGATCAGGCAATTTTATCTCAGTGTTTTGAAATCCTTTTCAAAGCAGTAAATGCTTAAATCAATCAACTTATTGATTGGTAAAAAAGTTCTAAGATTGTTTTATTAGTTGACTGATTGTTGCATTAGTTTGTTGCAGCTCTAATTTCAGTCAACTTGATCCATGATTTTGATGCAAGACGTTGATAGTTGACGTGTCTGTTGTTCAGAGTGCGTGCTGAAACGTACCGGTCGATGAGGGACGTTAATCCCACTCCATCGTAGCCACGCCTCCTGGCGCCGTCTCCAGGTCCTCCAGTGCTACCGCAAAATCCTCACCCTCGCTCTCCACTTCACCTGCTGCCGCAGTTTTCTGCACTTCTTGCACAGCCTCCTCCTTCTCTGTCTGTTCAGCCACCGCTACAACTTCCTCCTCCTCTTCCTCCACCTCCTCCTCCTCTACTACCTCGTCCTCCTTCTCCTCCTCCACCTCCTCCTCTTTCTCCTCCTCCTCTTCTTCTTCTTCCTCCTCCTCTAGCTCCACCTCTGCCTGAGGCTCAGCAGGCTGCACCACCTCCGGTTCCTCCTGAGTGAACAGACCCTCCTCGGCATCCATCCACACGTCCTGCTCGGCCTCCTCCTCTGCTGCTTTAACGGGCTCCTCCGCCTGAGTTTCTGGGCCGGGCGCCTCAGACACCGCCGGCTGACCCACCTGCACTTTTCTTTTCTCCGTCGGCCTCACCGGTTGCATGGTCTGCGTCGCCTGGACGCTGGAGGTCACTTTCTCGGTCGACTTGGTTTGCTCCAGCGGTTCCACCGCCTCCACCGCTTGGATGCCTACATCCAGCAGCACGGGCTGAGCCATGACCACGGCCCTCTCCTCCGAGGCCTGGGTCGCTGTGGGCTCTGTGATCACGGTCGCCTGGACCGCCGCGTCGGCCGACTCGCTCTGCTTCTGGCCTTCGTCGACGTGAGCTGGGTTTGTTGCCTTTACGGCCGTTTGCTCGGTCGGCTCCGCTGCCTCCACCGACTGGATGGTCGGCTCGGCGGGCTGGGTTGGGCTCGCTGGTTTCATCGGCGCTGCCACGGCCTCCGCCACCTGGACTCCAACCTCGGACACATCTGGCGGTTTCACAGGTGCATACCTCTGCTCCATGGGTGGAGAAGAGGGTGGTGCCTTGGTTTGTCCAAACTGTATGTTGAGTTTGAACTCCAGAGAGAGACTTGACGGCGACTCTACGTTTCCGACTGATGAGATGATCCCCGTGTTTTGCGGGACGACTAACCCAGCGTTGCCAGATGTTGCGATCTGACTCTGTGTGATCTGTGTCATTTGCGCTTGTTCCTGAACCTTCTCCGGCAACGATTTGACCTCCACCTTTTCTTGCTCGGCCACAGGTTCTTCCAAATCTTTGTGGACTGTACCATCCAAACCCTGCGGAACATCTGGCTTGACATCCTCAGACACTTGCTCGGGACCTTCTTCGCTCTCGCATTTCACCTCAACTCCACTCGATTCGCTTTCAGTCACGCTGTCTGTAACGCTCTGCTCCAAGCCGGCGACCTCTGGCGCGCTCTCCTTCACATGCTGAGTCACTTCTAGAACGGTCACCTTGCTGTTCTCACCGACCACGTCCTCCACGGTCCCTTCGGTGGCGTTGAGGTTGTCCACCTTCTCGACGGTTTCCTGGCAGACATCGATGACCTCCTTGTCCTCCGTGACGCCAACCTGAAGCACTGTGTCCACGACCGGCACGGCGGATTTCACATCCACATCGACCACCTGCACTTGAATCCTGTGGTTGTCGTCCAGCGTCACCGATGGCACGTGCATCATCACCACCATACCGTCCTCCGCCGTGGCCTCGGTCCGCTCGTCTTTCACTATCGGTGTCGCCGCCTCCACCTCTTCCCTGAGCGCCAGCTGGTTTGCCACCGTGTCTATCATGGGCTCGGTGATTTCTGACATGTTCTCGATCAAAACATCCGGTATTGCGACCGACACATCTTTGAGGTTGCACACTATGACCTGGGCCACGACGGCGTGCTCGCTGTCGACAGTCTTCGTCTGGGTGTCTTGAAGTCGGCCTTCTTTCTCCTGCTCCTCTGCGACTTGGACCGCGCCGAGGTTTACCTCGTGTTTGGGCTCGTCTGCGACCGCAGCATTGTCTACTTCAGGGGCTGGAGTGTCCTCAGACAACACCGTCTCTCCCAGGACTTGAACGCCGCTTGCCTCTTCGTTAACAGTAGACACGTGAACCGCCGTCACGGTTGGTATCTCATCGACAGCTTCAGGGACGCCATTCTCCTGCTCAATCTGGACATCTTGAGGAAGACTCTCAGTTTTCTGATCGGTCATTGTTTCTGCCACTGCTTCATTCCTAGTGTCTTCACTAACAGCTGCAGTTTCATCTGGGATTGATTCAGCGACATCTTTAGAATCTAGTTCAGGAATTGCTTCTTCTTTCTCCTTTTCTTCTCCAGGTTCCTCAGTTACTGCCTCTTCCTCAGATCTGGCTTCAGTTACAGTATCCGTTACATCAGATGGTAAAACCTCTGGCTCTTGAACTTGTTCAGGTGTGGCAGCCTCCACTGGTAGCTTTTCTTCTGGCTCCACTATTTGTTGTTCCTCTGGTGCTTGAACATTTTCAGCTTGGGAATCATCCACTGGTTCAAGCTTCTCTTCGCTGAGAGGTTCAGTTACCTCTGCAGGTTCTTCTGGGACAGGTTCTGGTTCTGGTTCTGGAGCATCCTCTGGCTCTGGAACATCCTTTGATTCCCCAACATCAACTGATATAACCTCTTTTTCAAGTGATTGATCCCTGTCCACCTCTGTATCTAACGAGCGAATTACAGCAGCTTCTGACACTTCCTCTTGAACCTGTTCAGGTATGGCAGTATCCACCGGTAGGTCGTCTGTCCTTTGTGGCTCATCACTGACTTCAACGAGATGCTCAGCCTCCTCTTTGGCCTCATCCGTGACTGTCTCTTCCGGTTGACTGTCCCTTCCAGTCTCCTCCTCTGATTTTACAGTCTCTTCTGGTTGACTATCTCTTCCGGCCTCTTCCTCTGATTTTACCATCTCTTCTGGTTGAGAGTCTCTTCCAGCCTCTTCCTCTGATTTTACTTCCTCTGGTTGACTGTCTCTTCCAGCCTCTTCCTCAGATTTTATTGACTCTTCTGGTTGAGCGTCTCTTTCGGTTTCTTCCTCTAATTTTACTGTCTCCTCTGGTTGACTATCTCTTCCGGCCTCTTCTTCAGATTTTACTGACTCTTCTGGTTGAGTGTCTCTTTCGGTCTCTTCCTCAAGTTTTATTGTCTCTTCTGGTTGAGTGTCACTTTCCGTCTCTTCCTCTAGTTTTAGTGTCTCTTCTGGCTGAGTGTCTCTTTCGATGTCTTCCTCTGATTTTACTTCCTCTTCTGTTAACCGAACACTGCCCTGCTCTGAATCCACTGTGGCAGCTGGCACAGTTTCTCCTGTGTCTTCAGGTTTCTCAGATGGCTCCACATCTTCAATTTCTTGTTCAGTTTCCAATTCGGTGCCCTTTTCTGTCTCAGCTGTTTCTTCCTTGATTTCAGTAACTATTTCAGGTGCTGGTGTGTCCTTTTCAAGCTCCTGAACGCTAGGTTCCTCTGAGTCCAAAGTGGAAGTTTGTGACTCTTGCATTTCTTCATCTGTGATGGTTTGAATGACCTGGATTTGATCCTCTTCCTGGACCTCTTGCTTTATAGCTGCATCCTCAGTTTCATCTGCTACGGTCTTATCTTCTTCTCGAGAGTCCAGGGGCTCTGTTTCAACTGGATGAGCCTCAGCTGGAGAACTTGCATCTGCGACAATTTCTTCACATTCAGGTAGTATGTCTGTAGACACAGCAGCAGTTGTCTCAGATGGGCATTCCATCAGGTGAGGCCCCTCATCAGTACTTTCCAATTCCTTTACATCCTCTGGTTGCATCACTACGCCAGTGTCTGCAGTGTCTATCTTTTCCGTGGGAACCTCAGGCGCAATCTCTGTGGGAACAGAGTCATTGACTCCGAATATCTTCTCGGTTTGAGGTGTAGCTGCATGTTCATTAATCCCATCCATCTCTTCAGTGTGTAGACCTGTGCTTATGGCAGTCGCATCGAATTTTCTGTGTATCTCTAGAATCGTTGGCTCGTCTTTCACAAACGTTTCCAGTACTTGCTGGGAAACTGAACCAACTATTTTTTCGGAGTTGACCTCTTCTGAGTAAAGAGCGTCTGCCTTGGGGCTCACAATGATGTTTTCAACAACTTGATGCAGGAGAGTGTCCGTTTGCACAACGTCATATTCTGCTGGGACCGGTGTCGTGTTCCCAGATGTTTTCGAGGACTCCGAGGATAATTGTGAAACGGCAGATATCATCTCAGTCTCATCCGCCACAGTGATGTCAGAGGCAGGCTCCGGTGCTGTAATGGCCTCAGATGTGATCTCTATTAGGTCCTCAGCTAAGGTGTCATCTCTCACCGGCTCCTCAGTGACTGAGGCGGGAGTGGCCATGGTCTCTGTAATTATCCCTTCCTCTGGAATATCACTGAGTTGCTGATGTTTGCTGATGGATTCTGTGAGATCGTCTTCAGGTTCCTCAGGCTTTGCAGAAACCTGTTTTTCAGCAGTCTGGTCAACTTGGACTTGTGTCGCCTCAAATTGTGGACTCTCACATGGTGGAATTGGCTCAACCATCTGATCGATTTCTCCCTGGTTTACTTCATCTGGTTTTTGAGTTTCTACCTCTGCCTGCATTTCTGTCTTAACCTCTGTCTCATCTATGTCAAACTCTGACAATGGAACCACTGCTGGTGTCTCATCTTCTTCCTCACCTGAAGCTACATCCCTGTCAGCCTCATCTGAAGACACTTGGTCGTGCCTTTCAGCAGACTTCCTCTTTTTTCGCCCCGGTAGCAGTTTCTTTATTGAAATGGATGACTTCTCCTGAGTAACTTCAGTGTCCGATTGTACATTTTCTTTGCTTTCATCCTCTTCCTTGGGTTTCTTCTTCGGAGTGACAAGTCTTTTGAATGATTTCCATGTCCCTCCTTCACCTTCTGAATGACTTCCCTCCGCTCTTTCGTGCTCATTGGAGCTTTCCAGTGGTGATTCTGCAATGTTTTTAGATTCGTGATCTTGCTTAGTGTCATCAATGTGTGGCGTTTCATCCTCAGAGTCAGATGTTTTTCTGCTTTTCCTCCTCCCGGATCCACATAGAACAGCTTCCCACGATACTGACGAGTCTTTTCGTTTCTTGCCTTCTTCTGTACTGTGATCGGATATCTGCTCTCCTTCACTTGGTTTTGGTTCTTCTGCTTGGATTTGAGTCTCTTCATTGCCCATGGACGGCCTTTTCATACGTTTCTTTGGAGTCACGAGTTTCTTGAAAGATGCCCACGCACTATCCTCCTCTCCTGGTGCCTCCTCAGAGGGCGCTGCAGGACCTTCCTTCTGGTTCTCCGCAGATTCGGTGGATGACAGGAGATGATCTGAACCATCTTCTCCTGAGTCACTCACCTTGGCATCGTTTGACTTTGCCCTTCTTTGCTTTTTGGAGACTTTCTTTGAACCTGCCCCTGACAGAAGCCTCTTTAGAGGACTTGCCTGGACTTTGTCCTTGTCTTCAGGCTCGGTTAAGGTGGAAGGCGATTTGCTTTCGTCTGTCGACTGGGCTTCACTTTCTTTCTTCTCTGCCTCACCTGGCTCAACATCAGCTTGCTTTTGGTCTTCTTCTGTTTGGTCTGTTGTCTCTTCCTTTTTCCCCATGTCTACCAGTTCTTTCTCAGTAACTTCACCTTCGAGAGATTTCTTTTTCTTCCGTAGCCCAGAAAAAATTCCAGTTGTAAAGAACCTTTTAATTGGGGATACCATCTCTTCATCGGTACCAGATGGGGACGTGGACTGTGGCTCATCTTCATCAGGTGTGCCATCCTTTTGTTCTTCATCTTCTCCTCCAGGTGGAGTGGTCACTGCCTCAGATTCAGCTTCCTCTTTGGTCTCTGTTGTTTTCTCCTCTGCTTTTTCTGGAACGTCCTCTGATGTAGCATCGGTCAGAGCTGGGCCTGTTGTTGAAGTGTTATCACCAGATTCCTGTGCAACGTTCACATCCGTATTCAACTCCTCATCCTCACTTTTGGTCTCCTTTATAGTGCTATCGACAACTTCTGGACTGGCTGGCTCTTTTTTGTTGCTCTCATCAGGCACATCTGTCGCTATGTCACTTGAGCCCCTCTTAACTGTCAGCTTAATACCAATGTTACTGAAAAATTTCCTAAACCCCTCATTGATGTCATTCTGCTTTGCGTCTATTTCAGTCTTTTCCGTGGGCACGTCCTCGTTCGCATCAACTTCAGCGGGCGATTCCTTTTCATTAATTTCAACATTTTCTATCACTGGTTCGTCTTTAAGCGGCTTGTCGGTCTCTGAAACCTCCTCCTCGGGTGGAAGGGTGGCTAAATTGGAACAGAGGTGAAACATTAAAGCAGTTACATTGCAAGCACTGCAAATGACTGATAACTGAGGTGATACATTGTCAGCTGTTATCCAACAAGTTATGCATCTTGAAGCAGTAGCACAAAAGGTCTGAGTACCCACCCTGTGCAGCAATCTCATCCTCACAGTGAGTATTAACATTTGTTAAAGAGCCGTCTGCTTTTCCATTAATCTCAGAGATCTGCCCATTGTTTTTGAGAGGCTGAAACAAAGCACAAAACAGAATACACAGTGTACCTTTGCTCTTGTGACTCAGACAGTCAATCCAGTTTTCTGCTTTTAGCAGGCAATTTCCTAGTTTTTGGGGTAATTATCCTCATTACTTTACTCTGTTACAAGAAATTTATAAGCTCAGCAATCATTTGCTCATGTCCTTACAAGATCAGACTTTGTACTTCCATGAAAACAAACCAAGAATATTAATCTTTGATTAAGTGGGAATCCAAAATCCTGTTCTGCAGACAAATAAACACAGTCCAGTCACTGTTGTGTGGACCTGATGGCAGTCACAGTTTAACAGCCCTAATTGTCTCAATCTCAAATCCGTGAGTCAGATTAGTTGAGAAAAGTCTCAAATCTGAGGAAAGAGACAAGAACAAGAAACACATGTTCCCCAAATACACAAGCACACACATACAGCTGTTAGGCTCATAAGATTTTTCACTTTGTGATTCACAGCGAGCAGTGACGCCTTTGTGTTTTTTCAAAGACAGCTACCAACAGATCTAATCACATTGGTGCACTTCAATACGATTATCTGAGTGACCTACGAATCAATTTTTATCCTAGAAATGTGGAGATAAAAACAATATAGCCTTTGAATTGAAACCATCAAAGACTATAATGTAATTATGGATGGCTGTGAGTCGATTTTCCAGCCAAAAGTTATTTACACATTTTCACATGCATGCAGGTTGTCTAGAGCGTGAACAGACATCGCTTTGTCTTCAGCGTCGTCTCGGGCCAAAACGGTCGAGTGGCCCTTACTAGATTAGTTTTAGAAAGTCTGAAACGCTGAATTTGAGGAGCAGAGTGCAGCTTGTCAAGTATTTGTTGGTATTTATCTCAAAAAGGAAAGGCTATTTCCACCCATCAATTATCTTACGACTTTTCCACCAAGACATTGTCACAGGGGTCTCCTGGAGCCCATCCCTGCGTTTATCGAGTGAAACCCGGGAATACACCCTGAACAGGTCACCAGTCCATCACAGGACACACACACACACACACACTAGGCAGTCATAAGGCCAATTTAAACTCTCCAATTGACCTAAATGTGCATGTTCTTGGACTGCGCGAGGAAACCTGGAGAAACCCCAGACCAACATTGGGAGAACAGAGTGAACTCCACATATAAAGACCCTCAAGCTCCCTTGTAAACCACCCACTCCCTGAAAAACCTAATTATTGTACTTAATTAAAGTAAAAGCCAATCTAAAATACATTTTCCAAACCTGTCTGGAAGATTGACGCATTAAACATCTGGTTCAAAGGTATAAAAAAATGAAACTGAATCAACTGCAGCATCTTAATAAGAAGATTTCAGGGAACTATGTTTAGTCTCATCGTCCAGTTTCGTCTGATAGACTTCCGGCTCTGCATCAACCCGACGATCATGTTGTGCTCAAATAATCAATGTTGGCTTTTTGCTGAGTGCAGCACAGGGGGAAATTCCATCTCTCCCCTGGGCTTCACTTAGGTTCCTCTAAGAATGAAAGGTCATTTTGGCTCCAAGCTGCTTCATGCGATGCAACAAGGAAAACAAAGTCTTGAGTAAACAGCTCCCATATCTGGCAGCTTAAAAACACCAGTTGTTTACGTATAGGGTTATTCACAGCTCTTAGTCTGCAGTCAAAATGTAACTTTTTTTAGTGTTACTAGGGGCAGAAAATGGCTTCACATTGCACCTTATGTGCTCACTGCAGCTCATACGAATGAGACTTTTGTTCCTCTACTTCAGTGTTAATGGATGTGTTGGCAAGCAGTGCCTGCACTGTCCTGGCAGTAACAACAACAGCAGCATGAGGGGGGGAAAAACACAGCCTCAGCATCTTTATGATACCACTGACTGCAGCTGCTGCACATCCCACAAGCAGAAAAAGAAACCCGTCTGAGTAAGTTTGTCAGCTGCAGTGATGGAGGGAGGGATACCTTGTCTTCAGGGCTCTGCTCGGGGTGAGCATCATCCACCTTGCCACTCTCCTCCTCGGATGCTGCATCCTTCTTGCCCTCCCGTTGCGCAGACTGAGTGTCTCCCATGATCGCGGCTGCAGCAGCGGTGCACAAGTGATGGAAATATCCCAAATGTGCAAGGGGAAAAAGCAGCAGGAAGCCGGAAGTTTCGTGAGCGGAGGGGGTCGAGAGAAAGGGAGAGAGAGAGAGAGGATGAGAGAGAGAAAGAGAGAATGAGAGAGAGAGACGGTCTGCTCTCAAATGCTGCAGCCTGGATGTTGAAAAAGTCTTTTTTCTTGTCCAAACACCTCCCTGCAGGATCACATGAAGCTTATGAGCTGAGTCTGGTCCGGCCTGACCGGGCTCGACACGCCTCTCTCTCCCTCTCTCTCTCTCTCTCTCTCTTGCTCTCTCTCTGCATTAGAGAAAAACAAAAAAGGAAAAGAGGGGGGGAAGAATGAAAGAGAGCTGCAGAGAAAACACGGCCCTGTCCTCGGATGACTGACGCCAATATCCGAGCAGCAAGCGCTGACCTGCAGCCCCGCAGAGGCTGCGACCACTGACAACTATTAGATTAATATGTAGAAACATGTGAAAGTGGACCCAGCTGCTGCAGATGAAGGGCTGTTTATGAGATTACTCCAAACACAGTCTAGACTTCAAAAATCACCATTTCCTGTGCTCGTTCACACAGTTATTTTCGTATTATTTTTAGTTGTTTTTTTTTTATATAGGAGGGATTTAATTTGTTCTTGAATCGAGGAAAAATCCCCCAGAATCTGTGCCTCTGCATCAACATATTATCACAGACTGCACAATAATTTCCTGTGGCGAAGAACTGTTGACAATTGCTTTGTTTTTCAGTTAATGATAATTAATATCTATCTTGAGAAAATCAGTCATCATAAATGGATCTAAGTGACACAGGATTGGTTTTGCGCTTTGTCTCCTACTTTCCCTTCTGATAAGTTCTACATGCTTTTTATACTTTTATTTTATTTATTTAAGTAATTTAATTTGTAAAGCACATTTAAAAAACATTTTTCACGTGCTGTACGTGGGGTGGCTAAAAATAGAGATAAAAGCATAAAAGATAAACAGAGAACAAGCCAGGCACAGGTTACAGAAGTAATGGTGATAAGAGGTCAAACACAGAGATGAACAATAACAAAAACGTAGGTCTACACAAAACAACAGATGAAAGACACATGTGATAAAACATGACCATTTAACTATTCATAGTGTGTTGTTTTCTAAAGCAAAGTTCCTTTCAATGCTGAGGGTCACCAGACTGAATTCTGTCATGTATATACCAGGCTTGAGTTGCAAACAGGAAGTAGAATTGTAAATTCAATTTAAAGGAAGTGGAATTGAAATTCCATGAATTTCATGAATGATAATTTTGGTGTTTTCCATTACCATTTTTTACAGTGTTATACAGCAACTAAAAGCAAATAAAAGCATCAATTTTACACAGATTTAACTGGATGTCTTGTAAAATACTTAATTGCCCGGAAATAAAAAGAATATTACAAATTATTGAAAATGGAGAGTAATTTTAGTGTTTGTAAAATATGATAGTATTTTAGTCAAAACTGTTGTGACAAATTCTTCCACTTATTCCGCTTATATGGAATTTCTCTAAATTGCAATGAATTTATGTCACTTCCTGTAATTCCAATTCCAGTTCAACTTCCTGTGAGGGCGGAGCCAATTCAATTCAAATTTAAATTCCTCAAATGAGTTGAACTGAAATTCCAAATTTGGAATTTTGCTCAAGTCTTGTGTATGCATAGTTTACTTTAGAGACTCGTTGAATCTTAATTGATTACCGATACCTCCCCTCTTCTCTCCTCCTGTTACATAATTGTGTGTTGACAAAAAACGTCCCTGGGTCTTTGTGTGAAATTCTGTTTCCTGAGGGGGGAAGTTGAAGCAGCACGTCTGACAAACGAGTGAACAAATTGCATTACGAGGTCTGTCGTGTCAGCTCATGATGTTGGGGAAGTGTGCGTGTGTGTGTGTGTGTGTGTTGGGTGGGGGGGGGGGGGGGGTGCTGATAATGATACTGCTGGATGATGGTCTTGAATGGTTTCTCTCACGGGAAGAAGTCATCACCTCTTGGATTAATGGGTTTATGTAAGAACTGCTGGGACATCAGATGTCCTCAGTAGGGACAGCAGAGGCAGACAGATCTCTGATCTTCAGCACACACACACACACACACAGAAACAGTGTATCTGTACACAATGCTATCAAGTGTGTGACAGGGTTGAACGAGGAGAGGCATTAGGTTTCTCAAGTTTGAGTTTATAGATCTCTTTATCTCTGAGCGACCACATCATTCTGTCGCGTTTCCTCACATCTCGAACCCTTGTACCTGCTGACATAGTAACATTGATATGTGCTTTATTAACAAAACTATTTAAAAAAACAACTCCCAAATAGTTTTCATCAGTGTTTTATGTACCATCTATGACACATGAGGGGAATACTGGCAACCATTTGTTGTAATATGACTACCTTTAGAGCTGTTTTTTGGGGTTTTTTTTAGATGAAAGTGGCAATAAAAGTTCAGAACAAAATCAGAGATCTACAGCCACAATAAATCATTGATTTATTAATTTGTGGACCGGATTACTGTGGGAATCAAAGTGACACACAAAAGTTTTTTGCAATATCTTCTTGTTTTATGTTTGAGTATTTTTCCAAACTATTTTCCAACACACACACACACACACACAGGCTGACACACACACACACACTTACACACAAGTTGCGGCTTGTTGGAAATTGTGGTTGATCCAATTTTGCAGAGCATCAGAGCTTCAGTATGCTCCATGCATGAGACATCTCTTGGGAGGGATCATGTGCACGATACTCGTGCTGTAAATCACGCTGAAAAGACCGATGTTTCAGGCTCCCAGTCTGAAATCCTAATTTATTTACGACATGCCATATTGCTTAATTAGCATAATTCCGGCAAAAGCAAAACAGTATGAAATCATATGGATATTATCAAAGGAGTTTAATATCAAGATTTTTTTTTGGTTTTGTTTTGTAGTTTTCTTTTTTTTTGAAAATGGAAATCAACTGACTGCTCAAATGTAACTCTGGAGCAAAACAGATTTAATGCAATTTGGACATTAAATGGAGACATGTGGGCGGAATGTCATGAGCAGGGCAGAACAAACACATACAACGGTCCGACAGGTTGACTCGACATGGAGACTTGACAAAGACGAAGCTGACCTTTATCTCAAGTGGCTTTGACATCAGGCCCCGGGTCACACCATCAGATGATCTGTCGAGCAGAGAGTGCCTTTGTGCCGCGTTGCGTCAGATTGCCTCATGTGTGATCATTCAGAAAACACATTGAACGTATATTTAGCCACTGTGACATCGCCCTCCTTTTTTCCCCTCTAATTTACGACATCTGCGATTAAATGCCACTGAGGATTCGGACACAAGTGGTGCGTTTGTTCCCGCGTCGTCCAGTTGAATTTCGGCTCTGGAGCGAAGGCTCTGAGCCTCGGTCCACTGAAATACTCATATTTTATACTTTATATTTGTCTTAATGTGAGAGATGACTTGATCAGTGCAGGTGCTTTTCGAGCAAAATGTCTCATTTTACCAATACTGTGAGCTCTTTTCAGTGTGACATCACTTCTGTGATGACATCTGTGATGTCACGTTTTGCAGTAAAACACCCCCCAAATGCAAAGCCCCTGCAGCTCAGGACTGGCGCTGAGCTCTGGACCCTGCTTCCCTCGCAGCAGGACTGATGTGTTACCTCAGCTAAACAAAGTCAGACCTTGGGAAATCTTAAAGCAGGGGAGCTTCTTCCAAACCCATGACAGACATTCATGTTAATTTGATCAGATGTTTGTAGACACTGGTGCTGCTGTTATGTGAACCTCAGTCCGAAGCCAATAAGTTGAATTAATCAGAGTCACAACTTTGGGTAACTGGAAACAGCTGATGTTTTCTACACCGATTACAGCAACCTAACTCCCGAGGCCTGATGCAATGTAATGCAATAAACACAGGGGGTCTCACTGAGTCAGGCTGCATGTGTGTGCATGTTTCTGCAAGTTTCGTGGCATCAGATGTGAGCACACAGCAGAAATTCGAAACCGACGAACGGGTCCCGTTTTTGTGCTGAGCTCAAACGTCTCCGAAAACGTAAAGGTCAGCAAACCTTCCGCGACGTTATCGTCCTCTCTGTAGTTGTGCAATATGTCATCGCTCACATTGACAGACGTCTTTGCATCATAAGGTTGACGTCGAAATTTCTCTACAGGGGAAAAAAAAAGAGCTTGAAAAGCATCACGAATTAGATTAAATGCCCTGTGTCACACAGATAATAAATGTCAAGTCCTTCAACGTGGAACAAATAAGAAATGTCTTATCTTAACTGAATTGAAATATACATTACAAGAAGAGAAATTTTCAATCCTCCTTTAAATCTTAAAGTCAGATAAACTTGTTTTCTTTTATTCCCTTGAAGAGCATCTTGATTTACAATTACCTAGACGATATTCTGAGTTGTGTTTCAAGACAGTCATTGATAAGGAAACAGAGTCATACTTATTACCCCTCTGACCCATTTTAGAGTAAATCTGATCATGTAATAAGATTTTTTTTTGGTGACACACATAGTTGAGAATAAACAGGTAGCACTTTATTTACCCCAAAAAAAGGCATTCATAAAGAGGCCTTGGCATGGTGACACAGCAGAGGGGCCTAAAAATTTTGCTACTTCAGAGTGCACAAAATAGACCTTTGTCCCCGCGTTTGGCCGATTTACAAACTTTAATTAAGAAAACATTCTTGGCACATTCACAATGAATTGTTTCTGAGTCTTTGTGTGCTTCAGTCGAGTCCTTCTGAGCCTCAGACAAACTGCAAGGATATACATTCAGACCAAGTCAGGACCGATGTGCTGTACGTTCAGACCAAGTTCAGCCTCATCACATGCTTGTTTCCTCGGCAATGAAAAGCAACATATGAAGCTCATGCAAAACAGTTTATTAATAAAAAAAAAAACATTCAGCTCAAATCAAAGCCAGCTGACTGAAGAGGTAACTAGATTTAAGCTGGAGCTTTCAAGTTGGAATGTTTCTTCGGCTGTCTCCATGTTTCTTGGGTTGTGTTTGGTGCTGCAAATCCGTAGAAATTTCTAAGTGCTTTAATGGAAAAACCAGGAAAACTTTGCATTTTCTTAAACCTCAGAATTTGTCCCAGATTGATATTTACAAGATTACAAGGTTAAATCCTGGGATTTGGGTCTTGCTTACAAGTTATTTTTGTACTTGCTTCGGTATAAATCTCAATAAGCACAGATGCAATTACATGTAAATAACTTGTGTTGACCATTACATTTTCTTTTTTTCCAGTCCAACAACCTGTATAAATTACAACCACACTAAATAACATTATTTTGAACTGAGCCAATGTTGTCTTGACTTGTCTTTCCTGCGCTGAGTGCACTGATATCAATAACTTTAGTCCAAACACATCCAGAGACATCTTTTGTTGCTGCTGTATAACTGATGCCATGAGTGAAATTACTCTGATCGATCATCTGATCATCTACTGTTAAAGGGAGTGTGTGGTTAAAACAGCACAGTGTAATATGTGTTGAATGTGTGTGTAAATTTAGAACTTAGAACATTATTGAATTGTCATTCTCCTTATTCCATCTTTCCTTTCCCTCTTCTTAAAAGCAGCTCGTGCGCAGATTGCATTGCACCCAGTTTCCTTGTGCAGATGAATGTACAAAATACTCTATTCTGAGAGAAGTTCATGCCCCCTCAATGTTAGCTCCGTTATTGTCACACTGACCTCTGCTGGATGAAATGCAAGCTCACCAATGTGTACCATTAACCAGCCTTTAAAAACACACAGATGTATGTCAGAGATATATCAAATTTCTGTTATAGTCACTGTTGTGTCCTCACATGGTCATCAACTGTGTAAAATGATCAAAAACTATTTCCACAGACTTTATAGTGTCATGATATCACTCATTGATCCTCATACTAAGACATTAATTCATGATTCATCATAACCCAACAACATAGCATCCAGCTGCTTTAATGTACTAATAATGTCATAGATATGTAGTATCTATTGTTTTTTTTTTCTGTTTCCACTGACAGAAACTGTCTCCATAATAGCACCACTTTGCTAGTCTGAACCTACAGTCTATGATCTGAACCAACAACGTCAGGTGTGTTACTGAGACCAACGAAAAAAACTACTGGAGATAACGTGATGGAATAGCATCTTAAAAAGCTGAAGAAAGACTAGCATGACCATGAAACAAGGACAGTGGGGGGAAAAGTCAACATATGGGTGAGGAGAAATCCTCATTTCGTTGTCCGGGACGCAGTTCAGATGTGACGTAAAAGACGTATGGATGACGTCGTCCCCCAAGATGAACCGTTGCCAGAACCGTTTTAGTGGAAAACTATAATTGTATTTTGAAAATTAGATAGGGTGCCAGAAACTCCAGCATCCAGTTACAATACATCCATGTGGAAAAAACAGATGTATGTTGAAGCGCATGTGTGACTCGCTACTGCCACCCTGTGGCTAAAGGGTTTAACCTGCAATACATTCACATCACCTTTATATTTTTGTAGTCATTTGGTTTAACTTATATAGATATATGAGTGAATGGCAAACTCATACATGTGTTAATCTGAAAAAATCTGAGCACCTCATTGACAGATCAACGATGGGATTTAATGATTCACACTGACTTCATCCTCACGCTGTGGTTTTGTATGTTCACTTCTCTCTATGCAGTTATGTATCATAGGAAGAGCAAGCATCTACAGCTTAGTCACACCTTAAAAAAAAAAAATCCAGTGTGACTCAGGAGGGACATGGAGGCAAGTGGAAATTACTAATCACACACACACAGCCCACTGCTGGCTGTGGTAATGTGAGTGTTGCCTCCCACAGGTTATTTAAACCCTGGTTTTTCCAGGTTCAGCTCAGCTCAAGCTTCTTCTTCTTCTTCTTCTTCCTCTAGCAGCTGAGGGGTTGCAACATGGCTGACTGTAAGTCACTGCAGCCTCTGTTTCTACAGCCTGACTATGGTCATGCGTTATCACAAACTTCAGTTCCACCCCCGTGACAGATAGCAACATATCGCACATACTTCCTCTTTATTCTTCTTCGTGACTCTGTTGTCCTCTGTGAGGCCTCTGCCCTTGATATTATCTGATTTTATTTTCTCTCCAAGCTTAACATTTGTCACTCTTCACAACCCCTGACTGCTGTGTGTGTGTGTGTGTGTGTGTCTATATATATTTATTCAAAGAAAACATTAGAACTTAAACTTTGAGAACGAGGAAAAATGTACACTCTGATCCATCTCTTGTCATTCATCGTGCTGGTGAAAACGTCACCTGGCCACACGTCACTCCCGGCCTCCATGTGACACCAAAGGAATGCAGAAAGTTGTGTTTGACAAAAAAAAAAATCTTTGCTCTTGAACAGGTGTATGAGATATGAACAAGCAAGGAAAAAGAAATCATTCACTGAGTGATTCACCGCTGGCTAGACACTTGCATGGTGTCTACTACTACTACAACAGAGCTTCCTATACTACCCCACACTACCACACAGGTAGGCAATATCAATTTTGTTATTATGTATTAATATTCTATAGATTTACTGGACTCAATTGCGAGAACATTTTAAGTAAAATTTTAGAAAAGTTCAGCTGAATTCAGAGTAGGCAGGAGACAGTCCCTGGAATGACTCTGGGCTCTTAGACTACGTTTTAAGGAAAAATATGATGAAAATAAAGAAAACACACCCTTATCTACTAGTAAAAGCAAGAAACTACTTATCCAGTTTTTTGGGGTATAGACTGAAATCCTTACTTTTTTTTAAAAGCAGAGTAGAGAAACGCTGAAATAGTTTTACACCACAGTTTTTTCCACTTTAAAACTTGTTCGGTAAGTTTCGCAGAGAGATTAAATGTTCCAGTACATCGAGCACATTCATCTATGATTACATGATACCGAAGAGGCAGAAAATCCTCACAGCTGTTCCACATATCCATTACAGAAGTCTCAGAGACGTAATAATGACAGTAGAAGTACAGTCAGTTTGCACACATTACTGCTTAATAGTACTTCTTGTCTTTCTCGATACTGATTCTGTTTTTTGACTTATCTAAACATCCATCTGTTTTGCTCCTTGCACCTAACACCAAGTGGAATTCCATGTGGTTATAATAGCAGAGTGCAAACAATAAAAGCTGAGTCTGATTCTGATTAAGAATATTTGTCTGGACACGAAAGTTTGTCTTTGACAGAGCATTAATGTACCTGTCAGCTTTGTTATTCATACAAGTTTGAATGTCTTTGAGGTTATGATGATAATAATTAACTTTGGGGGACAAATAAAGTACTTGTATTATTATGTTATATAAGTTTCAGGACTCTCTTAAAGTCTGTGAATTCTCCAATGAAAGTACAACTATAAACTGTCACAGTTAAAAAAGAAGCAATTTCAACTTTGGAAAGGTTATGATACACTTAAACTCCATGGAAGTCAGATCAGAAAATCTCGTCTCCCATTCTTTTCTGGTCCATTTCTCCATTTCTCCCTCAGACATGAGGGACCGGCTGACTCACCTCCATCAGGTGCAGATTGACCCTGAGGGTTTCAGCACAGTGGAGCTGGACACTGTATCAGCTTCAGTTGCAGCTGCGGGTGCAGAGGCGCCTGCAGACCAGGACCTGGACGAGGTCCTCCAGGAAGCCCAGCAGCTGCGCCTGGAGATCCAGCACATCCAGAACGACATCAGCGAGCTGAAAGACGTCAACTACCAGGCTCTGAACAGGACCTCGTACTCTGCACCCACAAAGCGAGACTCCAACGCCATCGGTGCCGACATCAAAAAGAGGGCGGAGAGTGTGCTGCAGCGGCTGCACGCCATGGACGACCTCAGACAGGAAGTGGAGGCCTTGCGAGGTGCCTCGGACCCGAGGGCACGCATCGCCCGGACGCAGTACCAGTGTCTGAGCGCAGCCCTGAGGGAGGTGATGCAGAGCTACAGTGACGCAGAGATGGGCCACAAAGAGGCCTGCAAGAGGCAAATCCAGAGGCAGATGGAAGTGGTGGGCAGGGAGGCCAGCGCCAAGGAGGTGGAGGAGATGATGGAGACTGGGGAGTGGGACGTGTTCAGCGCCCAGGTGGGCGGCAAAACGGCTCGCTCAGCATGCCTGCAGATCGAGAGCCGACACAAGGAGCTGCTGGAGCTGGAGAAGAGGGTGGAGGGGGTCCGGGAGCTGTTCCTGGACGTGGCCATGCTGACGGAGGAGCAAGGGGTGGCGGTGAACAACATCCAGAAGAACGTGGAGGCCACGGGGGTGGTGGTGGCAGACGCCGTGCTCCAGCTGGACGATGCCATGGCCTCTGACAGGAAGAACCCCCTGAAGAACATGTTCTGCTGCTGCTTCCCTTGTCTCAACAGGTAGATCTATGGCAAGAACTGCACCATAGAAGACACAAACAGAACCTCCAGGGCTTCCCTCGGAAAGCCAGCCCCCCCCAAAAAAGGGTGCATATGGTCTATTTAGTGGCACCTCTAGAGCTTTGAGTCATTGAAAACCAAAACGACTGAGACTCAAAATGTATCCTCTGTCTGTATTTGAACTAATAATAATAGTATGAGGCTATTTATGGTGATTGGACCTGTTTGACTTTCACACCCTGGCATCACTTCCTGCTTCCAACTTCTCCCACCTCAGCCCAAATAATGGTACCCAAGTGAGTTCCTCCAGATTACAAAGAGAATACGACACACACTACAATGCAGAACACCTGGAAGCATGGTTGTCTTCCAAAAGAGGACATCACTAACAAAACTTCTACAACTCACAAAATGGTTGGAGCCATAGTGATCCGGCTGCTGCTGAGGTTACAACCTGGATCATATGCTGGGAGTAACAAGGTCGAATATTGTGTGTTGCTGTTTGAAGTTGTTGTGCCTCATTTTTTTACACTGATAATAAATGGTTCACAGGTTTGCAGTCTGCAGACAACGCGTCTGATGTGGAAAGATTCAAAGCTCGTTTCGCTGCCCTATAACAGCGGAGTCACAGATGAAGCTGATAGTGGCTTCTTTTTGAGATCCTGATCGATTATACAGGCTGTTGAAGAGTCATGGCCATGGACCTGTACATTATTGAAAATGTTTCCAAGAAAATGACGTTTTTGTTTGTCTTGTGCAGGAGCTCTCTCTCTCCCTCTATGATTTCTCTGATTCTTCTTTTAGTTCTAGAGACAGAGTAATACATAGCTCTCCTTGGTCTTGTTACTGTTACAAGACTTTTCTACACTTTCTGCACACTTTTTTATCAAATGTTATGCGTAAAAAAACAAGTAGCATTCTTAATAAATAAACAATAAATAATTAGCACAATAACAACAGCAAGAGGGGTTTGTTTTCTCCTTGCAACAGGTGGAAAGCTGGAAAACTGCAGAACAAGTGTGCTCGGCACTTCAAATGAATTCAGATCTGAACTCACGAAAAGAAAGAAATAGCACGGGTTGAAAAAACGGACGGACGAAGACGGGTGTGATGGCGCGATGTCTTCCTGGCCTCAGAGCCGAGAGCTACGTGTGAAGAGTGCGCGTGCATAAACCGTACATGTGTGTCCGCCTATGCGTGTACATCCACTGTATATGGGGAGTAAAGGAGTGATCTTCCGCATTATAGAGCCGGCTACAGCTGCATCAGTGTTTCACAGTCATGCAGCGAGTGTGCGTGCGTGTGTGTGCGTGCATGCGAGGGTGTGTTTGTGACACACAGCTGCACATGTTGAAATTTGCTTAGACGGCCGAGAGAAGAAGAAGAAGAAGAGGAAATGAGGGTGAGCGTGCTCGCATCTTAGGACAGCGGCGGCGACAGCAGCGGGTAGGTCCCCTCGACCTCTCATCCACTGTTCAAGTGTGTAGATGTGTGTGTTTTCAGCTGCTTTGGTCAAGTGTGTGTGTGTGTGTGTGTGTGTGTGTGTGTGTGTGTGTGTGTGTGTGTGTGTGTGTGTGTGTGTGTGTGTGTGTGTGTGTGTGTGTTTTCAACATCTTTCTGTTTCCGTTGGTCTCAGCGCGAAAAGACCCGAGTGTGGAGTCTGAAGTCGACGCCCTATTATCTGAGATGTGTTTTATTAAGAGGTCCCAGCTGTGGAGGCTGCCAGGGTAGCCTCTCTCTTCTCGCAGCTTTCTTCTCTAAACTTATCCTTTGATCCGACTCCACCAAGCGCAGTAGAACCAGAGACAGGACCAGCAGCTTCATACTCGATGGCAACGTGACTTGTTCAAAGTGACAAAATCAATTTGATAGAGGGAAAAAACAAAGTGAGGATCAATTGACTTAATCTACTGCCCAGTCTTACAATTGTAAGAGGTAACAGTGTAAAAAGAAAAGAAATGACTGGTGCATCAAAATAGGCTGTAAGAAACCCTAAAATGATAGATATCATGTGATGAAACGACCACATTTTTCACCATATAAGTGTTGAAACCAAATACAACATCGTCATACAGTGTGAGTCATCCAGTACGAGGGGGAAAAGTTAGATTTTTCCACTGAAACAAGATGGAAATACTGTTAGAAGATATATTCAGGTTGGTTTTTTCTGAATCATATAGTATAAAGTGTTAGCACTCACAGAGAAGTAGATCCTGTGACCTATTAGAATGTAATGTCATGATATGACACAACATGATCAGATAAATATAGATGCTTCATCTTGTGTGCATTGTGGTTGCTTCAGGAAAAGGTTTCCCAACCTGCTGGTGGAGGACCTCAAACGGTTCGCCAAAAGCCAATTCTGCGACACAAATCAGTCTAAGTGGATTATTCCTGTGTAACAGTAACATTAAGGCCTCGAGAACATCAGGAAAAAGAAGTCCTGTGTCTCTAGCATCCTATTAAACAGTGTTAACAGTTAAACTATGATTAACTGAGTTGAACTAGTTATGGGTAGATATGTCAAATCCTGACTGACATTTGTATGATTTTCAAATATTAATATTTGTGACTTATTTGTAGAGATAATTTCAGATCAGTTAGGAATGGAAACATCCAAGACAAGAGTTGGTTGGCATGTGACAGCCCTACTTGTTTTCATAGGGATTTTTTGTTTCCTTGATCCACTCCTATAATAGAAATGACCTTTTGATACAACTTAGTTTCCGTCTGCTTCCAGTCTTTGTGTTAAGCCAAAGAGCAAAAAGGCAAAAATGGGAGCAGCACTGATGGTCTCCTTTAACTCTGCAAAGTTGAATAAATGTATTTTCCAAAAATGCTCCTAACTCCTCTTTCAGACAAGATGAGGGACCGTCTGAACGAGCTGCATACCAGCAAGCCTGCACAGGTGGAGCGTGGTCCTGAAGAGAGCAACCACATCACACAGGAGGATGAACAACATCTGCCGCAACAGGCCGTCATGTTTGAGGGGGAGGATATTATGGACGACCTCTACAAGGAGGCCCACACGCTCAGGAAGGAGATGGCCCGGCTCAGGCTGGAAGTGAAGGCTCTGGGGAAACAGAACATCCGGTTCCTGACGTCTGTCCGCAGGATCAGCAGCATCAAACGGGACTCCAACGCCCTGGGACGGGACATCAAGGCCAGAGGGGAGGGCATCTACGCCCGGCTGGAGAAGCTGGGGAAGCTGAGCAAGAAGCTGGACGAAGACCACGGTCCCACCTCAGCTGTGGCTCGCATGGTGCGTTCCCAGTACCTGTGTCTGACCAACGATTTCCACGGCGCCATGTCCGAGTACAACGAGGCCGAGATGGCCCAGAGGGAGAACTGCAAGACCCGGATCCAGAGACAGGCCGAGATCATGGGCAAGGAGGTGACGAGGGAGCAGATCGACGAGATGATCGAGACGGGCAAGTGGAGCGTCTTCTCGGACAACCTCCTGCAGGAGGGCCGGGCCGCCCGGTCCGCCCTCAACGAGATCGAGAGCCGGCACAAGGAGCTGCTGGAGCTGGAGAGTCGCATCCGGGAGATCCAGGAGCTCTTCCTCCAGATGGCGCGACTGGTGGAGGAGCAGGGCTGCATGGTGGACAACATAGAGGCCAACGTGTTCGCCACGCAGGACTACGTGGCCAAGGCCGCGGTTCAGATCAAGCAGGCCGTTCGGTACAAGAAAAATAATCCCTGCAAGAAACTCTTCTGCTGCTGCTTCCCGTGCTGCAAATGAGATGCCGTGACTGCGTTTTTTGATGCATCTGAATTTCACACTTAAGTACGATATCCTTCTCTGGGCCAGGCAGAGAAAAGGCCCGCGTTTCAAACCACACGTCCAAATGCAAATGTGCACAGTGAGATATGACTGTCACACTTCCTGATCGCTAAGGAGGACAGCTTTGCATGAAGCCCTGCAGAGACCTCTGATTGGAGGCTTCGCTCTCATCTTTCAGCTTTACACTTTGTAACTTTATATATAAATATATATATATGATATTTAAGTAATGTAAATAAATGGCTTAGATGTGAATGTAGAAGTTTGGATGTTAGTCGCAGCCGTTGCTTAACTACTCTGAAGAAACACACTGCACCCAACACACAACTCACACTGTGGTTTTGCAGTGGAGGCAAGATAGATTTCAGAGGATTATGCAACTAGAAACTGTCCACCCCCACCTATAGTTATCACCTCCTATAAGCCATGGCTTACCGTTTCTCAACACTCTATATTTGCCCCACTTTTCAGTGTCATTTCCACTTCTACTTTTTTTTTTTTTTTTGATCGGATTCGCAGCACAGGACCAGGTTTCCTCTGACTGGCCCACACAAAAGAACCCACAAAAGCAGTGTGTGTGTGTGTGTGTGTGTGTGTGTGTGTTCAGGCTGGTGAGACAATGTGAAACCAGTCAAGTCAATGTGCAGTCTGTTTGCACAGCGGCCCCGTCTGCTTATGTTTGTGTGAATGCATGGGAAATTAAAGGGACTTTTATTTTTTTCTTCCATCGCCTACTGGGGGGATTCCCAGTTAGCACACGCTGAGCTGCGGCCTGCACCAGGCACGGTCTTGCTGAACAGCTGTGTGGAAAGGGCCTGTGGTTTTCTCCTGATGGTGCCGTTCTGATGGGTCACAGGTAGACCTACTCCAGCGGACTATGCTGCTTTTGTCTCGCTTGTTTGCCGGTATCAGGTGGTCTCACTGCTGCCCACCAGGATGGCCGAGTGGTTAAGGCGTTGGACTTAAGATCCAATGGATATATATCCTCGTGGGTTCGAACCCCACTCCTGGTAGAGAAATGGAAATTTTAAACGACCATGACAACTAGATTGCGTGCAAAATGTTTAAAAGGACAATATCCATGTATTCTGGACTAATTGATAACGGCCTTGGCCTCCGTTAGCACTCATGCAACATGTATGACTCAGCACAGTTTCTCCTGTGCATGAACCTCCATCAGCTCGGGTTAATGTGACACATTAAAGCATTTCCACAAAAGAAAGCATGAAATATTCCCAACTGTCGAAATTAGTTGCAGTGTCGGTCTATGATTACGTTTGATTAGAAACATGATTTTTCAACTTTTGATGCAGCGTTGTTTTCATGCCAATATGCTTGTGAGTTAGGCTCAAAAAGCAGCTTTGATCTGTATCTCATTCACTGTTCACCTTCACCAAAGCGAGACTGAAAGGTCACCCTGACCTGTCATTGTCTGCATATCGTCTTGTCTGTAAAATCCAGCTCGTATGAGGCGGTGAGGGGGCACCACCTAGCTGCTGACTGAATGAACTGAGGTCAAACTGGGTACTGCCTTTCATTCAGGGAACAGTATCAGTGTTGCTGAGACCCTCCATAGAAGAGACGCTGATTAAGCTGACGAAGCCTGGTTTATATTTTCCAGTTCCATGAAGTTGAATGAAGCTTAAACTCAAGCCGGGTGGGATTTATGCACATTATCCTCTGAGAACTGCAGCAATAAGAAGGACGTGAGAGGTCGACTTTTAAAAACCCAGAGCCTCTTTATTAAAATGCTTCAAAAGTCAAACAAATGAAGCTGGCATATTGTGGTGAAAATACACTTCAGAAGAGAGTGGAAACGAAACCCGAAGGAAGCGTCCGACTCCACCCCAGGTGCCTGTAAAAAGACCAGGTTACCGACGAGAAAAATCAAAAAAGGTGGCGTCCACCTGTCTGAGTGACTTTAGGCCTGATGTATTGATCGATCATCCTCCAAAACCTGAAGAATGTGTGCATGTGATCAGGTATGTCTGAAGCTGACAACATTTTCTTTAAAAAATGTACTAAACCAAAGCACTATGCCTGAGAAATAAACGGTATAAATGGATTCGCAACTGGACTGATACATTTGTTTCTCAAAGACATCAAACTCACATGCAGAACACAGGAAGGGGAGGGCGGGGGAGGGGGAGGGGGTTCGCCTGCCCCCCCCCCCCGCCCCTCGGCATTATGATTAAAATTTTACAGTACATGCCTTCGTGTGCAAATCAATAATTCAAATACAACTCTAGACATTACAGAGGCAGATTCTTTTTCTTTCCAAATAAAAGTACCAGTACAAAAAAAAAACCCAAAACAAAATACAAAGAGGAAGAAAACCAAACGTGAATGGGGACTCAAGTAAAAAGACAGCTTCACGATATAAAAACATCAACACGACTCTCTCAGAGCAACGTTTCGCAGCGCTCGCTTTTTTTTCCCTCTTTACTCTGACGTTTCTGCCGCACGTCTGAAATCACGTTCTCACAAAAGGGGAGCACGACAGGTTTGTGTGTCCGTCCGACCTCATTTCTAAACCCCAAACTAAAAATATTACAACAAACAAAAAACAAGGTGTTCAAGTCTGATCACTCCAAAAAAGAAACAACAAAAAACCAACATTTGCCCGTAGTCTTCACCACTCAGTCAGTCAGTCAGTCCCTCAACCCGCCGCCTGTAGTTTGTTAGTTAGTCCGGCACTGCACCTGCACCTGCACACTGTTAGGATGGGGTAATACTGAGCGGTAGGCCAGACCCCTCTGACCTGCGCCACAGGCCAGGAGCTGACGGCTGGCCCTGTGTTCGTCTACCGCCGCACGAGGCTTCACGCTACGACCCTGAGACAACGACAGCGTCTGGACACCGCGTAATTAGTGATGCTCACGAGTGGAGGGAGGGAGGGAGGGAGGGAGAGAGAGAGAGAGAGGGAGGGACAGAGAGAGAGGGAGGGAGGGAGGGGAGCACGTGTCCGGTTATGTTTCCAACACCTGACCTGCAGGGGTTTCACGAGGTGCGAGCCACGCGGCCACTGATGGATTCCTCTGTTCCACTGAGTACATTCATCATTTACGTTTCATGCTACATTTACACTCTTTTCTTTTGTAATCTGTATAAAACGCCCTACAAAAAAACAAAACAAAAAAAACGCTGGTTACCTGTAGAAGGAGCCGGTTAGAGCCAGCGTTCTGCCTCGTGGCTGGTGACTAGTGTTATTTTCATCTCTGAGGTCAGATCGGGAACAAAAAAAGGAAGTAGATGGACCACCTTTGTTTGCTGTAACATGCCAAACCACAAAAAAAACGACACACGTATATTAAAATAGAAAAAAGAACAGCAAACATGACGACGGTGACATGCCTTATGCTGGTGAGCAACAATCAACACCACAGTGAGTACGGCGTACGGCCATCCCGCAGGACGGCACGGACGGTGTGCACAGATGTTTGGTCAGTCTTTAAAATGTAGTATTAAAGCCATGAAATCTATCAGCTCTACGCCGTACACACACACACGGTCGCTCCGGGGATCAGAGGGAAGACCGAGGAGGAGGAGGAGGAGGAAGACCGTGCTCGTTTGAACCGGTCCAGCTACGAGAAGCTGCGGAGAAATCTGCAGAACCGACCGAATCATACGTTAAGGCTCTACTCTCGCCTCAGCTGTAGCACAGTACTGACTCTTCTTTTTATATTTATATATATATATAAAAATAAAAAAAGAAATCTACATCGAAACATCTGATTATTTACACAGTGTCGGAGTAGATAACGGTGCAGCGTGGTTACACTGGTGGGAGGGGGGCAGGGGAGGCAGGGCGAGCGTCCTCCTCTGCTCGTTCACAGTCACTGTCCATCAGCCCCCAGCACTGGCTCCGTCTCATCAATGGGAGTGAAGCACAGGGACGGCTTACGCCTTTCCATCTTTCTGAGGCTGAGGGAGGCGAGTAAACACTGTAAACACTGGAGGAAAATACGAGAGTGTCAGAAGTTTCCGATGGTGTCAGAAGTGTGCCAAAGCGGCGTCCGGCGGAGCGCTCAGGCGACGGGCTTGAGCACGGAGCGCAGGCAGCGGCCCTCCCTGGTCAGCTCTCTGGTGAAGCACATGCACGGCAGGGGGATGGCCTCCTCCCGCCGCGCGATGGTGTTGAACTTGCACTTCTTGAGGTGGTCGGCCATGCTGGCGATGTTGGCAAACTTCCACTCGTTCACGGTGCCGAACGCCGTGCTGAAGCGCCACACCTGACAAAAGCACAACACCACCTTAATCTATTAGGGTCTGTGCTGGGACAACAGTCTGCAAAATAACGTGACATTTCTACAAGTTTGATGAACAACAACTGCTGCTTGCAGATGCTGTAATTCCCTTAAAGTCTTCTAGTGAGACTCTACTTATTATTGAGTTGCCTATGGGGATGAGAATTAAACTGGTGTAAAACAGAGCAGAAAAACTAAATGAGATGGAATTTGACTTCCATTCGATAGGAGTGGGAATTCAATTAAAGGCAAAATATATCATCAAATTATGAAAATTACTGCCAATCCCTACATGAGTGATGACTCCTATTGCCTCAATCAAGGGCCAAAAAAAGTCAAAGGCTCCGTTGTATCCATTTAAAAACATATAATCCAAGAGTCTTTTCAGATCCTTGTCAGTCTCAAAGACACAATGAAATACAGTAGCAAAGAGGCTGTCCACCTCACGTTATTTGAAGTTATTCTCATAACTTCCTACTTCCATAGTCACTGCTCAGGTACAAAGCAGGTAAGCTGATTGATGTTAAGAATCCTTCTCAGTTGATTTCTGTTCTACACAGGCCTGGTATGGAGAGGGTAGTAAATAAGATGAGATAAAAATAGAATTGTATTTTTCTGTCTGTATCCGGCCTCACCTTGTCTGTGATCTGCCAGGAGGGCGAGCCGTCGCTGCGGCGTTTCTTCTCCCAGAGCAGGACGACCATGCCGCGCATCTGCAGCAGGCTGGCACACACGTCCCTCATGGTGCGGGACACCCTGGACAGCTGGCAGAGGCTGAAGCTGTCCAGGAAGCTCGCCACGTGCTGCAGCACCTCGAACGGAAGACTGCTGAACTGGTCGCCCTCGGAGTCGAAGCGGCAGGCGTTCCTCTGGTGGCTGTGCCCGGGCTGGACCCCGAACGAGCCCAGGTGCCTGTCGTGGATGATCCGGAAGCCCTGCACGGAGGGGCAGAAGCGTCTCTGGGAGTAGGTGCAGCCGTAGTAGGCCAGGGGGCAGCGCTGCTCCATCCAGCCGTTGAGCCCGGCGTGGATGTCCCCGTGGACGTTCTTGAAGTGGGAGGAGAACTCGTCGCGCCGGAACAGCTGCCCGCACACGAAGGTGAACATGGAGCGCTGCTTGGTCTGGTAGCGGGCCACGCACTCCAGCACCAGGTCCAGGCGCAGGGTGTGGAAGGGGCTGGGGTTGGAGAGCTGCGGGCTGGCGTGGTCGCAGGCCGAGGCCGAGGCGATGTCGCCCACCATGGTGTTGGTGGCCAGGATGGCCGAGGGGAAGGAGAACGTCTGCGTGCCGAAGTCGATGTGGTAGCCGTCCACGAACCTGCTGTCGGAGATCCCCCGCCCTCCCGGGGAGTCGCCCAGGCAGAAGAGCAGCGCGGCCGTGATGAGGTCGATGCCGTGCAGACCCATGGGGTCGTCCGCCACCTCCAGGTCGGACGTGTCCACCGCCTTGTCCTCCATCTTGGCTCTGAACAGGTACGGGTCGGAGAGCAGAGCGCGCCGCCCGTTGAATGTAAACATGCTGATGCCTCGGAGCACCTCCACATTCTGCAGCTTGCGCTCCAAACACCGGTACCTGAGTTCAGTGGGCAGGTGTTGCAGGAAGTTATTCCTCACGTGATCCGACAGCAGGAACGGGGGCGAGAGCGGTGCCGGCTGGGGCACGGGCAGCTCCAGCGCCATGACGGGCACGTAGTCCTGAGGCATCTCCAGCTGATTCCAGCCGTCGTTGGGATTGTTCAGCGGCTCCTCGATGAGGTCCTTCTCCTCGAAAAACAACTCTACGAAGTCGTTTTCTTCCACCCAGCCGATCGCGTCCTCTTCTCCGTCTGTCCCCACCCCGCAGTCCACTCCGCCCACCGCTCCCAGCTCACACTCCGAGTCAGAGTCACTGCCCTGCATGTCCACGTTCTTCCCGCCCTCAGCGACATAAACATTATGACGATCTCCGTTCTCTCCGTTGTGGAGCGCTCCGTTCTTGTCCATCTTTTCCCCGTTTAAATTTCCGATAATTCCCATGTCCTTGGAATTGGAGAGGATGTCCAAAGCGACGGCTAGGCTTCTGCTCGACTCCACCGAGGCTCTGAACACCTCGTTGTAAGGCTCTTCTTCCATTTCCACGCTTCCGTTACTTAGTGCGGCCTCTGATGCACCCGACGCCGTGGCCATTTTGTCACTTTCGTCCGCTTCCTTGTCTCCGTTCTTCGACACGGTGGTCGTCACCTTCAGGGACTCTAACAACATCCTCTGATCCTGGAGGGCCAGCGCCATATCCAGCTGCTCCACCTCGTCAAAGTCTTTGCTCAAGTTTTCGTACGACTTGCGGTCCGAGTAGCTCACCGGCCAGCGATTCCACTCCATGGTGCAGCAGACTATACTGGCTGGGCACCTCTCCAGGTGCTGCGCCATCTTGACCCTGGCGATGGTGAATGGGCAGCCGAACCCGCTGTTAAGGCACGGCAGGCGCTCGTACGGACACAGCAGGCGGTGTTCGTCCAGTTTGCACGAGTGGAAAACGGCGCCGCAGACCAGGGGGCAGCCCATGAGGTCGCAGCACACGCCTGCCTCTGGCCTCACCATGCACCTCCTGTTGATGCACTTAAGGCAGTGGGCGTGCAGGTTCTCCATGTTGTTTAGGGTGTTGCTCCTCGCCCAACAGGTTCTGGAGAAGGGGTGAAGAGTTCAACCCTGAAAGACAATCAAGGAATATGCTTATTCTAGGTGGGAGTCGGATTGATGGCCAGGTATTCATTTAACTTAGCTACGAAGAATTTGCTTTGGTGATAGGAACAAATACAGGGAAGATGACATAAGATAGCGATACATCACAATACAAAGCATGAGGCTTACAGACAGCACATACAAGATCTCAAAATGTAGGTGTTAGTTGTAGAGGATATATGTATGTGTATGTATGTGCTAAAGCCAACTACTACTACACATTTATGCTACTTCATAAATGTATTTCATGTGTAGTTATGTACAAAGATACTTTGGCATGAGGATACAACTCTACTTTTACGCTCCACACCCAGCACAAAGACATGGATGTTTAGGTGACTCTAAATTGACCTTAGGTATGAGTGTGAGAATTAATGAGTGTATGTGTGTGTCCTGTAGTGGACTAGTGATTCATGGCACCATTAGGTGCAAAAATAGTCGATATATCGATATATTGCTTTATCTTAATTACAGGTAAATGTGCCTACCTGTGTCAGTCAGAGAGTGAATGGTGTATGTGCTGAATGAATTGTGTACCGCTTTTAGGATGGAGGATCAGCTGCTGGTGTCACAGTATCCCACAGACATTAATGTAACCCCTGACCCACAACACGTGTGGTGCTTTTCCCTAACCAGCTCTGTAAGTCAGCCCTCACATGTTGTGTCCATCTCTGCGTGTTTACTGATTCTTTAGGCTGTTTAGTTACGTTTCACAACAGCCATCTAGGGTTTCATGGTTCCTCCAGATCCTGACCTCTCACGTTCAGGCTCTGAGAACTGCCCCTCATTCATGGAGCTGGGTGACAACACGAGGTAAACACCTCAGAAAGCCTATTTTGATGGGTCAAAAGACTGCGTGGAGGGGGATAATAAGAGTGTGCCGAAAGGTCACACAGCCGATAATTTTAAATACCCGCAACAATGCGCTGTGTCACGACCGCAAAGCCACACAGCAGGGCTATTGTTCCGAGTCTTTGCAGCCTAAATTACGCAAACATAGCTGGCAGGTTAGCCCAACAGCTAAAAACACAAACAGCACAGCAACAGCTGCTCCAAATTATTAGGCTAATGATAGAATTAGCACCAGTAATATCAGCATAATCAGTTTAACTGGCTGTTTTCGCGATTAGATACGGCGAACGAGAACGAGAAACTGCCAAGTCACAAAACTTTAAGTAAAAACAAAAGAGCATCAACAACATGGCCAACAGCGGGTTAGCATTAGCTGCTACACGTCGCTAGCTGGAAAACTGCTTACCCGAGTTACGGGGCTCTCCGGACAGGTTCTTCAGCTACTTTTTCTACGTCAATCACCTCCGATATTGGAGACTAAACTGTCATACTTATACCGCTGTGGTAAACGAGTTAAAACTCTAGTTTAGCTGTGACCTGGCTGCGGCCGGTTCCTTCGCTGGGCTTCCTTCTCTGCTCTGCCTGAGTCGGCGTTTGTGTTGATCCTGGAGCGACGTGACGTGACGCGTTGCAACGTCATCACGTAAACGTCCCGGTCATATTTGGGGCTCGTGCGCTGAAGCAGCACTGAAATAGGCAGACTGGGGAATACCCAGAGGGCAGGTTTACATGTCATCGCCCCTGCACCGTCTGAACACTTAGGTCCGGATTTTATTGAATGTAGGCTATTGCCAGGCCAGTTCAGTGACTCCTACTGAATAAAAAATCTGAGGGTAGGGACAAGCAATTAGTCTGCAGCTGAAATAGTGTTTAAATAGGGATATTTATCTTCCCCATTTTGTGCAACAATGTTGGGTAAAAGCAGGGAATACGGTGTTATGTTTAATCTAATAAACAGCAACTGTATGCTTGTCATGGAGTGTAACAAAAGCTGCACATTAACACAAGAACAAGAAGAAGAGAAGAAATGAAACATAAAACTTGTGGGAATTATTTATTAAAGTTGATTTCTTACAGTTTAAATTCACTCAAGAAGGATAAACAAGATTTATTAGGACGAGTCACACCTGCACTTGCGTGTTTGTGCTTGCACATTTTTATGGATTTCCATGTCCATGTTCCTTCACTCAGAAAGGTCCCTGGTTCACGAGGCCACTTCTGAGATGTGGTGAATGTTGGACAGGGTGAGCTGTGCCTCCTGCGCTGGGTAGAAACGTCTGGAGCGAAGCCACAGTCTCCCAAACACTCCAGTGATCAGCAGCAGGACGAGCAGCAGCCCCCCGAGGACAAACGTCTCCACGGGAGGGACTCCGCCAGCACCTAAGGAGGACAGGACACAGGACAGAGGTGGAACCACTGTTTGCATGGAGAACTCCAAACCTTTGAAGATTTGAAAACCAAAGGTCCATGTGAGTTAATGTTAAAAGTGAGAACATACTCAGGTTGGGCTTTTCGCTGTTGCCCAGTAGTCGTCTGATTGGACCATAAGACACCGTGTGAGACAGAGAGACGTCTCTACGTATCCTCATCAATCCGTCTTCACTGGTACAGTTCTGTGTGCCAAAAACATAGATAAATATTGATAGACAAAACATGCAGTGAGGTTTTAAATTTGAAGGGAACCTCGAATGAAAAACACATTTTCTCAGCAAAAGATGTACAGCTGGTTGAAAAAACATCATCATATCTATAGACTTTGAAAAGTAGCTAGAAATGTGACCTAATGTGATACTAATGACCCCACTGTGCTCCCAAGGAACATGAAGTCATGTAATCATTCAAGTCAGTGGCAGGAGGAATAGCCAGTCAGCACAAAGAATATGTGTGGTTGCCAGATTAGCATGAAAGGGCACCAGAATGGCGCAGAAATAGACAGTAATATTACCACACCTAAAAATAGGATTCTTAAAGGGCTTATGAAATAGCATCTAAGGCATTTCTGGTGAACCCGGTGCTCCACAGTATCTAAATTAATAAGGATGAATACTCCACTCCACCATTCTGGGTCCCCTTTAAAATCAGGACAGTTAAAACTGCGAGCTCATATGGCTGGACAGTGGCGGGGTCTATATTAAGGACGTAGGCTGCACATATAGCAGGCTGCTTGTCTGAACTGGCCTCTGACGAGCTCGGTGAGGAATGGGTGCAGCGCGAGCTCACTCACAGGCTGGCACTGCCCCATGCCGTTGTGACAGATCTGGACGTTGCAGTGCAGGAAGACGTTGGTGTAGGAACCGCCCACGAACTTGAACATTTGTATCCTGAACATGGCCTCGGGACCCTGGCCGTTAGTCAGCACGCTCAGGGTCTGTTGGTTGGACAGCACCGGGCAGCTACAGCAGGGAGAAAAACAAGTCGACCCGAGTGAAAAACTGTTCTTTAAAACCAGAAACGAGGGGCCGATTTCGGCTCATGTGATGAAACGCAAAGCTTAGGAGTAATGTAAACACTATCCGAGCGATTCGGCGCAGCGAGAGACGGATTAGCCTGAGTATTTTCTTTTCCCTCTGACATTTCATTGCTCCACTGTTGCTAACAGTACCAAATACTGCCTGGTTGTCAAGGACATGCACAGCTGTTGAAGTGAAACGCATGTGGCCCCTCAGACAGGGGTTACATGACCAGGCTCTGAGAGCTGTTGTCTGGCCAGCTCTCCAAGCAACAAATTCTCTTATTTCAGATTTCAACAGCTCTGCGGTAAGAGGACTTAGGGGCTGGTTGGAAGTGTGGTGAAATAACAACTTGCCGTAAGAGGGTTTCAACACATTAACAATGTGTGAATTTGCGGATCTTAACCTTTGTGTTCTTCCGTTTCCACTGCGAGGTAGCAGATAAGAAAACACATTTCCATGCCTTTATTTTATCCCATTTGCACATATTTCACAATAAAAGCACGCTGCGAGGCAGACCTGTCCCTGATGAAGGTGTACTGTATGTTGCTGTAGGGATCGCTGGTCGGTGTGGCCCAGCACCTCTCTATCCGCAGCGACAGGTGAGCAGGTATCTGTGAGGTTTGAACGAGGGGTCGAGTCATTATTTACACAGCGCATATTTCACCATTTAGTGCCACAGAATAATGATTTAATGGTGTGTAAACAACAGCTGGACCAGCAGGCTGTGATGGACACTCGGGTTCCTATCCGGTCACGGGAGCAGAGTGTTAGATTTCCAGCGTCCTGGCGCACAACATATTGCCTAACATCGTGCAACAACGTCCCCAACCTTATCCAAAAATAGCTGTTAATACTAAGAATTGTTTGAATGCTTGAATGTGTTTTCAAAGGATTATTATTAAACATGGGGGTTAGTTCAAGTTGTAACCATAAAAACTGCAGTTAACTTTAAATGATAAACACGAGAAAAGTCACGAAAAATGTGCACATATATATATATATATAGAGAGAGAGAGAGAGAGAAAGAAACGAAGGTAAATGATTTAATAAATCATCACTTCACCATGAAAACTTTCACAAAGATGTCATCATCCAGGGTCAGAGATGGCACTGTGGTCCAGCGGTCTTCAAACGCTTGGTCCTTGTACAACAACATGGATACAGAGAAGTTTCCGTCCTCCGTGTTCAGAGTGATGGTCCTAAGGGGCCACAAGTGAAAACCAAATTACTATAGAACAGAATAGAATAGAAAGCTTTATTATCATTGTACAACAAGACATGCTCCAAGTACTTCAAAATTACAAAGGCTTCTTCAGAGTGTTGCTGTGTTTGGTCCTATTATAAATCCAAAACCACAACCAATGAAAAGGACACAAATATTATTTGAACAAATACTCCATAAAAGCACTTGCCTGACGTCGACTCTGATCATGTTTTCTCCGTTGGGTTGCTGGACCATGTAGTTGATGGGGTAGCGGCAGACGAAGGTGATGTTGATGTAGTTTCTCGTTATGATCTCCGTGTCGTTGTTGTGTATGGTGTTTATGAACATGATGTGCGTGTCATCCGAGGTCTAAACGGACAGACAGACAAACAGTGGAGTCAGTGGAAGAGGACCAGGGACATTTCAACAGCTTCATACAACGCTAAATGCTCTCCTCTTGGCCGACAATGATTCCCTCTGTGCTATTTTGGGTGAGAACGGCGGCAGGAATGTTAAAAGGGAGCTTAAAGAAAAAAAAGGGGGTATCTCATATCAAGAGAGCATCTCATTGAATTTGGAGGATAAAAATCTGACGGCCGGCGGCACAGTGAATCTGCTGACCCACTGACCGTCACCTACTTTTAGACTTCCATGAGGCTTCTCAGAAAACCTGGACCTCAGAAAACATGACACCGCAGTGTCCTGTCCAGCACTGAGGGATCACAGCAACTTATCACAGCATTACTGGTTAATCACTTGATTGTTGCCTTGCCTTCAATGCATTATACATTCTGTGCATAAAATGTGAGAAAATGGTAGAATTCTATATCTTTAAGTGCTTAATTTTGTACGACATACAATCCAAAATTCAACATTTGTTCAGGAGTTTCAAGATCTGTGAAACTTTGGAAAAGGACAGAAAATTTGGTATTGACTGTTGAAAAATCAAAAGATAATTTTTCTCTCAAATGTTTCTCTGTCCTCCCAAAAATGTTGGTACCATCGATGCCTTGTCTTAAATCTTAAGTATCTTGAAGTGCTTCAATTTGTAGGACTAACCAAAATAAAAAAGAAAATATATTCAAAAGATTCAAAATATGTGACAAACAAGAAAAGAGCAGACAATCTGATATTCTTATATTCCTATCCTATATTCCTTGAAAAATTAAAGGCTCAAAAAACGTATTCAGGTTGTTATGTAGAAAAGCAGTCGATGCTCTTTCATTTTTTAGTTTTTATTCTATTTTTTTCTCTTTCCACTGACTAACGACCAAGGACTAAGGACCTTTAAATGCCTATGTATGTAGGGAGAACAATCCAAAAAGGTTGTAAATGTATTTAATTTTCTATAAAGCGTGACATTTGTCCTCACAATCTTTTCTTTTTCCACTGACTAACAACCAAAACATGTCGACGCACCATGAACAAAAGCAGAGCAGAATGTGGTCAGACAGAGCCGCAGCAGATTCCAGCTCCGAGAGTCCCCATAAAAAGTTACAGTGAGGGTTCCTACGAGTGACCTCTGCGGTCACCTCCTTCCACACACTGTAAATGTGAGTGATTACTGCTCAATATTCCTCTGCTGGCATCTGACGCAGGTGAAGCCCGTCGAGGGGGGGGAGGGGACGTGTGAAAAGGTTGCGTCCAGTGTTTGTCTGGGACCCTGCTGGGCAGCGAGGGTGAGGAGCAGCGAGGGCCTCTGAGGCCGCTGAGCAGGATGAATTGCCTGGGGCTCTAACAGTCGACACATCTTTTACTACCTCTTGGTAAACATCCCCCCCTCCCCCCACCCCCCACCCCCCACCACCACTCTTCTCTGACAGCGGCAGGTCTTCACAACAGAAGCTCTGCGTCTCCTTAATGCGGCGCTATCTCTGAAACATGAGCGAGGAGGCTGTCACGTTTCAATAAAAATGGCCGACCTTTAAACCCAACAATTCAGTCACGTCCGCCCTGACGGCAAGGTGGGTGGGGGGGGGGGGGGCGAAATCGTCCCCGAGTTCAAGGTGAAAGTGTGATTGACAGCTATGGCATTCCTCTGCTTTAGCAACAGACGGCTAATCTTGCCCGAGCAAAAAAAAAAGCAAAAAAAAAAGCTTGTAAACCTGCTGAGGTGGAGTGGCTGGGAGATTTCCTTCCTGCTGAAAGCGGCGTTAACCTTTTACTCGCTTTACAAGGAAAAAAAAACAAAAAAAACTTCATGCATTCCCCAGCAAAGGACTCAAGGACACTCGTGGCCTCAAGTGCAGGTTTTAAACCCCGGGGCCAAAGTCTGAGCCCAGCGGAGTGGGCGGATTACAATAATCAGCGGGGCTTGTCGGCCCATGATTTACGGCCTTCCTATTCACTGAGCATAAACAAATAATCATCATTTCCATGTAAATCCTGATAATTTAGAACTACAAGGCCATTCAGGGTCCCCCTTTTGCTGCTCTGAATACGGCCCCGCGTCGTCGTGGGCAAAAGGAACAACGCCGCCCTTCTTCCTTGACATACAGCCCCCCCACCCCCGCCTCCCTCGCCTCCCTCCTTCCCTCTCCCCCCTCTTTTCTCTTGACCCTTTTCTGTCTGGACTCAGACCGCGTCCCTTTCTCCGTCCGTCTTATTATACTTGCTATGAGCTAATTCCATAGCAGAACACAGAGGCTCACAGTGCACATTTGCGTCATAGCAGGCAAAAAAAAAAAACGAGGCCTGATCTTATTCAAGTTATTTTTACTGTTATGTAAAGTGCAGTGAACTTTTTTCTTTCTTCTTCTTCTTCAGCACTACGACGGCCCAGCGCTGAGGCCCGGTTCCCACAACAACCGCGGACGTCGTAAAATAGGTGATTTATTATGACGGGGATATTAAGCTGTCAATAACGGAGAAGTTTGTCTCCATATTGCTTAAAGAAGACGTCTCGGCCCTTTGTGGGGAAGCTGTTCCGAGTGTCGGCGTTCACGCGCAACGTTTGATTAGTATGACTCGTCTTTTTCCTTCTCTCTCTCTTTTCTTTTTTTAAAGCACGTGTGGAGCAAAAGATGGAGGAGATACCATGATGGTGCCGCAGTCGGAGAGGTTCGTCTTTATGCTGAAGACATAGTCATCTCCCACCTCCTCGCCCCGGCACTCCGGATCATTTAGATGCAAATCCCAAACCTAAACATGGAGAAACGCACATAGAGGGGAAGAGTCAATTGTGTGACAAATGCACACATTTAAGGTGCCACTACGAGGAAATGTCAGCACTGTGGGAAAACGGGCTTGCGCCGGGTCACTTACATACACTGGAGGCACTTTGTTGAGGAAGAACGCGCTGGGAATAACAACCTCCATATGGTCGTTGGTGCAAATCACGGTCTCATTGAGCGCTGACACAGAGATGAAAAACAAAACAGGTTCGTTAAAGATATTTCAATTTACGTCTTCTAGAGTTTTCTCACTCACTCTTTCCAGTCCAGTACAGAAAATTCTGCTAACTTTATCCTTCTAATTTATCTGTTTTACGAGTAAAGTTCAGCCAGATATCCAAATATCAGTGGTAAAATGAAGCATTCATGAACCTATTTACTGTAAGATATTTCACACCTCACTCCATCTTAAAGATAAATATTGACATACTGACATCAAGTTACATACTTATTATGAGTTCTCAAACTATGACAGATTCTCAGATTAAACAGTTTCCCTGTTGTGGGACGAATAAAGGCATGTTCTGTTCAACAAGGTCAAAGTCATTCTGTAAACAAAGTAGTGAAATCAGCCACTTCTAGACATTAATTCATCAATTATAATGATTCAGTAATAAGTAAGTAGGCAGTCACCTAAACGCTCTTACACTTGGACGCAGGATTTTTATTATTAATTTGTACCTTTAAACCAATAAAACGTCTTTTCATCACGACCTACCCTGCTGCTGCTGCTGCTGCACTGGCAACTTAATTTGAAGCATTAAATCAGGAAATAACATTAAAACTCATTAGACCGGTCGTTTGTATTATGTGAGAGTTGCTCTGATCTGTCTCTCTCTGTGAAAGCGTGTCCTGGAGAGCGGCTGAGGGGTCCTGGCTGTGTGCTGGGTGCTGTGTGAGCTCACCCTCCTCCTCCTCTTCCTCGGGCTGCAGGTACTCTGCCGAGGTGCCCGTCCTCATGGCGAGCAGCAACCAGGCGAAAACCAGAGCGGCAGGTGCCATCTTCCAGCGACTCTGCCTCCGCTTCCCCTCGAGTCTCTCAGCCACTCCACAAGCCGTTTGGCCCTCACCTCCAAACTCTGTGAATCTTCTGAGGTCTATTCACCGTGGCTCGCTGTCACCGTAAGACGTAGTGCCCCCCCCTTCTCCTCTCCTCTCCTCTCCTCTCGCTCCAACCCTCGAAACACGGCTCTAATGAACTGGGAGCCTCCCTCCGGCCTTAAACCACCAGCCTGAATGATGTCCGCCCCAACAATGAGATTCCGGGCATGAATAGGGGCGACGGATGGGAGTCCAAGGTAACACGTACGTTACCGCCCTCTGCGGTGGTGTCCTCTCAGTAAACATCTTACGACTGTTTCTTACTACGAGGAGTCTGGTAACCATGTAAAGAGGGACAACAGCTCCGGGCCGGCCGCTCTTTGTTGTCTACGTCCTCCTTTGTCTGGACGTTTTAAAACCTTTACTGGTACGGGAATCCCAGTCAGTCAGGGCAAAGAGAGTCATTCCAAGTCAAGGGCAATTCAGCCCCAATGCCAAGGACCCACGAGTGTATTATGTGTGGGTGAGGTGACTGTAACACACACATACGTAAAACAGAGAGGATTATGATCATCACATTTAGAAGAGCGACCTTGTAACCTCGGAAGAAAGACGGACAACAGAAACATCTTTTGCATTTCAGTATTTTACGAGTTTTATTTACAAGATCGGTGTCTGAGCCAGTGGATCGGGTGCTCTGCGTTGCTTTTGTCTCGCAAATAAGACGAGTGTCGGGCCCAATTGTCTGCCATTGTCTTACCAGACAAATGGCTTTAAGAAGGTTGTGTGGCGGAAGAGAATCCCTCACATCTGCTGTAAAAAGTCAACGGCCTCCTCTCCACGTCTGTTTTTTGTTTTCACGACACAGACATAAACAGACACAAAGAGCCGGGCCGCGGCCTGCTGATGCGTTTATTTCCTGATGGTCGGTTGAATCACCGCTGTGATTTCAGCACCTGTGCTCCTCCGCTTCCCACTCACCTATGTACAATCTGAGAGCGTATAAACACCTGATATTGGATGAGCGCGACTGTATCATCGTCAGATGAAGACCGTCACACGGGTACGTCGACAGACAACGAACGGGCCGAATGCACGACGGATTACAAACAGCGACGCCATCGAGAGAATGTAGCATGTCCTCAGTGAGTTACTAAAACAGCTTATTGGAAACACATATGACAACTTGAGGAATTTCATATTTTGTTTTGTGTTTTTAAAAAGTCTAATGTGCAAAAATAGTCCATCACGCTGTGTCCAGAGCAGAGCTCTCTCTCTCTCTCTCTCTCTCTCTCTCTGGCCAGATGTGCCAGGGTTCACTCCAGATGTGCCAGGGTTCACTCCAGATGTGCCGGGGTTCACTCCAGATGTGCCGGGGTTCACTCCAGATGTTCCGTGTCCTCGGTGAACAGGTCGGCCAGGTCGGCCACCGTCAGCACCGCCGCCTCCGAGTGCTTCATGGCCGTGCTGGTGTGACTGGAATTAAAACAACAGGAGAGGAGTTCTTGAATCGCTCGTTTATCGTTTATCGTTTCTCACAGCTCGAGTTGTGGTCCTCACCTCTTCTCCGCCGTCTTCAGCATCGCCTGCATCCTCTCCTCAATAGTGGATTTGATCAGGAATCTGTGGACGAATGTTGGCCTGGTGGACACAACAATAGGTATCACATTAGTACAAAATAGTGGATCTGGTGCATATTTATAATGCAAATTACTTCCCTGTCCTGTGCTGCATATCTAGGCATTTAATACCTTTACATTTTTGTGTTTTAAATACACTATTTGATGCTTGTGGTGGCTTGTGCAACTAGAATAAAGGATTTGATTTGATTTGGAGGTTTTGCTGGAATATTAAGGGAACAGGTGACAAATAACTTTTCTAGTAAACTTTGGTCGCTTATTCTCATTGATGCCATTATCTTTGCTCTGGTTACTAAGAAGTGATGTGCCCCTAACTATGAATACCTTCTGGTTAAGTAAGACAGTGTATACACACATATATATGTCATATACTAAGTGCATTATCTCATAAAAAAGACATGTGGGTGTAAAATCTGAGGCACCAAAAGTACATTCTTTAGTTGTTTCTTATTGTTTTTGAGAATGAAGATTCATTGGTTAGATGTTTACCTGATTTTAATAGTTTGCATGAAAACTCTAAAAAAAATGAAAAAAACTAAACTAAAAATACTGTCATTAACCGTCATCATTAAATTCATGTATCAAAACTGTGAATCTGAAGCCAGTTTGACTTCCCCACGTGATGGACCATTCTTTAAACATCACCACCCCCCCTCCATCTCTGCTCCCTGGTTCCACTCTGTCTTTACTCACTTGGTCTGGCCGATGCGGTGAACCCTGCCGATGGCCTGCAGCTCGTGTGCCGGGTTGAGGATGGGCTCCACCAGCAGCACGTGAGTCGCCTCGATGATGTTCAGGCCGTTGGAGCCCGTGTGGAGCGGCAGGAGGAGGATGTTGATCTTGTCCTCGTATTTGAAGGAGCTCAGGTTCTCCTGGAGGACACACACATTCACAGTTAGGCCTGTGTCAGGCAGGTAATCACAGGTTTAATAGTGTGTATTATTGATTACAAATATAATAAATAAATAAAATAAAGCTTTAGGATTAGAGGAGTTTGTATTGCATAGTATAGACAGTGCAATACATTTGTCCCCTGGACAGGGGTTTTATTACATTCCTATTTTGTGTTAAACAATTTTTCTGCTTTCAGAGCATCTCACAAATCTCGGACTGGATTTCCACCAGTATAGATTCAGCAACACTTTTTCTTCCACCGTGGGTGTGTTGCACGTCAGAATAAAGTAAGTATAGTTGTATTTAAGTTGCAGCTGATGGAGGAGATACATCAGTGGTAAACCGGACAAGGAGCGATGATGCAGTTCACAAGCTCACACCTGGAATTTGTGGATGCCATTGATCTGCGAGAAGTCCATGTTGTTGTCGGACAAGGCCTTGGCAATGATGTCCAGGACGCTGAGCCACTGTGCGGAGAGGGAACAAGAAGAAGGAACGAGCACAAAGTGGGTCAGATCCAAAGCTCTGCGGCGTCAGAGTGAATCACCATCGGAGCGAGGGCCGGTGGTTTACAGTTACCGTGGAGAAGACGAGACACTTGGCCCCGGGGTCGGTCACTTGAATCTTCTTCAGCGTCCTCACCACCGCCTCCACTTTGGTGGAGTGGCTCCCCTAACAGGAGCAGGAAGAGGAGCATTAGGCTGCGTTGCTAATTAACAGCAACTACATACCGGGACTTAAGCTGCGTGAAATTACAGTTGGAAAGGTGAGAGGCACGATGCTCGGGTAAGCTCTACAGCATCTACACACAAAATGAATCCTCAGAAAGACTAAATCATGTTACAGTAAGTGGTTCCAAACAACTCCTGAGATACTCAGTTTCTTAGTGTTAAGTTGGCACCAAATGAGTTTTAAATGAGTGAATTAAGTATATGAAATTTAACTAGATTACCTAATTGGAACAAACAGATGTAATCTGCTAAAAATACATACAAAAGTTAAGTTGCATAGGTTGCAATTAACACACGTGGAGCCACTTGACAAAATTACATTTTATCAGTAATTCTGGGAATCTAAAAATAAACAAACTACAGTCATTTTGGATCTGGTGAAGCCAGCTGGGACCAGATCCAGCCATAGTAAAGTAACGACCCCGGATGACTGACCTTCACGGGTATCTCCTGGTCCTGGCTGGACACCTGGGTGGTGAACACGTACGATATCTCGGTGTGAGACGTGGTCTGCCTGCAGATGGCACATTTGATGGCTCGCCGCCTGGAGCCCACGCTGTACTGCTCCACGATGATGGCGATGCACTCGTTGCAGAAGCAGTGGCCGCAGGTCAGCACGGCCCACTGTAAAAAGACAACAAATCAAGACCATATCTCACGTTTTTATTATACGACATGCTCTGACTGATTTACATTCTTTGATCGGTGTTCTTTTAATGATCTTCAGCACTTTGGTCAACCTGGGCTGCTTTAAATGTGCATGATAAATAAAGGCTGAGTTGAGGTTGAGAAGACACTTAAATAGCCAGGAAATAGCAATGAAAGTAATAACTTGAGCTATGTTTAGCTTGTTGTTTTCATATTTAACGTGTGAAGAAGCGTACAAATCCTATAGTGCAAGAAGGTGCACATACAAATACAGAAAATAAATATCCAAGGAACTTTAAAAACAAGGCTCCAACAACAGGAATCCTGGTGGAAGATGAGATCAGGTTCTGACTGGGTGTCTGACTGAAAGTAGAGTCAGTACCAGCACTGAGGTGATGCATGTAAACACATATAGCGCCACACCCTGAGAGACAGTTGACTAAACCGGGCTCACCTCCTGCCCTAGAGGCCGAGCACAGATGGGACACGGCTCCGGGTTCAGGCCTCCGGTCGACTTGTCCTGAGACTGAAACAAAGGAATTCACGGTATCTGGAGTGAGATCTTTCCACAGTGTCTCTGAACGAGTGAATGAACGAGCTGGAGGGTGGAGGAATGTGCTTTGTAGTTGCCACCGGATGCAAATCACCTTCTCCAGATTGGTGAGATAGAGGAACTGGCCGAGCTTCTTCTGCAGCTGGGACTTGGCCACCGCCTGGTCGTTGAGCAGCTTCGCTCTGTTCTGCTCCACCTGGAAGCACAGCGAGCGGGGCCAGGGGTCAGGAATGCAATGAAAATAGCTGAGGCTGAATATTATCACACCCCTGGAAACTTTCTCCGCTCAACTGAAACGGGGCCAGGGGCAAAATACTGAGCTTTTAAAATCCTCAAACCTGCCATATTATGCAGATGTTTACAGCAGTTACGAAAGTGAAAGAGAAGTTTAACGTCACAATGCATGTGGATGCTGGTTCTACTGGTTGGAGAGCCAGGCTGTGCACTCTGTCTGTAATTCAGGGCAGCCGTGTGTATCGAATGGTGGCGTGACCCTCTTTGAGCTCGACATCTACAGATAAAGAAACACGAGCCTGGGACGGCACGCTAAATGTCTGAGTGAGGACAGTTTCTGATATGAGGCGACCCCGCTAATCAGAAATTTACTGACACACAGTGCATGCATTAAAATACAGATTTCCATGAAGAAATGATCAATACCTCTTTGAAAACAAATGACAAGAAATGCGCAAGAGGTGAGGTGAAATCACCTTTAATTTTCCGTGTAGGACTAACCGATTGTGTGTGAACTCACATGATAGAGTGAGAGCAACAGGGTTGTCCTCTCCTCACCCGGGAACAGGCAACAACAAACTCAGAAGATTAGGAACTCTCTTAAAACCTGTTTGGATCACTCAAGGTCATTCAAGATCACTGGGTCACAGTGTGTGATCTGAGTGTGGTCGTCTATGGATCGCTAGGTCGGTGGTTCGATCCCGGCCCGGTGCAGCCTACGTGTCGAGTCTGAACCCTGAATCGCCTCTGATGCTGCGTCATCAGGTGGGAATGTGTGATGGTTTTAAGCAAGAATGGACTGTTTAGGTTCACTTCTGCCACCAGTATGTGAATGTAATTTGTGCCACAGTCTGTACAGAGCTTAGAGTAGTCATGAAGAACCAGCCCGCATACCATCATTCCACAGGTAAACTGCATTAATGAAAACAGATGACGGGCCATTTAAGGATGCAACGAGGTCCACCTTTATTGTATCATTTGCGAGTGCCTTTTGGGTCTGTTTTAATTCGTGTCATCTACAGAGTCTTCACTGCATCTTCAGCTCACCTCGTGGGGTTCGATGATGTGCAGCAGTTTAGGCTTTGGCTCGTCGGGCAGGCGCACACGCAGCCTCTCAGTGGCCATACCCAGCTCGTCGATGGCCGACACGTGGTTCCTCAGCACCATCCAGTACTCGTGCAGCACCTGAGAAGAGACAGAGAGAGAGAGAGAGAGAGAGGGAGAAGAAAGTTTCACTCCTGTTTCATTCATTTTGGTCTGCATTTTTAGAGTTTACGTAGAGAGAGGGTGCGGTCGAACCTTGTACTCCTTCTTCCAGTTCTCAAACAGCTCCATGAAAGTGTTGCCCTCCTCCACCAGCTCCGGGTCCATGCGTTTGACCTTGGCGAAGGACAGGATGGCTTTGAGCGTGCGCTCCATCTCGCTGGCCGCCCACAGGCCTCGGCTGGTGGTGGGCAGGCGGTCGTCCACCAGCCCCTCCTCGTCCTCGATCATTTCTTCAAAGATGGCCGTCTGACCCTTCACCCTGCCGGGCAGTTTTCCATCACTCGTTAAACGATTCATCCTCACACGCTTCGATCGACACGTACGAAAATAAGACTTACGTGTGAGAAAACAGCTTGGACTCGTAGTCTGTGAAAAGTTCGTCTGCTTTGCAAAACACGCAGCTGGAATACAAGGCAAGAGTACGGTCAAATTTGAAAAACAGATTTTCAAGTATGTTAGGATTTCTGCATTTTGAAGCATGAAAAGCCGGAACCCTGAAGCCTTACTTGTTGAGCGGCAGCCTCATGGGCCTGAGGTGACAGATGGTCGCCTCATCGATCACTTTTTTAGAGGCTGGGCCCTCCAGGCTCTTGACCGCGTCCTGCACGGTCTTCTGGGACGTCAGCAGATCTTGCATTTGGGTTGTGAGGAGGAACTGCAGACCGTGGGCGTCACGGAACCTGCAGGACGCGCCCGTATTATGAATCACAGCCAGAGCGGGATCGAAGAGTGAGGATTTTTAAAGGCGGCTCCCTGCTTACTTGTCCGCCATGGAGAGCTTCTGGGCCTGCTGCTTGTAGCTGCACGTCAGCTCGTTCTTGACGCGAGACACCAGGTCGTCATCGGTGGCGTAGCGGATCGCCCTCTGGACGACGTCCAGCCACCACGGAGCGTTCAGGTTGACCTGCGGGGTGAAGATCTAACTGTTAGCTGGAGTCAGAAGCCACGAAACACCATTCAAACTCAGAGCTCTCCCAACTAAACAACATAAAAACAGCACAAACTGGATGCACTTTGTCTGACTTTGACTGAGCAGCGTGACATGAAGGGAAGCGGGAGGCGAAGCCTGTGGAACATTTCCAGAATAAAGTGTCGTCTCGGGATAATTCACGTGTCATTTCACCGTCAGGATCGCTGAAAATGTGCTTTAAATGCGGTGCGTCATGACAGGAAATTCAAAGCTTTCAACAAGTAGCACGTCCTAATTCGTCCCGTTTAACGTGATTTAAGATCCAATTTCAGCGTGGGTCACACAGTATTATTATATATTAATATTATTTCTATGATGTCAAAACAAATAGTTTTTCTTTAGACAAGGATGAATTTTCAGATTTTACACCGTTTTAAACGCGTTTGTGCGCCTTCCTGTTTGTCTACACACGTTAACAGAACATTAATAACAGTTGTTATTATCATTTATTATCAGATGATCTGCTCCGATATGAAGCACCGTTTCTTTCTCATCACAGCAACAGCAGAGGAAGTTCTCACTTTGCGCCGCAGCTCTTTGATGTTCTGCAGCACCGGCTGCAGGTTCTGGTGAGCGTCGGCCACCTCGGAGTCGTACTTGGTCATGTAGTGCTGCCGCAGCTGCTCCGCCTGCAGACAGCACAGAGGCAGGTTTCACACCGAGCTGGTTCTCCTGGGAGAGTCTGAGGCCCCAAGGAGAATGCAAGTCTCACCACAGCACTTTGTGTCTTATGGGTAAATAACGGCTAAAAAAATGATTTTTTTAAAGCTGAAGCCCCTAAGGTTGTGGATGTTGTGGATCTTGGATTAAACTGAGACACTCTATTCAGACTGAATCAGATATATCTTCAACTGTAAACCATTTGTTTCTTTTGTCAGATAATATGAAGAAGAAATGTAGTATGTGAAATGTAGTGGCAGGGGATGGGAAGGAATTTATTAAATTTTTCCCTTTTGTAATTTATTCATCCCACAATGGGGTTAATAAAATAATTAAAATGTATGTATTAATTAATGATTTTACTTAAGTTTTTTACTATTGTTATGTGTATTTATATATTATACTATATATATTATTTATATATATATATTTATAATGACCCTTTTTAAAGATGATCCATTCCCTACTTATTTGCATCTGTTACGGGTTTGGTTGAAGGAACAAATAACTTTATTCACAGAATTCACAGAAGCAAGCTCTCCCTGGAATAAATACGCTCTGAAAGAGAGAAACAATCGGTGAATTACCTCTTCACTGAGCCTGTCATCTCTCAGGGTGGGGGGTATCCCTGGGTGCTTTGCACTCAGCAGCTCCATCAAATTGTGAGTGGCGTGAAGCCTCTGTTTGAGCAAAACAGTCGCAAGGAAGTAGAAATGTCTCAATAAACCTGCAGTCAGGCCAGTAATCAAAAGACTGGAAACCTTTAGCGCCTCTCTTTCACAGGTAATGATACTTTAGTTGGAACCCTTCATATGCTAATGACACGGCATATGGAACGGACGTGAGAGCGATGCAGCCACAGACCTGTAATGAATCCGTCTTCAGTCTGCCTTTGTGCTCCTCTGACGACCGGAGCACTTCTCTATACATCTCCACCGCCTCTACAAACTCGCCTGCAGGTGGCAAAGGAGACGCTCGTCATCAATGACCCTCGATACGTCCGTCACACGTGGGAACAATGAGACTCGCCATATGACCCCCCCCCCCCCCCCCCCCCCCCCCCCCCCTTCATCCAGCATGCTACATAATACGCATCACATTACCGAGACCTGTTGCAACAAAACATCTGTGAGGAGCGACGGGAGACACAAAGATGAGATCCTTCGCTTTTCCCTTTTTGTTTGAACTGGTTCCCATGGGAAAGCGGGAGCGGCGGGAGTGGGGATTTATACCTCTGATGATGTGGATTCCTGCCAGGCCGTTGAGAGCGCACACCAATTGTCTGTGAGCTTCTTCACACTCCACTCGACATTTCTTCTGCAGGGACTTCAGGAGCTCCTCCATCGTCATGGTGCTGAGGAGAAAAAAAACACGCTCTCAACATCTCATCAAAAGACCCCGAGCGGGTCAACTTTAAATAAACACAAACGCACACTGTATAAGCCACACAAAGGACGCCACGGCTATTACCCTTACTAATGCCGCCGATGCTCGATTTGGCCCGAGCTGGACGGCTAACGAAGCCGGCGCAGCTGCCGTGGCATGAACACGTCCTCGACAACACGAGCGCCCACCTTTTCTGCAGGGGCAGGAACTCGCCCCTCACGGCCTGCGGGTGGCAGCAGGCCTGACGCAGCCTCAGCAGCGGGTACAGGATGGTGTTGACGGTGCGGCGGTCCAGGCTGCCCAGCTTGAGGCTCCAGTCGGAGATCTTCCTGAGTTTGACCAGGGCGTCCTGGGAGCAGACCTCGTGCTGGCGGTGGTAGAAGTGGCCCTCGACGGGGGAGAAGTGCAGCCAGTGCACCTCCTCGGTCTGGGGGGGGATCTGGATCTGAGGTCGGCATGAACACACCAGAGTCACAGACTGGCATAGAAACTAGAATGCGATTCTGTATTGTCTCCTTGATTATCCTTTAGGTTCTTTTTTACAGGGAAACCTGCTTTTTAAGTGCAGGAAACGTGTATATTTGTGCAGATTTATCTGTTTAGCACCTCTCCATTGAAGGCACTTCCAAGCCACTGTTTAATTAGATGATTTTCAAATAATGGGATACCATACACCTAGCCTGGGACTTTCATGTTCATCATACTGACAAAAACTAGGGCTGCAACAAAAGATTTTGTAGTTTTTTGTCGATGATGAATATGTTTCTTAATGCATTTCTCATAGTTTGGTTTAAAAAATGATGCATGGATGCTGAAAAATCATTAATGCCTATTTCACAAAGGCCAAGATGAGGCCTTTCAAATGCCTATTTTTTGTCCTCACCTCAGTGACATTCAATTTTCTGTCATGGAGACTAAAGGAACCTGAATATATTTGCATTTAAGAAACTGAGATCTAAGATTTTTTTAGTCAGATTTTTCAAGATGTTGAATTTCTCAGAACTTTTACAAATGCGTAAATTGCAAATCGATCATTAAAATGGCTGTTGAATATTCAATCAATGGATTTGTTGTTGCGGCTCTACCTGGTCGATGACGTCCTTTTTAGCCGACCGCCACAATAACTCAGCTACGACGTTGTACAGCGGCTCCGTGTTGCCACGTCTGTAGGGGCGATACAGCAGCTGGTCCCACCAGTACTTCACCCAGTACGGGTCGACTCCCAGGAAAAGGACCAGGCCGTACAGGTCTGGGCAGGAACCAAAACATATTTCAAAGGTTTAGTTTTAGCTCAACATCTGTCGGTGGTCGTTAAGAAGCTTACAAACAGCATCCCAGCCTCTTTTTCAAGGCCTGATGTGAGTAATGATGGTTTTTGTACCTTCTAAGCCTCTCTGGACTGGAGTGCCACTGACACACCAGCGGTTGACAGATGCCAGACGTAGAGCCATCTCAGCAGCCTGGTGGTAATATTTAAGGACGTTTAGACAATATTTCAACAGCCAAACACTGAATCAAACACAGTCTGACATCTCATACTAAACTTAATAAGAAATACCTAAGATATTATGGCTATACAGGGTATCTGCAGGAATCCTTAAGTTAATTTCAATACCTTTCGATGTTTTCTTTAAGACCTTGCAAAACACCTTCTACATAGTATTTGAAGTACCTCATTTACCATTTCAAGCAACACATCTTTAACTTACATAATAGATTCAAATTGCAAATAAAGTATAATAATAGTATAACCATATGACACAGATTGGCTGATAAAGAACAAAGCTCCAAAGAATAAATTAAACCAAAGGCAAATACCTTTGGTCACATTAAGTGTCCAAAGTTCACCATAAAAACACCATATGGTTTGTAGTCAAACTATATGGAAAGAGCTTGAATGCCAGCAAAATACAATAAATCACAATTAAGACTTTTTAAAGGCTTTTAAAACACTTTAGGACCTCTTTAGGACACCCTGTCATGAACACAAAACAGAGAGAAACCACAGATCAGGGTTCCTGGACTCACCTTCGCTGTGGGACACTCGATCATCTGAGCCTCGTCCAGACAGATGCGCCACCACTCCACGGCCACCAGCGGACTGGGAATGGCCATGTAGCGCTTCTGGTTGCGGAAGCGTCGCCCGTCTTTGCTGTTGCTGTGAGGAATGTCGACGTAGTTGAGCTCGGAGCGCAGCACGTCGTAGGTGGTGATGACCACGTCCTGCTCAGCCAGCATGTGAGGCTGGAGGAAGCCGTGCTTCTTCACACCCTGGTAAACCTGGGATGGGGGAATCAATTCAACCGGATGAGTTATTGAAATTAAACTAATTGAAGAGGGAAAGAACCACAACTAGGAAGATATGGTGTAATAGTCTCAGTAAACTCAGTACAAACATTTGCTGCAGAAAAGGTCACATTTTCCTGCCTCGGGTCAGGCAAGAAAAGAAGATAAAAATGAGCAATATGAGACTTTTTTCAACTTATATCCACAAATCACACAGGTTTAAAACAACTGTAAACATTTATGACAACAAACACTTAAGTTTTATACGCTTCAACGTTGAGTTTCATTTTCGGTTGCGGTTTTCAACGGGCGGACAGCGACATTTTGCGCACGACACCACCGCTAGAAACACCAGCAACTGTAATACACACGCCAGGACAGGAGATGGCGCTGTGAGGGTGAGAAAACGGTCTTAATGCGCATGCGCGTACTCCAGACGATTCACTTTGAGACCGGGACGTTTTCAAATCTTTTCAATTTGGTGTCGAGTTTATGTCGTACTGCATTGTTCTTCAACAGCCAAAATATGACAAATGTTGAATCCTGAAATATTCTACAGAAGTCAAGAGATTCACTGAGTCAATTAGCTTTATCTTTCAATGAAAAGCAGATACTGGTTTAATATTAAACCAGCAGCTGGAGGACTAAGACTAAGTCTAAGTAAGAGGATGGGATGTAAATGTTAACACCCCAGCTCTACTCCCTGTAGACATTCACTCCCAGGCTATAAAATACAAAGTAAAAGTTGGTTTTGTCAAAAATGTCTCTCACTTTTTCTTTAGAAGAGTATCTCTTGTAATTATCTCCACTGGCAGTGGTTGTTTAGCTTTTTATATCTGTATTACTCTTGTTTCTTGACTTATCTACCTCTACTGCACTGTCCTGTGTTGCTTGATATTTTCCTGTTTCCTGGACAAATAAAAACTGATTCTATTCTAAACATTCCTGGCTCTTTGGATGGACAAGACACCGAGATAATTCTGCTTCCTCACCAGCACTCGCAGCGAGGAGGACCGGATGTGGCGGTTGATCTCCTCCACCCACTGGTGGCAGATGGAGGACGGGGAGATGATGAGCGTGGCGCCGGTGGAGACGGGCTTCATGGCCACCAGGCAGTGAGGGCAGTAGAAAGGCGTCGTCTCCAGGTTCTCCTCTTTGTAGTTCACGCAGTCCGCGTGCTGCCACAGCTGGCAGTTCATGCACTGGACGCGAGCCTTGTAGTCCACGAGGCCCAGCTCGCCACAGATGCACTCGAAGCGGTAGTCCGGGGTGTTGAACGGGGCCACGGAGGTTCTGGTCGGGGTTTCCGCACCGAGCGGAGTGGCCTCACCCTGCTCGTCCACTGTGGGCAGGTCGTCCATTGTGGTCGCGTCCTGCGAGTCCGACTGCGACGTATCCAGAACGTGATCGGACTGATCTGCTTTCTTGTTCAGACCTTCGTCCCACTCCTTTGTTTCCGCAGAGTTCAGATCACTTGGATCTTCCATCAGAGCGTTTTGCAAAGCAGCTTCGGCCTTATCTTTCGCTCGTCTCTGGAATGTTTTCCTGGGTGAGCTCTCCGAGCTTTTAGAAGTCTGACAGAGACAGAAATCAGAGATGAATCGGTCAATAAAACAAGCTGAGATATGAAGGTATGCGCCAAACTCACAAGTGAAGTAGGTTTGCAATACACAATTATTTCTGTCCTTGATTAATCTATCGATTACTTTTTCACTTTATCGATTATTTATTTGGTTTATAAAATGATGCAAAAACAACGAAAATAGTTTTGAAAACAGAGGCAACGACAAGGTTTTTAAATTACATTTTTTGCTCTCCCCTCAATGATTTTTAATTCTCTGTCACAAATATTCACATTAATGAAGCTTAGGGAATTCTGACTTAATTTCTTAAAACCAGTCTCAAAAAAAAGCTATGCTTAAATCAGCAAATCACTTATTAAAGCAGTTCACGATTAAGCAAATTTTTCTTACAGATTTAGATGCTGCTGCTGCCAACATCTTCTTTGTTTCTTTGGAGTTCTTCCCGAGCTTGAAGGACCCCGCCAGGCCTCGACCTTTGACCCGGTCGACCAACCCTTCGCCTATCAGCTTCTCCAGGGTCTTCTTGATGTGGGTGCGCTTTTTGAAGAGATCATAACCGTAAGTGGCACGGATGTAGGTGAAGATGGCGTTGACTGAGGTTCCTTTGCCCGTTCTCATCTCCATGATGGCAGTGAGGAGCATGACCCGCACCGCTGTCCCAAAAAAAAGGTACAAAATGTAAATTGAACTGCAACTGTAAAGACTGCGATGTCTGAGAGGATCGGGAGGAACATACTTGGGAATGACATCTTCGTTTTTGGCTGAACTTCAATCTTATGGACGACTTTTTTCCTCTCAAGGGGAGGCGGTGGGACAAAATAATTTACAGACTTTCCCTGTGAGAACAACAGAGATAATTCACAGTGCAGCCAATGCCTTCGAGACAGGACACATACAAAGATCAAATCCTAGAAATTATATTCTGTATTTTCGACTGTGGCGGCTGCCATACCACAGGCAGGGTGAGCCCCTCCTGCTCCAGGCCCTGTCGAGTGTGAGACAGGATAAGAGCCAGAACTTCCACCGTTTTTCCCAGGCCCATTTCATCAGCCAGGATCCCACCAGGCCACTCCACACCCGCCAGAGGAAATTCACGGATTAAGCTAAAAAATATGAGGAGAGAAGAAATTAAAAACAGCTGAAAACCAACGATACTCTCAATCCATGAAGTAATATGAGTCTATGACATCAGAATAGCAAAGTTTAGAGTTTAGAAAACTTTAAGAGCATCTTCCCAGTCACATCCACTTAAATAACTGAAAAAGCACATTTAGAAACAATTTGTAGATTTTATTAAAGCAGTAACATCTTAGTCTGCAGATGAGCCCAGTTGATCCAGACTTTTTTAAATAAAGAAACTATAAAGAAACTCAATTAATCTCTCATATGGGTTCCAGTATAAGATTGTCAAAAAGAAGGAATTCAAGTTCATACCAGCCTGTAAAAGGGTTGTAGAACAGCTTGGTGCCACACAAAGTGATCATCTCCCTCCAGAGGAAATGCAGCGCGGGTTCTGCAGCGAAATGACAAATATCAACAGTCTCAACAGTCCTGACTTCAAGTAGGTGTTTAATAATAATCCATAACCTACTGTGTGGAAATCATCACTGATACCTTTGGGCGAACTGTTCCTGAACTTCTCTCTCCTCAGCATCCAGTTGACGGCCTGGCTCTGATAGGGTCTAAGGACGGGGATGAGAGCTTTGTGCTGGACGTCGTGAGTCACCTCCTGGTCCTGTCTCTGGTGGAGGTGCCTGACGTAATCATAGAGCTCCTCCACATTTTGCCTCTCTAGGTCTGTGTCACATTCCTCTTCCTCGTTTTCAACAACCTCTGCACAGAAAGCACAGCGACGACTGTTTTCAAGCCTCTGACAACTATTAACGGTTAGACCCTGACAACTTGAATCTGAGGACAGGTTGAACGTAAGAGCAAGATCCTTACCAGGAATGATGAAATCATAGAAATACTCCATTATCTTCTGCATCAGCTGATTTGCTTTCTTGAGCCGAGCATTTCCTTCACTGAGGAACTCGGGCTTCCCGAGCCCAGTTTCAAGCAAGTAAATCCCCACCTGCCACAAGCAGAGAAACAAGCCTTAGCAATCAAATCGTTCACCAATTAAGCGGCTGGTAAGCAGTTCCATGGATTTTCAGTTTTGCTTGAGAAATTTGAGAAAACCCAGGCAGACATACAGAAAATATACAGACACCATACAGAGAAGACTCTGGTCCGACTGGGAGTTGAACCCAGGTCCATCTTATTTGTTTATTATTTGGCCATTTATTGTCATGTCTGTAAAAATGACAAATTGACCTTCAGGCAGTTAAGATGCACAACCTGACACATCATTCTAATAAATGTCAAAATCCTTCACACTCTCTATTGTCATACCTTTACTGAACCCTCTTTGGTCTGATGGCAAAGCTGCAACACCCTCCTCTTCTGCATCCAATCAAGATCCTCCAGTGGAATCACATGGAGGCTGCACTCCACAGTGCAAGTATCCTCCCCGGGATTTGGCTGCTCTGCCGAGCTCTCATCACAGCTGTTGTATGTAAGGCAGAGCTGGTCACCCATCCTGTGAAGCGTGAACTCTCTCTGCTCATAGTCTGGTGGGATCCAAGCTGGCCGGATGCTGAACTCCCCGATGAGTGCCTTCCAGATGGTGCCCGCCTTCAGAGCAGGCTTCACGGTGAGGGCCAGGGAGGCTGAGGTAGTGGTACTGTCTGAGGACGTACTGGGGAGTTCCTCAGTAAACCGGACGGAGCGGCTAGAGGCAGCCTCAGCGACTTCCTCCGTGATGGAGAAGAGGGAGCTGCTGGGCATGGGGTCGGCAGGAACAGCAGAGCAGGATGGTGTCTGGTCATCTTCCTGGATGTCCTCATTCTTTCGGTCCTCCAGCATATTCCAGTTCAACTTCTTCTTGTCTTCTTCATCCACCCTCACAGGAGGGGCCCGCTTTCTTCGGCTACTCATGGTTAAACTCTACACAGAAAACAAATGTAGTGTTAGCTGCTAAATAGTTCCACTCTGTTATCCACCCATGATTTAGCTCGAGGTTGTTAGGGCAGAGGTCTGAGAAGAAAAGCTCAGGCACCAGCTCCACCAGGAGGATCTAAAGCAATCCCAAAACAGCAGACAGATATAATCCCTCTACAGCAAGTCCCGTGTCTGCCCACACCTAGAAGGATACTCCTAAATAAAGACTGGTATCATATCCAGTTCAATGCACCCATGTTTAACCTTCCATCTCATGACAAGGTTATCTAAAGACACCATGTATTTTCCAGAGAACTATCCCATGTTAACATTGGCTACCACTGCTGCTACTTCACACATGTCTTACATTTGTGTACACACAAGTAGAACTGCTGCTACCTTGTACAAACAGTAAATCACTTCTAAATACATGCCTTTGCAATTCTAATTTGTATCACTCAAGGAAATTATTTTTCGCTCCCCTTAGAAGGTGTAACATACACACAAATGGTGTATGTTCTGTACACTGAAACTTGAATTTCCCTGGGGAAATTGTTCTCTTATGAACAAAGGCTCTTATCAGCAACCAGAAATATGTGTATAGTGAGTCTAGTATTTCGAGGTTACAGCAGACACAGTCTATGCAACTACATTCAGAGCAATCTTAAAACAGAACATCTTATTTATACACTTCTTGTGTGCAGTCCTCTGTGTTTACTAACACCATCAAAGCAGCTAATGGCTATTTTGCAAGACTGCAGGATAATCTGCACATTGGAATAATTTAGTAAATGTTTTAATCTGCACTCCATCCTCCCGGTGAAAGTATTCCTCAGTAGAAAACAGGCAGCATGGTAACAACAATGTAAACACCCAATAGTTACACAATGAAAACACTTCCAGGCTGTCTGGTCGATTATTTCACCATCTGACTGTAAACACGCGGATAAAAGGAAGCGCATTTACTTGTCGGGGCTCCCGGAAGATGCTGTGGTTTCTATAGCGACATTGGGAAAATGTTTCGGTCCAGAAAGCTGCAGAAAATCAAGCAGACACGAACCAAAACACAGTTCATTAAGCGACTTCAGTGTTGCCGTCCTCCATTTTTAAACACCGGATGTGACGCCAAAGTAGGGCGGATATGCTTCACTACATTACTTGTTGTTGACTGGATTACTTGACCTTACTTTACTTTTAATGTGTCGAAATAAGTCACTGTTGCAGAAAAGAACTGCTTATTGTTTATTCGTCAATTTTTATTGACCTTAGGTCGGATCAAAATATGAAATATTCGGTCAGATTTCTCGCAAAAAAATCCGTTCAGTTACCAAAATAAGACTTTACAAGTTAACACTTGTTAAATCATCGTTAACTCAACAAAAGTGTTGCAAAACTGAATGAATGAATAAGCACAAAAGAAGGTAGAGAGGAATGAAGAGGGAAACAGAGACACAAAGTGAAAGGTAGATAGGTGGAGGGAACAAATACAGATGGTAAGGAGTGGGTTAGAGAGAGAACTAAAAATAGATAGATAGATAGATAGATAGATAGATAGATAGATAGATAGATAGATAGATAGATAGATAGATAGATAGATAGATAGATAGATAGATAGATAGATAGATAGATAGATAGATAGATAGATAGATAGATAGATAGATAGATAGATAGATAAATAGATAGATAGATAGATAGATAGATAGATAGATAGATAGATAGATAGATAGATAGATAGATAGATAGATAGATAGATAGATAGATAGATAGATAGATAGATAGATAGATAGATAGATAGATAGATAGATAGATGTCACCATCCACCTCTGGTCTGCAGGTGCAGTACTGACCTCGGCCACGTGGTGGCAGGACAGTCTGAGTTTTTCAGCAGCTGCAGCGGAGGATTGCAGGTGCATCACCACTGTGTGAGGGACAGGACGACGCAGGAGGACTTCATGTGAAGTTTGGCCAGCATCTCGACACTTTCCGTGCCCATAACCGGAAAACCATTCACCTCACGCAGACATGATGTTCATAGGTCACCATTTTTTCTTTTTTTTTGTTTCAAATGCCTACATTGTCCTTCCACACGCAGGTGAAAAGTCCCATAAGAAACACCGTTAGGCCTAATCAATGTTAAATTGTCTGAAACGTCCCTCATTGGCAAATCAGGGGCACTGCGGTGAGTGTGACCCGTTTACAATATGCAGTGAGGAAGAGAGTGAGAGTGAGAGAGAGAGCGAGGCGAGAGAGAAAGAGAGAGAGAGAGAAGGGGAGAGAGAGGGAGAGAGAGAGAGTCAGTCGCACCGTGTTTTCTCGGCAGAAGAGCTGGAGTCCAGTCTGGGTGCCTCACATTAGACGCTATGTCCCGATTTGCCTGGATCTGCAGGTAGGCGAAAGTGACACCTGTCATTTGTCTTACAGGCGCAGACAGATGCTCGAGTCCCTATCATTAATTGGTTAAGCTTCATCCTTTAATTGCGTGTGCGCGTGGCTCGGTGACGATGCTGGAAATGTTGTCCCGTGTGTGTGTGTGTGTGTGTGTGTGTGTGTGTGTGTGTGTGTGTGTGTGTGTGTGTGTGTGTGTGTGTGTGTGTGTGTGTGGTCCTCTGGCTGCAGCAGCAGTGGTCTGGGTGGTCGGTAGAAGCAGAGGGGGGGATTGTTGAATGAGTCTCTCTTTCGGGGGAGGGTGAAAGTTGAAGAGACGGTCGCAGGTTGAGACGGATCCGCTTGGAAGAGCTTGACTCAGCTGAGAGGTCCCCAGGGCAGCTGTCTGTGGTGCTGAAAACTCGCATCCCAGAGACTTTTCATGTCCCTGATCGAGCATTTACTCACCTTACCCCCTGCCTCGTATCATCACTGCTGATGCAGGTTCATCCCCCATCCCATACACCTTGTTCTGTCAGGACACCGATGACTTTGCCTCTTTGTCTTGGCTCTAATATCTGTTTCCGTGCTGCTTTGCATGGTTCTGCCAGAGGAAATTAGTGAAGGATGTCTCACCTGCATTGTCAGAGTTGTGGTGATGGACCCAGTGAAACAGCTGGTAGTTTATTGCACGGAGGGAAAGAACTACTGGTTGTTTTATCAATTATCGGATTTATCAAGTTGCTGTCTGTCAGAGGCATTTTCAGACAACTTATCCAGGTCACAAACACAGATCACAAAACACAAACGAACACAAAACAACAGATAAAAATCACCACACCTACACATTCAACTGGCTGGAACCTGAATGGGCATAACCTGATTTCATTACATCAATCTTGTTCCTGGATCAACTACTAACTTGTTTGTTCAAGACCAACCAACCAATCATGAGTCCTTCTCACGTATGGATAACCCATAAATGAATATGACAAAAAAGAAAAACGAGAAAGGAAGGAAAATAATATAATACATAATATATTTAAACTCTCTTCTGCATTTTCTCCATTTATGGGCAGTCACCTATCTGCCTTCTGATTGGTTGATTATTGAAGCTGAACAATTGAGCCATCAACATATCAGATACCAATGATACTAATGTACTTTTTCTCAAAGAACTTGATGTTTTTCAGTTCACCAACGTCGTCTAACGCTCCTCGTCTCCCACGCAGGGCGCCGGCACTGCAGCAGAGGCAGCTGGGTTAGTTTCACCCCTGTCAGCCACAGCTGGATTGATGGACCCCCATCATGGCTCGGTGGACGTGATTCTGCATCAGGCTCCCACGGCACAACCTCGAGTATGATCTGCCTGACCGCCATAAGCGTCCTGTACCTGCCCGTCCTGCTCTTTGAGACCTTTGTGCTGGCAAAAGGCAAGTATGAGCGGTCGGTGGTGCCGAGCTCGGCCTCCCGCCTGGTGGCCCGGATGGACGGGGACGTCATAATTGGCGCCCTCTTCTCCGTCCACCACCAACCGTCCGCAGAGAAGGTGGCGGAGAGGAAGTGCGGAGAGGTGCGCGAGCAGTACGGCATCCAGAGGGTGGAGGCCATGTTCCACGCGCTGGACCGGATTAATTCTGACCCCAACCTGCTGCCTAACATCACCCTGGGCTGCGAGATCCGGGACTCCTGCTGGCACTCGTCGGTGGCCCTGGAGCAGAGCATCGAGTTCATACGGGACTCTCTCATCTCCATCCGGGACGACAGCGAGGGCTCCAGGTGGTGCATCGAGGGGGTGCCCTCCAGCCAGCCGCCCCCGACCAAGAAGCCCATCGCGGGGGTCATAGGTCCCGGGTCCAGCTCTGTGGCCATCCAGGTCCAGAACCTGCTGCAGCTCTTCAACATCCCGCAGATCGCCTACTCGGCCACCAGCATCGACCTCAGCGACAAGACCCTGTTCAAGTACTTCCTGCGGGTGGTGCCGTCGGACACGCTGCAGGCCAGGGCCCTGGTGGACATCGTGAAGCGCTACAACTGGACCTACGTGTCCGCCGTGCACACGGAGGGTAAGCTCAAGCAGTGCTGGTCGATCAAACGTTGACCAGATGGAGCCGAAACTCCTCGTCAGGTACAGGAGATAATTACTAGGGCTGCAACAAACGATTACTTTTGTATTCGCTTAATCTTCTCCATTATTTTCTTGATTAATGGAGAAGTAAGAAAATGATGCAAAACTGTGAAAATCATGAAGGCCTGTTCCACAAAAGCCAAGTTAAAATCTTTTAATGGTCGTTTTTTTTTTTCCATTTTCTATCACTGAGGTCTAAAGAAACCACAAAGTACAGACATTTTTTGAAGCTAAGTTCAGAGAATGTTGACTTCATTTCTTGAAATCCTTCTCAGAATTTAAAAAAATGCTTAAATCAGTTGTCAACATAGTTGATAAGTTGATTAATCATCTATTAATCGATCAGTTGTTGCAGCTCTAAATTTAACGTACCTGGTTTCAAGTTGTTACATTCTTAGCATTAAGGGACAAAAGTGCCCCTCAGCATAAAAGTAGTTTATGTTGATATTGTTTCTTTTTTTGGGATAAATCTTTTGAATCTTACTAGATCTTATAAACTTTTGTTGTTTCAGATTTAAAAGTATAATTTAACATTACGGGATATAATCAATCAATAACAATCAACCATAAATCATTTAATCAGCTTCAGTCCTGATCTTAAATACCAAATATATGACTAATTTCAAACCCTTCATATGTTTTTTTTGGGATGATGTCACAATTTCTTCTTAAAAAACACAGAAATTAAAATAATCTCCATGACTCTATAATAATCTGCAGATTTCAATAATCTGCATGAAAAACGACTTGTGTAACTATTAAAGGACAAAAGGTTCCTTGACCAAAACACTGTGACATTAGTATGTGTAAATCTTTTTTTTTGCATAAATCTTAAAAACAGATTCTGCCCCAGTCACAAATAACAAATACAGAATGTATATTTAATCTTTTACCCTTCTTATGTCAGTGTTTGCGATGGCATCACAAATTTTGCTTGAAGGTGACCTAGAATAGAAAAAAAAACAAAACATTTTTTACAACTTTGACTTTGTTTTGAGCCGTTTCTGAGAGAGTTGCCAAATAAAATTCTATTCTAATCACTTATCGAGGTCACAGGAGGCAGATTAAAACAAGGAGGCAGAGACATCCTCACTCTTTGCCGCAGGTATAAAGCACCTGAGCTGAAGGTTCCCATGATGCGACACGTCAGCCTCTTTCAACAAACGCTCCCAGTTAGTCTGAAGTGCCAGAGCCGAGCCGTGACTCGAGCGGCGATAAATCTTCCTGAAGGTATTAAGTGTCCTTCTACACGTGGGCGCCGGAGAGCAGAGACACAGAGGCTGTTTTTTTTTGCAGTTTACAGACCTCAGACTTGTTTGTAGCGACTCCTCCGTTCATCTGTGACAATGTGAGATGGTCTGAGTGGGCGTGTGGTCGAAGGCGGGTGGGGGGGGGGGGGGGGGGGGAGAGGGGGTGAAACTCATCACGGACACTTTTCTCGCCTCCACTCGATGTGCTGGGTGCCACAGGTCAGTGGATGAGACATTCACACACACTGAGGGCAGAGACTCTGGTGTGAGGCCACCATTCATACTCTCACACACTGATGTGAGCATCACACATGACCTGAATCCCATCGCTTCCTGTGCCTCTACGACATTGCCAGACTGTGTTCCTGATTAGTTGTCTATACGATGGAATCACCCTCCAAATTAGTTGGTTAGAAGTAGAAGAGTTAGATAATGCATCTTGTTTGAAGAGTTTTTACATTTATTTTAAGTGTTCACAACACAATATAATCTTAAATCAAGCATGCACATCTTATTTCAAGACATCTTGTCATGTGAAATTAACACATTTTCCTCAGATTTAGTGTTTTTTATCTTGTTTTTAAACACCCTTTTTTGCAGTGCAGGGTGCATTTGCAGTGTCCTTCAAGGCCACGGATGACATTACACTAAAGTATTTTCCCAGTTGAATGAGACTCCTCTCAACAAATTGATCCATCATCCTCTTAGCATCTTCTTAGAGGAAGATTCTGTGCAGAAACTCGTTGAGGACACTGAAGGAATTTGCTTTTCACTTCTTGTCTTTCCTGTTCCTCCTCATTTTTGCCATGCGATTGTGATTTCACCTCTTGCATGAACCTGACCAACACCTGCTGTTACAGATTGTGTCCTACATGTGTCCACGTACTGCAGCCCAACCAGCTGACAGGCCTATCCTGCCTGAGGTTTCTGACCGTTAAAGGAGGTTTTTCCTCACCACCATCTTGCTCATGGGGTTTTGTTTTCTTTGTTTCTTGCTGACCTCTGCTTTGTTTATGTTGTTTTGTTTATGTGAGGTGTCTTGAGATAACATTATTATGAACGGGCACTTAAGTGAAAGTTGAAGTTGAGGTTGAAGTAGATTAATGAAGTCACTCACTGGGGCCTCAGTGGTTAGTGCTCGGTGGCTTGTGTTTTGGTCGGATCAATTCTAGTGGAGTTTGCATCTTTTCATTGTTTCTGAAAGGGTTTTCTCCTTTTGCTGTGGTTTCCTCCCACAGTCAAACAAGCACGTTTAGGTTGATTAGAGATGGAATCACTGAGCCTACGAAACTAACTCTAACAGACAAATTCTACAATTTTCTTACATTTAAGTGACAGACAGGGACATTAAAGACCAATCCCTCAAGACATGTCAAAAAAGGGAAGAACAGGTCTGGGTCAATATGACTCTGGAGCTTCTACCACAAATACATTGAAGAATAGTCTCATAAATGCCTGTAGTCTTGTAGATGTTCAATAAAATACCTGGAGATGGAGATCAGAGGAAAGGGTACATACCAAATCTACATACCTTTAACCCTTTGTGGGAGTTTTCTATTGAAAGCAGGAGGTCTGCTGCTTTCATGAACTCTATCAAAAGTCTTGGATTCAAGCTTTTCCTTCATCTACTGTGCGTTAATTATGTTTTTTTTAACTTATATTTCCTGTTTCTGAGTACACATAATATAATACTTATAGGTAACAGCATAGTTAACATGAATCATAGAGGGAGCCCATCGTACAGTGCATTGCAAAGCTGACTGCTTCAATTTAATCGATCAAAATGATTGAAGTTTTAGTGAAATCATCACTAACCTCAGCCTTTAGCTGCAGCCTGAAGTGTTTTGTTTCCATCCTCCCTTGCTCTTGTCTTGATTCTCACCCCTTCTTTTATATTTTACAGAACGCTGACGGATGACAAACTGACAAACTCTCATTATAAGCATGCAACGGCGCACAAATCAGATACAGATTATAATGATTAAGATTCCACCCACAGTGCAGAGCAAAGGGGAGGAAAATGTGATGATACGCCCTCTTGGATCAGCCGTCAAGCAGCTGCTGGAAGCCGGGGAAGTTTTCACGATAAGCCTCCGAAAAATCCAATCCAACCCTGGCAAGACCTCCTTGCTTTTCATTTTGGCAGTGAAACCAAAGAAATAAATATACTGTTACTCTCTATGAAGTTCATCTTCACGTCTGCCTCGTCCTCAGATGCTAGCTGCAGTCACCTTCACCCCGGCTGCTCTAGTTGTGCTGCTCTTGATTCCATAAAAAGAAATGCGAGGACTTAACGGGCCACTTAGGCGCTAAAAGAAGCTCCCCGATTCGTTTCGGGCGCGACTCTTTAATGAACCGAGCGCGTGTGAATGAGAACATGTTGTTGTCGTTGCCTCCTCAGGTAACTACGGCGAGAGCGGCATGGAGGTGTTCAAAGAGCTGGCCTCGCAGGACGGCCTCTGCATCGCCCACTCTGACAAGATCTACAGCAACGCCGGCGAGAAGCACTTTGACAGGCTGCTGAGGAAGCTGCGCGAGCGTCTGCCCAAAGCCCGGGTTGTTGTCTGCTTCTGTGAAGGCATGACAGTGCGCGGGCTGCTGATGGCCATGAGGCGGCTCGGAGTAGCCGGAGAGTTCCTCCTAATTGGCAGGTTTGTTAGAGTTTGTTTTCCCGGGGGAGCCTACACTCCTCTTCCTCCTCTTCTACCTCTTCTTCTTCCTCTTAGTTTGGCATGAACACAACACGCAAGTCTTCAAAGGAGGTATCTGAAAAGTTTGCGTTGTTAAGGAAAACTTTGATGCGACTCAAAGGTAAAATACAAAACCATGGATTCCAACATATCTTGGATCATATGAATCTGATTCAAAAAGGTCTTTTACCTATTGTATATCTTTCAACTTCCATTCAATTCTACTCCATTTTCACTACAACCACTGGTCTCTCCTTAAGCAGACTGACTCCGACAGATGTTATTGTGAAGAATTTCTCATTCATATCGTCTCATGAAGCTGAAAGTGCTTGAATGCTTTGGCTGAGTTAAGTCAAGCATAACATAAATAAAACGTTATGTTTGGTCCATTTAGTAGCTCCTTTCCTGGAGATTTTCATTATTTTGTGTAATTGTGGAATGAAGTGCCCAAATGCCCACTGTATGAGCAAAATACATGTTAATTTACACTCGAGATATGATAGCAAATGATGAGTTCTTTTAGGTTTTTCAGATTTTGGACGGGCATATGGCAGAAATAGAGAAGCCTCTAAATCTTAAATTCTCTCAGATATTTCTATCACATTATTTTATGACATTCGTGGACTTCAGTGGATGTCAGCCAGGTATCCGACTTGGAACTTTCACGATCCATCTCATGAGATTTTTCCTTATTCTTGCCCGGAAGTTCGATTTAGTCCTCCAAGGATAGTCGCAGTTACTAAACCTCCATGCCCATTATATCTCCCTATAGCTGAGCATTGTATCCCACAGGTACTGTAATTTATTAATTTAGCACATTTCGTAGACGCTGCTAGCAGTTTAATAAACCGGGACGAGACACTGATGCTGCAACACGGGACGAGAAGGCAGGAAGATATTCCAGGGAAAAACATCCCAGACCCAGAATCACGCTTTAATGTGATGTGATAGTAATATTCAGCTACGCTCCGGATGGATACGATGTGTCTGTGTGTGTGTGTGTGCGCTAAGTTCATATGGAGACGAAATCCTCTTCTCTCCTACTGGGACTCTCGCGTTCCTCTGAAAGCAGGAGCTGCTTTGAGTCGGGCCCCGTAATGAATAATGCATCCCGGCAGCGAGCTCTCCCTCTCCCTGTCAGATCACAGGCAGGATGGGCTAATGTGGGACAGCACCTCCAGCATAAGCTGGGGGAGCAGCAGAGCGAGTGAGCGAACATCAAAGCTCGCAGCAGCACTTACAGCAGACGCCCCCCCTCCCACTCCCTGCTCCCCGTCTCCGGCTCGACCCCGGGCCCTGGCGGGTGAGAGAGAGCGGTCTGAGCACCTGGGACGAGGCCACGTTAAAAGCTCGTCACGGTTCATTTACCCAGAGCTGGGTTATTCATAAAGACGGCCGAGGAGCCTCCTCCTCCTCCTCCGCCTCCACCTACATGATAAAATGCGTGAAAAATGGGGTATTATGAAGCCTAAACTTGCTCTCACCCCTTCCACTCGAAATTGCACCGCAGCTCAAGTCTCCATGGAAAGATAAGGCCGTGTGTGGGTTTGGGAGGGAAGTGTGTGTGTGTGTGTGTGTGTGTGTTTTCTGGGTCAAGGAGACTACTGAAAAAGGAAAATGTTTTTTTTTAGAGCAATGCAGCAGTAAGTGAACACACGCTGGCGATGTGCAACGGGCCAGTCGCAGATGCCCGAGGTGCTGGTCATCAGCCATCCGTCTTCTGCGGCACAGACGCCGAAAAGTAAAATTCGTTGCATTTTTCATTCAGCGTTTGTTTGTCGAGACAGAATCAAAACTTCTAGATTCCCGTCACAAGCGTGCAACAGCGTGTGTGAGGGTTTGCTACTTTTCCATCCGTCTTATGATTAAAAATGTGCCAGACTTCTGTTTACTGACAGAACAATTACTCAAGACATTAATCAGGGAAATTGAGTGGAAGTCTGCTGAAGTCATTACTAACCCCCCCATCCCCCACACCCCCCATCCCCCAGGCCGTAGCTACAGGCTGCAGTTTTAATTGTCATCCATCCTTTGTTGCTTGTTTTGGCAAACCGCACAATTGCGCGCGCTTACAAATGGGTTTTTGCTGAACACTGACAGATGATAAACTGACAAACTCTTGCTCTAAGCATGCAACGGCGTATAAATCAAACACAGAATTAAGATTCCACCCACAGCGCAAAGCCAAAGGAGGGGTGTGTGATGGCTCGCCTTCCAGAGACGCAGATAAGGCAGCTGCTGGAGATAACGTTACAACAACCTGCTAAAAATCCAATCAGAACCTGGCGAGACCTCCTCATCATTTTGGAGATAAGATAAGCATATGGTGATTCATGCTGAAGGTTTCATGAGGAGGAAGCAGCTGCTCTTCAACTTCACAGATCGAACTACAGACGATTCAACGGATAAATAGATGCAACTGAACTTCAGGCTTGAGTGGGCGAGGAGATCCAGTTGCTTTTGATACAAGACTGAATCAACACAGCTCCATTGTGTCTGCTTCTACCCCCAATGACGTCTTCTAAAAGGGACCTGGAATGACCTTGTATGTGGCCTAGAGGCTCCGACAAGTCTCCATTCATATATGACTGTCAAATGTTGAGATGAGTATGATACAAAGCAATAACATCACCACCTATATACACTATATCTGCATTGCTCCGAGTTAGTTAGTTAGTTAAGGAAAACGGTGCTAGGCTATGTTGTTTAGTAAGGAACACAAAATCACAGGATTGTTTATATGACTGGACGATCTAAAGCTACACTTGGTTGCCAGATATGCATGAAACCAGATCTGTGCAGAAACAGACTGCAATATTCCCACATCTAAAACCAGTATCTCTCAAAAGGCTTGTGAAATAATATCTGAGATATCAAACCAATGTTAGCTCGGGAAAAGTTTGCTGAGCTCATTTGTTTTTGAAAGGAATGTAAAATGGCTGGCAAGACAGCCAGTCAGAGTAAGGTCCACATATGGTGGCTAGGTAAGCATGAAAGGGTGTCAGATCTGTGTAGAAATGGACCATAATATCCCCACATCTAATAATAGAAAAGGGCTGCGGATAAATGAAGACATGGGATAAATACTCCATTCTAGGTCCCCAATAATGGCATGATTCAGAGGTGTGTGTGATGTCAGATCCGTGTTATGAATCCGTACTGTGGGTGCGAGCGTTGACGTCAGAGCTGTAGGGTTTTGGCGCGGGCCGCGTTGGACCGTGGGGAGTGTGATGCTGGGAAGCAGATGGCCAGGTACTGGTGGTGCTGTGACACTGGACGGCCATTGTCAGCTCATTCTTGGAAGTGGCAGCCAAGCCGAACGTGCTGCTTGGCTCAGGGCTCCGACAAAATGTGGGTTTTTGCGAAGGCTGCGATATTTTAGTCCCACGGACGGACTCGATAAATAAATAAGTAAAGAAATGAATAGAAAAGTCACCATCTTGAGAACGATTCTCGTTTTGAACACAAAGCCTCGTTGTTATTTACGTCTCGGCAGGATGAGATGAACCCCGCGAGGCAGCGTTTCTGAACAGCAACACCTTGACACCTAGAGAGCGACGTGTTTTTTCTTTCTTTCTTTTTTTTTTTTTGAGCAGCAAACTCCAGCGTTGAGCTACGATGCCAGCACACAAGTGGCAAAAGCCGCAGGGCTACTCAAGGCGGGCTCCAAAAGCAAGTAAATCCCCCATGGAGCCCCATGTTAATGCAGCCAAATGTGCAGCAGAATAGAGGCCTTTATAGCAGAGTGTGGGGAACATTTTGGACTGTACGCTTTCATTCATTTAATTTGATTTTAATTTCATTTATAGATTTATTCAGCCTTCATCGTAAGGGAGAGTTGGACTTGGACTTAGAGTACATTATTATATGTAATGTTTACATAAATCATGTTATCAATATTTTCTTTAAACAATTATATCATTATTATTATATATATAATTGCTGTTATTGTCTCTGTTATTAACATATTCTTAGTAATCTATAAATAGTAATATAGTAATAATAGTAATAGTAATTTAGATAGATAATGATATGAATAGATAATATGCATAGATATAAATCCTATGCATAATATATACAGATGTACCCTTCAGCTAAAATGTTCAAAATATCCAAATTAGAATTAAAACTTTGATATTTTCTCATATTGCACTTGTTTACTGCATATTTTACAGTGTGGTTCATCACAACTGCCTTGTTGAATCTTGAAACGAGAGACAAAGCAACTCAGTTATGAGCAAAGAATCAACCCATGTGCATTTTAGGGGCTAAAAAGTCTCTGAAATTCTTCAGATAATTTATTCTCTTCGTTGGTATGATTCTATGTACGCACTCTGCTTATTGCATGTCCTCCTCCTCCTCCTCCTCCTCCTCCTCCTCCTCCATGTGTGAGTTACGCAGTATCACATGTATGCATCACAGATTCGAGTCCGCTCTGCTTAACACTGCTTCGAAAGAGATGCATTTACAGCTCAGATATATGAATTCCTTTTTTCTTTCTATCAAACAAAAGCTCCGTCATTTGTGAGTGAGAGGGGGCTTCCGTGCACGGTAGACGTGTAGAAACAGCCGAGGATGTAAAATTATAAATACAAACCGGGATCGGGCAGAGATGGAAAAATCACACTGAGGCCGGGTGGAGGCCGGCAGCTCAGAGTCTGTCTCTCCGGGGCAGATTGTGCTGCTACAGTAATCTGTGAAGTCTCATCGGATGTGTGATTGTGTTGAGGAGTCTCTCTCTCTCTCTCTCTCTCTCTCTCTCTCTCTCTCTCTCTCTCTCTCTCTCTCTCTTTTCTGCTTTCGGCAAGTACAGTGAGCACTCCAGGCCCCTGGGCGGAGGGGAGGAGAAGTCAGAGCAACAAAGGGGAGAAGGAGAAGGTTTCTGAAGGCTTCAGTCAGAGGCTCGTTAGCGCCAGCGTTAGCTGTAACGCTAATAACATTTTTACTTTGACAGCTTTGGTGGCATTGTGAAAGAGCAGCTCTCCATATGGTGGATTCTGTTAATCACTCACTGCCTGTTTATTGAAGAATATTCAGGCCTATAATCAATCAGCTGCAGAAATAATAGCTGTGCTCCGCAAAATATAAGTGTGTCTCACGTGTTTTGTAAATATTCTGTATTCTGAGGCATGAACATTAATCCTCTCCTCTCTCTCTCTCTCTCTCTCTCTCTCACACACACACACACACACACACACGTCTTGACATCACATTTCAGTCACAGAGCTGAACGAATCCTGATAGATAAACACCTGAGGACTCTCACCTCGGCTTTGAAGCCGTTTCCAGGCATTTCTCACCACGTCCATGCCAGAACATTTTGTCCCTAAGAAGCAGTCAGTAAACGTCTGTAACGATAATAAAAGTGTGTTTTCATATTCAGGTCCAGGTTGAGTTTCGGACTGAAAAGTTTTGATGTGGAACGTCCCGGGTCTCCTTGGACCCTCTGATGTGTCACACCTGATCATCTCTGGCTCGGACTGCACTGCAGCAGCAGCCACCCTTAAAAAAAATAGATAAATAAAGCAAACTTCCAGTCAACTTCCAGCTCCAAGGAAGCTGAATAAACCCTTTTTATTAAAGTGTTGCGCATCTATTTAGTTTTTGGGAGAGACCTAGCTGCGTGTGTGCCACCTTCAATCCACCACCTGCTGAGACTGTTGTTCTCTGAATAATCAAAGAAGACAGGGAGCTGCAAACGCAGTGTGGAGATGTGTTTTCTTCTTCTTTTCTGGCTGCGGATCATGTTTATTCATCAGACGGTTAAAGGGGGGGATCCAGAAACTTTAAATGGAGCATTTATCATTGCTCTCTGGTGTTAACATAAAAGCTATGCCTCAGATTTTTCTCTACAAGCCCTTACAAGGAAATGCTGGTTTTAGGTGTGGCAGCATTACAGTCTGTTTCTGCCTCAGATTCATGCTATTTCATGTGTATCTGCAGGTTTGCCCCAGCTGTCTTTCCTGTCATTCACATGAACAATCACGTGACTTTTCGTTCTTTGCCAGACAACAGTTAGACATCCAGCAAGCTTAGCAAAGTTACACATCCAGCCTTATATGCTAGAGCCAGAATCAGAGGAGGAATCAAAAAACTGAGGAAGAGCAAAGACATTTCACCGGAAGCTGAAAACCAAGCTACTGCAGATATCACTTCAAATGTCATCAATTACTTCATTCATTTACCTGAGCACAGGCAACTTATTTTACAGCTAGTACATCACATGCTGTCTCTGTTTAGATTCACTTGTTTTTTCCATTTCAATATCTGATATCTATAAAGATGTTTCTGGACCTTCCTTACTTTAATGGGGTTATTACTCAACAGCAACCAAAAAAAATCCATTGGAAGGTTCAGGGATTCTGGGAACATGCATCATTTGCAGGTGTCCTTCCAGGGTTTTCCCAAGGTCGTCTAGTGCTCGTTCCATCAGCCTCTGTGTGACTTGGCTGGGATGTTAGGAAGACTTTATGAGAGCGTGTGTCGTCTCCCGGTGTCTGCCACTGTCCTCCTCTCCCTCTCCGCAGCGACGGCTGGGCCGACCGGGTGGAGGTGGTGGAGGGGTACGAGCAGGAGGCCGTCGGCGGCATCACCGTCAAGCTGCAGTCCGAGGAGGTGTCCTCCTTCGACGACTACTTCCTGAAGCTGCGGCTCAGCACCAACACGCGCAACCCCTGGTTCCCCGAGTTCTGGCAGTACCGCTTCCAGTGCCGGCTGCCCGGACACCCGCAGGAGAACCTGAATTATGCACGAAATTGCTCAGGTAGCTAAACTATTGTTTGTGCAACTGTGTTTTGTCTTTTGTTTTTTCGTTTTTTCATTCCTGCAGATTTGTTGTTTGTGTGTGCTGGTGTGCACATCACATCAGCTTGTCATTTGGACCTTGTTGTGATGTGTTGGAGGCCCAGGGGACGATGCCAAAAGGCCCCACAAACTGGAGCACGTTCGTTAATTATGAATTAGAGCCGCCGGAGGCAGAGAAGTCTCTCTGAGTCACTCCAATAACTTGTTTCGTATTGTTCATTCCTGTGACTCTCGGCTTTGCAGAGGATGATGAACTAGGTAAATCGAATCTTTTTTGTTTCTTTTGCAGAGGACGCATTAGCTTCCCTTCTTGGTTTCTCGAAACAATGCTCACCAAGCATGTTTCCAAGACATGTTTTATTTTATTTTATATATTCTTTTTACATTACTGCTCATCTCTCCTTGAAAAAAATAGCTTTTCAGAATGTATATTTACGTTTACGACCTTAACTTAAGAGCTCGATGGGATTCCAGATTGTGCCAAAACAATTGCAAAATGTGCTCAAGTGAATCGTCTTGATGAACGTAAATATAAAGTGATGCATGCAGCACACGACGAAAACCATTTTTATACTTTTCAGTTGTCTACAGGTTTCTCCAGAATGAGTTTCTTTCCCACGGCACCTTTTCACTTTCTGCAAGTTTCTTTAATCCTTAATTTTCTTTGCAGTTTACACATTATTTACCAGATCAGAGCCTCTCCTCTTTATTATGCCTCCATCTTTTATTCATTCATACGAAGCATTAAATTCAATAGCGGTTTTGACTAGTGATTATTTCTGCCTCATTAGTGCAGACAGTGGAGTTGTTGTTTGTTGTCCTGTCACATCTGTTGTTTTTTTTGTTTTGTTTTATTATCTATATTTTCACTTATTTGTTTTTGGTGTAGAGCTCCAGGACGGTGAGTGAATCTCTCGGAATGGAAGCATAACGTTCCTCACTTTGGGAAATATACGTAGAGGTTGACCGACATTAACAACCTGACGCCTTGTTGCTTCTCCCTATTGACTTTTAATCTCAGTTAACCTCTAATATATGAAGCTATTGGGATGTTTGCATTGTTTGTTTGTTTTTTTTTAGTTTGGTTGTTCGTTTGATCTCCCTCACGCTGCAGCGAGAGCCCAACAATTGACCCCGATGCTGCTCTCAACTTTGCACTCTTGCACCTCCCCCCTTTTTTTTGTTTTTTTGAGGCCATACGTACGAAACAGCCCAATAACGTCGCAGTGAGATGGTGACTGGCTGATCCAGAGCTTGACTTGCATGCAGCCGCGGGAGCAGACAGCAACAGACGACATTTTGCACTGTCGTAGTTTCTCCGTTGTTGTTGCTGCTGTTGTTGAGCACCTATTTGGACAGGAGACGGTCGAGTTGTCGTGCAGCTGACTAATCCCGACGGGCGGCGGTGGCAGAGCCTCTGCTTGCATGCCGACATCATTTCACCACGAGTGAAGCCGCGGCTCAGCGAGCGCCGGAGCCAAGGAGCTGTTAAACTAGGTCATCACCAGCAGCTCCCATCGGACGCTCACCCAGCTGCTGCCCCAACCCACTTCACTGTTTGTGCGTTGTTTGTTTGCTCTCCCGGCAGTGCTTTTTAAACCATCATCATTTGATCCGAGTGGGGAGTAACACACACGCACACGCACACACACACACACACACACACACACACACACACACACACACACACACACACACACACACCAGCCGGGGTGATGCTCGTGGAGCTCGTCACAGAGAAGGGACAAATGTAGCAACTGACAATGTAAATGACCAGTTAGGTGGATATCTCTCTGCAAAGTCTTCACAAGACTTAAGACTAAGCCGAAATGCAAGAAAAAATACTTTGATTTTCAAACCTGCGTCCACGTAAACATTGTAATGTATTGTAAAAAAGCATGAAAATAGTCTTTAATCCATCTCACACACGCACACATAATACAACAACACTGGCAGCGTTTTCCTGGTCTCAGATTTCTCACCTTATCAGAAAAGGAATAAAGAAAATTGAGGACAGTAACAGTGCTTAAAAATCCTAAGAAATCCTGAGAAAATATTGAAAAATAGCTTTCAGATATCTTGCATACCAGTGGCAGACAAACAAAAACAAAACTGTTATGCGTATGTGTATAGGTACAAACGAAACACAATCTGAGGCTGCATTAATTTCTGAATTATTATGACTTGACTGTCGACTCCCAGGTTCTGTGTCCGATTTCTTCAGATACTTCAGATAGGTCCAATAACAAGCATGTTTAGGTCAGTTGAAGACTCTAAATTGACCCTTGCGTGAGAATGTGAGTATAAATGGTGTGTATGTGTGCGTGTGTGTGCGTGTCCTGTGCCTGGAGACCTGTACAGAATGTATTCAGTGCCTCTGCCCTGGATATGCTCCAGCAGATGCCCACAACTCTGTTAAGGTGCAAAGCGTAAAGATAATGAATGGATGGATGGATGACTATACATAGTTATAAAGGCAGAAGAAATACAATAGCAACAACCTTTCTTCATCGCAGTTACAGTCACATTCCTGTCATGACGTAAAACGTGTGAAACTCAACAGCCAAACGTTGAATCCTCCCCTACGAAAGAGGGAAACTCAGGTGTACTGAGTCATTCTCCATCAGGTTTTCCATTATCAGTTGCTACATCGCACCATCACCTCTAGCAGGTGGCGGAGAAGGTGAAGGAGCGGGGTAGCATCCTCTTCAGTAGCACTGATGATATTATGCATTATGCAGATTCACAGCCTCTGGTAATTTATTAGCATAGGGCGCTAATGTGGTAGTAAATATGATTTAGCATGCGAGACTTCCTCTAAATGTCCACTGTTACTGCATGCCTGCGCACAGCGGACCTTGCCGGATGCGGGATATGCCCGCAGCGAGCCAGGACGCAGAGTTATGAGAACGATTTACTTCGCAGAGAGAACGATGAAAGAGAGGAGCGCTTGTTCTCTTGCTGCCAAGTGTCGATCCAGCAGGGGTGACGCTCTGCACCAAGAGAAGCCATGACACGCGTACCTGCTGCACGGTACCAGACCACCGAGCCAGTCGATGCATGTCGTAGCTCTGTGTGATGGGACGACTCCAGCTCGCATTACGCTGAACTGATAGGGTGTGTCCGAACGCCACACGCTGTTTGTTATCATTTCTGTCTTATATCTATCTATATCTATATATTGTTGTGGAAAAGATTGGAACAGGTACCAAGTGTTTAATCTCTGCAGAGAAGGAAGACAACTCACTCTGACTACAGCCAGTGGATCAGAGGAGTGTTTCCCGGAGGGAGAGGTCACAGTGCATTTCATCCTGACCCCCCCAGGAACACACCTCTAAAGTGGGAAAACCATTTGGGCACAATAAACATATAGTCAGGAGCTGAGCAAGATTTTACAACTGGTGCCCTGTGAGCAGGACACTTCCTTGAGCATAACAAAGGAGGTGTTGAGGAGCAGGAAACGATCTTAGTGTAAAGTTCCTGACTCTTTTGATGAGTTCAGGTTACGAGTACAGACTAAGATTAAACAAATGTTCCTAGGTGCATGTAAAATTTCCACCACAATATATTCCCTCATCATCGTTATCTTTGTCTGAGGGAGAGCAGAACGGGCAGACAACGGCAGCTCCGAACATGTGAGGAAAAGCTGGTTCATTTCTCTGCTTGAGGAGGCACATTCTCTTCTTCTCTCTCTCTCACACACACACACACACACACAGAGTACTTTGGACTACCTCTAATTGAATCCTGACTCATGAATGCAGATATGCTTGTCTTGCCATGGTAACAGGGTTTCTTTGAAGCCATTTTCTGAGGCTTCCAGTTCCTTTAAAGCGCTCTCCTGCAGAGGCAAAGAGGCGTGTAGCTCGCCGCCTCCCCGTACTCCCCAGAACGACTACGAGAGGCAAAAAGCCGGCGCCCTATCACTCCTTTGTAATGTGTCACATCACCTGTGTAGGACACCTCAAGCCTAGAGCCAGGACTGTCACGGCATAAGGCTCGACATGCTACCGCTTGCGGCAATGAGGCACTCCCTGCTTTTTTTCCTTTTTTTTGCCCCTAAAGATGACGAAAAAGAAAATCTAAATCCAGAATATGGATCCTGACCCGTCCCTCTGACGCTTCGCAGGTTACGAGAATCTGGAGGACAACTACGTCCAGGACAGCAAGATGGGCTTCGTCATCAACGCCATCTACGCCATGGCCCACGGGCTGCACGACATGCACACGCACCTGTGTCCCGGACACGTGGGGCTCTGCGACAACATGAAGCCCATTGACGGCAGCCACCTGCTGGACTTCCTGCTCAAGACCAGCTTCGCAGGCGTCTCCGGGGAGGATATATGGTTCGACGAGAACGGAGACTCGCCCGGCAGGTAAAAACATGCCATGTCCTAAAAGCTGCATCGAAATCGCATGAAAATAGTGATGGAATACGTTTCTTTTTGTGTTGTAAAAACGCTCTGAAGTGTAAAAGTTGGAATTGTAGGGAAATAAAAAGTAACTATTCTGCTGTTATGTTGGATACTGTCTGTAACTTCAAACCTAACCAATTAACTGCAAGAACACAATAATATTGTATTCATTATGTGACAGTAAAACTGATTCTTAATATAGTTATAATAAAATGATTATAATATAGTTATAATCAAATGTGAGGTTTTTCTGATATTTGTCATTTTGTGAATTTGTTTCTTGATGAAGTTTAAATTTTCCTTTTTGCTGAAAATTGCAATGTTGGTGACTTATAATAAATGAACCTGTATCCTATGACACATTCCTAAGGCAGCATGATGCTGAATTATAGACAGAGATAGATAGAGATAAAGAGACATCTGTAACACAACCAGCGAGAGGTGGCATGTTTTGCCACATCTTGAGTTAGTCCTGTTGACAATCCTGTCAAGATAACAGGATTTTTTAATGATTATAAACAATTAACCTTGAGGTAAAGGTTCAACACACTTTCATCACTTTTATTGTGAAAGTCCTGTGTTCCTGTTTTAACGGCAACCTACGAAAACAGAAAGAAGAAAGACAAACACAGAGTGACAGAAGCTGTTGTTTCTACACAAACTTTTGTGCTTTTTATGTTTTTTACTGTTGCCACACTTCATCCTCACGACTCTCCAATCACTCCCAGGTACGAAATCATGAACTTCCAGCATGTGGAGCCCGGAGTGTACGACTACATCAACATCGGCTCCTGGCACGAGGGAATCCTGAGCCTGGACGAGGAGCTGATCCAGATGAACCGCAGCGACATGGTTCGCTCTGTCTGCAGCGAACCCTGCTCCAAAGGAGAGATCAAGGTGAGCTTCATGTTATCTTTAAGGCTGAGAGTACAATGCTTATGTACTTAGGGTCACTGTTTTGGTCCTTCCAGTTTTCCTGGTAATTACTCAGTGGTAAATGTTGGAAATGCTTTAATAAAGACTCATCGTCTGATAAGGTGTCACATCTTCAGTTCTACATGATGTATGTTCAGTAATTAAGGTTTTAATTAACATGTCTGCAGCAGTCAACCTTAATTAAAGGTGCTCCCTCGGATTCTAATCCGGCACGTTTTGGGTTAATTCAATTAAAACACTTGACTGTCTGGTATGTGAATCGCCCGATCTACAGAGGGAAAAAAAGCCTTTTGCACTCTGACCTTCTTTCAAGTCCTCATCCAAAATGAACATGACTGACAATGCAGATTTCACAATCTTTGAAATCTCTGTTTAATTCTGCATAATATAAGTATTTGTCTTCAGGCTGCAGTTTGGACTGAATTTTTATGAATCAGTGATGTATACTGATGGTTGAAATACAAAACAAAAAGCAAAAAATTGACTTTCTTGAGAAAACAACAACAAAAAACACATTGTTTTCTTGTTAATGTTGTTCAATACATACATTTACACCAACAAGGCATTTTGGCATTAAATATTAGATGTTCTCGTCATCTAAAGTGCATATAGTATTGTCTCTAAATTTTTGTTATTGTTACTGAAATAACATTTTCAAAAGTTAAAAAGACAGTTCTCACCATAATGTCTGGAGACAATAAGGAAGTGTATTAATAATATGGAGGACTTGATTTCCCTCTATTTTCTGTGTGGCTTTAGCTTTACTGTCCGGTAAGAAACAGAATATTTGCAGCTGGCTAGATAAACCCCTCTTCTGTCGACCAGGTGATCAGGAAAGGGGAGGTGAGCTGCTGCTGGATCTGCACGGCCTGCAAGGACAACGAGTACGTCCAGGATGAGTTCACGTGCAAGGCCTGCGAGCTGGGCTGGTGGCCCGACGAGGAGCTGGGAGGTGGGTCGTCTTCCTTCATCTCGACTTACGCTTCAATCTCACCTGACTGACAGGGCAAAACTGTGAAAACTAGGGAGTTCAGCCCAGAGAAAGGAAGCACTGGCTGGACTGTTGAAGCCGTACAAAAGCGATAATTTACAGCTCTGTGTCCACTTTGATTCCTCTCATCTCGTCCCGTTAACTCAGCTCTCACCTTACAAGACTTCTCAGCTGTTCTCCAGATGACTGTTAAATCACTGCCGTCACATTTCCAGTCGAACGTTAAATGCAACGTGTGTACTTGTAAAACGCAATAAAACATGCTGACGTTTATTTCGACTGAAATAAATCCACGAGAGCAACAAAAATCCACTCAGACGGCCTTGTGAGTCTCGTACTGTGTTTGATCGTTCAGATTTAATCAAGCGTGTCTCTTTTTATACGCTTAATATATTAAAAGCAGCACACGCTCCAACACCTCCAAGTCCAACTTCTTGTTTCCATCAAATCTCAAAGATTCAAAACTGCTGCTGTAACCAGAGTTCAGCAAAACTGTGCTCTCATCATGAAAGACTCGGAGAGAGCAAATAACGGCCTGTAATACTACAAGTTGTTCTGTTCTCCATTATTTAATTGTTCTAATGAGATACACATTTTAATTAGTGTACTCTGGAGGTGCTGGAAGGCAGACTTAACTATCTCTAAATCTCCAAAAATGTAATCACTGCCCAAAATGAGTCCCATAAAATAAGCCTCATCTGATTACCACAGATTTTCTTTTTCTTTTTTTTTTTCGCTGTTGTAACTTCAGATGAGCCGTGGTCTCCTCAGCCACAGGCAGAGCTCCTGTTGAGCCATTAATGGAGGAGCCGTCTCGTCAAACTTGAGTTCTGCCTCGCCTCCCGCACGTGCCGCACGCTGTTTGTCCTGCTGAGACTTCTGCAGCACCGATTCACGAACCTGCTCCTCCGTCCTATTTTCTTTGCTTTCCCATGACACCTGAGAGCCATTCATCATCTTCACCATTTCATCCGACAGCAGCCCTACTTCACTTATCGCTCTTCTGGCCCACTTTCAAAGGGCCTTCTGCGCTCTTCAAAGACAAGACACTTTCTTAATAGGATCATCCCGCCTCCATCCCGCCGGCTTGTTTCTGACTGCCGGACCTTTAGTACGCACACGGGAAGGAAAAGACGCGGAGAGCCGAGGGGGCAGAAAAATTATTCTTGTGCCTTTCGACCCCTGCTGCAGTTTCACCATAAATAAATAAACATGGATTAGATATTCAAAGTGTGTCCTCTGCATGGAGCGGGGAAGGAGATTTTATTTGGATCCAGGAGAAACGCAGTGATTTACTTTGTCCTGGTGCATCAGCCCCCTCCTCTGCCGGCTGCAGCCGAGCCCGGCCAGGCCTGAGTAGAAAGGGGTTTATTTATAGTTGAGCTAAAAACCTACTTTGAGACTTACTGTATTTTCTGCGGCTAAAACACATTTAATACATTTTGAATGTGTACCAACAACATCACCTTGAAAATAGTAAACGTTTGGTTTCCTCTTTTTGTAAATTACCTTTTATTTAGGTGTTTTTCCTGCAGATAATCGTGAATCTAACCGCTAAACGGATGCTGTAGCTGCTAAACATTTTATGAGATGCTTTTAGTCTTTTGCGGTCAGCTGAGGGGTAACAGAATACATGTAATGGCATTACTTATTTAGAGTATCTACTATGAGTAACTAGTCCAGCAGAGTTACAGGTTGTGTAGATGGTAATCAGGTTTTTTTAACATTTAGCCATTTGACATTGAAGCCATTAGTGTATTTATTTCACATTTATTCACTCTTTTCACTTTTCACTCTATTCAATTTTGTTATTCTTATATCTTACCTCACTATTGTCACCGCAACAAACTTTCAGTGGAATCAGTCGATCAGACCAACAACAACCCTGACACCACTGTCACTGGTGTCAATGCTGAGAAGATCTAAAAGGATGTGGACCATGTTGCTCTCTCTGAGGAAGCTCTTGAGGAATTTTATGATATCTATTTTGTACAATAGTGCAGCAACCGAGGTTAGAAGCCCGGCCTGAGGTTCATTTGTTGTCCGTCATCTCAGCCCATTATTCCCAACAAGACATAAACTCCAATCAATCCCCCAAAATATAGTAATAATACTAATCACTAGATACGCCATTCACTCTCCTAGGGGTGATTAAGAGTCTCCAGTGGATCTAAACATGCATTCAAACTGTTAATACAAACTCCACAGGCCCTAAAACCCAGGATCTTCTTAGTTAGCTCTATCCTCCATGCTTTGTCTTATCATGTTTATTGTTTTTTTCCCCAGGCTGTGAGCCGATCCCTCTGCGCTACCTGGAGTGGAGCAATCCAGAGTCTATCATCCAGGTGGTTTTCTCCTGTCTGGGCATCCTGGTCACTTCGTTCGTGGCCTTCGTCTTCGTCCTGTACCGCGACACACCGGTGGTGAAGTCCTCCAGCCGGGAGCTGTGCTACATCATCCTGGCCGGGATCTTCCTGGGCTACCTGTGCCCCTTCACCCTCATCGCCCGCCCCACCGTGGCCTCCTGCTACCTCCAAAGGCTCCTGGTCGGACTCTCGGCCGCCATGTGCTACTCGGCCCTGGTCACCAAAACCAACCGCATCGCGCGCATCCTGGCCGGCAGCAAGAAGAAGATCTGCACCCGCAAACCCAGGTTCATGAGCGCCTGGGCGCAGGTGGTCATCGCCTCCATCCTGATCAGCGTGCAGCTCACCCTGGAGGTCACCCTCATCATCATGGAGCCGCCCGAGCCCATCAAGTCGTACCCCAGCATCCGCGAGGTCTTCCTCATCTGCAACACTAGCAACGTGGGCGTGGTGGCGCCGCTGGGCTACAACGGCCTGCTCATCATGAGCTGCACCTACTACGCCTTCAAGACGCGCAACGTGCCCGCCAACTTCAACGAGGCCAAGTACATCGCCTTCACCATGTACACCACGTGCATCATCTGGCTGGCCTTCGTGCCCATCTACTTCGGCAGCAACTACAAGATCATCACCACGTCCTTCTCGGTCAGCCTCAGCGTGACCGTGGCCCTGGGCTGCATGTTCACGCCCAAGATGTACATCATCATTGCCAAGCCGGAGCGCAACGTGCGCAGCGCGTTCACCACCTCCGACGCCGTGCGCATGCACGTGGGCGACGGGAAGATGGCGTGCCGGAGCAACAGCCTGCTCAACATGTTCAAGAGGAAGAAGAACACGGGGAACGGCAGGTAGGTTTGGGTAATTGGAAGTGAGAGCGCTCCTGAGGCACCACAGGGATGCTGGTTTTCTTACTGTAACGCCCTCTCAAAGGGAGCCTGACGTCCTGCTGTATTCACTCCTCTTACTGTAGGGACACCTACCTAAGAAATGTGTGTTGGATATAGGTCGGTGCTCAATTCACACAGCCGCCGTGCCCTTTTGAACCGATGGCACAATTAAAACAAGCATCTCTGTGTGCTAAGGGATGACGAGTGGGAGTGGGAGCTACAGTAGAGGATGATCAGGGTTTCTGCAGGATTCATGTAGTTACATTTGAGACTTTAACAGACCATATAACACCACGTTGAATTCAGTTTAACAGCAAAACCAGGCACAATATGACAGGGAATTATGTGTGTGATACCCTCTTTTAAATACAGTCCAGCTGAATCTAACAGTGATAAAATCAGAGCAGAGAGTTTTGGCACTTGGACCCAGATTTGAGCCTGTGTCAATGTAGACCACCACACCAGCACACGTTGTGCTGCTTTATTGATTGAGCCAACTGCACAGTAAAGAAAATATCTGGGCATCTGGATGAATGATTCAGACTGACACGAAGTCACTGCAAAGCTAAAAGTCTGAAAAGTCTGAGTCTCTTGTACCAAAGATTAACCCAGATTGCCTACAAAAACATTTAGAACCTCCAACAAGCAAAAGAGCTTTTAAGAGACCTACAGATACCCTGAATCATTACATGTTACTTGTTATGTGAATATGTTTATACCTTTGTTTCATAATTCTCACATACATGAACCAGAGATGTTGCTTTTTTTATGTCTCCACCTTCCTGGGACCCCGTGAAGTAACAGCCATCTTTATTTTGTTCATAGTTCTAATGGAAAGTCTGTGTCATGGTCTGAACCAGGTGCAAGACATCCTCCAAAAGGGGATCACATGTGGCACAGACTGTCAGTGCATGTGAAGAGACAGGAAGCAGGTTCCAATCAGATGGCTGTCATCAAACCCTTAACTAATACCTACCAAAACCGCGCTCTCGAGTTCTCAGACCTCAGCACTAAGACCTTGTACAATGTGGCTGAGGAGGACGAGAGCGACCCTGTCAGGTACAACCCCCCCGTCACCCCCCCTATGTCGGCCCACGGGCAGATGCCCTCCTCCTGCGGGCTCTTAAAGGATGTGGACGAGGAGGTGGAGCTCTACGCCCCCCTTGAGCGCATGCAGGTGAACGCCATCCTCCCCCAGCGCGTCATCATGGACCACCTGCAGGGGGAGGTGGTGCTGAACCCCAAGTTCAACAGCGACCCCCCCCAGCTGGGCGGCATGATGGGCATGCCCGAGGCGGTGAGCGCCGGCATGCCCGTCTACCACCAGGCCCACCTCATCCAGCAGGAGCCCGTCCTGCCCGTGCACCTGGACCCCTTCGACGAGGAGCCCACCTCCCCTCTGGAGGAGGAGGAGATGGAGGAGGATGAGGAAGAGGAAGAAGAGGAGGAGGAGGAGGAGGACCTGGAGAACGAGCAGTTTGGCCTCCTCCACGGCTACATGTACAACAACGCTCAGATTCACGACGAGGAGGATCTGGTGGAGGTGAAGCTAGCCATGGAGGACTCTCTGGCTCTCATGCCTCCGTCCCCGTTCCGAGATTGTGCCGCGCCCCCCGTGAGCCCCTTCCCCAACTCGCCCGTGTCCGAGTCCATCCTGTGCACCCCGCCCAACGTGACCTATGCCTCGGTCATCCTCAAAGACTTCAAGCAGAGCTCCTCGACTCTGTGAGGAGCTTGTTGTACTATATTTTAAAAGTTGTGCTGTAACATGATGATCTGTTGGAGCAGGGGGTGGGGGGGTGGAGGGGGGGTCATCTTCTTCACTCTGTAACTGATTTTAGCCTCTCTTATAGATGTTGTCTACAATAGTGGAAACATTTGCCTATTGCAAAAACATATATTTATATGCTAACGTAAGATTTTAGGGACTGAGTAGATTATGAGACAAGCCGCTAAGATTGTGTATGTATGTACATTTATTAATGCAGATAGATTTATATACCTGTAGGTGACGTAACAAGCAGACTGAGCAACTTAAGGGTAAATTTAGTTTGTATGTGATGCAAAAACTACCTGATTTGTCCGAAGATTTTCTCAAAAAATATGTTTCATGTGCACATTGCGGATTCTGTGCATTAGCAAGGAGCGAAAGAAAAGGTGGAGGAATCGGCTGACCCCTCATTTGCTTTCTTGAGGAGAGTTTAAGAGAGGCAGCGTTTTGAAACTTTTCTGCGAGGATTAAACAAACACACGTGTCAGTGGGGATCAGTCTTCTCCAAAAACTTCTGTCCTCGTTTAAAAAAATAAATTAAAAAAAATCTGTGAATTTTCTGATCGATACTGCACTGCCAGGCAAATGCACTGACTGTACCACGAATGTAGCAGAGGGCATGTTCAAGTGCCACATTTTCATCAAGATTTCTTTTTTATTTTGTACATGTGTCTCATTTCTATGGTCCTGAAACGCGAGCTAGACAACTTTCCAATTTGTATCTTTTATAAATGTACATCTGATTTCACGGATTCATGTATACTGTAAGATAAATGACATACGGTGCATACGTTTTGTGAATGTATGACTTGTGTATCATATTTTGGTATTCAGATGATATCTACTGTATATGCATTACGGTGTTAGAAGTTACTTATTAGCTGCATACGCTTCTATGGTGTGACTGGTTGTTTTGCAGCAACCGAATATTAAGACTTTAAAGAATCTAAAATGTGTAACGTGATGAAGTGCTACTCTTACTGTTGTACGTAAATACTCCGAATAAGCTATCTGCAGCCTGAAGTACACACGGTATAGATTAAGTCTGCCATTTCAAACAAACAGTTACTGTAGAGCATTTGCAAGGAATCTTGTTCGATTGGAGTAAATTAAGTATTTTCTATGTGTCTGTCTCCTGTTTTTCATGGTGAATCATGAAGGAGTTCTGCATAAAAAGTCAGAGGCAGTCGCCATAGAGTGGATTTTGTTTTACAAGAAATTATAGTTTTTTTTTTCCTCCAAATGCAACATGGCAGAAGGTCCAGTGACTTTATGGAGGTCTGCGAGTTGGATAATACTGTTGAATAAGTCTGTTTGACTGCTTTCAGTACCAGCTATATTCAGTAAATTTACTGTTTTTCTCACGTCTAATTTTAATCCCAACCAGTGTCCATGGAAACTTACCGTTTCATTTTACTAAACGATTGTCGTTACGCAACCTTTGCTAAACAATCTTATGCAAATCGTGAATCACACACAAGCAGTAGCAAGAATACTCCTGAAGTTGGAAGCAGGTTCTGTTGGAGTGAAGTGTACATTACGCAGATTTTCTCTGTCTCCCCGGGAGAGCTGCTGAGGAGCTGCTCGGGGACGACAGCAGCAGACGTAGTCTTTGACTTCACAAACAGCTCCACCCGTGGAGGCTGACGTCCGGTCCCTGTGGGTCCTTGTCTGGGACACGACAGGCGGAGACAGAGACGTAATGACGTCTCTGTGTGGCTCACAGCTGCTTCATGGGCCAGCGTGAGACTTCTGGAAAAGGTGTGGAGCGTGTGTTATTTATACCTTAGAATGGGAAATATGAAGTTTTTATGAAGTTTAAACTAAAACAAGAACAAAATAAAAAAACCTGAAAATATTATCATCGAGACGGAGGCGGCAAACTGGCAAACTTGACAGATTGCCTGTGACTTACCTGGTTCTAATATCATTTTAAAAAATGTGTTTTTCTTTAAAAAAAGAAGAGAGAAAATGGTAAATAACAGTTTGGCCTTACAGCATGACTTACAGCAAAACTTAGCGTCAGGCATGTAGGTGGACTTCATTTATTTGCAAAAGTAACAACAGGAGATAAAAATATCAATTGGGAAATTAAGATTATTGGGTAACTTGAATATGTTTATTCTGAGGTACAACTGGAAATAATAGAAGTGACCTTTCATTCTCTTATTCTTTGGTTGCTGCCATGATCTTGACCAGTTTTATTGACTATTGATGCATTTCTTTACCTGATTTTGAACTTGACTTCTGTACCTTGTGTTGCATTCTCTCTGTTTATGCCTCAATTAGAACTTGACCTTTCACCCCTGGCATTGTAACAGTGTCAACACACAGTTCCAAGCACCTAGCCCAAACACTTGACTCAACTCAATGGATGCATACAAAATGTCCTGAATCGTAGCCGCCCCTCCCCCCTCCCCCTTTTGTTTATAGCACAACATACATATTGATAAGGCAGGTGCCGTCCTTCCTCTCCCTTCGTTCCTTCCTCGTCACATAAATGATGCTGTGCGACACCGGCCGCTGAGCGCCAGGATCAAAGCGAGCGCAGGCTCCCAGAGAGAGTCACAGCCAGTCCCTGTGCTGCTCCGAGGCAAAGAGCCAGACCTGCCCGCTGATCCCGAGCCAGGAATCCACAGCCACAGGCACCTCGTGCAAGCATCCAGCCACTGCCTGTGTGCTGTTGTCCTGTGTGCCTTGCGCTGCCTCATAAACACCTCAAAGCTCGTTCCTCTGATAATCCGCCGATAGAGCCAGGCTAATAAAGCAATCAGCATGACACATGTCCTGCTGGGGTGGGGAGGGGGTCTACAGCACTCGCTGTGCCACCAAGACGTGGTGGTGAATGACCTACTTTAATTAGAGGGAAACTGTGAAAACTGTCGCTCGGGCCGTTTTCTCAAAACCACGGAAAACGAGAGACCGAAACATCTGACAACACTTTCTTTTGTAGATGACGCTTCTTCCTTACCCTTCACATAATGAGCCAATCTCGGAGTGTTACTTGTCTGTTATGCAACGCTTGCATATAATTATCTGTTAATCACTTCACAGTGAGATGAGCTAAGACCCGTGCATAGGCAAAGCAGCCCGACTTGATATGGCCAATAGCAGAGAAAAGCTATCAGCGTGACCTGATTTTGGTGGAGGGAGAAAATATGAGAAAAGGCACCATGATGATGCTGCTGCACACACACACACACACACACACACACACACACACACACACACACACACACACACACACCCAGAGACACACCCAACGCCCAGAGAGTGTGCTGAGTTTCTGAGTGAGCCAAGGCTGCAGGGACGCTGCGTCTAATCTAGACACAATATTAGGATTCATTTTCTTTCCTCTCATAAGATGTCGACTGTTGGCAAGTCGTAGCTTTATGGGTGCAGGGAGACAGACGCAGACAGAGGGGGAGACGTCCTCAGACGGTCGGCGGGCTCTTGCAGCAGTGTCCTCTGATAATGATGTTTTATGTTGCTGATCAGCATCGGAGCTGGAGGAGACCTTCAGATTGCTTCAGTGGAAGTCGTACTGGAGCGGCATAAACATGTAAAACTAGATTCAGACGAAGCAAAAAGCATCCTCACCATGTTAACAAGGTGATTAGTAACATGTGGGTCATTATGAAACACTTATTCAGCACGTCTAATGTTCTAAAACTAACAGCCAGACATGCTGCACAATTACTGCTCATTGTTCAGTCAGAATTACGTTCATCATGGCAAATTGTTGCTACAACTTAGGCATAGAAGGATTTTGCTTTGGTGCAAGGTGAGTGAGATAGGACAAGAATTCAAGCGTCCTAATGGCACACGATATACATATACAGATTAATATGCTGAGTTGCATGAATTTTGAATAAGATAAAACTCTGTCCAGGCAGCTTTACCAATGTGATGCAGTCTTTATTTTGACATAAGGTCACCTCTTCCACTTGTCCTTGTCTCTCGTCAAGTTACTGTGACAGCTGACAGCCCAATATGTATTTCATTAGATTCAAGTGGGTCAATAAGATACTTTTCAAATCATGTTGTGATGGAAGATGGAGATTAAATGCCTATTTTTTAACTTGTTTGTATAGATAGATAGATAGATAGATAGATAGATAGATAGATAGATAGATAGATAGATAGATAGATAGATAGATAGATAGATAGATAGATAGATAGATAGATAGATAGATAGATAGATAGATAGATAGATAGATAGATAGATAGATAGATAGATAGATAGATAGATAGATAGATAGATAGATAGATAGATAGATAGATAGATAGATAGATAGATCTGGATACTGATCTATCCACTGATCATGTTTGGTGAGAGTTACATTTTGTCCTTTTTGTTCTCGGGCGTGTTGTGTATCACACAGGTTATTTTTACACACCGATCCGTCCTCTGCTGTCCAGCACTTTTACTTTTTAGCGTCCTTGCTCTGCATCTGGGGAACTGCTCTACATCGGGCTACCGGGCTCCTACGTACAGTAGCATTTATCCAGACTTGTACAAACCCAAAATCCAACGTTTTCAAACAGACTGTGTCTACTTTAGCTCCCACACTCCTCCATCACAGCAGCGTTCACTGTACACACTGTGCTGATGGAGGGAGTTGCGGGTCGAGCAGCAGGGAGGTAGTTTACCTCAAGTGGTAAATGTGCCTGAGGGGAAGTGAGGGAGGAAGTAAAACACAACTGCTAATTATGGATGTATGTCCCAGATACTTGAGACCTAAATTCAGGAGTCAAACCGGGATGCTGGCCCCGATACTTCCCTCCACATCGGACACAAAAGCTGAGTCTCTTGACTTGTTGTTGCATGAATATGACAATCTGAGGGGGAGACACGCTCTTTGCAACAGATCCCATTACTGGTGCATTATTGATATTGGCCTATTTTATCTGCCCTCCAGTGTGCGTTTTCACCGGCAGCTCCCTTCATATATTCATGACGGCATGAAAATTTCAATTTAGTCAAACTTGTGAATAGGTTGATGAGCAGCAAAGCAGCATGCGACTCCCTGCTGTGTCTTACATAGTGTTCAGAGTAGACCCAGAAAACATGGACACAAACAAGCCTGGAGTTTTACTTTCACAGACTCCAAACACTGACTCCAAACTGTGCTGGGGTGGGGGGGGGGGGGGGGGGGGTCGAATCAAGAGTTACTCTGAGTTCTGACTGTGTGTGACCGAGGAGGATCATTTAGGACAGATCACTTCCGGCCCCAGCCAGGCAACCAATCAGAGGCAGGGATCCATGTGTCGCTGTCCAAGGTGCTGAAGTTGAGCCACGAGACGGATCCTCCGCCAGCACAGCAACATGCTGTCACGCTGCAGGATGCGGCAACGCGGTTAGACTGCGCCATCTCGCGGTCAGAATGTGCAAGTACAAATCCAGGATTAAAAAAAAACAGAAGCGCAAAATAAGAGTGCACTTTTGTAATCTGACATGTATCAAGGAGGTAGGCACTCAAGCATTTTTAACAGACACGGAAATGCAAGCACAGTTGCAAGTACATTCAACCACATTTGTAAGTCTGTTTTATTTAATTCATTAATTCCATCCATCCATCTTCTTCTGCTTATCCGGGGCCGGGTCGCGGGGGGAGCAGTCTAAGCAGGGACGCCCAGACCTCCCTCTCCCTGGACACTTCCTCCAGCTCTTCCGGGAGGATCCCGAGGTGTTCCCAGGCCAGCCGTGTGACACAATTCATTAATCTTCTCCTTTATTCAGATCAAGGGGCATGTGAATTGGAAAAAAGAATCAATGTTGCTTGTTGTTTTGTTCATGTAAACTGTCTTGATATGATGTTTTCACGAACTGGCACTTTGAAAAAAATTGTAGTACGAGGTACGAGGTACAGTATAGTAGACGAGTTAATGAGTAGATGAGAAGGTCCTGGGTTCAACTCAAAGGTTGGGCCAAAGAACAACTATGTTTCCGGGTACTCTGGTTTCCTCCCACAGTCCAGAAACATGCAACTTGAGACCGATTGAAGACTCTAAATTGCCCCCAAGTGTGACCATGAGAGTGAATGATGTGTGTCCTGTGGACTGGGAAAGGCCCCAGTAGACCTGGGTTGAAAAGGTTTAAAAGAAATGGAAGAACCTGGCGTCTATTCAACACGTTGCTACATGTCACCCTGCCATCATATCTCAGTTCCTGATCATATTACATGTGCTATTGTTTCTGTAGATCAAAAGCATAAACTGAAGAACTGGTGCCTCTTGAGAATGAGATAACTGAGTTTATCTTTTGTTGTAAATCAGATGGAGGTTATTCATTTTTTGATTGAAATCCCCCCCAAAGAATTGATCCTGAAAATACATATTAATTGCATGAAAAGATTGCATTCATGACATTAACTCTGGGTGGTTCAAAATGTGTCATTAAAGAAGCCTTGCCATACTTCAAATGAATAATGACTGAATTCACTACACAACACGGTTGGCCTTCACTGTTTTACATGCCTCTTATGCTTGCTTTAAATGTATAATTTAAAGAGTCCCACTTAATTCTTGACAATGTTCCATCTATACAGCAGACAACTAGTGAGCTTCTTAAATGACAGGTCAGAAAGATAATGGTTTAGCCAGGTTTTCATCCAACCAGATTTTCTGGTTTTGTAATTCTCTGGAGTAGTAAAACAACCTCGTTTTTCCTCCTCAGGGAACAAGAGGAAGGCGGAAATGCGGCCTATTTTCCATGCACACACAATAGATGGAATCCTGATTTGCGATACAAAAGAAGGACCCAGCTATCACATGTCTGTGAGAAACATCTCAGATAAGGACGTAAATCGAGATTTAAACACACAAAGTCATTGGATCGTTGCATCCGTTGCATGTTTTACTCTCTGCCTCCTCCCATAATTATTTGACAGCTTTCAGATTTTAATGAGACTTTGATTTATCTGTCACAAGGGCGTCTTTTCTTTCTCTCCCTGTCCCAGAGCTGTAAGGCTGCTCCTCCACCAGCAGGGGACTCCCAGACAGACTGCTCTTTCTTCCCCTCCCTGATTAAAAGGTTGTCAGGCAGATTTTGCACACGGGGCAGACAGCACTGTATTATAAACAGGGTTGTATGGGGAGCTCTCTTTGATAGGGGGATATTGGTCTGCCAAATTGTGCTACCTTTGAGATGTTATTGTACAATGTCGAAACATAGTCCACTAATTCATCAACTATACACTTGGCAGGCAGTAGTGTATAATATTCTTCACTTAAGCCTGCTGTTAATATGTGGTAAGTATCGGTTTAACATTAATAGGGTTTGTATGGGGAGCATAGATTGAAAGGGAATATTGGTCTACTGGACTGCACTACCCCTAAAAGCTTATATCGAAATATTGCATATCAAAACATGCCATCCTTGTGCTGACAGTGACCATATGGTAAATAGTGGTGCAATAAAAAGGGAGGATTTACACAGGGAGGATGGATTTATCTGACTTTTCTCCGTCAAGCTGCACGAACTGACAAGTTGTAATACTGCAATATCAAAACATGCTCCCTTTAGTCTTACGGTTCACACAGGGTAAGTAGAAGTGTATTGATTCTGCATGGGCAGCATTATTTGACAGGGGTTCATTGATTTGTTGAACTGTGCGACCTGTGAATTCATACCAAAATCAAACCAAATATCCCCCTAATTCTTACAGTGCACAAAAGTCAAGCAGTGGTGTAATATAAACACTATCCCCCACGTCTATTATACATGTATAATGTAGTAAAATATAGTATAATTAATAATATCTAATTATATTGAATCTTTATAATTCTAATAAATAAAGTAGTAATAATGATAAAAGTTGAGACAGGAAACCAATACTATATAAAGAAAACGAAGAGAGGTTATTAGATAATGTCGTAAATGCACGTTAATGTGGAAACAGAATAAATAGTAGTGTGTGATTGTAAACTAATTTAGTAATGGCAGCATTTTTCGACAGAAACCACATAACACCCCACAGTAGCGTATCTCTCCAGTCCACCTGACCGCACATCCGGGTTCTGTCAGTGCGCAGACTCAGTGGGTGCTGCAGCTCCAGTGTTTCCGTAGCTGCCGCTGCCGCTGTCTGAGCTGTCTGTCCGGGGGAGAACGGCTCACGGAAACGATCGATCCCGACCGAACAGCACCGAGCCCGGCGCAGCCTCATACATGGCGGATTAAAGGAGCTGGGGGGTGTGAGTCCATGTTCGTCACTGGGGTGTTTTTTTTCGAGGGTGGGAGTGCGCTGGTAACACCCTCGGTAACATGTGAGATGTGTCCGGACGGATTTTAACGGCGCTACGGTTACTGCGGCTAACTGGTTAGCAGCTCCCCTCCTCCTCCTCCTCCTCCTCCTCCTCTTCCTCCACCTCCTCCTCACCCTCCTCCTCCCTCCTTCCTCCCTCCTCTCTATCCAATTTACGGGAGAGCTTGGCCTGAGCTGTTTTCTCCACCGTCGGGGGAGGAAAAAATGAAGAAGTTTAAAATTAGGAAGGTGCTGGACGGTTTAACGGCGCCTTCTTCCTCCTCCTCCTCCGCGGCTGCTCAGCCCGGAGCTCCTCGGGAAAACGATGTGGTCCAGGAGACTCTCCAATCGGAGCATTTCCAGCTCTGCAAGGTGGGCAGCTCCGGTCAGATGTGACCTGTGTTTGTTTGTTTGTTTATTTGTTTATCTCCTTCTTTATTTCTCTGTATTACCCCGTAACACCTGGGTGTAGCGGTGACAGACAGCAGCTGTTTGCGCTGCACTGAGTCGTCGCCTCCGGTCAGTTTTCCATCAGTACAGTAAGTTGGCTGCTGAGATCACCAGCCTCCCTGCAGGCTGTCTGAGCAGGGGAGGAGCACCCTCAGACCCAAACAGGACTCGCAGTCTACCTTTCTAACAAGTCTGGGATGCTATTTATTCTGACAGCACAGCCCCTGGATGTGGGGTGAGAGCTTGTGGCCCAGGACCTGGAGGGACAGACTTGTCACTGTGCATAAAATGCATTCAGTTCAGCTCAATCTGAACACATATTTCTTTTTTATATATATATAAATTCCACCCAGATTGTGACAGTTTTGCATATCGACTTGTTTACCTTTAGCAACACAAATTAGGTTTAGTGTTATTCATTTTAATGTATTAAACCCTCCAATTTTGTGAAAATTTTGACTTCTGCTGGCTTCAGCTATCACATCGAAACAAATCTCTTGTATCTAAACAAAATATAATTATATTAAGAGATAGGTATAACTTGGCATTTGAAGACAATTATGATTATGATTAAATTGAACTACTTAATGAATATTCCTAGAAAATGTATGTAATATTTCAAGTACATTGATATTAGAATGGAATGTTTATAATGATAATAACAGTAATTCAGCTCTAGGGTGTTTTTTCTTACTATTTTGCATAGGAACTTATGTACCTTTAGCTAACACACCAAATTAAGTTGATGTTACTCGTTATTTTGCATGAAATCCCCCATTTTTGTGACAGTTGCGATTTGAAAGCCTTTAGATGCCACATCAAAACAAATTGCCTGTATTTCTGTGGCAAGATACAACTGTAAAGGGATTAGATGCTGTAACTGGGCAATCAAAGACAAGTCTGATTCTGGTAGATTGGACTGTACCACCTAGTGTATATCTAGGAAAATGTATACTAAAGTACATAGTTATTAGAACCAGGATCAGATTAACTGTCAGTATAGATATCCCAGTAATACAGGTCCAGGATGTTGTTTTATCACTATTTTGCACAGGCACTTAAGTACCTCGCTATCACACCAAAATAAATTGATATGTTGCTTAGTTTCAGTATGACCCCCCCCCCCCTTTTGTTTGCAGGGGGCATTGAGAACCTTTAGGTTCCACACCAAAACAAATCCCTTGTAGCTGTACAACTTTATGAGTAGGCATAGTACATCTTAGTTCTGATTCTGGTAGATTGGATCGTGCCTCTGGGTGTATATCGGAGAAAATGTTTACTTCATTTCAAGTATGTACATAGTTCAGTCAGGATTAGATTTATTGTCAGGAAGTCTTCATCTGATTGAAACATTAATAATGATACTAAGAGCAGTACAGCTCCAGCATGATGTTTCAGTTCAATTTTCAGTGGGGACTTGAGCTACCACACCAAATTAAGTTGAAATCACATTAAGTGGAAAGCTGAAATCGCCTCTTTTTCTGACAGTTTTGCAGATGGACTTGACTGCCTTTAGGTAGAAAACCCAAAACAGATTCCCTGTAGCTGTACAATAAGGCTCTTTCAGTTAGGTTATTGTAAAACATTCTCTGGTAAATGCTGAATTGTCCCATCGCTTCAACACACTTTTACTTCTTGAAGCAGGTGAACACGGGAGACATCGGCCGGAAGTCTACGATGTTATTTTGTGAGGATTCAAACAGTGAAACAAATAGATCCAAAATCAAATTCTCTACTCTAAATATGTCGCTACTTAACATGTTTTCCATTGCTTCCAAACGCTGCCTGTCACTCAGATGGGGGCATTTGTGAAGCAGACCCAGAGGGTCACAGGTTCAATCCCCTCTGGTTTAGCAGGTCACCTGACCCAACCTGCTCGTCAGCAGGCTCTCATGGCGACTGCTCCACTGGTGCAGTTTGATTCACCCCGTGTCCACTGTGGCAATAAATGTGAGAAGCCTGTTTTCTCTTCAAACATGAATATGGCGTCTCTTGAGCGCCATTCTAGACAGGACAGAGTTCCCATGCGCCCTGGAAAACCTGCAAAATCTGTAAAATTAGTCACTGATTTTCCAGTCATGGAAAACACACAGATATTCGAGAGAAAGTGAAATGTCCTGGAAAATGGTATTATATCTGTATAACGGTTTATATGGTTTCTTAAATATGATTTGATTTCCAAGCATGTAAGAGATTACAGATCTTTTTTAAATCAGACCTCTGGGTAAATGTACAAAAATGCAAGATGCAACTGTGGAAAATGACACATCTCCACAGCATGGGGTGTGACAGCTTGTCTGTCATACTGCAGCGACTGGAAAATGATTTGAAGGAAAGAGTAGGAACAGTGCAGGAGGATTAAAGCAACCGACTCGCAAATCTTGGGCAAACTTGGACGAATCTAATCCTTTAGACACAGAATCAGAATTACATTTTATTGCCAAGTACTTATACAACTTCATCATACACCTGTCAGGAATGCAATACAAAGCGAGCACAGGAAGATTCATTTTAAAGACAGGAAAACAATTCATATGAAAAGTATGTGCGCAATCAAGCCTCGGCTGCATTTTTAGTCATGCATGAGTTGGTAATCCAGCCTGCCGGGCCTGGCCGGAGAGCTTTGTAGGAAATGTTGTGAACACCTCGGCCAGCCAGCCCACCCGCCCGGCCTCAGCTGGGAGCAGGGTGGGGGTGGGGTCAGGTCCCCCAGGTTGCAGGGGCCAACAGCATAACCTGTTACATAACACTGCTGGGAGCTGCGCACAGCTCATGCACGACCGACCAAGTCAAGCGAGGCTTCCCACTTCTATCGACGCTCGATGGTGATGGAAATGAGGATTCTGATGCGAGGTGCACTCTGGACGATGGATAGAAAACAGCTTTTATTACTGACGTATTTCAGGATCGAGCCCAATACACACGTCAGACGCAGATATCAGCGAAATACCCCACTCCCCATTTGCAGTAATGTTTGCGCTTTATCTAATTTATTTTGATAATAGGACTAATTTTCCACATTGATGGATGGAGATTATGGTAATGTTTTTTTTTTCCTTTTTCTTTTTCTGCCGTGATGCCAGCTGGACTGGAGCAGATGATTGATTAGCTCAGACTTGGAGGTCTAATATAAATTCTGCTCTTTTCCTCTGCAGACTGTGCGTCATGGTTTCCCATATCAACCCTCCTCCATGGCTTTTGACCCCGTGCAGAAAATCCTGGCCATCGGGACCCAGGCCGGAGCTTTGAGGCTGTATCCTTTTTCTTTTTTTTCCTTCTCTCTTGCCACGGGAAAATGAAGAGCACGGCACAAGGAAAGTAAAGCTCGACTGGTTCGAGTGATGTTTTTTTTTTTTTCTCTGTCTTCCTTTCTCCTCTTCCACTCTACACACACACACACACACACCAGGCCCGTGTCTAACTTCCTGACATCCCGTTTTGCAAATATCATATGACCAAGTCGCCCTTCAGCATTCCACAAACTCCCGGGACTTGGTACAGTAAGTGACCTGTCTCTGCCTCCTGTCATCCAGCGCTGCAAATATAAGAATCCACACCACACAGAGGGAGGCCTGGGGCTCGGAGGCACACACACACACACACACACACACACACACACTAGTGAGGATGTGTTTCTGTGCAGCCGGCAGCCTCCTTCTCCTCATTAGTGGCATCTCTGCAGTAGCATGAACAGCTCCTCTGCCATATGCCAGGGAGCCAACCTCATCAACTGCGCTGCCCGGTTTGTGCCAGGATGCCACTTCATATGTGCTGTAAACATCGCTGGATGTGCACAGCTCACACACACACTCACACACACTCATACTCGTACACACACTTACAAGCTGCTACAGTGCAGCTGGCCCCCCACGGGCAGTTGGTAGCAGTTTTGTATTTGTTTATATTAAAGGCTAGAAATTAGTTTTTGCAGCTTCTATGAGTCACAGCCTCTGGATTCCAGGCTGTTAAACCGCTGGACGTGACTGTCCACTCCTATCCAGGTTGCGATGTTTAGACCGTATCCTCAGGCCTGGGCCTGCTAGTGTGTAAACACAGGGGCTCCCCTCTGTGCTGATACGTTGCATGGGAGGCCCATCTGCTTTATTTAGAATTTCATTAGGAGAGCCTCCGTCTGCGTCTTTATCCACTCTCCAGATTAACAGAGCATTGTGTTTGCAGGGCGACTCCCGGAGAACACACACGCACAAACACACACTCACGTGCACTCACTCACACCCATACACAGCTTCCATGTTGTCTCAACATGCAAGGTGGAGCTGATGGGATTACTGTCATTCAGGCAATAGGTCCATTTATCAAAAGACAGGCTGCATCGATCCAGCTCATTGCCCCCGGACTTTGGAAATGCTGCCACAGCTCAGTAGACATAAGCTCAATGAGGTGTCTACAAGCAATAAATGTCCGCTTTTACAAGATCTGTCTCCACTACAGTGTTTTAATCAGTGTGTTACCAGAGACAGTCGCACTCTCCTACTAATGCTAAGAGCCGCGCTAGGAGTGAAGGAGGTGGTTTGGAGCCTTTTTATGGGAAGGAGCAAAAGTGGATGAAATATTCCTCGGAGCTGCTTTGGAGTTGTCTAGCAGCTGATCAGCGTGTCGAACTGAAAGTTTAGAGTCCTAAGTTGATGAAACGGGGCCCCTTGTGTGCGCAGCTTCCTCTTTGTGAGGGGCTGACTTGAAGAGGCGCTGCAAAGGTCTGTCACTCGCTCGTCTCGTGTCAGCAGGCGCGATAAGGAGGCTTCCTGTCACGATGGCTATCAGTTGACTGCACAAGAAAAGGCGCCGAATGTTGTAAACGCTGCGGTGAACCGCCATGGTTTACCAGATGAGGAAGTGTCGAAGGAGGATGACTCCAGTTTCTGTGTGTGTGTGCGCACGAGTGTAAAGTTTAGAAGTGGAGATCCTTGGTGAGGATCAGAGACCAACACAAGCTGTCATGTGTCTGCTGGTGACACACATGATAGAAACATGCCTGAGTTGCACAAAACCTGAGTTTAGCAGGAAAACATGGTGGCTGCTGCCTCACAGCAAGACTGCTTGATTCCTGGTAAGATGAAGAGGCTCACTTTGTGGAGTTTGCATATTCTCCCAGTATCTGCTCGGCTTTTATCCGGGTATTCCAGTTTCCTCCCACAGTCCAAAAGCATGCATGTGTAGGTCGATTAGAAACTTTGATTTTGTAGTATGTGTCCTGGCTGTATTCCCTGCCTTCAACATTCGGTACAAAGCAGGGAAGGTAATTGACAATTGACGTGGCACCAGTAGGGACACTTGTGAAAGAATAATCAGTAATGTTGCTAAATTCAATCGCAGTAATATTTCTTGTTTTGCTGCGGCCTCATAGGATGATTTCACTTGCAGATAGTGTGACTGCAGCGCGGCCTAAAGACGATAACAAGCGGCGATCACTTCCATTTTCACACGGCCAGATATTTTGCAAAGTCACAGCCGACCCTCTGTGACTCAACTTCCTGTGCTGACAAATGTTCTGCTGCTGAGCTGAAGTCACAAAAAACGGAAGGCCGTCCTGGGGTCCGTGCCTCGCAGTGACAGACTGAGCAACCTGCCGTCCTAGGAGGGCAGAGGCAGAGCAGAGGCCGCTCCGCTCTGCCCGGCTCGCTCACGCCATTGATAATAAAAACAATCTCATCGTTCCATCAATCTCCCGCTGCTCGCTGAGGAAGCGGCTCGGGCTCAGCCGTGCCGTTGACCTACATCGCTCCAGGACCGGTCCAGACTCCAGACTCCAGACTCCCGAGCGCTCACGTGCACCGAGCAGGGATTAGAACACGTTCAGCCCAAAGATCTCACCTGATGCCGGCCATTACACAACAGCACTGCAATTTTTAGACTCCTTTATTCACGAGGAAAGAGAGACACATAATGAGTCTTCCTCCTCCTCCTCCTCCTCCTCCTCCTCCTCCTCCTCCTCCTCCTCCTCCTCCTCCTCCTCCTCCCCCTCCTCCTCCTCAATGCAGTTCAAAGGCAGTTTAGAAACACACGGAGCGGTCATGCACCAACGTAAGAATGAAGTCCGACAGTGGTTGCGTTTCCTTTGCAGTTTCAGAGTTCAGAAATGTCAATGAATATGATATTGAAGAGGTTTTTCAACATTAAAGCACCAGTGTATAGGTTATACGCATTTGTAGGGGTAATCCAAATGCACCTGACAGTATATATGTATGTATACATGCATATATATAGACATACACACACACACAAGGTGCAAACAGTTTAAGAGTTGAACCATATCTAAATAAGTATCAGGAATGCTCTGGTGGTATTTCCATCAGGGACTGTCTGGCAGAGGCATGATGCCCATTAATATGTCTGTGCAGAACCTGCAGGGCCCCGGAGCTAAATCTGAACACAAAGGTCACAGCTGAGCGTGCGTCCAGCTGCCAGCAGATGCCGGTCCAGGGGCGGAGCCGCCTGCCGGCCTGCTCCCCCGCTCCTCACGCTGGCAGCCTGCGCCACAGGCTGGTCTGTGCGGCAGGAGCGATGCCCACTGTCCCGCTGCAACCCCACCTTAGTTTGTTCAAGGCCGCCGAGGGATTGTTTGATCACAGCTCGCTTGATCCTGTTCAGACAGCAGCGCCTTGTGTGATGTGGGCTCAGAGTGGCCTCGTCTGGCGTTTTGAAGCGTCTCGTGCTTTAGGTGCCCGGCGCAGCTTTGGTTTTTTGGTCTGCACAGAGGTTCCCTCTATGATTAAGATCTCGTGCGGCGTTTTCACTCTGGCTGTAGTACCCCCCCCTCCCTCCTCCTCCTCTCCCCCTGCCTCTGTGCTGTCTGTGGAAGTATTTTGGAGGATTTTTGTGGGCTGCATTCCTCCGCTGCTGCTTTGGGACGTGGCAGGGCCGTGCCGTGGCCGCAGCCTCTCTCCAGAGCTTCTCGCTCTGCTCCCCCGCTCAGCCCGCTCAGTCCAGGCTGCTTTCCACGTAGCTGGAGGTCCGACCTGAACCACGCCACACCACACCGTCCAAACCAGACACAGTTAAGTTGGTCACGGTGTCGTCATGGTGACGCACGAGATTAAATAAAGCAGACAGAGCCCACTGAGTTTATTTATAACGTGCCGCTGACGTAAATCTACATTTTCGTTAACTTAAAAACAAAGACCGTGAAACCTGACTCTCAGCTCACTTTTGACATGTTAACTTCCATGAAACTTCAGCCCACACTCTCATCCACACAGCTGTGTCAGATAATGCAGGCTTGCCCCCCCCTCCCCCTCACACACACACACACACACACACACACACACGCACACGCACGTGTCTGAGTAAAGTCCAGCAGCTGTGTCCAGGTTTCTTTGACTCAGCTGCCTTCAAGCTTCGGCCGTGCAGGCGTGGAGTGCTACTGTCAGCATGAGAGCGCCGCTGCTGTTATCCAGCTCCAGTTCCTGATCAACGAGGTTTGTTGTCACTACCTGTTTCCTTCGCTTCCTTTGTTTGGTGTTCTCTCCTGACCCCCCCCCCCCCCCCCCCCGGTCTGTCTCTTCTGGGTTCAGACCGCGCTCGAAACCGCTTGGGTTTTTCTGTCTCGTTTTTAAGATCTCAGACATGTTTGATGGGTAAAATGTAAATGTTTTAACAGCAAAGTCACATTATCGCATCACAACTATTTCTTATGTTATGATTAAAAAATCGACCCAGTATTATGACCATGTATTGGATAAGCTCAAAAATAGAATTGCTTAGGAATTGTTTGAATTTGACCTTGAAAGAGCTGTCCCCATAATCTCTACTATACAACCTTGATTAATACAACCAGATGCCTTATGTACTGCTGCTCATTCAATGCTGCATTGTTCATAACATTACAACCATGTATTTTAGTGTCATTTAAGAAGCAACAGAACTATTTTGAATATGCATTGGATACGCTTGCAAGTGCTTGAAAAGTGCTTAATTTGGCTTTGAAAAAGCCTTCTCCTGCCTAAGCACATCAGTTTTCCCTCGCAGAGCCCTGGTTGTGGCAGAATGACTAGTAGACTGCTGCTAATCCAGCTGTGAATCCTCCGGGTTCTCTCCGTGTCTCACTCTCTCACAGGGGGCGCTGGTGAGTGCCTTAGCTGATGACAGCATCCACCTGTGGAACCTGAGGCAAAAAATCCCTGCGATCCTGCATTCCCTCAAGTTCAACAGGGAGAGGTACGGTCACACGCTCCGCTCCGCGTCACGCCGGGCCTCGAGGGGGAGTGTGTCACTCTCCTGGTGACGGTGCAGAACACCGCTCCGTGACTCTGAGACGTCAGCCCAGGCCTAGTTCTTCCACAGCACATTCCCCAGCATTTATCTACACCAGTGCTTCAGCAACTCCAGAATCTGTCCCTTTATATGACCAAAAGTCATAGGATATGACAAAGTACTATTTACGCTTAATCGCTTCCCTAACCCAATATTAAAGAGCTTCTTCAAGATTTTGAAGTTTCGATTATTACCCGTTGTTATTATGATATTTAGGTTTTTGCGCGTTTCTGGGGTTAACGGACTCAGTCTGGATATGAGATGTAAGGGAGGCAGAGATGTTGAGATGTTAGATGCTAGACTGGGTGAGCACTAGCTCTGACCCGCTGCACCTGTAAACACGGTGTGTGACTGAATGACTCCTTCTCCAAGTTGAGAAAAGACAGCAGTGTTTACCCCCCCCCCCCCCCCACACACACACACACACACACACACTCACTGATCTATATATAGTCTGGCTTCATTAGTGTGACACAGAGCAAGGCCTTTGTAATTAAATCTTAGTCACTCGCCGCTCCTTCCAGTTGGAGCCGCATGATTAGGGACAAGGGCGACCCACTGATGGGATTGAGTCATGAGATAATGAAAAGCCTGGTTGTGATGGACCCTGCTCTCCTCCCCCCCGCAGAATCACGTACTGCCACCTGCCCTTCCAGAGCAAATGGCTTTACATCGGCACACAGCGGGGCAACATCCACATCGTCAACGTGGAGTCCTTCACTCTCTCAGGCTACGTCATCATGTGGAACAAAGCCATCGAACTGTGAGTCTGGGCTCACTCTCTTCCCGCTGCTCTGTCTGCATGTCTCCCCGTCCACCGGGGAGCTCGGGGGCAGTGCGTTTTACATGTTCGCCATAACCTGTCCTATCACAAAGTAAGCGAGCCCTGATGGGTGTGTGGGGTGGAGGTGGAGGTGGAGGTGGAGCCCTCGCCTGCTGAGACCTCTGGAGGTGTTTGCTGCCGGATTTAACGCCAACATCTGTGGTGGGAAGTGGCCACTCTGTGAGCCCCTGAGACGTATCCTGGGTCACTCGCTGCAGCTTGCATCCACCCTCTGTAAACAACCTCACAGCACATCCTGCACACAGCTCCATGCCGCACCACGCTTCCTGCACATTACCTTAAGCTCGGGACACACTGCAAGACTCTCGCACTCTTGCAAAGACTTGGCATTCATTGAAAGTCCAAGTTAACTGGCAAACAAATCACTTAAAGGGTAAACAAACATGGATGACAAAGGACTGAGCTGTTTCACAGCCCTCTGCTCTGAGACATTGTATATGTTATATATGTATAAATGTGTTTTATATTATTTATGTTTATTCCCGCCACTTTCTGCTGTCTTCTGATGCCTTATCCCATGCACGCCCGCTCATTTTCATTTGTCTCATTTATTTTGTTCTAAAAAGGATCGAGTAATAAGAACCAAAACGCAGCGCGATCCGTTCACACTTCCCAACTGCAGGCGGCTCGAAAGCCTTCAGACATGAAAGGCATCGTGTTCATCCAACAGCGATGCCCAGAGTCCTCTGCTGCTGCTGCCGTCTGGAGCAGGCTCAGCCCGGCGGTGAATCATGGGGGCAATCGGACAAAAAAACCTCAGTGTCCCTGGCTTTAGCACGTGGAATTAGGCAGACTGGTAACCGTCCTGGATGTAATTGAATTACAGGCTCCGACTCTGTGCATGAAGTAGCACAGTAACAAATGGGGCGACAGTCGATTGCTCCGGCTCGTACAAGTTGCCCTCTCAAGGAAACCCTGCTGGCGGTGACCCAGCACTGGGCCAAAAACATGCTGCTTTTAGACGGTGACGGGCAGCTGAAAGTGAAAGTGGATTGTAAAGGTGTGGGTGTGCGAGGCTGCCGGGGAAATCTTGATTAATTGCCGTTTTAGGTTTGGGATTTGAGCGGCAAAGTATGTCACGGGCCGAGCTAAGTGTCTGCCTGAGCAGACTCCGGAGACCAGGCAGACGATCTGGGCTGTGTGGAAAAGGGTTAAAGAACGGAGCTCTCGGCCGCCCTGTGAAGTTTAAAGACACAAGGTTTGGCTGGCTCTGCAGCAGCGTTGTCCGAGCTTTGATAAACAGGTTTTTTTATTATTTGCTTCGTAGTTTGTGGCTGCGGCTCGCCTGTGAAGTGGCACCGCGCGGTTCCCGCTCGTCACTCCAAACGACCACAGAAAAAACTCATTATCGTCCTCGTGACATGTTTATTCAGCCTTTCGGCGGATTCCCGTCGAAGCGAAAGCCCCTTGAAGCCCTGCAAAAACGTCCATTCATGAGGACGACCATGCTTAGAAAGCAGGTCTGTGGCCTGGTCCGTCCCTGCCGTTTTATTCCCTGCCCCGTCTGCGCCTGCATGGACTCATCAGCAGCTATGAGATCATTAGCCGCTGGAGCCAGACCACATTGAGAGGCAGCAACACTTTCTGCAGGCCAGACCTTCACTTCCTCCATGTGCCCCTTGCTCTGTTGCCACGGTGACGCTGTCTCCACGCACTATAATCTCTCATAGACCCTCATGTGACCCCGCTCTCCCTCTGTCCATTTGTCTCTCATGTGTCATGTTCAACTCTCCCTTTCTATCAGCTCCAGCGACACATGTTCTCATCTCCTCTCTCTCTCTCTCTCTCTCTCTCTCTCTCTCTCTCTCTCCCCCTCTCCCTTTGTGCACAACAGGATTTTCTGGCTTTTATATCTTTTTGGATGTCTTCCCTAATTGCCTCTCCATCTTTCTCTCCCAGTAAAAGCCAGACAGCGAGCTTTAGACAAGGTTCATCAGATCCATTTTAACTCGTCAGGTCGAGCTGCAGAACACAAAGTATTCTTGTCTTCACACACACATGCACACACACATTCTCACTCTTCTTTTTCTTTTTTTTTCTTCCTCTTTTTAACCTGCACAGATCCACCAAGACACACCCAGGGCCTGTCGTGCACATCAGTGACAACCCCATGGATGAAGGAAAGGTAACGGACCGGGATGGTTCTCTCAACTCTTTTTTTGTGTGGGTACAGAGGACAGGAGGTAGCATTTAACATTTTCACCTGTTGAAATCATCCATGGAAAGACTCTGGAAGCTGAGAGGCTTCTTCATGATGTAGAAATCAGGAGACACTGAACGTTTTTATAACCTGATACAAACCCACAGCGTGTGTGGACAGGCCTAAATCTCCCCCTGCAGTGTGATCATATCACACGGTGTCCTCGCCGAGCTGGTCTGGCACCCACTCGACCGCATATTTTAAGTGTAAACACTGCGAGTGAGTTTCCCTGTTGAGCATGTAACAGGAAGTAACACTGAGAGCAGCCCCCATACGCGGTCGGAGTTCCTCCACATCTCAAGTGCAGCTTCATCCTGCCCTCTGCAGTCAGAACAACCTGCACATGTGCCTGAGCTCTCGAATGATCCTGTTGTTTTTTTAGTGTATTTAACCTGACAAATCTGGAAACACGTACAGACCATGTTCGGGGTTCTTTGACCTCCTTGTGGAAAGTGACACAGGCAGTAACAGAGTCTGAGACATGTTTCACTGGCCATAAAGATGGCCTGTAAACAGTCCTCTCCGTGAATGCTGTCCTTGTCCTTCAATCATGTCCTTAAACCTTCAGCTCCATCGAAGCAAGCCAGTCCAGTATCCCAGTATTCTGTTAAGGTTCATGGTAGCCTTAAGGTGCTCCATATGAAGACAATTGTTTCACAGTTTCTAGTTTTTAGTTGTTCTCATGGACAGGGTTTGTGTTGATGCCCCAAAGCATCCCATGCCATGTCCGCCCCCCTTCTGGTCTTCCAGTGGAAGCTCCTAGTCCATATTAAACCCCTGGAATAAACTGCTACCTCCTCGCCTATGAAACTGTTGAGTAAAGTAAGCTCCTACAGTGGATGTGACAGTGGTCAGCGTTGCCTCCAGCCTCAGATTTGTGTCCAGATTGTGGTTTCACCGCCGTCAGCTGAAGCGCGCTGTGCTTTGCTCTGCCTCTCTCGTTACTGCAGCTCCTGATTGGATTTGAGTGCGGGGTGGTGGTGTTGTGGGATTTGAAGTGCAAAAAGGCTGACTACCGCTACAATTATGATGAGGTAAGGCATTATTTCCTCCTCGGACGCTTCTCACGAGGCTTTGTTTGTTCGCGCTTCCCCGCTCCCGTCCCAACAACCCGTCTGCTCCTTTTTCTTTCTTTTTTTTTGCGTAATCTGTCATTTCCATCACGTGGGGTTGAACAGCAGCTCCCAGCTGAAACAGCTGCTCGCTGGGACCTTTCTGCCGTTTTGTCTCAGGAGCTTTTCGTATTGGCTGACTCGTTTTTGATTGAGCATTACATAATGGATGCTATGTTTGTCAGACACAGACAGAGTGAATGAATGCGCACGTCGCTTTTGCATTAAAAAGGCAGACGAGAGGCATTCTGTCAAAGGTAATGGCACTGCAGCGCCACTGAGGAATAACAGATACGCTATATTTCTCTAACTCTAATCTCATGAATCACAACCTCCCCAAAAACAACGAGCTGATCCTTCGAACAAGTGCGTATTGTTCCTTCGTGCCACAGGCCTCCATTGTTGCCCAAAAAGTATTAAAAACGCATCAGCGAAGCCCCTCTGCTGCAAACATGGTCTTTTCTTCCTCTGATGAACATGCACACTGTAGTTTATTCTGAGCCCAGCCCACGTACTGTATAGCGACCCATCCTGATGCCAAACATGCTCATAAACGCACCAAATGTTTATGAATCTGCACCCAGAAACAGTCCCCGGCTCTGCTGTGTGTGTGTGTGTGTGTGTGTGTGTGTGTGTGTGTGTGTGTGTGTGTGTGTGTGTGTGTGTGTGTGTGTGTGTGTGTGTGTGTGTGTGTGTGTGTGTGTGTGTGTGTGTGTGTGTGAGATGGAAACTTGGAAGTTTTAGCAGAGTTTATTTAAAGACCGACTGGGAATGAATGTGCTTGAGATGCAAAGTTTTTTTTTTTTTTCAAACGTGTTTTTTTTTTGTCAATGGGATTATGTTGACGGTAACAAAAACGTAAACAGAATAATCCCTCCTCATCCCGTTAAAAACGGCCCGGACGCCGAGCCGCTGACAAACGGTCTTATTTACCGTGGCACAGCTGTACGACTCACTACGCTGTGTGCACACTGTGTTTATCACATTCCAGTGACATTCTGCTGTGTGTGTGTGTGTGTGTGTGTGTGTGTGTGTGTGTGTGTGTGTGTGCGCGTGTGTGCGCGTGCGTCTTTATTTCAGGCCATCCACTCGGTAGCCTGGCACCACGAGGGTAAACAGTTTGTTTGCAGCCACTCTGATGGCACTCTGACCACATGGAATGTAAGAGCTCCAGCCAAGCCTGCACAGATCATCACACCACATGGTAGGAGCTGTTGTATGCACACACACACACACACACGCACACACACACACACGCGCACACACATACGCACGCGCACACACATACGCACACACACGCACACACATACGCGCGCACACACACACACACACACACACGCACACACGGTTGCATTGTGTACACACATACACACATATACACACACACATATACACACACACTGGCATGATGCCAAGTATGTCTTTAAAAAGCACATATTGTCGCTCAGAACAGATGGGTGTGTGTGTGTGTGTGTGTGTGTGTGTGTGTGTGTGTGTGTGTGTGTGTGTGTGTGTGTGTGTGTGTGTGGCAGCAGCAAATTGCACTCACATGCATTTTGGCCATTTGACCTCCTTTTAGGGAAGCAGCCCAAGGATGGAAAGAAGCCAGAGCCATGCAAGCCTATCCTGAAGGTGGAGTACAAAACAACAAGGGCTGGGTAAGCTCCGACGGCAGCGCGCTCACGCCCATCCTGTGGCGTAAGCGGCTCCGGTTCGAATCCACGTCCTGTGTACCAAAAGTGGCCTTTCCTGTTATTCTGCATGCGACGGCCGCGCAGCGCATCAAACAGGCCGTTCCTGTTGATCGCCTCCTCCTCCTCCTCCTCCTCCTGCTGCTGGGGGGGGGGGTCACAGCCATTCACACAGGCTCTGTTGTTCTGTTGCGGTGGAGTCAGACAGTGGCGTGACCGCTGTAAATCACTGTCAGGAGAACGAGGCTGTGACGTCAAGGTCGCAGAAGAAAAAGGGAAGAAACTTTAGTTCAAAGGCACCACATTGAAATGAATTATTTTATTTTCTTCCTCTTATGAGGTATCAGAGGATAGGGATTGATATAGTTGCCATTATGATTAGAAAGCAGGCTCGTCCGGTCTTACCTGTTCTTGAAATCGAGGCGAAGACTCTTCAGAGGAGGCGCGGCTGTAACGATCTGCTGTCCCACCCCGGCCATTCGTTCCTAAACCAACCCAGAGGCTCCCCACACCAAATTGAGATTTATTGAATAAGCAATTAAAGCGTGTGTGTGTGTGTGTGTGTGTGTGTGTTCCCTGAACCCAGGGACCCGTTCATGGTCCTGTCTGGAGGCCTGTCTTACGACACGGTGGGGAGGAGAGCCTGTCTGACCGTCATGCATGGGAAGAGCACTGCCGTCCTGGAGATGGACTATCCCATCGTAGACTTCCTCACACTGTGTGAGACTCCCTATCCGAACGGTGAGCGTCCGCTCTCTCCCGTCAGCCTCACACGGCTTGCACCAACTAGACACCGGGCGTTAAACCTTCCTCTTCGTTCATTTTTTTTCCAGACTTCCAGGAGCCTTACGCAGTGGTGGTCCTCCTCGAGAAGGATTTGGTTGTAATAGACCTCGGACAGATTGGGTAATTACTCAGTTCCCTTAGGAATACACGTTATTCTTTGATTTTATTCTTTTATTATTGTTCTTTGTTTAGTATTAATTTGATCATGGAACTGATTTTTTCAAGTACAGTAAATGGACACAATTTGTCTCTATTCAGATTTTTTGTGTGTTTTGCATATGCTGTAGTAATAATAATAATAATAACAATTATTATTATTATTATTATTATATTAATAATTCTAGTTTTAGCAAAGAATCGATCATTTGTAAGAAAGGCCCAGCTCCTCCGAGAGCATCTCCTGCCCTAAACTTTCACCTACCTAACACTGACCTTAATCTTCTGCTGCCATCTCCCCTTAACTAGTACTTAAACTCTTGCTCTTGTACTAGTGCTTACACTAATCCATTCCCATCCCTTGGTAATCTGAACACTATGCACCAGTGTTGTTACACCATAGTCTCTTTTATGATCAAATAGGTGTAAAGACGTTGAGCTTATAGGACTCACACTGCCACCGTTAATCATCTAATTGAGTGTTCTCTAAAGAAGCCATTGAATTTGCTTGGAAACATGTGAGCACCTTCTCTCCTTCCTCTCACGTCTTTCGTGGCTCGTGGGCGTATCCCAAAATGTCCTCCAGTTAACCTGATGACTTTGGGGCTCGATAATGATGACGCAGCCCAGAATGTTCCTCCAGATCCTCCTCGTGGAGTCGATGGACAGGTGTGGATGCTGTGAAGGCGTCGCTGTGTTCTCCCATCTCACTGGGCCTCCTGGTCTCGACAGGTATCCCATATTTGAGAATCCATATCCTCTGACGATCCACGAGTCCCCAGTCACCTGCTGCGAGTACTTTGCCGACTGCCCCGCTGAACTCATCCCCGCACTTTACTCTGTCGGCCGGCAAAAGAGACAAGGCTACAGCAAGAAGGTACAGCACTGCTACGCAGCACAATCTGGAGATAGATCATTCTGGGATCTCTCGGGATCTTTAACTGGTAACAAACTCCTCAAATGTGTGCTTTTTTTCCCCTTTTCTGTCCAGGAGTGGCCCATTAGTGGAGGTAACTGGGGCCAAGGCACTCAGAGTTACCCAGAGATCATCATCACTGGGTCAGTTGTCAATCATTAATGAAGTGATTCATCAATGGCGTGTTGTTTGAACGTCACTGGCTGGGGCTTTGTGCTGTCACAGTGGAGCGGTGATCACATTCGGCTGTTTTCTTCCTCTCTCCTCACGACAGACACGCCGATGGCTCGGTCAAGTTTTGGGATGCATCCGCATGTGAGTAGCTGACTCGTTGTGTTTGGTCTGTGTTTGTGTGTGTTTGTGTCTGTGTTTGGTCGGGAGTCATGAATAATTCCCTTTGAACCGTGTTGGGCGCCATGTTTAATTTAGCAAGCGGAGGGATCGGTGTAGCGTACGGGGAGTTTTAGCCCACATCAGTGGAGAGGCCTTTTATTCACCAGCTCCAGCTCCCACCAAATGTCATGTCTGGCATTTTCAAAGTAACATAAAAATGTTGGAAAAAATGTTAGGACAGTTGTAAGTATTACAATTAAATGTGTTTTTATGGTTATATAAATTGTAATTGCATTTTAAAATTCACTTAGATTTAGATAGATGATTGCAAAAGTTGTATTCAATTTATTCAATTTTAATTAGAAAAAAAGTTTTTAAAAAGTTTTCCACCTAAACCTGGTTAAGCCATGTTTGTTATAACTTTACTGCTTCCCAGAACTACATGCTAACCACCGCTAGGAAATCCTTCTGATCTGCTGTCATGTGTGTACTGCCTGAGGGCGGATCACCACCACATATTTCTAATCTTGTTTTATTTTTATTTTTTTTTCATTTTTCATTTCAAAGTAATGCTTCATGTGCTGTACAAGCTGAAGACTGCCAAGGTGTTTGAGAGGGCTCGGGGCAAGGAGGAGAAGCCCAGCACAGACATAGTAGAGGAGGACCCGTTCGCCATCCAGACCATGTCCTGGTGCCCAGAGAGCCGGATGCTGTGTGTGGCCGGCGTGTCCGCCCACGTCATCGTCTACAGGTTCAGCAAGCAGGAAGTCACCACCGAGGCCGTGCCGGTGGGAGCTCTTCTTCTTTTTCCCCCTCTTCGTCCTGAGTCTGTGCGAGTGTGTGTGTGTCTGACATCTCTCTGTGTTCAGCTGCTGGAGGTGCGGATGCAGTGCGAGCTCAACGACGGCGACTCCCCCGACCCCGGGGGGGAGCAGACCCCCAACCCCCCTCCCCCGGGAGCTTCCTCCAGCCCCCAGGAGAGCGAGCCTCCAGCCCCACCCTCCACGGGCAGCAACCCGCCCGACGGGCCCCGGGATAACATCGCCTGCCTGCAGTACGGACCCTTGCCTCTTTACGCTGTAGTCCTTTAGTTGATGTGGGTGGCTGTGGAGGAGCTCTCAGAAAGGGGACGGTTTAGAGGGGATTTGAAGTGAGCGGTGCAGCCGCTGGCATGTAGGGCTCCACATCAGGACGCCGGGGGGGAAATAATCCTTCACGGTCATAAAAATGATGAGAATGTTTTGACAGTGAAATGGTGGAAGGAGGAATAGCGACAACAACAATCATGATAATAAAAAGACATTGATGGTATTGTCAAGCGCGGCTCAGCCACAGAGTGACACCCCACCCCCGTTCTGAGCCCAGCCGGCTGTCTCACCCCGCTGTGCGTCTGATGCAGGGTGCGGAGCTCCCCGCTGAAGCAGTCTCCGGGCTACCAGGTGGAGCTGGTGATCCAGCTGGTGTGGGTGAGCGGGGAGCCTCCCCAGCCAATCAGCAGCCTGGCCATCAACTCCTCCTACGGCCTGTAAGTCAACACTCACACTTCACTCTGCCTCAGGCTTCATTACTTGAAGCAATAGGGACAGACATGGTACGCTCAGTCAGAATGCACATCAGCTTCGGATTGTGTGAAACCTCAGAATAGAAGCAAATGAGTAGAGAAAAAGTAATAATCAGAATCTACAGGACTGGCATCGTACAGGGTACAACAAAGAGATAGAGTAAATTACGTTTTAATAAGTGTGGAACCTTGACTCAAAGTGGGCAATCACTACCATGACCAGTCAGGTGATAGGGAGCAAAGGATGAGAAGCAATGAAAAAGAGAGATTAGGCTCCTCTTTGCCTTCAGTAGTATCCTATGACACCCAAGGCAGCAGTCATTTACAAAGCAGGACTGTCGATGAGCCGGCCTGGATCAGAGCCAAGAGCTAGGAGCAAAAACTGCCATCCGTTGGGGTCTGCAGGTAGTCCAGTGGGTCAGGTGTTCCATTTTGGAGATCTAGGTTCGATTCCTGCCTCAGGCCTCCCCACACACACACACACACACACACACACACACACACACACACACACACACACTCTCTCCACTCTCTCCAGTCTCACTTCACCGCGTCCTGTGTTCCAGGGTGGTGTTTGGGAACAGCACCGGCCTGGCTGTGGTGAACTACCTCCAGAAGACTCTGCTCCTCAACATGGGCACGTCGGAGCTGTACAGCCCGTCCGACCCGTACCCGAGGCAGCCCCGCTCCCCCCGCAAAACCCGGCAGCCGTCTGGAGGTGAGCGCTCGCCGCCGCCCCCGCCCTCACTGGCCTGGCGCCGTGGGCACCGTGGGCACCGCCCGCCTGCAGTAGCTCCTGTCCCTCAACAGGGGGCATCACTCACAGATTCTCCATCTGTTCAGTTGGACCGAGCAGAAGAAGCAGAGCACGCGTGTTCATCATCTATACAATCATGTGCTGTGTTCTTAGAGAAATGTAGTGATAATTCATACTTGCATGTTTTAATTTTCTGTCTCTCTCTTTGTTTTTGTCTCCATCATATCATATCATATCATATATCATATCATATATCATATCATTCACAGCCTCTGTTCATTCTCTCCAGTCTCAGGGCTCTGGTGCTAGATTTAAGACTCTTTATGTGTACACACACACTGAGGAAAGCATTTTTTTTCATCTACACACATTGCATGGAGAGAATCCTCAGCGACTGAAGCATTTTTGCAGTCTACTTAGAAACCCAGTAGCGAGCCTCTGAGAGCTGTAACCACCTCCATTCATTTCTCTGTTTTCACTGTGTTTCTCTGTGGTTCTGTGAAGACATTCCCCCTGTGAAGTCTTCATGCTTGTCCAGACTTTCTAACTTGTATACTCAGTCTATGAAAAAGCTACGCACATCTCACCTCAGTAAGTCACGCTGCGTCGCAGAACGTGTTGCTCCCCCCGCAGAGCCGTAACTCTCCTCTGAGCCTCCCTCCCTCCCTCCCTCCTCTCCCCCTCCGACAAAGATACAGCCCTTGATTTTTATTTGGGGATGGTGACTATTCAAAAAAGATGAGCTGCAGAGTTGGGGGAAAAAAAAGAGAGACTTTAAGACTCTACCTTGACAAATTTCACAGTTTTGCGTCATTTTACGAGCCATCCATGATCCATAAAATGTAATGGATTAATTCTAGAACAGACCACGATAATCATGTGTTGCAGCTCTAGTGAGCTGCAAACTTGGTGGAAGTTTTGAGTTTCGAGGCCTTTCACAAAATCAGGCTGTGTATCTTTAGACCTTTCAAACCCTGCCTTGTTCACATAGGTGTCCCTGTAATACCTGTGCAATATATAACCCGCCATAGCTGTAGTGAGACTCCTTGATAAGATTCCAGGCTTGTGGGTGAATCCTGTCTCTAACTGAATCCGGTGTGGCTCCACAGCTCTCGGCGATTCCAACGAGGGGTCCAACGCCTCGGAGGACCGCTGCAAGTCACCCACTTCAGGTAAGCGGCGAAGCAACAGGACGGAGCGCCTCGCTCTGGAAAACCTGCCTTTCAAACGCTGCGTTTTGTCACGCAGGATCTACCTCCCCTTGCAATTCAGACGACGAGCGAAAGCCGAAGTTCATAGACAAGGGTATCGTACCGTTTCAGGCCGCATGTTCCCAGCTTTTAAAACGACGGCGGCACTTGTCTGATTTGTCTCTCTGAACCTTGTTTCCAGTGATGTCCAAAAGCAGACGCTTTTCCAAGACGGTTGCCAATGATTTTGGTACTGTATCCCCACCCCTCAGACGCTCTCCCTCTCCTCTGACTACTCACTCCTCCTTTTCCCTCTGAATGGCAGCGTTCTAACCACCCTTGCGCCTCCACGTCGATCTGTGCCTCTTGTGACAGTGAGGGAAAAGACGTGCTGTCTGGCAGTGGATCGCACTAATCAAATGCTTTTCCAGGGGAGAGGGGGGGCGTGTGAAGTCCGTAGTTGATCTGTGAACTACCTAATCAGGATTCTTCTTCCAAATGCATGACAGGACACCTTTCGAGTTCGGGGCCTCAGATTTTCTATGCGGTATTTTATCAAGAAAGCTCGCCGCTTCCCAACACGTTATGCCGCATTGGCAAACCCGACTTTTGTCCTTTTGCACATCGAGAAGCATAGAAAATCTGCGTCACGCCTCGTTCTCTGCAGCACTAATGTCTAACCGTGCCTCTGAAGTGAATATTTTCTCCTCCATAGTTCACACTGCTTTCTGATTCCAGGGTTCTGGTTTTGTTGTGAACCGATTTTATTTTTATTTATTTATTTATTTATTTCCTCCTCCCACTCTCTCTTTGCATAACCGTGTTCACTGAATTGCAATTATCTCATTTCTTCTGCCTGGCGCATTGTTTGACATAGCTGGCCCTCTGGTTGTCTGTGATGCCTCTCGGCCTCGTTCGTATTCCCGTGCTTTCTCTGAGGGCGGTGATAGAGCGCAACAAGGAACTTCTGGGATTTTATCTTTTGACACTGGCAACACTCCCAGTGGCAAGCACCAAAAAAAGAAAGAAACCTCTCAGAAATGAATTTGGAATGAGAATTTTTCCTGTCGTTAAGCTTGTTGGGCACAGTGAGAGTTTGTCCTCACCGTCACACTCTGTCACCTCCCTTGAGAAACACTAAAAATCAGTTCTTTTCAACTCTCATCCCCTGATTAGCACAGTGAAAGCAGTGATCACTCAGGCCTCTTTTCCACTGATGCTGTTCCAGTGCTGGTTCCAGATTAGTGCATACTGTAGTTTCCACCAACATAGAGCTGGCTCTGGACCTGGAAAAGAGTAGCACCGGTGAATTACTGAGCCAGAAGTAATGCTGCTTTCCAGGCAACTCCAATTTCTGGATTTCCTCTTTACTTTACTTAAAAAAAAACACGTTGAAGCTCCCACTCTTCTTTGAGACATCACACAGTTACTGTATACAGAACTGCATCAATGGGATAAGCATTTATAAGTGAAAACATTGTGATATATCTATGATTATTTAATTGAATAATTCCATAAAAAACAACTGTCAATATATAATTAATATATTTTCTCAGATATTTGCTTACTAAACTTATGTAAAATGTTATAAAATATTATCTATTATAATTTATAATCTATATTTCAGGATTAAATTTATGTAATTTGGGATGTTTAATAATGAGTATAAACACATATAAAAATGTGTGTAAACATTGATTACACATACGCATTGTTTGTCCTCCCATCAATTTAAATAGGAGGAGATGGACTGTTTTACTATGCAATTGTCTTCCTACTTGCTACAAGAGCGAGTGGTGGAAAAGCGACCGGTTCTTACCTGGTTCCAGCACTAGCACTGACCTGGAAGCAGCACTGGAACTGTTTTTTCTGACGAAAGAGGTCTCAGAGTGTCTGTCTTAATAATCACAAAATCTCTGTGTCATTCATCTGATTCTCTTCTGTTCTCAAAAAAACAACCAAAAAACAACTTTTTCCACTCTTAGCCGCCATCGAAATAAAATCGGAGTGTTTGTTTCTGTTGCAGCCAGGATGTCGCGGAAAATTAGCTCAACTAGCGAGCAAAAGGCAGACACGGGTAAGCCAAAACACTCCTGCTGCACCCCCTCAGCCTGTCCCAGGCCTCCTGGTCCTCCTGCAGGCCCTGCTGCTGCGTCCCGTCAGCATGTCTGTGTCCACGTCCCCACACGCACACGCACACACACACACGCACGCACGCACACACACACGCACACACACACACATGCACGCGCACACACACGCCCTACCTTGAGACGCTCCTCTTCTGTTTTGCACTGTGAGCAGCGAGGCCGCCCCAGCCGCGGCGCTCGCTGACGTTTAGGAGGCGCCTCTGCCCCGTGAAGGAAGGCGGGGGGGCGGCCAAGCCCCGGATGAGCATCAGTAGGACTAAGTCAGCCCCCAGCTGCTGTGAGTGGACCGGACATGGTCTGACTTGGTCTGAAGTGGGATAACTGGCACCACTACTAACCCTTCCTCCACCACCACCACCACCACCACTGCTGGGCCTCTGACTCTGAGCGGGTTGACATGTGACACTAATCTCCTCCTCACGCTGGTTTTTTTTCCTCCCTTCCTTTCTCCGACTACGCTCCACTGGCCTGACTGCACTCAGTGTTCAACATATGGCTTTTCAGTGTTTACAGTTTTTCCTTGTGGAGGACGCACGCGCACACACACACTGACGTCGGGCGGCCGGTGTGCTGAGAAGCTCTCCTCCGTGTCACAGATCTCTTTTGTGTTTGTGTCGGGACCCCTCATTAGCTTTTTAAAAGGGGGTAAACGCTTGTGTTGCATCTGCCGTCAGCCCAGTAATGAGGCATGAATAATTCTCCCTCCTTAAATACCAGTTCCTCCTCGGGACTCCCTCTAGTGCTATGTACTACCAGGATACGTATGCATTTTCTTTTTCACATTGGGAATGCTGCTGGTGTCGAACCATCCAAAGAGAGAAACAGCAGGAGCTTCTCAATGTTAAAAAGCTTTGTGGTGTACTGGGTCACTACTACACAAGACCTAAATGCAATGAGGAAGGAGCTTTACTAAACCTGTGGTAGCAGAACATGGCTGTGACGTGACACGATTTGTGAAGCATCCGTCTGGGGTTTGCACGGGGAAACATTTCACAGGGCTCACTTCCTCATTCTCTCTCCCTCTTCTCATTGTTCTGTGCGTGCTCCTTCCTGTCCCGCCGTCCAGATGCCAAGGATAACTCCTTCACCCGCTCGCGCAGCTCCAGCGTAACCAGCATAGACAGGGAGTCCCGGGAGGCCATCTCCGCCTTCCACTTCTGCGAGAGCTTCCCCAGGAAGGCGGACAGCACGCTCAGCCCCTGCCTGCTGGTGGGCACCACGCAGGGCTCCGTCCTGATGGTGGCGCTCAACCTGCCCCAGGGCGGCGAGCAGAAGCCGCAGCAGCCCGTCAGCATCTCGTCCTGCGGTAAGACGACCGGACGGCCGGGGGCTGCAGGAGGAGCACATCAAAGGCACCTTCCCAGGCTGCTCCCCTAATCGTGTTTTTCAAGCGCGCTGGGTTCAGATTAGGACGGAGAGAAAGTGACGCTGGCCTTCGTAGCGGTGATGTTAACTTGGTTTGTTGCGCTGTGAAGAGCTGTTAGAGGTCAGGAAGGAAGGAAGGAAGGAAGGAAGGAAGGAAGGAAGGAAGGAAGGAAGGAAGGAAGGAAGGAAGGAAGGAAGGAAGTGGTGGAGGAGGAGAGGATCTTAGCTGAGCAGAGCATGTGACTAATTTGATGTAGTGTGAGAAGTGTTTCTGGTAGAGGTGTTTACAACTAACTCACTGAATTGATTGATTAATCAGCAAATTAAACAACAGCTATTTTAAGAAGTGATTCATTGATACAGAGAAGGATAAGGAGTTTAAGATACTAGGTCAAAACTCTCTGATCTTAGCTTCTGATGTCTTTTCTGGTTTCTTTAGTCCTCTGTGACAGGATATATCTCTGGAAAACTTAATGGTCATGTTTTATTTTCAAAACCAAACTGCTTACCTATAAACCAAGAAAGTAATCAACAGACAAAGATAACTTATATTAGAGAATGTGTTTTGTATTTATCGTTCTGCAGATATTCAACTTATAATGCTCAGCTGTCTTTTCACCTAAAATGTGTCCAGTAAACCCATTTTTTTGATGTTATAAAAATAAGACAGATTCAGTACATACTGTGTATGTCTATGTAAGATGAAAACCTTTTTATTTGTGCTAACATCCTCGTCTGATACCCACTAATGCCTCTGAAACGATGAAAGTGTGAGAACCGAGGAGTTGATATAAAGCCATGAAACGCCTCTTGTCCTTGGATGACCTGGTGGGTAACACGCGCGCTCTCTCCTCTCAGGCACCATGGCCAGCCTGAAAAAAGGGATTCTGACCATGGCCCTGCTGGACGCCACTGGCGCTCTGCTGCCCCCTGCCTACGAGCAGTGGTACGAGCCCAACGCCTCCGACGAGGAGAAGGAGAAGAGCCGGCGGCGCCGGCCGGCCTCGCCCCCCGCCTCGCAGGAGGGCCAGGACTCGCAGTTCGCCGTGCTCTGCTCGGAGAAGCAGGCCAAGGTGCTGGCCGTGCCCTCGCAGACGCGCGTCCACAAGCACAACATCACGGAGACGTCGTTCGTGCTGCGGGCCGACGTGGTGATGATGGCCGGGGCCAACTGCATCGCCTGCTTCTGCGCCAACGGCCACATCATGACTCTGAGGTAGCGCCCCCGTGCGGCCGGCTGCCCGCCACACAGCTGTCAGAGTGATGACGTGAAGTCAAACGCCTCCTCCTGTCACCCCTCCCTCAGCTTGCCCAGCCTCAGGCCCCTGCTGGACGTCAACTACCTGCCGCCGACCGACATGCGCATCGCCAGGACGTTCTGCTTCTCCAACCTGGGCCAGGCCCTGTACCTCACCTCCGCCACCGAGATCCAGAGGATCACCTACAGCCAGGAGACCTGTGACAACCTGCAGGTCAGAGCTGCAGCAGCTGCACCTTTCACTCACAGGTCCAGTCTGCGCATGTGTTGGATGGGTGCACTTCTGGGCCCATACTGGTGTTTAAAATAATAATAATGACATGATTTATTTATGTGATTGTATGGTGAAAGTTGCTCCATCCTTGCTCACAAGCCAATCTTGATAGGACGTTCCCTCCATAAACAGATATGATACTTTTTTGGCTTAAAGACCTGGTTCATTTTCCCCACCCAGCTTCATTTTACTTCCCATTTGCACAGGTTTATTAGTAGCTCAGGTACATTAGAATCGTAGTGTGTTTCTACAAGTCAAGGTTAGTAAGAAAAGACAAGTAATTAAAGAAAACACAATAGTAATAACACCACAGTCTTTTATTTCTTTTGCAGATTTCTTGTTTTTTCTGTTAGCACACAATATACTGTAATAAGTATACAAGCAAGGGGCATAATTGTCTATACAATGTGATTATTCAAGCAGGGGATTTTGTTTTGTGCAACAGAAATTTTATAGTTTCATGGCTTTTATTTCTGACTGAAGTCGCAGTGCATGTTTCCAGAAAAAAGACTAAATAAGTGGTCAGAAGCAGTGTGGAGCTTTATAGGTCAGCGCGTGTTCCTACGGGGGATCCAGACTGAACTAGACGTGCCGATGCCTGTTGTCTTCCTCAGGAGATGCTCAGTGAGTTATTTACTCCTGTGGAGACACCAGAGGCTCCGAACAGAGGCTTCTTCAAAGGCTTGTTTGGAGGAGGAGCTCAGTCTCTGGACAGAGAGGACCTCTGTGAGTACAGCCCGGCCCACAGACGACCTTCTTTGCTGGATCATAACAAAGATTTCTGGGTCTCAGATGGTTCCTCTGGTCTCTCTCTTGTCTGTCGGTGTAGTTGGTGAAACAGCTGCAGGGAAGGCGTCCCGCAGCCTGGCCCAGCACATCCCCGGCCCGGGCAGCATGGAGGGCATGAAGGGAGCGGCGTCCGGCGTGGTGGGAGACCTGGCCCGCGCCCGGATAGCTCTGGACGAGAGAGGGCAGAAGCTGAGCGAGCTGGAGGAGAGGACGGCGGCCATGATGGACAGCGCCGAGTCCTTCTCCAAACACGCTCACGATGTACGCGCCCGCCGCTTTGATTTTCATGCCTCGCAGTCAGGTCGGCTCTGCTCCCCTGGGCACAGACGTGCGTGGGTGGAGGGAGCAGACCCGGCCTGGCCTCGCTCGCAGTCACTCACTCATGTTCCAGTGTTCCCAGCTGACTCGGGAAGCGTGAACTCATCACGGTGACATCACGCTCTAGTAGCAGCTCAGCCGCTCAGAGGCTCACCCGAGCAGGGGGGGGGGATTTAGGGTGGTAGAGCTCCTCTGATTGGCCAGAAGTAGCACCATTTGCAGCACCTGAGCCAGTGTTTTCAGTGTGTGTGTTGCACATCTTGATATTGCGATAATGACTCATTTGTAATATGTTCTGCAGTCATACTGCAAACACACCTCATCGACAGTCCAGTTAGGGTGTTTGACAAACCTTGTAGTTATTTCTCATCAGGTGCAGCTATTAAACGTGTGATCCCCAGTCATTGGCTGGTGTGTGAGCTCTACAACTGAGAGTTTGATAGTGTGTCCAAGTCAACTTCTTCTTTCTCATCTTCCCTCCTTTTGTCCCCACAGATGATGCTGAAGTGCAGAGACAAAAAGTGGTACCATCTCTGATGGCAGTGTGCGGAGCGTCCGGACTCTGAAATCACGCAAACACCAGTGTCTCTTACGAGCTGCAGGTCCCTCTTCTTCTCTTCTCTATTTCTCTCCAGGTTGGGGTGGGGGGGGCGGGGGGCGGGGGCAGACTCATGCTTTTATTCTCAGCACAATATCACACACACACACACACGCACGCACTCTGCATTACCTCAGTCACCGGAGGATGTGGCGGAGCAGTAGCAGGCGCCGGCCGAGCCGACGCAATCACAGCAGAGAGGAGGAGGAGGAGGAGGAAGAAGAGGAGGAGCCCAGAGGAGTCTCTCCTCTCCACTTCACTGGAGAGCGGCGAGGGAAAGCAGTCGAGAGAGGGGACCTCTCGTATCCATCCGTCATGCACTCATATATATCTCACATATATACCCACACGCCCGGCTGTTGCGTTCCGAAAGAGGAAAAAGACAATTCTGCAAAATATGTACTTGTGGAGGCCTGATTGCATTTGTTCTTTATTTTCTCTGCCCTTTATGGTGTCTGCCAAACACAGTGGACTTAAATGAGGAGAAAAGTCTGAAGACCCTCACCCTAACACCCCCCTCCCCACCCCCACCCCCCCACCCCCTGTCCTTCAAATCTAATCAAGTCGGGCGAAGACGTAAGTTTCTATGGGGATGAATCAACGAAGGACTCGTGTGTGTGTGTGTGTGTTTGTTTTTCCCGGTCTAAATTATTTTGAAAGAAGTTGGAAAGCTGTCCTTTTTATTCGTCCGATTTTGTCGATTTCTTTTCATCCAGAAAGGGCCTTTTAAGCACTTAGAACCGTAGAGAATAAAAGGGGAGATGATGAATCTATTGCCTCTCACTGAATAAGGGCTGGTAGTACACTATTTCATCACCGAGCATTCCTTTTACAGCGTTTTCCAATGAGGATTTAGGCAAAGGGTGTTTTTCTGAGAGTCACTTTGGTTTTTACCTTAAATTAGATTATTTATTGGAACTGGATAGAATCGATGGAGAAGTAAACAAAGCTTGCGTTCTGGGCATTAGAATTTTATTTTTTTTCTCTTTCGTCGACTAAATGTGCTTAAAAAAGTGCTGGAAATGTTTACCCCCCCAATGAAGAGTTTACATTGATCTATTATTAGAAGAAAATCAAGAGTTGATACACTGGAAAAACTCCCCGGAGCTCTGGGGCTGTAGCTGAAGGATGATGATGATGATGATGATGTGTGTGAAAGGGCAAGACGAAGATTGTCCTCAATATCGATTTAAGCATAAATGTATATTTTGGTTACAATTTTAGATTTTTTTGTGATAAACAAAAAAAAAAAGATTCTATCTATACACGATGATTGAGATTTCTTTATCGGCGTTCTGTCACAGATGAAGGTTTTTCTTTATTCTCTGTGTGTGTGAGTGTGTGTGTGTGTGTGTGTTTGTGAGCGTGTGTGTGTGTGTGTCGTTTCTCAGTGTGTAGGGAAGAAGCATGTGTCTCTTACAGCACAATGGAACTGGTAAACGCTGTGTTTGTATTGGTAGCTGCCGGCAGGAATGACCGAGCGTCACAGAGTGTCCCACGCCGTGCCATTGGTCATCTCTCTCTGAACCACTCACTTCAGAACTGTTTCTCTTCTGCCTTTGCCTCATGACGCATATATGCTAACCTCTACCTATGTGTATGTCTGTGTGTCCGTGAACATACATATATTCAGGAATATGTGTATGGGCGCCAATATTTATAATAACTGCATAGATACAGTGTATTACAATAGGTCTTCTGAGGTTATTGTTTTTGCTTGACAGTGTTTTTTCAATGTGATTAGCTAGAACTCCATTGTAATTAGATCTGTTTTTTTTTGTTTGTTTTCCACGAGGTGCGAGGATATGCTGCTATCTGTGTCAGTGTAGGAGCATCACCCGTCGGGTCTTTTTACTTTGAAAAGAGAGAGAGAGACGAGACTTTAGTCGGTCCGGATCGCTGCCAAATGTTGTAAATAACGGGGGGGAAGACAGCTGGACACAAATCTGACAGTGCAGGTTCAGGCAACGTGACACACTGTACGCTCGCGGCCATGTTCTTTTCCGACACCAAAGAGTTGCTTAATTTTTTCACGGAGTTGTCTTGATTTTATTTCTCTCCTCTCAAATTGGTGAAGAGTTGGACTGCACTCTGGAGTCAAGAAGTCTACTGTGTAACGGGAGGGTAGGGGTGGGGGTGGGGGGGTGGGGGGGGGGGGTAGTGGATTGGCTTTAGCTTCTTCTTATGGGCAGACCACCCTCGTTACCCTAAACTGCTGTACATGCGCTCAGAGGACGGGCAAAGTGGAGTCCAAGGGTTTGATTCCGAAATGGGACGCTGCAATCCGCCCTCTCCTGATTTCAGAGTATTACACATTACAAGAACTGTGACACCAAAAAATGTTTCATGAGAATATGGAAGATGGCATTTCGGAATGAAACCCTTCGCTCTGAGCTGGCTGATTTTAGTCTGCTGTATACTACTGAGACAAACCAATTTCAAAGAGCAGTTACGTGGGTTTTGCACTATTTTTTGTACTTAAGATAATTTTGTTAGAATGATTTTTAGTGTTTTGTTTTTTTTTCCTCTTGTCCCATTTTCTTATTTTTTTGAAAGGACCAAAACGTGACAGAACCTATGCTTAACTGTGTCATTTGCCAATTATGCTGATTGCTTCACTCTCAGATTTGTTTTCAATGTCAGGTTGATGATATTATGAAATATTTATATATTTGAAAACAAATATATATGCTTTTAATTTCAACAATCTATTAAAAATGAATACCTTTAATGTAATTTTTGGGATAGAATAACTCACATTATTCCGGTTGTGCATAATTATCCATCATCCAGACAGGACAATAAACATTTTCTGGTTATATATTGAACACGCTCCTCTCAGATTCAAGCTTTGCTTCTGCAGGAGGGTCAACTCCTCTTGGTGGGCCGCTGAGTCTTTCTACAAAGTGTGGCCTCAACTTTAAAGTGCTTCAGTTTGCAACATATATGTCCTAAATGGTCTCTTATTGCACATTGAAGGATGCATGATATTAAGTGTTTACAAACTTGAAACAACCATGTATTATCCCTCTTAGAGATTGTCTGTTCCGGCATTTGTATTTACCACCAAGTTGAACAAAAGGAAAAAAAAAAAAAAAGACCTTTTTCATGGCTCGTTTCGAGACGCGCGTCCCACTTTGATTTGATCATGCCGACTGTATCGGCGTGCGCGTGCGTTATTTATTTTGTTGGTACATCCGTTTGTGTTACTGCTGGCTTCGCGGGACCTCCGTCCTCCCCTGCGCTGCAGGAAGGCGTAGCGAGCCGGAGCCAGCCTGGCAGCGCCGTGCAGGGGAGCCCGGGGCGCTCCTCGCCCGCCATACTTCCATCCATCTGTCTGTCTGTCTTCTGGGATGAATATCTGTGGAGTTGCAGTATTTTCTCATAGTAGGCAATTTTTGTACAGTTTTATTAAAGATAAATTTCACATGGATGTCTGACTTAATCTGCTGCCGCAAATAATTTAGACTGTAGATACAGTATATATAAATATATATATTATTGTGCAATGGAAAATAAATGTAAAACCAATCAGAACATGTTTTGTCTTATGTTTTCTGTCATGTCTCACGTTTGACTGTTTGCTCGCCAACTTCATTAAAAAAAAAGTAAAGCTCTGTTTATTCTAATGTGGAAGTTCTTTGCAGACACATCCCGAGTCAGAGGCTTGTGTTTCATTCACTTGTCCAGACTGATGCGCTTATCTCAGTACTTATATCAAAATACTCATACTTAATAAACATATGAACAACATATTTACAACTCTTGAAGTAAATATGACTTATAAAAGTCTCCACATTGCAGACAAGCTAAAACTGTAGAATTCATGAACTACTTTTTATGTGGTGTCTTCATCATGTAGTGTTACATGGCTTTCTTTCTGGTGTTTACCACCACCAGTGGTTGGCCATGTGTTATGTTTTCTTGATGTTCAAGTTCCAACAAAGACTATTTTTTAAAGAATTAAATCTACTGGACTTAATGTTAAGTTTTAAGGTCTCTATCAGTTTTTTTTCTTTTCCTTTGAAAGTCCAACTTGTACGTGAGGCTGAAAATTGTATGAAACCTTTTTGAAAGGCCTTTCTCTGTAGTTTGTATGTTCTACCTGTTTCCACCTCTTATCCCAAAACATGTATGATTAGACTCCATTTCCACGTGTTAGCGAGAGGGACTGATGTGTGCCCTGTGATGAAGTGCAGGCCTGTTCAAGGCTCTTCTTTTGTTGAAAGGAGGGTTTAAGAAGGAAAACCTCTGTGACGCTGTTGGATACAAAACAGGTGAGTGGTTTGTGTTGTAAGGTCTCTGGTTCAAATTCCAGTCAAGACCAAAGGTGTGTGTGTGTATCTGTGGTCCCCATATCTCCCTTATAGTCCAAAAACATGCATTTTAAAGTATCAATGCACACAGATCATATGTTCTTAACCTTTCTTAAACACACTCCTATAAGTGATTACTTGTCATACTGCCAAAGCATAATAATGGCTAATGGCTAATGGCTGTGGCTAAGGGGCAGTGTTGTCATCCACTGATGGGAAAGTGACTGTTTCGACCCCACCCCAGTGCAGCCTACATGTCCAAATATTCTTGGATGAGATACTGAGCTCCAAATTGAGAGTGAATGGTTAAAGCAGACATACTGCGTAGGGTAGCCTCTGCCACTGGTGTGTGAATGTGAATTGGGACACAAATGTCATTAAGACTACAGATGTGGTGTCCATTTTTGGCTTTGTTCTGGCATTTATACAGGAAGGTTTAATACCATGTCAGAGTAGACTGCAGTTGTATCTGAAACCAACATCAAGAAAGCACATGGCTTATGTTTATGTACACCATGGAATCAATGAGATCCCATACATTTATTCTCTCGACTGACACATATCTTAGTCTTTCTTTCTTTCTTTTTTATCAAGTTGAGGCCCTGCAAAATGGAAAATTGGAACTCAAAAAGACAATAAAACGCATTGTCCTATCTATCTATCTATCTATCTATCTATCTATCTATCTATCTATCTATCTATCTATCTATCTATCTATCTATCTATCTATCTATCTATCTATCTATCTATCTATCTATCTATCTATCTATCTATCTATCTATCTATCTATCTATCTATCTAACACCCCTGCAGTTCCTCCCTCCGCCTGCAGGCGTCGCCAGCGCGCGCGCCTGTGCCGCCCTCGCGCAGCCCGCTATAAGGCTCGGTCTGAGCATCTCTCTCTCACTGACCGAGCGGAGCGACTGCAAAGTTCAGCGCGGACAAACCTGCCCGCAAAACTCGGCTACGCACGCTCCTCCACGCTCCTCCATCCCCAGCCTTTAACCCCCTTCGACTATTATTTGTAGCCGTTGTAGTCATATAGCGCTTTACAAAGCGTGATTTGGTTTTTCTTAATAGGTTTTTTTTTGCTCCGGGATGATCCAGACAAAGAGGATGGAGGACGCCAGCGGCGCGGGACTCCTCACCTCGTCTCTGGTCCGGGACAACTTTACCGAGAGTTGAGACCGACTCTCCTTGGTGTCGTTTCTCCTTGGAAACGACACCTGCCTCTTCGGTTTCTTCGTGTGTTTCGTCCCTCTCTTCACTTAAACGCCTCCTGGGGACATGTGACAGGTCGACGCTTGAACCTGTTTGCTCTTCTTCCCCAGGGCAGATGTGGATGAAGATTCAAGGTATTTCTGACGTCCAGTCCTTCTGCTGTCTCTCGAAACGTCCATTCATTGCTCTCATCGTCCTGAAAACTATTAGACGTGTCTAATTTGAAATATCTGAAGCTGGGACGTTTTTTCTCTCTCTAACAAGATGCTCCTTTTCCAGAGCAGATGTTTGTGAATTTAGTCCTCAGTGTTCTCTGTCATCCTGGAAGCAATTACTTGAAATGTCTCATTTGAAGGACCTGGAGCTATGACTGTTTCACCAACATGCTTCTACTCTGCAGATGCAGATGTCTGTGAGAGTTCACGGTGTTTGTCTTGACCTGGAATCAACTGATATATCTATCTAGTTTGAAGCTGGGACTGTTTCTTCAAGGTGCTTCTTCTCTAGAGCAGATGTTTGTGAAAGAAAAAGGTGTTTCTAACACCCAGTTCTTCTGCTGTTTCTCAAATTTTCCATTTATTGTTCTCTGTTGAATCATCTAATAGATGTGTCTAAGTTGGGGATCTGACTCTGGGACTGTGTGTCAGGAGGTTTTAACCCTTCGTGGGACACGGAGCAGCAGTGTGAATGGATGTGATCATGTGCACTTAAAGGCAGGCTTGGTCCACGTCGAGTTTTCAAGATGAACCAGGGGCCCAACCTCGTCCTGGAGTGGCTGGCGAAGCTCCATCTGACCCAGTACGTGGAGGCCTTTATTGACAATGGATATGATGACTTGGAGGTGTGCAAACAGATTGGGGAGCCTGACCTGGATGCCATAGGCGTCCGCATCGAGTACCACAGACACAGGCTCCTCAAAGCAGTGCAGACGCTCATAAACGAGGACAAAAAGAAAGCGGCCAACTATTATTTCACCCTGGAGCCTCTGGATGCCTCGGCGTGCCACCACCCAAACAGGAGAGACAACATCCGAACTCTGGGCTCAGCGGGACAACACCAGGCATCCTGTCCCGGGAACCACAACCCGAGGATCACAGATTGTAACGACTTTGTGACGTACCCCAAACTGAAGCTCAAGGTTCTGATTAGGGATAAACTGGCCAAAGATGGGATCAACCTCGGAGAGGCCCCTTACACCTTCAAGGTAGGCAGCTTTTCACTTCCCGTCGGCGCTAAATGCTTCCCTTTTTAATCCCTGTCTCGGGGGATTTGATACGCGCACCCTGTGATGTTTGCAATGAGGAGTGTGACAAATCTCTGTGATGTTGCTGACGTCCGCTGGGTCTTCTTTGGTGCACCAGAGGTTTGTGATTCCTCTGGCAAATGCCCACTGGGATTCAGCATAGCGTGTCTAAATTTCACTCACTTAATTGATAAAAAAAAAAACCTTTTCACGCTAGACCGCAAGATCATCCAATTACCATGTTTTCATGGATCAGCAAGGAAGGCTCCCATAATTAATCGTCAGCTCTGTGTTTTGCTGATGGAGTGGCGGATGCATTATATAACCTCGACAAAAAATGTTGGATAAAAGGTTTCGTGTGCATATTTTACCACGAGAGTTTCATTTCCATCATGAATGAAATTTGATGCGTTGCAGCTATTGTTTTCTCAGCTGTTGTGGCTGTGCAGGGCCGAGCAATTAATCAGAGTACTATCAAAGCCGCGGGAGGTGCAATTTCTGATGAATGCGCCCGCATCGTGTGTCACAACATGCCATTACAGATGAAGCAGTGTTATGCCACAGAGATGCCCAGGCCTATAAATCATCCCCTCAATGTAAAGTTAAGTTTAGAGGGTTTGAATCTGATTATCATTTTTGTAGTCTTTCTATGAGGTGGGATAACAACACAACTTACTCAAAAACCTGGACTTTTATTACAGTTGCAATAACATTTACTGTTTAAGGTGTTTTCCTCGACCCTATTTCCATACGGACATGCAATTATGCCCTTGTATGCCCTATTCAAAGTATGAATGGCTGTTTTCCCCTCCTTGTGTTTCTAGTTTGTTGGAGCAGCTCAGTAATGAGCAGAGAATCTCTTCTTCTTAATTCATGGATGTCTTCCAGGTGTTTGTGACCGTCTTAAGCTCAGGCAGAGTCCAAATAAGGAAGCACACTGACCGACATCCAGAGTTGGCGGAGGAGATTCCCTTTCGTCCAGGTCATGATTCATCTAAGGAGCTGAGGTCGTGGCAGCTGGACTTGAAATAGGACTTGGCCGTGATGGTTTCTAGCAACATTATGCTGAAGGCTGAAGAAGACTCTTGGGTGAGAGTCGAGGCGTCTTCAAGAATCTGTAGCAAGTCCAGTTGCCATGACTCGACTCGATTTCAGGGTGTCTGTGCTATCAAGGATTGCTAATATCTAGCATGGCATGCTCTAGGACAAGGAAGGCCTCGGGCGACAAAGCTGGTTGTCCCAGAGTTGGCATGGAAGAGCGTCCTTGAGTAAGACTCTGAATATCAATTGCTCCTGATGACCTGTGCTTCATAGAAGGAGTCTGTTGAAAGGGGTCGCACTTTGTTTTTGTTGCTCGCACGGCTGGTAAGAGCAGCCAAATTTGCATTAGCGCCCAGTGTAAGCCGTACACTCGTACAGTTATGGCATAGTGTTAAAATTCCTTTGACCCCTTCAGCGGAGGTCAGTAGGACAATGGTCAGTCTGTCCCATAACAGATGTTTAGTCCATGCAGGATTGATGCCATCATATTTCCACAGGATTGTCTTGTGTTCCTGACAAACGTCCCTGTCTGTGTTGACTGCAGAGGCTGTTAGTTAATGTAATTGCAGCGGATAGATATTCCACTTGGCATGGACCAAATCCATTCAGGCTTAACACACTCAGCCAATGGGTGTGTGGCCTGCCAGATTAAAAAAAAAAAAAAAAAAAAAGCAGAGTGGCACTTTTGGCTTATTGTCAGTGATCTGTCACTGTTAATGGATGTTGTGATTGGCAGATTCTGCACTTGATTATGTCACAGAAAACTGATATATATCATTACAATAAAAAACAAAAACAACAACAACCATGGTATGTGCTCTGGTGACATGAGTTTGTTTGAGCTGTATTGCAACAGACTGTCAGAACGAATCCCAGCTGCCCAGATTATCTTCACACTCTCCGGCCTGAAGGCGAGTCGCTGCTTTCTGCTGTGGTGCGTCGCCAAGAGAGAAATTACTCCTTTGATTCTCGTTAATGTGAGCTTTGATAATGCCTTGCCTCAGCATATACAAGCTCATCAACAATGGATGAATGCGGGCTGACAGACTGCAAGGGGCCAAGCGCAGTCCTTGACTTTGTGATCTTTGTGTAGTAATACACAATAGAGCATTGTGTGTGTTTCTTTGCTTTTTCAAACTCTTCTGTGCCTATCTGGAAAATTCCCATCTATCCGTTATCTTACCCTACCTTAACACTGTCGTCTCAGCACTGCAGTTCCAATGACTAGATCACCATAGAGGTGAAGCAAGAACAAAAAACACACAATAAAACTAGCATACTCATAACATTGTTATGTTGTACGTGTACTCTACTTAAGTCCTTCACCATCTTCTCTCAAGAGAGTTTCATTTTGGCATTTCTGTGGTAAGGTTTACCACCATGACTGAGTAGACTTAGTCAAATTAGCCATTACACTTGTGAAATCAATGAAATCCCAGACTTAACTTGACTCTACTCTCTGCCAATAACTCCTTAGTCATCCCCTTGACTTACACATATCCTATTGTTTCTCGTTTTCTCTATCATGTCGTTGTTCTGCAAAATATAAAATTGGTACAGGCACACTCGCACATCATTTCTTCACACCCTTACAGAGTGTCCTATTGACATGAGCATGGTGTGGACCCAGAGAAATCCCACATCCACGCAGGCAGAACATGCAAACTCCACACAGAGAGACCTCAAGTCCAACCGAGAGTCACACCTGAGTCTTTGTTGCTGAGTGCTAACCACTCACCCACTGTGTGGCCTCTTAACGACAATCTCATCAGAGAGGTCTGTCGTGCTCCTCAGTGGTGGCGTGGTACTTGTTTTTAAAGTAGCTGCGCTGTGCCAGCAGCACTGAATGGTCTGGCTAGTTTCACAGCTACGCACACTTAACGTACAGTATAGCGTTCATGAAAGATTCAGAGCCTGTAAACTCCTAAGTGCACGGGCACTTTGTGACTCACTTCCAGCCTCTTTTGTAGGTTACCGTCCATCGGGCCATAAAAAACGCAGTTCGATCCACTCAGAAAAAGTTTCTTTAATTCCCCTAGACTCAGCACAGCTGTTTTTGGGTTTCAGGTTCAGTCACAGGCCAAAAACCTGCAGTATGAACCTGTGACCATGATGATGCACTCTGATGCGTCCTCTGGGACTTCATCTCGCCATCACTGACAAATCATTTACGTTTTACGTAGGTCCTGCAGCTGCACGCTGTCTGGTGTGGGGTGTTACATCATCCTGCTGAATATCTGTAGGATATAGGCCAACCTTTCTGGGTAAATAAACATCCCGGTATCTGCATTTTGCGGACACAAATGCCCCATTCTTTCCAAATACCTTGCGAATATTGAGGATCGTCTTGCTGCGACAGTCGTCTTTCGGCTCTGTGCGATAACAGCACTTTTGGAGCCCTTCGGGTTCATCAGACTGAGTCCATTAAACAGTTGCAGGATGCAGGTATGTAGGCCAGTATGGCCCATTTTCTTACCAGGAATAGCATAGAGTTGCTTCAGGCTAAGTCTGGCTCCACCAGAAACACTCCTTGCTTGAATTTGTGCACAGCTGGGCCCAAGATCGGATGATTTTAATCTACTCTTACTGTCAGCAAACCTCAGAATCTCTTTCTGGTTTGCTCCATTAGTCTACACCACTGTAAGTTGTGTGTTAGAGTGCCATGCGATCGCTTTTTGACATGTCTAACTCTTGTTGATGTTGTGTCCTCAGGCCCTGTTCTGTCTGCAGTCCAGAAACTGAAATGCTACACATCTGTACTGCTGCAGTCTCTCTGCCCCTCGATGGCAGTGCAATCAATTCCCAATGAGCAATGTGCTTTTGACTACTCTGCACGCATGACTAGTTGACACAGGCCCAAAGGATCTATTAGGGAGAGAGAGGGAGGGCGGGAGAGACAGAGACAGTGATGCAATGGAAGCTGGGTGAGGTGTAAACGATCTAAATACTGGCACCGCTACGAGTGTATTACTGCGAGTCTAAGAAGAGGAATTATTATGATGTTTAATTCCTTTATTTCAACTGGAAATGGAGACCTGTGTTCAGAAATAGACATACTTACAGTATGTCTGTGTTTCCATGACAGCTTTTTTTTAATCAAAATATGTGAAATTTCAACAAAGTATAATCGCAACCTGTAGGCGTTTCCATTTAAGGGTGTTTTGTGCACTCTCACGATTTCTTCTAGTGACATCACCTAATCTTGATAAGTGTGAATACTCTGCGAGACTCCGAATCATTTAGCATTTAGTAGCTTTGTCATTTGTCCGTTGTTCATCTCACCCAGACCCTGTTGCGAAGGATCGCCTCTCCTCACAAAGATTTCTCCCCCCCAAAGTCCTCACTGGGCCTCATTGCATTGCTCGGCCTCAAAAACATCCCCAGAATGGACGGGTTGGGGGGGGGGGTTGGAGGGGGGGTGAGAGCAAATCTTTAAGTTGTTCAGAAGATTTCCCCGTGTTGCCCTGTGAGAGGCGGAGAGGACAAGCAGAACCAGCAGGCTGCCTCAGACGGAAGAAAAGGACGTCTGAATGGAGCCTGACAAAATACAAGCTCTGCAGCAGCTGACAGCTGTCGCTGCCTTTGTCGCTGTAAAAAGGAGACTGAATGGAGCTGTTTTTTGTCAAACGAAATTGGTTTTAAAATACAAGGGCTGATGTTTACTACGAGGGCCGGTGGCGACATTATGTGGAAAAGGACCTTTTGAGGGAGTTGAAGAAGGCGTTTATTCATCTTCTCCTTTTTTTTTCTTCAAAAAACATTTGCCTGTGTTGTGTCCTCCTTATCACCTTTAACACTGGGTAACTTGTTGATTGGTTTCAGGATGAATACAAACAATACGGCCCAGGTTTTCAGGTCCGCTGCCTTTCTCGGGCAGGCGAGTAAATTAAAAACCACATAAAGCGCTCTGAAGTTTGTGTGTGAGTTGCTGTCTGTACATGTGTCAGCCCCTACTCTTACCCCCTATTGTCATTGTCTAATTTGTGTGTTTTTTAGCTCAGCTTTGGGATTCAGTTCAATTCCCTCAACTTATCTCTTTTCACTGGAGTTGGTCAGCATCAAACTCTATTCAGCATAAATAAACAGAACCCACCAAATCCCACATATGAGCAAAGCTGAAAGCAGATGTGGCGAGGAAAAACTTGGGCCATCTGCCTCAAACTGATTGTGTTGGAAAGAGAGAGAATGAGAGAAGACCTAGAGCAGTCAAACCCAGCTGTGTTCAATGCATTGAAGACTGCAGTAGTATCAGGTGTTGCACAGGGCCATAGAGCAGGTCTGGATCCAGCATGGCGTCCATGCTGTCCTGAGAGGAGAGAAGTCGTAAAGTCAAGTTGGTACGAGCTACCAAACTACCGAATATACATTTAAAGGTTCTCAAAGCTTCAATTGAGTCAAGAAGCCTGGTAGCCTTATATCAGATCTGAGATGCCGTACATGATAATGTCAGATGGACCAGAAGAAGGTGTTTCATATTCTGTATGAAGCCACCTCAGAGAGGTCAGAGCACTAGAGGTGTGACTGTGGCTTTAGCCACTTCCACTGTATTCAGACATCATGCGTCCTAGTTTCAATCTAATGTGGGAAAGAAAAACACTTCCCTTCGTGAATGTGTGCAAACATTAAGCCTCGGTCTGGCTCATGAATCATTCAGTCGTGCACAAATGAGCTCCATTGATAGCACTGAAGTATAATCTATCTGTTACTGTCCTCCTGCTGATTATGCGTCGAAGGCTAGGTCTTCTTATGGACTTTAATGTGTGTAACGCCACTGTAGATTAAGTCAAACAAGCGGGCCATTACAGGAACATTGTGCGTTGCTCCGATGGTGCCGGGATTCAGGGTGTGGGGGGTTGAACAGTATTCTGCGTAGCACTCAAAAGCTTAACATGCCATGAACACGCTTGTCACATAGGGTTCGAGACACGGCAAACCGCCGTCCGGCTCGTTACTCATGCCGAGGTCTGTCCCCATTGCCAAATAAATGAGCGCGTACGAGGACAGCTGTCATTGTCCCGCCACATATTCAGCCACAACACATTACATCACCGCCACGATAGAGACATGGGGGATGCATATGTCGTTCACGCAGGGAATACCACGCCGCGTGCATGTATAATGTAAAGCCGTGTGCTAAGCGGAGCATTATCGCTGCCCTATATTTGTGAGGTTGAGATTAGAATTGTCCACCCTCAGTGGGCTGGGTGTTGGGTGCAGATGGAAGTCGAGGATCATCATTGTTGGCTGCGTTTTCCGCCCTCCGTCCACTTCATGTTTCGTCTGGACTCGTAGTAGGAACTCGGTGGCATTTCTGCCAACCAGACAGCCGGGCTCGGCACACTTTCGGTTCTCTCCGCACACTCTTGTTTTGACTGCTCCCACGCACTTTGCTCTACTATGATGGGGAAGGGTGTCAAAGGGCTGTTTTCACCTTTGATAGAAGAGTAGCTAGCTGCCATCCACAAGCTTAATTAGTAAAACATCTCAAGGGAGAGTGTTTTTCTAGCACTACCTCTCATCTTCTCTAATTGGACCTCCCTCGATATGATATGATACATCAGGGTTAGCACACAGCCTTGGGAAACTTGGTAGTTTTGGTGACCACTTTAACCAGTCAGGGAACTCACAGGGGAAATGAGAGAAAAAGTCAAATGTCCTGGGAAAATTCAGTTTTTTCCAGGCCGTAAATGCAAAAGATTTAGAAGGTTTGCACATGCATACGACTCTATATATGCAACTCTATACATGGGTTTGAAATGGGAGGTCTTAATAGTAAAAAGTAGTGCACGGAGGTGTTATATGTCAACATTTCTCTTGGCACCTCCAGCGACTGAGATGCTTCTCAGACTTCTTTAACGTCTTGCCTCTTCATTCTCCATTCATGCTCCATGCTTCTTCTTCTTCTCCATTGTGTAGCAAGGCTAAGTAGGTCTTTGAAGCCGCGTGGCGCTCTCTGAATCCAAATCGCAGAAGAGAGAAGTGATAGAGAAAGCCTCTTTTTCTTTGTGGCAGGCTCAAGAGGCCCTTTAATTGAGAGAGAGGTTTGTTCTCAACTCCATATTCAATTCTTAAAAGGCTTTGTACGACGACTCACAATCACTGGACCCGATATGTGAGATTAAAAAGACGCCATCGTTAGTATTAAGGCGTCAGATGACTGTAGATACGATGTAGGGCTTTGGCCTGGAATGAATTTGTTTGTTTCTGAGCAGCTCTAACCTTTTCCTCCTGCGGGGGTGTGTTGTCACCACCAGGCTGTTGGAGGGCTTCGGAGCAGCACTGGATCGACCTTGATCACGTTCCATAGCAAGGGTCTATAACTGCGCTCTCCGCAGAGCTATTTTTACTGCGTGTGCGAGATGGGCCATTTCAGCAGGGTCTGCAAGTCTTTCCAAGGCAGTCAAGCAGAGGAACTGAGCTGTTAGAGCTGGATTAGAAAGCTTCTCTGTCACAGAGAGGCTCCATTACTCTAATGCAGTCAGGTTCTCCTTTTGTAACTTATTTATGCATCTGTTTTTTTTTAATATGACGGGCTGCAGTATTGCTGATATATTCTACAGCTTTTAAGTGATTTAGAGTTGAAGTAAACCCCCTTTTTTGTAGCAATCGCCACGTAGGTTTATAATTAGACCGTGAAGTCCATTTACATCTGGTCCCAGTTAGATAAATGTTTTGCTGAGATGCGTTAAACCAATATTGTGACAGTTATAAACCGAACTGAACGTTCCAGACGGCCTCTGGCTAAATTCAGCTCAGGAATCATCCAGAAACATTTGTCCAGTACGTGACAACACACTCCTTTTCTCCTTTCATCGTTAGAGATAATACGGTCCAGTCCTGTCATATTTCCTTTCAAATGTAGGTCAGATTTAGATTGCAGCTTATAGTTTGTAGTACATTAGTGTTAATTCCACGTGGCACGTATTAATAATGTGACTCACTATGTGTTTTTTAATGCTTTAGACAAAGGCATTACAGTACATGGAGGAGGTCGGCCGGCCCGACGTGACGTGTTTTCACTGGGAGACATGGAGTAGGAAGTCTTCACGGTATGGCAGAGAGGCGTGCAGATTGATTTCGGTACATTATTCATTGTGTCTCTGTCTTAGCTATTCATGACATTCGTCTGCAGCGCTGCAGCGACTTTTGATACGGCACGCAGCTGTTGATCTATTGAATGTTTAATTGACTCTGTCGCACCACTGTGCCCCAGATAACCCTCACCAAGATCATCGGTAATGAAGAAATTAGTATTGATTTTGCTTTTTTATCAAGAGCTTTCCAATCCAATACTTGGCACGGTAACAGAACACAAAGACCGACTCGGACACACGTGTCGTTTTAGAGAGAGTAGCGCACCAATCTGCTGTTTCCAGTCAAGCGAAAATCCGTTTATTCATCTATATCTTGTCTTTTTTTTTTTATCTAACCCACAAAAAAAGAAAAAAAACATCAAGAATTTCCCTACGGTTCATTCAAAATGTAAAAGGCAGACCCGAAAGACGGGCATCCACACACAGTAGTGAACACATAAAGCTCTGCGCACACTTCACAGGCTGATGTAGAATTCCCTCCGAGCTTGGTCCGCTCAGCTTTTAACGTCTCGGAAACCCCCGAAAATAGTTTCCCCCTCGGTTGAGACCTGCAGGCAGCTTGGAGCAGATTACTTCCCTTTGGTTTGTTTTAGCTTTGCTGCTTCAGCTACTCGCGGGTCAAAGTCAAACGCAATTTGGTTTTTACTCCTAGTCACTGTATAATCGTTTTAACCTGTGACAGATCTTTCAATTTTTCATCGCTGCGAGTGACTGGTGCGTGTGAGTGAGCAAGAGGGTTATAAAATCTGAATCAGCACTAGAGCTGACCTTACGAGTGACTAATTTTCTGGGAAAACACGTGAAAAATAAGCCCAAAACATGAAAATGTCCCTGGACAAACCTGAATCGTTTTGGAAAATGATCTTTCCTCTACCCAAAAGTGAACACAGACGGTTTGCATAGATACGTACATTGATTATTTTATTGATTCCTAGAGGGGAAAGTAAAGTATTGTCCTGTAGCAGCCATATGATTAAAAAAACAATAGCAACAAATCGCCACAGGGACACAGACATGAAGCAAAACATGTACAATTGATTGTGCCCAGTGATTCAAAAGAGTCTGTATATACAGTATGTTTTTAAGAGAGACGTCATAACCATAACCATGGACTGCACATCTATTAAACGGACTCATAGGAGGCGAGGGAGGAAATCTGGATAAATGTACAAAATAAAGCTGCAACTGCAATAAATAACCCATCTCCAAATCGTTGCATTAATCCACGGTGTGACTGAAAATGTCCTGGAGAAGATTGATGTCATGAGTCCGATCTCATTCAGTTTATTGTGCTCTTACCTTCGTACATGTCGTGCAAACATTTCTGATCCGGTCAGTGGGACTCTTAAAACGTGTTGATACTCACCCGGTGGCTTACAGTAAATCACAGGCCTCCAATCCATCTGTGTGATGTTCTGGCCCATTAGTGATATGGCCCTCGAAGAGCAAAGGGATTAGATTTATCTCACTGTTGCATGACATGACATTCATCCATCTACGGTGAATTGATCCATCCTGTACTCCTATTTGCCCTGCACTCGGCAGGTGCTGCAGGTTTTACTGGCCCGGGGTGTTGGATAGTGTACAGTGATGAATTATTCACATGGAAGAAACTTAATTGAGTGTAGGCGAATGTCTCCTCTTGATGCCTTTGTTTTATTTTTTCACGACCTGAAGCTTTTACCGCATGCAACTCTGCCAACCCTTTATATTAAAACTGATTACGCAATCCTGGTTTTAAGTGATGGAAATTGGGTTGAATTTATCCATCCATCCCTCATTGTACCCGACACGCACTATTCACTCTTTCAGTCACACCTAGGGGCAATTTAGAGTCTCCAATCGATCCTAATACACATTTTTAGACTGTAGGGTACCCACAGAGAAACTATAGAAATATGCTCAGGACTGGAACCAGCAACATACTGGCTGTGAGGAAAATCCTAAAATTAAGTAATGGAAATGTAGAGGCATTGTTCTGCAGAATTGTACCCATGAAGTGGTTTGTAGAAGTGGTGCCAGACATGGCATTTCATGAAAATTTTCATATCACTTACTGTATTTTGTCCTTTCCTTCCCCCAGAGGAGGCTGCAGAGAAGTTAAGGAACCAACCTGAAAGTCACTATAAATCCATAGAGAAGCAGGAGAAACGAGGGGGGGAGGGGTTAAAGGAAGTGAAAGTCAACGTAAAAGGAGCTGAGTGCGAGGTGAAAAAGACTGAAGCGCACCTTTCAAACATCTCAGACACGTTTCGCCTATTTTGAAAGTACTCAAATTAAATAGCAATTCAAGTTCCAATATGTAGCTATAACATGTATGTTGAAGCGCTTTTCAGAGCTTCCTAATATTAGACAACATATGTAGAGCATATGTTTTGTACATAAAATGGCACAGAATTCATGAAAATTGTAGCTGCCTGTTTCAAAAGGCCAAGATGAAGTCTCTGAATGCCTTTTTTCAGTCCTCACCTCAATGACATTCAATTACGTATCTCGGGTTTCTCAGTTTAGTTCTTAAAGAACAGAAAATGCTTAAATGCACAATATAGTATGCGTATATATGTAGTCAGTGCTCAATGGATTCGTTGCAGCTCTAACATGCAGTATATAGTAGAGTGTATGTGTGTATAAAATCTATGTTTGTGTGTATGTATACAGACATCTGCCTCTCCTACTGTAAATCCTACTTTACAGGAGACAGTGGGAATGCATTATATATGTGTATGTGTATGTGTGTGTGTGTGTTCCTGTGCATGTGTGTGTACACAGTGAGAGGAGCGGTCTCACATCACTTCTTGTTTGTCCACTGACGATGTGCTGCAGCAGCGGCTCCTCTCCCCGCTGAGTACAGTACGTATCCTCCGGTATTGTACTGTAGTGTGTAGTGCAGGAGTTCATGGCTCGGCCTCCCATCCAGCTGTGCCGTACACTATTGGCTGGATGGGTGCGAGGACTCCCCGAGCACATGGGGTCGTTGTTTTTTTCTTTTCCTCCTACCGTTAAAACCAGCTGACCTTTCGGGGGAGGCCGTGGGCGTGTACAGGACAAAAGCCAAGGGTCACAAGCCCGGAGTGGAGCTCGTCATCCTCATGTTATGACCCACTTTTCCGTTCCTCTTCCTCCCCGCGCCGGCTAAGACCCTCCTCCCTTATGAATTTCATATGACAAGTCAACTGACACTATTGCATGGATTCGAGGACAACAAACGCTTAGCTGCTCTGCCACTGAACCATTTGCATAGAGGATGGCGTTTTCCGCATTCACTGCCATGTGAAATTAAGACGACACGGCTCTTAATTTCCTGCATTCGGCTCCCTGAGAATATTGAATGTGCCTAATGTCGCCCTGTCGGCATACATAATGTATTCATTCAAAGGAAATTCAAGTTCTATGGAGCATCTGTCTGAGTCTCTGTTTGTTCTGCCTCAGGTTCACCAATTAGCCTCCTTTCTTCAGTCCCACTGGACTATTATGAAATTGACTGAACTGTATTTTTGCTCTTCGTTTTGGATATTCTTAGAAATGAGGGAAATGTGATCACTCCTTCTCTAATCTGACTACATGTGGTAAATCCTACTGATGTTTTGACTAAATTTTGTTCAGTTTTTGTTTGCTTCTCGGGGTCCAAGTCACACAGAAGGTATTTTCAGCAATGTAGCACAGATGCACCTCTCTCCGGAGTATCCCAAGGCATTTATGACTCAGCTTCGAGATATGATGTCTCTACATGTGGAAAAAACCTTTTTGCGCTCTCATAAGGTTTTTCTTTTCCTAGACATGTCGATCTAGAGGTTTATCACAAAAGTGTAACGGAAACACTTTTCACAGTTGCACAGCATCAGACATGGCATAGTGGAGTCACGGGGCCATTCACTTCAAATGAGATGGCATGTTAGGGAACTGAACTTTTTCTAAATCTAATCAAAATATCTATTAAAATCAGGGAAAAGCTAAATGTTTCAGACCTTTATCTTCCTCAAAATGGAGTTTTGTTGGAGGAGCTTTTTACAAACATTATGGGATGTTGCTAGAATAATTTATAAGGGTTGTGGCATGTGCACAACATACCCTTTAATGGAAATTCTCATAACTCGCAATTGTACTTTATCAAAATTTTAGAAAAAATGCTTTTATTTTGTGAAAACTGTGATGGAAGCACAGCTACAGATGTCATATCTCTAAAGCTGAGTCCAGCCATCTTTACCACCATGGACTGGTATGGCATCCTCCACACTTTCGATGGATGTCACCCTGATCCATGTATCTCTGGCTTCAGTATTATATTTTGTACTAAACTAATTTTATCAAACTCTATCCCCTCTGTCTAGGTTGGGGTAGAAACCTGAGCCTTCAAATAACTCTGCAGTAACATCCTGAAAGCACTAAACTCAAGACCAGCTGCATTAATGCATCCGGCGCAGCATTACTCACATCTTTCAGAGCACATTTGCACCGCCTTCAGGTTTTGGGATTACACAACCTTTGTAGCCAAAGAAAACAGACCACACGGACTTCATTTGGGTTCAAGTTTCATACTTGTGAAAAGCGTGACGTACACGGTGTCCTGGCCTCTGAGGGGTTGCTGCGCGTCTGTTTAATGGTTAAAACCAAATGTTAAGGTGTATGTTTAACTGGGGCAACGGGGGCTGGAAGCGCGCACCCGGGGTTACATTAACATTGAAAATGTCAAATTAAGGTTAATGCTCAGATGCCTGTGACCGAAAGTGCTGTTATGCATTTATGCACAGGTTCAAACACTGTTGGTGTGTTATGGTTCACCTCTGCTCCCCCTCATCAAAAATGCATTAGCTTTCCGTGTTAGCGAAATCACTCAAGTGCAATAAAGACACTGATGTCGAGGCGCTTAAAAAACAGCTAATTCACAAGCGAGTTCTCGAGGCTCACCGGCTGAAAATGAGCAGAACCAAATCTCTGTGACAGATAGTTAGTGTTATTTATGTCTCTCTAAGTCATCAGTCAAACAATGTCCAAGTCAAGTTCTTATGTCTTTGAAATGAACAGTTTATACAGGTTAGGGATCTCACCTTTGTATTATAACTACTTAGTCTTAACTAAAGAGATATTTACCAGGTATGTCCCCAGGTGTGTCTCCAGGTATGTCCTCCGACCATGTGACCATAGTTCAAAAGCTGCTATAATCATCTGAAATTCCCGATGGTACCTGAATGCACCTCGTGTATCAGTGCATCGTCTCTCCTGCACACCTTTGTTTTTGTTCTCTCTCTAGCTAGCTGTTAGCTTAGCTTTTAGCTGACTGCATTGCCAAAGTATCAGATCAGGCCTCGGTATCAGAAGATAAGATAAGATAGTGGTAAAAAATGTGATCGGGACATCTGTAACATTTACTGGATATTTGCCTTTTAAATTTACATCAAGTCAATTGGCAGATAGTTGAATCTAAAGTGACTGGTGTACTTGATCCTTGTTAATTGTCCTCTTGGAATCCAAGAAGGAATTTTATGTCATTACTTGTCAACATATTCATTCATTCATTCATTCATTCTCTTAGTCTCTTTTGGTGGCATTTCAAACAAGACCAGTAGAAACCAGTAGAAGTCCACAAAATGAAATTGCAATTTTAAGTTAGACGTTCCTGGTGTGTTTATGAGTATCACTACTGCTTTACTGGAGAGTTTCAGGACCATTAGGGTAATTAGGGTATATTTCTCAAGTCAGATAGGATTAGGTTTACACCAAGTCCACCCAGAAAGTGAGGAAAGAATACGTTTGATTTCATGCTGGTCTCCACTTGAGTGTCTAAAGTCAGTTTTGTCTTACTTCTCATTAGTACCATCATGCAGCTCTGAAGCTGCATATCTTTTACATCTCATCTGAGTGCATGTGGCAACTCTCTGAATAATGGATAGCAGTGTTTTTCTGGCCTCGGCGACAGTGATGAAGCCTGCGTCTTTAAATAAAAAAAATCTTCAGAGGAGCAAGCCGTGCCTCCTGGGGAAAGTAGATGGCAGTGGGTAGAGATGTTTGGTGTAATAGTTCGTGTGTACTGTACGACTCCCGACGCATCCCTACGGTGAGCGCTGGGAAGCTGAGGGAAAGTGATAGTGCTGTAAGAGTATGTTTCTGAAACCATTAGGGGGGGTGTTGTGTTATCAGCTGAAAGAATCAGGGCAAACAATTTTCTTGCACTCTGCGAGCCATCGCCCGTCCGCATGAGAGGTGAAGTCCTGTTGTGAAATATTGATTGTCACTTTTTATATCTGCCCAGGACAGCGCTGCAGTCTCGAGGCTTCGGCCGGGTTTCATCTCTAATTCTGTTAGAACGTGTAACTGCGGCCGAGCCGAAGGTTTTTTCGTAGCCCCGCTTCTCTTTTGCTTACATTCTCACGTCTCACTGTTTATTGTAAAGTCTTTGTTTACAGGACTTAGTGAAAGGGTTTGTTGCTGTTGCTATGCTTAGTCTTTAATCTTACATTGGGACTTACAGTGTTGTGAGTTGGGGGGTTACCGACTGGCCGAGCTATGACGAGATTAAACTGCTAAAAGTCATCCACGTTGTTCAGTTGACTCCCTCTGAGATTAGCAGAAACACAGTCCAAAATGCCCGAATCAAGAGTTTCTTAAACATGTATTTCAACAGACAGGTAGTGATTCAAATTGGACTAGATCGTAATAGCATTTAGCTAATTGTGTTGTTTCCCCTGCAATGAGACTGGACTTAGCCCTGAACATAAGCCAAATCCTCAACCTGAGAAAAGTTTGTCCCCTTGGAAATCTTCTCAGTTCACTCACACTTCTCATGCATTTATACAGTAGCTGGTTATACATGCACTTCATCTCAATTACTATGACATGGCAATAAATAAAATACAATACCAGAATCAGCATTTTTCTCTGTCATACTAAGTGTGAAAGTGTGAAACCTACTTCTCAAATGTATGATCAGAGGTACCTGTACAAATAAAGGTGCTTTTGTGGTGATTTCAAGTTGCTCCACCCTGACTTGAATCCAGAGAATATGGAAATATAGAGTTGGTAAAAGAGGTAATGCTCAAACCTCATTGTCAAGTGGGCTTCAACATAGTATGTCACAGTAATCTTCCTGTGTTGACTTGTCGACCCTATAATCCCAATGTGGCATTGAAAGCATGCATCCCTGTGGGTTTAATGAACTGTGCGTTAGATCATGTCTATAATGTGGCCCAGTATCAACTAATCCAGGGCCCAGCACCAGTCCATGCTGGTGGAGAACCCCTGATCTAGACCACCCCAGTCGATGCAACGATGTGATGGGTTGATGTTGATCCCTGTAGGTCTCAGACCGAGCCACAACACACCAAGGCAAATTATACCTCTATTCCAAACCAGGACCAATAGAGCCACCACACAATATAAAAGAATTCCTAAATTAAAAACTTGAGATTGTGATTTCAAAGAAAACAAGAAAACATTGAAACCCCAACTACTGTAACTGTTACATAACCGAGTCCAAGTCAAACATGTAGAGACCAAGGCACCACAAGAAACGTAGGTCACATGTTAAACATGTTCAATTGTTCACTTTGTGGTAAGATATATTGTTTGCATGATGTCCCACATTCTGTAGATCTGATTGTTGAAATTGTGCTCTAATGCGTAAATCAACTGAGAACTGCAGCTGGGAAGTAAGCTGAAATTAATGACACAGAGGCTACGAATGCTACAAGCCTCCTCTGGCATTTGTACCATCTGGCTTAGTGAAATGTTAAATGAGATGTATTATGCTAGAATTGACCCATGCTGCATGGTGCTCAAGTGGGCCAAACACAATAGCATGGGTAAACTCCTCCTCTACTCACAATATTGTGTAATATTAAACAGCATACTTAACATAACTTCCAGAAGTCTGTAGTGCCACTTGTGTTTCTTTTACTGTTAAATCAGCTTTTATATTTTGCAAGAAACCGGGCATCATAGAGACAGCACTGTGCTTTCTGAATGTCATCCCTTTTGGAACTGGTCCATGTACAAGCAAGTGCAGGGTTAATTGGTTCAATTCAATCAATTACCATTTGATTTCGTTAAATCCCTCTGGCACAGTTGCATTGATCCTGTTTGGTTTGTCTAATTGAAGCTCAGATTTGTGGTTTGTTGCGCTGGAAGTCTCTCTCTGTTCAGAATATGACGTGCAAACAGAGAAAAAAAAGGTGGGGGGGGGGCTCATTGAATTCCTTGACATGGAAAATAATTACATCTGCATCATTTAACCTCCCGAAAGAAGCAATTTATTATGCCTATAACCAGATGAACAGAAATGTTAATTATTCATGGTGAAATTTTTAGGGTTCATCTGCTGACATTTAGATCTGTGTGTTACGCTACAAAACATAGAAGGTGACTGTATTTATCATGCATCACATTGATAGATGTGTTTCATCCATCAATGTGTTTCATTCATGCGTTTGGAGGCTGCGTTTTGCTCTTGAATGTTGAGTTATCATTTCTTCTATAACACTGTAAATCTGAATTCTGTTTGGGCGAAAAAAGGAAAAGGGCAAGATGTGTTTGTTTTGTTTTCCCATCATTTGACATATTCTGCCTGGAAGGCAAGCCGCACCCGCTGTGCAGCAAAGCTCATTTCTTAATCTTCTCGGCATCCAAAATGTTATCGCCGTAATGTTCAAGTCCTGGAGTGCGATGATGCCGGAGCATATAACTTACATCCGAGCACTCGCTTGCGTCATAATCTAATTTTTGCGCCTGTTTTCCACCTGAATCCCATGGACTCTCAGTCAGGACTGTGGAGGATTTCCACTCTGCAGCTCGATCTGACACCGTGTCCATTAGGACGGCGTGCGCGGTCATATGTCACAGAAAATACGTGACGGAGAGGCCGAGTGACCTCCACGTGTGATTTGATAATGTCACATAGACGTAGTGTTGAGGAGGGGCTGCAGTGGTCCTGGACATGTACAGTGTCTGGCTCTAATGCATAAGATATAAGATCCATCACCGGGGGAGTTCAGCTTCATCGAGCAATGTGCTAAGATCATGTTGACGGCAGATCACCTAAAGGCCCTGTGGCACTACATATACACAACATGTGCTCTTCTGACTCCACTGTGCCAGGTACACAGCACGTTGTAGCCCATTTTTATGAGGAATACGTACAGACCAGGATGTCTTTTATTGAAAAAGTTTATTAATATTTGGCCAAGGAAAACTGAAGAAATAACCAGGCTGCGCTCTGAAAGTGATGCTCCCCTCGTTTCTGCTACTCCTATCTGCTGGGGGGTCATCTAAGGGAACGTTCACACTCCAAAATGGCCAAAATCTGACACATACAGTATCTGAACGCACATCCTTTTTTTTCATATGTGGTCCTGAATCAGATACATACCTTTTTTTTGTTTGGTCTGAACAGTCATGTTGCATTTCATCCACCTTTCACATCACTCTTTCTGCCTCAAACTCCACGTCCATACTTAAGACTCTTCGTGCTCTCTTCTTTTCTTTATCTTCTGCTTCCCTTAATTATTTGATCATAATTTGGTCGGCTCGGATCGCGCAACTTGATACACAGCCACCGGCGTGTAGCATCCCTATTTACTCCAGTAAACACAATGTGCTGCCTGTCACGTTGAGTCACGTCACGTCTTCTGTGCATGTGGGTCAGTCCAGGACTGTTCAGGACGCTGGAGTCTAATGGCATCAGCTAAATTATAATGTGCAAAACCAAGACAAAAAAGAAAAATCATGTCTTGGTCTGTACTGTAAGTGAGTGTCAACACTCGCTCCGTTCTTGTCCACAAGGTCAACAGCCTCCAAACTGCAACTACAGTTGTGGCTCCAGTGGTCATGCAAACACGTCCCTGAAGACATCCGTATGCTCAGCGTCTTAAGAATAGACAGTGTTGAGACTTCCGGGAGTGACCTACATGTATGCCTGTCTGCTTTGTAGCCAACAGTGTCTGCTGATCTCCAGCCTACAGAGGCAGCGAAATACACCCATGACAGGTCTCCAGTTCATGGCAGGACACACACACACACACACACACACACACACACACATAAATGCTGTAGCACTCACTCACACTCGCTCCTAGGGGCAATATAGATTCTCCAGCTGACCTTGATGCATGCTTCTGGGCTGCAGGAGCAAAGTACCTGGAGAAAAAACCCACACAAACTATATATACTCCTGACAGATCTCAGTCTCAGTTCGAGTTGACCTGAGGTGACAGTCCACCGTGTCGCCCCAACACCATCGAAGCACTTCACATCCATCCCAACCTTCACCTCTCCCCTCTTACTCATGTCCAGGTGCCAAGTCATTTGAATAAGCCATGACAAGTAATTTGATATCATGGAGCTGTTTGGGTCAGTAATGCTCGGTGTATCTACCCACAGAGTTTGCAGATACTCCTTTAAAATGTAAAATCAGCGTTCTGCTGCTATGACCACTGCTGTAAATGACTGTTTCAGGAGTGCATTTAGGGTTGTCATTATCTCGGTGACACCCTGTGGGCAGAGTGGGTGAGTGTTGGTTAAGTACCTTATGGACTTCGATGTGGCAGACTGACAGGAGGGCCATGAGCTACTGCTTTCATGAGACACCCCGGCCCCGTGTTCGCTGGGCCAATCCGCTGCAGGCTCCCATAGTCATCCAGCCAGACATGACAGCTGTGGAAGATACAGAGGCCCCGGGTCCACCTTTGCACTAGCAGGTCTTTGCAAATTGGCATGTCTGCTGGCACGCTGCTTTGCTTTCGCCGGGATTAGCGCAGACAAACTAAACAAAATTCCATATGGCACAATGAGGCCAACGTAGCACTGCAGCGGGACCCCTGGCCCTGTGTCTGGTGGGCTCTAAGTCAGGGTGATTCACTAGCCAGAGTACGAGCGCCCCCAGTCACGCATCTAATGAATATTTTAAGTCATATTTTTGGAAAACGGGGAACATCTGACTCATTAACGTCTTGATTCCCGAACCTGCTGCAGAACCTCCTTTTGAACAATATCCAACGAGACAGTTTACATCTAGCAGAAAGTTCCTTAAATGTCACACAGTCGTTATGTCACTGTCATGAACCATGCCAAGCTTTTCCTTGGCATTTAAATTTTGAGTTCAGCGGAAAGGTTGTGTGTGGCGGCATGGTTTGGAGGTGGACATATTGTCCTCGCCATGTTTGTGAAATGTCACTTTGACTCGGAGAGCGTACTGTAACAACATCCTACAATACAGTTGCTGAGCAAAGAGAAAGAAAAGTGAATGACAACATTTTATGACAAAATGTGAGGGGTGAGAAAAAAACAAAACGAGAGCTTAATGCGGTTGGACTTGGGTCAAGCACTGTTGGCAAATAGCGTTTGGTTTAATCTCTTTTGTGTGGCAGATGGACGGGGTTTAGGGATGAGGAAAGTGGCCAGGCCTTTGGAGGAAACTGTCAACAGTTTTGCATGAACATTCATCAGAATACCGTCCATTATCTGACCAGCTTTGTACCCTATGGTGTCGTGAGGGTCTCCTGTTATCCACATAGGTCAAACCACCCTGGACTCACACCTTTCTTTCACTCTCACACCCCGGGGTAGTTTAGAGTCTCCACTCGACCTAAACATGCGTGAGGCTACAGCACTACACAACACAACAGGCTCTCATTATACTCTGCTGCTGGCGAAACTGCTGACTTGGTAATTCTGTATCTCATTATACATGTTGTTAAAGAGAGCATTGTCATCTACATGATATCAAAACAACATTTACACATCATTTACTTAGACACAAGTGACTTGTGACACTAGTTTTATCATTTCTTCATCATTTTATCTATTTGGTTGATGCAGTGGATGAGTGGTTAGCGCCTTAGCCTTACAGCAGGAAGATCTGAGGTTTGCCTCCAAGTCTGACTGAGCTAGAGCCCAAAAACATGCGTGTTGAGGGCATTTGGAGGCTCCTAATTGTCTAGGGTGTTTTCCCTGCCTTCACACTGTGCTAACACCATTAAGGTAAGTAGGTAAGGTAATGGATGGAGGAATGGGGTTTGTACATAATTTAGCTGACAAAGCTAACAGCTTAATGTTGGCCTGGCACAGCACACCGAAGCTCAGTGTAGGGATTTACGCGTCACAGTTTCCCCAATTTGTAACAGCTCCCTGTTTTTTGTGTTTCCTAAAACGTGTTGCATGCCAGGACTTTTATTTCCTAGAAGAAATCCTGTTTGTGCACCACGAGAGTGTGTGTGTGTTTGCCTGGAGGCTTGCTGCATCTATTTGTGGCTGAAATCCACTGTGGTGGTAAATATTTATCATTACAACGTGTCGTCACGTTACGTTCTCGCGCGCACAAGTGTCTGAGCTTATTACGCAGCCGGCTGGATCCCTATCACTCTGTCGTGATCTCTTTAAGCATTTCAGGCTTCATTTTCTTCTTCCATATTTTTTTTTTCTTAATGAAAGGGCGAAGTAAACAAAGGAGAGGTCAGAGCCAGTGACATTTAACTCTCAGCTTTTTTAAAAGTTCCCCTCCGGAGCCATCCTTGCAGAAAAATTGATTCCAAGTGCAATACATTTTACATGGATGACGAGAGGCACAGACAGAGCCAGACAGGTTCAACCATGGATGTCAAGTGGAGTAAAGTCTCAAGTAAAAGATAGCTGCTCGGCCTCGGTCTCTGTTGTCGTTCCCCGTGGCGACTTCAATCACCGAAAGACGCGTTTTTTTTTTTTAACAGATGAGGTTAATTTGTACGGGTTGACCTGGTGGTTTCCATCTGGTTCCTGTTTTGTTAGATTGGATTCATTAGTCTTAATGTATTGACATCTGTAAAATACATCATCTATATATATATACACACACATACACATATATAGCATTGCCTTTCCTGTCATCTCCAAGGTTACGTCCACATCTGGAGCTCTGGATCCACTCATCACTCTGTGTTCTCTTACGCCCATTACACATTATCACCTAATTGCCTCCACGGTGGCCAATAAAGTCCCTGTGAGGAACGTGACTTGCTCATTTATTATCTCATTGGCTTTGTAAAACGACATATTTATGGTTCCTCCCTGGATAGATTTTCACACACTGGATGGACTGGATCACACTCATCAACCTCTTTTACACTTAATTCAGCTTCTTTTGTTTCACTCTCAATAAACGTCATATTTGATTCACGGTATGCAGACGCTTTCCGGGGCTACATAGCTATGCTATCAATGAAGGATCAAGTCAGTATTCTAACATAATGTTACATATATTTCTGTATCTGTGAGACATAGAGTATGCCTCTGAAAGACATATGTCTCTCAGATTTTACCCGTGGGTGTTGATATTTTCCCTCGAAAAAGTCAGACAACAAAAATCTGCTCATCTTCATTTTGTCCTTTTTCAAAGTTGGAGCTGTCTCTTCTCTTTTTCTCTCTTCCATGTGATTGCACCTGGAGGACTTTAGCTGGGACATGTTGACAAGTGTTGGGTAACATTCCAGAAGGGACATTATTTGTTTTTCCTCCAGACAACACACAGGATGTTCATCTTGTGTCTTTGACATGCTTTGAGGTAAAATCTGTTGTAGGTAATTTGGAAGATTTTGCGAACGTCTTCGGGGTCATTTTCACACATAATTCTGATCACCTACCGTATAGACAGACATAACTCTCTGCAGCTGCCAACCAGATAAAACTAATGCAGTCTAACAAAGCAGTTTTTCATAGTGTCACCTTCGTAAAGGTTACACGGACAAATCCTTCAACTATTTAGTCCAAGCTGCACATATAAAAAGGCTGGAACAGCACGATCCAGCCAATATAACAGAGAACAATTCATTAAAGTGCTCATGCAGCTGTACACACAATATCAAGCTGAATCACACCTTCTCCAAACACAGGACGTCGTCACCTTCATGAAGATGCAGAATGTCGGGATGGGTCGAGCCACACTTTTTAGTTCCCATCCAATCCTGATACACAATACTGAGCTGTGTTTGTTTTTCACTCTTATATTATTGTTATTGTTGTTATGGTGTTCAAGGTTGAAATAACTCAGTATAGGAGCAAAGAAAATAAGCTGCAAAGGAATGTATTTGTTACGCTTTATAAGCAAATGGTCTTTATTTGCTGAAATTTCCCCCTTGTTGAATGAAGGTGTATTCTTTTCTATTTCACTGAAATAAAAAGATCCTTAATATCAAAGTCTGTTAAGCACAAACTGCATCCTGGGAAGGTCTGGCCACCCTGTCTGTCTGATATCTGATCCAAGGAATTAACATGAAAATACTTACCAATACAGGATTGGATCAGGGCCAGTCCAAATCACCCAAAATAGGATTATCGCCTTTATTTTTATGTTGATGAACTTAAATAACTGGCAACTGGGTTGTTTTGCAGCGAGATGAAATTGCTTCCAGCTAAGAAACGTGCGTATCACTGAAGCGATTAGACAGAGGTGACGAATTTGCGCTTTGATCCGTGTTTATTGTGCCGCTCTGTATGCATTTCTTTTCTTTTCAACCCATCGGCTTGTCTGAAAACACTGCGGTGCAGGTGCGGTTCATTTTGGATATTTTCCATTCTGTGATTATCGGACCGGATCGTAAAGCTGACCTCTTTCCCCAGATACTCCCCAAGGACACAAACAGTGCGAGCGGATGCGCTTTTAAGACTCCACACAGCTCTTTATCTTCTTATTTAGTCTTATCGACGACTACTTGCACTCCCCCCGCTGTTGTAACAATGGCCTCCCACCTTATATAACTGAGCTCAGAGCCCAGGTGCCTCTGACACGATCCCTGACAGTTGAGTTAACCTTCGCGTTGACATCTGAACGGCCGCAAATGGTACTCACCTTCAGTGTGTGATCTGATGCTGCCCTGTGGACAGCGTCCACTGTGAAATACGATCATTTTCAGCTTCACTGGCAGCTCCAGCATCATCTGTGGCAGTGTCGTGGTGTACATGGTTGCCAGGTTTGAAACGGTTGTGGGCATGTACAGTTTAACCGTCGCACCTTTTGATGAGTTTTTCTTTTGTACCTGGGAGCATGGTCTCTCACAGCTCTAGTTGCCATGGCTCTATGACCCCTTGGATCCAACATGAACGGTTCGTCATATCAGCTGTGCAAAGATGCAGGGAATCACAGCCTGCCCTGCATGTAAACAGCTGCTCAGTCGTATCTTTCCACATTGATTACATGCCCAGCCTTTCCACATGGCCTGAGCTGCTTAAGTCAAATTTAACGGATTGATTTTTGGAAGAGAGACGAGGAAACTAAATTTGGTGAGCTGGACCGGATTTTAATGTAAAAAATCAAAACAGTGCTACACATTAGACATTACAGGGACTTTCTGAGGGTATCAGTCCTCCGTGCACACTCTCTCGAGTTGAATTTTATGACAATTTTTTCACAAAATAAAAGCAGCATTTCTCATTTCTATCAAGTACAATTGTGACTTACAGGTGTCTGCATTGAATGGAGTTTTGCTCATGAGATGTGACTCCTTTAAAGTCTTCTAGAAGCATCCCACCATTTTCATAAATCCTGTCCCACAAGACTCCACTTCGAGGAAGGTGGATGTCCAAAGTACCTTCACATTGTGACAAATTTGCCTTTTGTAGAGAAAAAGTAATAGCACACCGCGTCCATTTAAGCCACATGTTTTGAGATATGACGTGCCTTGATGCTCTCTATCGTTAGTTTGCTCTTAAGGGTCCATAAAAGCTACACAATGTGATCAGGGCTTCGTACTACATCACGAGTCATGTTGCATGTGTAGATATTGTGCATGGTGAAGGTGCCCTGCATTTTGATGGCTGTTATTTTATATTGTCCGTCCCTGTGTTTGTACAGAGGTAAGATAAAAAGAGGATGTTGGTGGTGGTGGCGAGAGCTGTGATAAGGAAGTGCACAGTGTGCACATTTCTCACCGCAGTGAAAGGAAGTAGGCTGACATTAATTGTATCTGCTAGGCCTGACAGGATGGACGGGGTAAACGTAAAAGTCCCCCATAATCCTGGTTGTATAACCGTTTCTTAGATTTAATTTCCCATGTTTACCTTGCCGGATTTAATGAAGGATAGAGCGATGTGACTCACCGACCACTTAGCATTTCTCCTCGTTACTTTCTTGCCACATCTCTCCATCACCTTGTCTCGACCTTTGTTTCACCCCTGGAGCCGGGCTGCTTTTACTGGGCCACGGTATATGAATCATCTATTTTTACTATCCACATTCAATATCCAAATGCACAGTCGTAATTCAGGGACTGGGATTTATGACATAATGCAGCGTAATGCCTCTTTTCATGCATCATCAGGCAAATGGAGGCACCCGGACTGGAGTCCAGACTGGGTGACAATACTGGGGAAATAATGGAAAAAGACATTAGGCCTGAAGGAACTAAGATAAAGACAAATAAAAGAGAGGGAAGTGGGGCAGAGGACATAAGAAAACTTAGAGAGTTATGAATAAGCAGCGCAACTGACAGAGCTAACGAGGAGGCTGTGATTTTACAAAGATGGGCAACGTGGTGACAAAAAGGGAGTGAAACTTCCTGTGCAACTGCTGTGGGCCATCTAAGGGGAATATATGCTGAGTAACTGAATTAAATCTCTGCAGTTTCATGCCTCCAGAGGTAGATTATCCAACCAAGTTCTCATGGTGATACGGGTTTAATATGCAGCGCAGCTAATCCGCTGTAAGACGGTGAATTATTTTATCAGTGCACTTAATCACGGTATATGAAATCAGCCGCAAGACTCGGGGAATGATTTTATGAAGTAGAATGGGATCATTAGAGTTATCGTTATAGTCCAACACCCTCCAGTGCCTGTAAAAATTCATTATCAGCTACTTAAGATGTGGGCGACTGGGGCTCAGGGATGGTGGGAGGTCGAAGCATCCTTGGGCAAAATATACTGGACCCCACACTGCCCCCGAGTGAATGTTTAAAGGAGATATTATGCTCATTTCTCCTTCTTTGACATGGTTCCTCGATGTCTAAAAGTAATGTTCATTCATCCTTTGGATGGAAAAACCAGAAGATTGACACCAGTTTGACAGCTTGGTTGAGCAGTCCGACTCTGGAGGGAAACCTTGACACTCGATGTATGAGTAGTAGTGACTGAGTGAATGTGACTTGTGCCATTTAAGACAACTTTCAGTTCCCATGAAGACCAGAGAAGCACCATAGAAGAACCATTCACCATGGGTCTAGATGGGTGAGATGTGTTTTATAAGCATCTAAAAGTTCACCCACTTCCTTCTTCACTCTCGGGCCTATCAGCTGTAGTTGCCTGTGTTGGCACAACCAAATATAACACAACGTTACATATAAAAAACAAAAAACGGATAACTTTCTTTGGTGCAGAAATGCTACAAATTGGCCGTAATCTGAGTTGGGGCAAATGCAAGTGTAGAGCAAAATCACGCTGGAAATGCCACAGACTGAAGTGAAAGTTCATACATACATATACAATACATATACAATCATACATATAAAATAGCGTACAGAAAGTCTGACCTGACGTAAGATGTGGTTGGGTTCAACTCGTGGCTTTGGACTGTTTTCCACCATATTGCTTCATGTGAACTGGATCTGGAGCACGTATGTGACGTACGTAGTGTGTGGACGTTATCGCCTACGCTCCAGGAAGGTCATTCATAATGCATGACTTTAATTATTGAATTTTTTATTCTCCAGTGTTTATGCTTGACTTAATGCATTCATGCGTTTTGCATTATTAATTGATGTATTATATTTTTACGACGTGGCTGCTCAGATCCTCTAAATGCACTACAAGACACAACAAATAGTTCAGTGGTCCCTGTGAAATCATCACCTGTACAGATTAGAAAAATAGAGCGGAATAGGATTAAACACGCATCACGTTTATGCATTAAATACATGTATTCATGTTAGTACTACACGCCCCCATATCGAGAGGTTTCAGAGATGAACGGATCAGGACTCATCCATCGCAGAGCACATGTCAAACACTGAAAGCGAGACCTTTCTCGGACGTCGAACTGAAAACAGGTTATAAGGTTCATTTTAGATCCTCATGCAATTCTCATGATGTCAGAGCATGCTTGGCTAGCCGCGGTTAGCATCCATTAATGGATGCAGAGGCTGCGAGGTGGACGTCCTTGGCCTGGCGGAGGGGAAGACATCTGGGAGTTAAGACCGCCGAGGCAAATCGAGTTGGACAGGAGATGTTGTCGTCGGCAGGCCTGCTGGGATGTCTGCGCTTGTCAAAGGGGGGTGGGGGGGCATATGTAATCACTGAGCGCGCTCTTCTGAACGCTTCAAGTGCATCAACGCCGTGTTGAGATGCCGTTCTTTGAGAAACAGATCTCCCACAGGGGGGGAAAGCCAGACTGGCAAGTCTGGCAGGGACCCGGGCTGCAACCAGACAACAGGGGAAAAGCCTTGTCAGAAACATCTCAGGAAGTGAGAAAGTAGTTCAAGTGTCCATCAGTGTCTGTGGAACAACATCAATGCCTTTATTGTTGCTACTGGTGTCTTGTCTTTCTGAAGACAGAGGTGACTTTTTTTATCTATTTTAATCACAACCCTCCATTTTAATCCAACATCACTCATAACAACAAAAAAAATGAATAAATGAATCCATTAGTGAGACATGAGAAACCCTTCAACAACAGGACTTTTTACAGTATGTGTTCTAATCCATCTCATATCCCTTGAGTATGTTGCTCTGCAGATTTGTTTGAAGTTGTACTTGGTTTCAGTTCCTCGTTACAATCAGTCACGTTTGACTGTAACCCGGTGATATTTTGCGTTTGTTCTCACTACCTGTTTGCCAAAAATACTGGTTCCCGTCAGGTCCTATGGATTCTTTCCCATTTTAAACAACTTTAAACCAGATTTCTTTAGCTTTTTTAACACAATTTGAGCTGTCTTGACCACAAATCTGAATCTTAAACTGTAGTGCTTTTCTGAAGAGTGGGGTTGCTGTTTCTCTTTAAGTGGTTCATTTACTCCTCGAGTAGTGTTTGTTTTGTAGGTATTCCCCCACATTACCACTCAGTAGGTTGTTTATGGAAGGAGAATAGAGCAGTATGAGGTGTATAATGATGTTTGATTCGAAAACAAATGTCTTTATAAAGTCCTGCAATTCGCACTTTAATTTATACAATATGTGCGTTCCAACATCATTACTCTGAGAAATCTGTCAGCACTGTTTATTATGAGTGTCCAGTTGTGTAGTGATTGATTTCCAAAGTGACACCACTAAACAGACAAATCTGCTCAAAATCTGTTAGTGGGACATCACAATCAACCATTGTGCAACCATCACTTCTCAGGTCATAGGTCTCACATCTCTCCTCCATCTCACATCTGCCTGACTTATTGCTGGGTAATGTTTATCAAATCAAATCAGACTCTCCTTTGATTGTTTTTTTTCTTTTTGCTTTTCCCATGGACAAATTGGAAAGAGAAATATCCGGAGGGTGTTTTCTCTGCTGATTGGTTCAATCCATTTGTTGTTCACACCACGTAGAGTGACCTCATTCCGGGGGCCCCCGTGATCTTGGAGCTGCATGATTGGCAGCTCGGCTTTGAGTCCCGGCTGGTGTCTCACAGGAGGGATCAGTGGATGCTGTGGTCTTGTGAGGGGCGGGAACAGAGGCAGAGACGGTGCGAGCTGGCAGCCTTGTCTCAGAGGATCACGGCGCAGTCACACAGGGGTAATTACCCAAAGCACGGGGGGGGGGGGCAGATGAAATGATTTCAGCACCTCTGAATTACACATGGTCCAGGGAGTATGAATAATCCACATGCCTCCTCGCCACAAACCCAGCTCTTTTCCACAGAAGAAGGACACATGGTCCTTTTTGGTTTTTTTTTTAAAGATGTGCATTGTGTCGAATTTTTAAAGGAAGGCGCCCAAATTAGTTTTTTCAGCTCCACTGAATTAAACATGCTCCAAGGAGTGGGAACAGTCTATGGGGCGGACTGCTCGACAAGACAAACAACATCCGGGTGAGGGGGGGGATGAATTTCCATGCATGTGATTTAACATAAATTTAAGAGGGGGGTGATTCCTCCATTTGATCTCTGCTCTGCTGAATTAAACATGCTCAGAGGGAACAAGGACCATCTATAGAAGCGGCTGCAGCCAGAGCTCAGGGATCCTGGCCGATCCACGGGGCGTTTTCGCACTATTAGACAGTTTTAGACGTCTTTCCCAGTGAGAATTGACAATATATTTTTGCAGACAGGCGTTGTTATCCCGCATCCAAATTTTGTCGCTGGGTGTCGCCAGCTAATGTTGAAAATCCCGATCAGATTTGGAAGATTTAGCGTGGGGGGGAAGACAAAAGGTTGCCCCTGCGCCTTCTGTCTGCCCTCTTAATCTCCTCTTTGGGTTCCACTGGCATCCTATTTAATCTGGACCCTTGGCTGTTTATTTTTTGTCATGAACTCGTATTTATATCCACATTGCGGATAACGACAACGTCATTTTCAATTTGCTTTTCTGGAATTCATCTCCGTTGTTTGTTTTTTTTTTTTGCTTTATAGTTTCTTTTGCTAAAAAAAAATGTGCCACTAATCCCAATCCGGTCCGGTCCTAGAGTTGCTCCGTCACACACCTAGCGATGAGAGCAAAACGAGAGCTGGAGAAATCTTTTGTCTCCGTCAGCTGTGGGAGTATTTGCTCAGTGATTCACAGGATGAAAAGTGAAAGCAGATACGTGTGTTTCCGAACACTTCAAACAAGGCCCACGTATTCTGCATGCAGCAGTGTGCATGTGTGTGTGTGCATGTGTGTGTGTGTGTGTGTGTGTGACAACCCTGCGTGTCACAGTGCCACCCTTCTCATCACACCCTCATTTGAGACTTGTCAGAATCCACTTACCACTCAGACATGAATGGTTGAGCTCTCTCGCTGATCCTCTTTCTTCCTCTGCGGGGAGGCCCCAGGCTGTCGATCTGAACCGGGCCCATGGGTGCTCCCCAACACCAGTCATTCCATCACACACACACACACACACACATACACACACACATTGACACACACATACACACATATCATAGATGTATTACACATCACTGCTGTCACAGACGTACAACCATTGTTGTGGGCAGACTTTTTTGTTTGGTTTCCGCACCAGTTTGTGTGATTCAGAAGTATCAAAGACATCATCAAGCTGGGAGAAGAAGAAGAAGAAGAAGGAGAAAAAAGGCTGCCTTATTTATTTTTTAATAGATAAAACATTCAGCGTTTTCTCTGACAGACAGCTTTCTAAATGGGCACTCACTCCTTTTCACACGCTTGTATTTCAGCTCTCCAAAACAGCCTCCAATCATCGATTAATACTGTATATACCGGGTTACAGTCAGTTGGGTTGCAGCATGTGTAGCACGATTTAGCGTGATCGATTCACTCATGTAAATTAATTTGTTAGAGCTGCTTTGAATATCCATTCATCCAGTATTTCCAGCTCACGTCACAGGTCCATCACAGGACACGCACACACCATTCACTCTCATACTCACATCTATGGGCAAGGGACATGCAGAAGGCCCAAACAGAAAGGCCCCTGGCCCAGCAAACAACCTGGAGTATATCTCAATAAAAAGGTTAGGGAGAACTTTGTCTAGAATCATGTTGCACGATGTAGTATTAGACTGTCTGAGTCAAGTACGCAACGTATTTGCATGAGTGTGTCAGACTGAGTCTGAGTCAAATCTGTGTCAGAATGTGTAAAGGGCCTTGTCATCTGCTCGCTCTCAAATCACCCTCTAATTGGTCCTAATTGACCTGTTTTTGTACTGAACTCAGACAAAACACAGACAACATGCAAAGTCCATACAGAAAGGACTCAACCAGCGGTCGAACATTTGAACCACTTTCAGTGTGTGTTGGGGAAAAAGATGAGGAACATATCACCTTCGCTTTGGTTTTACGCAACATTGCAATTTCCCTAGAATCATGGTTGCAGATTGTGAAGACGGCCTGAAAAGTATTTATCACATTTGCATAAGTACATCAGACTGAATTCGGAGTCAAATCTGTGTCAAAATGTGCTGCTCCATTCAAATAATCTCCAGTTTATTGCTCTAAAGTCATCCACTTTCTCTAAAATCAGTCAAAACTGAAAAAGCCTTTTGGATGAGAGGGGCTGCTCTGGTCTAGTGGTTAATAACCTGGATTAGCACACTCAAAGGTGACAGGTTGGAGTCCTCCCACAGCTCTAGTGTCCATGAGCAAGGCGCCTCAACCCATTTGCTCATAAATTGCTTTGGATAGAAGTGTGAGAGAACCTTGTGATTCTAGTTTTCTTCTGTCTACAGTTGTGTGTCTGTGACTCGACCTTTTTACGGGCCAGGTTCTTGTATTAGAAGAGCTGGACTTGGATTTGTTGTGCGCCCCGTGTGGTACGGTCCTGGAGCCATGCTTCCTGCTCAGATCAGCACCAGTCCCTCCACCGACAGATTGAATCGAGTCTGGCACTCTTCCTGCCTCGGACCCACCGGACGATCTCTCCGCTGCGATCAAAGCTCGGACCAGCGCTCCGGGTCCACGTAAACAAAATCAGGAGCCTTGACGGTAATAAGAAAGGAGCTGGCTGACGGGGGGGAGGAACGCCGTCTACCCCCCCACCCACCCATCCACCTCCCCTGTGCTCAGAGGTGACGAGCAGCCCGCCGCTGTGTAGCCAGGCGGAAAACTGCCCTTTCTGGCATGAGCTGCCTGGGCCCTTTGGCACGGTGTGCAGGACGCAGCCCTCCACCATGCCTGGCCGTCCATATGCAGCTCAACATAATCTCCTGCCTCCCGTCGTCGCAGATCTGACACTGCTATTGTTACCTCCTGCTGCTGCCGCTCACTGCGCCACAGTCACTGGTCAGCCGCTAAAGATGGAGATTAGAAAGGGTCGGGTCACCAGTAGACAAAGATGAGGAGGGTTATTCCTCCCGCATTTAATCTCACTTAATGCGACAAATGGGGTCAACACCCTGACATCCAGTGCCTCGGGGAAAAGCAAAGATGCCTTTGTTGATTTGGAGATACAGTACAGATGGGATCAGAGGAGATGAATCACATTTCTTCTTCTGCTCCTTCTGGTTCTGTTTACACTGTGTACCACGCAGTTCAGCTCAGATTCCCTTATATGTAACTTAGTGTTTAAGACCTCGTGAAGAGCCCAGTGCTGTTTGTCCAGATTGATAGTCTCCACTTTCATATGTCAGATTTACTTGGCTAGATCAGCCCACTGCCATTACTTCCAGCAGCAGCACATCAGTAACAGAGGCGTTGGTGACTATCTGCTGCCACCTGCTGGTGCTCAGACCCCTGGACTCCAGAGAGCTTCATGAAGGACCTCAACCCTGGCTCTCCAGCTTCAACTTCCACTTCAACTTCAGCTTCCACTTCAACCACAGCTTCAGCGTCAGCTTAAACTTCAACTGCAACTTCAACTTCAATTCTCACTTCAACTTCAGCTTCAACCACAGCTTCAGCTTCAGCTTCAACTTCATTTAAAGTGCCAGTTTGTCCAATGTTATCTTAAAACATGAACAAACAGCATAGACAAAGCATAGCCAAACAAAGGAAAACAAAGTTTTCTCCCTCCAGTTTTCCTGTTAGCTTCTACAGTACAAAGTCCATGTAGGTCTATATGAGAATGTATGTACACGCCATTATGCATCTAAGTCCTCATTGTTGTGTTTTTAAAGCTCACACTGGGTCAAACAGGCCCATCACACGTGCTCATCACAAATTCTCTTAGCCCGGGAACTATACATAATATCACTGTATTATGTAAAAGGACAAGTAAAAAAAAAAAGATAACCCAAGGATTTCTCATTTGCTTTGACAAATGGCAAAGCAAAACAGAATATACGCTGGAAACAGAAAATGTAGGCCATCCATCCATCTATCCACTTTCTTAACCCACTTCATAAGGTCTGCTCGAGGTCACATGGGCCAAAATAACAAAGAAAAACCCAACCAGACAATGTTTTTTGTCAAATTTCTTGTCAAAGAAAAGGTTGTGAGAAACTTTCGAATCCTTCACAGAGTACAGAGAATGAATGAACAGGGATGAGGCATATCTGATCGTCACACTGTGACAATAAAACCTGACACATCGCTGGGAATTCACTGCAGACATAGACACGCAGGAGCACTCTCTCACACTGAGAGGTGGTGGTTCATTTGAAACCGTGAGTCAGCCGGTCCCTGTGGGCCCCAGCTGGAGCGAGTCGTGTGCTCCACCCAGCAGCTCCAGCGTCACATGTGGTTGCAACTTCCCCCCCCTCTCCTCCTCCTCCTCCTCCTCCTCCTCCCCTCTCCATCCCCCCTCCTCCAAACCTCCCCTTCCACTGCCTAAACTGCCTGTGATTTATGCGTGCCGGACACCCCTCCCCTTTACTTCAGGATGTATTGTCCTCCACTCACTAAAACTGAGTTAAGTTTCAAAACGGAGTCGCTCCCTCGCTCGCAGCAGTGCTAGCCTGGTGGAGGTGGGGAGCAGCTACCGCTGGTCGCGTCTCTTGGCAGCCAGACGCCTGTTTGTGGTGAGTTTATTTTTATATTTGCACTGGGAACGCGGTCCCACGCTCAGACCGGGTAGTTTTCCTGCAGATTCGCTGGTTTAAATGTAAATTTTACGTGATTTCAAAGACAATGAGGTGCGTGCATCCTTCCCCCAGTGTGAGTTATTCAAAGTTTCTATCCATTGATGAACTTCCATTAAGCTAAAACGAGTCCGGACTTGTTCTTCTGATCTTTTGAAATGTCAGTCAATACGTCAACAATGCGTCTTTCATGGTCTGTGATGCTCACAACATGACAGTTTCTGCCTCACCTGTAGCAAGTGAATAGGACTTATTCAACCTTTTATCATCTTCATGGCAGCGGGATGTGAACGTACATGCTATAAGTAAACCACACTTGAGTCAGATGTGGTTTTCTGTGGAAGACAGTGTCCGACAAACCCACTCTGTGTCCGAATGGAGTTGACCTGACTTTACGTCCAGGATGTTTGTTATCAGGAGTCGTAGACAACTCTTATCTGACTCCTCTAAAGCCAAACCATCCTCTAACAGCCCTGTCCAGAGACGGAGTAAAAGTTAAATTACAAATGATCTGCTGATAGTTTGTGACCCAGGTCTGGTTTACCCTTCAAAAAAAAAGAAACAAGTTTGAGACAAAACAGAGGAACTGTAAAAACACTCATTAGACACTCAAGGCCCCAGGGGCACGTGGATCTTTTGTCTGCCTATGAGATGCTCAGTGCATAAGAAATGTGACACCGCACTCTCCTTTTCTAGCCTCTGTGGTCGATGTCTCATGCTGCAATTTTGGCTTCAAGACCATTAATTTGGAGACACAGGGAAATATAAAGCACACTGGAAGATTTTACCCCCAAACTGTTTCTTTTTTTTGTGTGTTTCCCTCTTCAGCACGAGAACTGCAGCCCTGGTGTCGTTTATTTGGTTTCAGACCCGCGCGTTTGTTTTCTCTGTGCGTCCCGGGCTCTATTTACATCCCGCGGCAGTCGGGACGTATGCGTGCACTGTGTCTAATAAGCACTCAGGGCGCTGCAACATCATGTGCCTGTGTCACAATAGGCTGTTTATGTGGATCAGTGGCAGTCTGAGGCAAAGGAGAAGCTGCAGCCAGGCACAGCGCTGAGCTTCCTCGGCGGCCGCAGCCTCGGCCTCGGCCTCCTTCCTCCACTGTATGAAAAGCAGCCAGATTTTCAGGCCGTTCTCAACCCGGGGGCATGTCATTTACCAAATGAATGGCCCTCTTTTCTGGACAGTTGAGCCAGTCACAGTCTATCATGCCACGAGACAAGTGAGCCCACAGTATTACTTTTCACTGCACAAGACTGTTTTCAGCCAGCGCATTTGCATACCTCCGGGGAGATGGCGTGAGTGAAGGGTAGTAATAATAATAATAATAACAATGAAGCGCGTGAGGCCCTTTCTGGACACGCTGCAGTGCTTTTCACTGTCAGCCCTGTCCTAACTCAAGACGCTGTCACTACAATATCTTATTTGTCTCATCATGAAGTCGTATGATGTATCACTGAAGTTTTATCTGCAGACTGTGGTCATAAAACTGGGAAAACAATTAGAGTTTACTGGAAATAAACGTAAAAATCCATTCATCCATCCATTCATTACTTTACCTATTGCTGGGGGGTTCTCGAACACACTCAGGGTGAAGGCAGGGAACAAACCTGGACAGGTGTCTATCCATCATATGACACACACACAAACCATTCACTCTCAAATTCACCCTTGGGAGCAGTTTTAGAGTCTTAGGTCAACATAAGGATGCATGTTTGTGGATTGTGGGAGGAAACCCGAGTGCCCAGAGAAAACCCATGCAAACATGCACACCAAAAAAGGTTCTCAGCCTGAACCATGTAGTCAAAGCCAGGTCCTCGAAGAAACTGGAGCCAGAAGATATTTATCAGACTTAAAGGACAGTAGATTTTGTGATCTGAGATTCGAACCAGTGATATCCACCACTCCTCTGTGTCATAATGTAATTGTCTTATCTCTTATTTGTCTTATCATTGAGTTACGTAACGTATTTCAGAAGTTGCAACAGCTGCAGACAGACAGACAGATACTTTATTCATCTCAAAGGAAATTAAGGAAACAGGAAACATAGCTCTAGGTTGTTGTACAGTAAATCAAAGTAAAAAGCCAGAAACCTAAGAAAGATTTGTATTTGTAGGCTGCCAGGGGGAAATACAACTACTTGTTTGGATGTTAAAATTACTTTCCTGTTTAAATGAATATTTCACAAACTCCTTCACTGGGTCTGAATTTCCAAGGAAAAAAAAGACTCAATCTGGTTGTTTTAATTCTCTCTTTGAAGAGGTTTCTTTGTAAAAACAAGTATAATGAATATTTTCATATGACCCAGGAATCACTTGACTATTTGTATATGAAAGGAGGTTGCTCCTGGTGACAAAGCAGCAGATAATTATCACCTGACTGACTCTGCAGCTTCCTTCAGAGTGAAAACAGAGGACGAGTCTCAGAGCTCGCATGGCATCATTTCCACAGGCAGAAAGCATCTGTTTTTGGTGACAGAGTGGAGGATAACATAGACATGAGACAGATGCACATTTCACCACATATTGCAGGATTTACTTAGTTTGTTCTAAGTGTCATTAGTCATCTTAAAAACCTTTTAAATATGACTCAGAAGTGAAGTAAAACCAGAATCCAGACACAGATTTGTCCTCTTGAACCTATGAAATGAAGTTACATTTGGAGCATTTGAAGCTGAATTCCATTGAAAAAACATAAAAATTACCAAATGTAGATACAAGCTCTGCAATATTTTGTCATTAATCATCTGATTAACAATCATTAATCAGATTTTGAGAGGCTCCTCTCAGAGTTATCAGGTGTAAAAAAGCTTCTTCTCCTCTCTACAACTGGAGTTAACCTCACTGTTCAATGCGGTCCCGGAGGAAGTCACTGGTACCTGAGACTCAGCAGAAATCCTCTGACATGATTTATCTCTTATTCGTCCCCTCTTCCCACGCGGCCGACACAGACACGTACTGTAATTCCAGGTAACACAATGGTAGGAAACTGAAGAGGGGAGCACGTTTGCCGAGGGGTTTGCTGAGTATCGGGACAAAGGCTCATCAGAGCGAGTGATTCTGGTGATTTACGGTAGGCCGAGCCGTGGCCTCTTGAGCTCTCTCCTGACGACCGTGAGAGGGTCGCAGCTGCGTCACACGCCGCTTCCTACGGTCGGGGTCAGGTCTGAGGAGGCTGGAGGGGTGGGTGAGAGGGGAGGGGGAGGTGGAGGGGGGGGGGGGGGGGGGGGGGGTCACCAGGGCAGGAAGACGACAGGCCGGGCGAAGACAGAGGCAATATCACAGCTGGACGTCTCCTCTCTGACACTCCCTGTGCTTTATCTCACTGTTTCCTGGCTGTTTGTTTTACTGGTGACCGCTCTAAGGCCGGAGACAATGGCAGTAATCAGGCTGGCGGTCAGTGTTTACAGTGTTGGCCTGCTGTTTGGCATCTTGCTCAACCTCCGCGGGGTGTCGTTTTCCTTCTCCAGGTCCGCGGCGGTGTGTTGCGCCTGGGGTTAAAACGCGTCTTTGTCTCTTTTCAGGATGGCTCGGTGGGAAACCTGGGTGACCTGGCGCAGGAGTACTCTCAGTATTACGGCACCTCCCTCAGCGACGTGTGTGAAAGGATGGAGGAGCTGCGGAAACGCAAAGTAGTGCAGGACGCAGAAATGGTAAACAACCTGAAGGCCTCATTTACGTTTATTCATTATTCATAATAACAGTAATATGTAATACACATAACTACAGTTCATAACTGAAGTTCATTCTGTGGACATTTTGCTCATTTGGGGCAGTTTAAATTAATATTTTCTTTTATATTAGAGACACACTATAACGTTTTCATTCTCCCGATACCCACCCCCAAACTCGTATAATCACTGATAACAGTTTTTAATAGTTTAAATATACATCAGAGGTGAAAATATGTGGTGAGTAAAGATAAACTTAACATAGTTCTGCCTTTGACTTCGCTAGCATTGTGAGCGCAAGAAAACTCTTACGCAACTCTCGCTGACTTTAGCATTAGCATTAGCTTTAGTGTTAGCCGCAGCAGCTTTAGCATCCTCATATGCTGTTGTTTCCAGTATCAGTACATCAGCATTTATTGAACCATTTTATCTCAGTTTAAAAGAGATAAGACAACAGCGACACACTTCCAGAAGAAGAACAACCACACAACTTAACTTACTTAACTCGGCCCAGATTTTAGGTTTTAACAACGTGTGTCAGGGAAATTATACTCTGACATTCTCTCTGGGAGTAAGATTAGAAGCTTGACATTATCTCAGCATAAAGACTGGAGACGTGGTGCTTTTCCATTGTCTACCAAGTTGAGCTTTGTTAAAACACCAAACAACAGCAAATCCGTGCGATGGCTCACTCAGCTCACAACGGATGACACATCGGTGCTAATCAGTGTTATTCCACACTGTGGTCTGGCCTTTTCGGCTGGTTTAATATTTTCTATTTCTGTGTTATGATGACACTGTAATTCACCCTGCCGCCTCCTCCTACATATGTGTGTGTGTGTTTCAGGGAAAGATTGACTCAGTGGCCACATCACTGCAGCTCCGCTCTCAGATCCAGGTGAGTGTCCGAGCTCGGGGTGCGTCAGACCCCGGGAGGGAGAAGGCCACTTCCTGCCCTGCTTGTCAGCAGACTGGGCTGATAAGAGGCAGTGGAGCTGCCTCGTCATGATTATCCCGAGCAAGATCGCAAGCTCAAAAGTAACATATGCATTCCTCGGGTGTCCTCGAGGTCCCGCAGTGTGACAAAAAGTGACGAGTGGCGAATGTGGTTTTGTAGTCAGAAGATTCGTGTTTTTAAAAGTGCAAGATATTGCACTTTGAAACTGAAATTGTCCCCACATCCCTCTTTAGTTAGCTACCATTAACCTTTCTCATTTCATCTGTATTTTAATGCAGACATTATTTTAAATGTTTTCTTTTTTTAATCTCTTTTAGGAATCTCTTGGATTCAGCAGCAACACCTCCACTCCTGAGATTGAAAGAAGGTAAAGAGAAACTATAAGAAAAGTTATAAATCCTTTTAAGTATTTAATGTACTTTTAGCTTTCAAAGAGGAAAACAATGGGGTTAAATAATAGTGACATGTGACTGTGAACATCAGGACATGCTGAACGCATTAACACTAATAGATCGCCGAAACTGTTTTGTCCAGATGACACGTAGTGTTGTGGCCTCTCACACGTCATTATGATTAGCATGAAGTCGTGTCACTTCTGGAAGGTGAGCTGGGATTCCTCCGTTATCTGGCGGTGCCTCTCATGCTTTTCCTCTGCTTCCTGGTGGCCTCCAGTCACGTTTATGAAGCATTTCTCTGTCGCTGCTTCCTTCCTCCCTTCCTGTCATTGTCTCCTTTGAGGATTTTTAAAGATTAGTCATATTCTGTCATTGGAAAGCTGAATATGGTGAGGAATCAGGTGATGACTCATGATAAAGCAATACGTTGATTTAATTGTGAGTTCAAGATAAAAAAAATGACCAATTGTGATATTTTTTCAGCATTTTAGTATAAAAAGTAACAGGCCTGTGTTATTGATTGGAAAATAGCACAGCAGGGAAATCTCTCCATCTAACTTATCTATTAAATAAGAACTGGTAGAAAAGTTATGTTGCCCCCTAGTGGATCAAACATAAACTGCTGGTGGAAGGAGCATGAAGACCAATGCAGATTGTTACTGTGTTACTGTTACCTCAAATCTTGATAAGTTAGAATCATGATTGTGTTTTTCTCAAGTCATACAACTCAGGTGTGCAGCTATGAGGAACATGGTTAGACTAAATATTTAATATATACAATTTTATAAACCTTTCATGCAGGTCAGAGTAAAGAAAACACAGTTTACAAACAAAACGATGCAAAAACAAGCGCAGAGGCAACTGTCTATTGATTGTGTATTAATGAGGGTAATTTTCATGGAAATTGAGTCATGGGAGGGTTTGAAAACCAAGTCAGACATACTTTATACTCGTATCATGTGAAAATGTGAGCTACAACATTTTTCTGGGTGCATACGACAAGTTAACAAGGCAGAAAAATAAGTGACATTTCCTCTCAAAAGAATTACAAAAAAACCAAAACAACCATGGAGACACGTCCCAGGAGTTGAGCGTTAGAAAATATGACTACTAATATCTCATTTACAAAGCAAAAAGCAGAGGACAGTACTGATCTGTTTGGTAGTCCAACACTGACCTGACACCAGCAACATCTGTCAAATGAAAGAGACAGCAAGTATGCGTGAGAGAGAGAGAGAGAGAGAGAGACCATTACCCACAACAAAGTGCTCAGAGAGATGAAGAGTGACAGACAGACAGACAGACAGACAGACAGACAGACAGTCGGAGAGAAAGAGGGAGGGTACAAGTGTGCAGGGAATGCAGAGGCCACGTTAGCGCTGCTGCTGCTGCTGTAAAACCCTGACTGGACATGAAAAAGACTCTATTGTTCCTGCGATGGCCGTAGAGCGCTGACCCCTGTCCTGCAGCCAAGAGCAGCCACTCTTTTTCATCTGTTTTCACCTCTTTGATTTTTTTTTCCCCCTCTCTCCAACTATGACGCCTGTGTCATGACAGACAGAGCGCTTCTGTGATTTCCTTCTCTTTTTTTTTTGTCTTTTTTGTTTTTGTTTTTTGTTTTTTTGGTTCTGGCATTTTTTTCTGGTTTCGGGACTGACGCGGGTGGAGAGGATAAGAAGGAATGCGCAGGGAGATGGTTGGATAACGGTGAAAATGAAGAAAATAACTCTGAACAACAGGTGCTGTCCTGCCCACGGCGTCCAGTCCTCATTTGTTCCCGAGAAACGTTGTAAATGTTCTGCTCTGGTTTTTAGGTTTCCTGTGCACAAGTCGAGCTCTGACGAGGGATCAGGAGGTAAGCTGTTATTTCATATGGCTACATAAATAATCTAATCATTCACATTGTATTGAAAGTGCAATTAGATTTGTGTTAAAACAACTTGTGTACTCTTAAATAAGACCACAGAAAAGTTAGTTGTGTTTTTAATCAGACATATTCATTATTTCATGTTCATAAGGATAAAATGAAGTAAATTGTTACAGTTTGTTACTCAGAGATATTGTAATTGAGGACAATATTGAATGGTTTTGACCTTGTCTTTTTTAAATTAACACTGAAATGTTGTCCCCCAAAAGGAAAATGGGACGGAAAGAGAAAAACCAAGTCCTTTTGGCAGACTTTCCGAAAGACACAGAAAGGAATGATCCGTCAGATCGCGAAAGGTTTGTTAACATGATGTATCTAACGATATCCGTTTTGTTATGAACTTCGACACACGGTTACGTCCCTTCTTTCTTCCCGACAGGTGATGACGTCGGTTTTGTGGCCAGCGAAATCACCATGAGTGATGAAGAGCGCATCCAGCTGATGATGATGGTGAAGGAGAACATGATCTCCATAGAGGAAGCTCTGGCTCGGGTATGATGCAGTAGTGCACCCCAGCTCACTGTCGTATGAGAGTTTGCACCGTTTTAATATGTAATCAGACAGGTCATATCATATATTGCATAATGAGTGAACCTCTGTTCAATCTTGAAGAGAGGAGCAAAATCTGAATACAGTTTCTGAATGTGTTCATAAATGGGGAGCTCGGTCCACCGCATCTATTCATCTGTCTCCAAACAGAGCTTCGCTTGTTCAGAAATCGTTGCAGTTTTAATGTGTTTCTTTCTGCCTCACGCACCAACTGGGTCGCTTTTGTCACAGCTGAAGGAGTTTGAGGTACAAAACAGGCAGACGTGCCGGCCCGATCCCACCGAGTGGGCCGAGCCCTCCGGCCCCATCAACCCCGGCGACTTGCTCAACTGCAACGTAAGTCTGGCCGCTCAGTGCTGAATCACACCTTCAGGGCAGGTCCGGTCCGGTCCGGTCCGGCCTGGCCGGTGCCAAGTGCTGCTGAGCTGTTGACAGCGCCTCTCGCTCTCCCCGCTGTCCCTGTCCCACCAATGAACCGGGGCCCCCTCTAAAGCCCCGCAGCTCAGGGCCTTCTCCCAACTGCAGAGCGCCGGGTGGACTTCTATTCATCGCTGTCAAAGCGCTAACCCCCTATTGTGCTGCAGTGAGCGGGTGGATTCAGCACAGGCCCCTGTTATGCAGGCCACAGCTCTTTTATGCATGGGTGGGGTGATTAGGGGGCTCAGGTTCAGGGCACATTTTTCAGATTCGTCTGGATGGCCTGACTTTCTCTCTGTGCCCTCTGTGTGTGCGTGTGTGTATGTTTGTTTGTCTGCGTGGCTGCGTATATGTGTGTGTGTGTGTGTGTGTGTGTGTGTGTGTTCTCCCGACGCTTTCACTGCTTGAGTCTGTTACAGTTTTTTTGCAAAATAAAAGCGATTCTCAAATCTCAACCGCCAGTTCAAGGTGTTTCCACTGAGCTGTGTTTTGACAATGAGCCATAACCCTGGAGAGGTCTACTCCTGCAACATTACATTCAATAATATCCAGTTAATATGCAATATCCCCGTAATGTAAGGTTAAATCTTACCTGGCAAGACTCCACTTAAAGGAAGATGGATGTCCAAAATGCTCTTTATTAGATATTCTAATTAGATTTAGAAAAAGTTGATGGAAGTGACCCTGTTATCAGTGACCTATAAATGCTGAATTTCAATTACGCTTTTTCGATAAACTTCTATATTAAACCACCTCACAAAAGTGCAAAGATGTTTTTGAGATACATTAGAAACTTGGGAGATTAGTTTTATCGTGACATTTAGACCTGTCATACAGTGTCTGGATTAAAAGTGATCGACTCTGTTCTCACAGTTTTCTTTTGTCTATTTTCTTTTCTTTCATTCTGGGTTTGCGCTTGTAGCTCATGTTTCGGCCACCAGATCAAACCCACGATGTCTGTCGAATCTACCAGTGATCTATTCGTGTCTCGATGGCCTCGCTAATTTCCAAGAAGTGAGATTCTCCCACGTTTAGAGAAGCGAGACGTCGAGCACATGGGACGGCTGTTTGCACGGGGCCCCGGTGTCTCTGTGGTTTCCCACCATATGTTTATATTGAACTACAAGTAGTTTCACTTGCAGCAGCAAATGTAGCGTGAGCAGAGTTTACTGTTGAAGTCTGCTGAGATCAAACACAGCTTGATTTTAACATAACTGCAAAGTTCCTGCCAGAAATGCAATATGTGTGACAGGAATCTCGTCGATCTTTCTCCGTCAGCCTTGTGACCTGTCAGACACCGAGCAGGAGGAGTCCGTGGCATTCAGGAGGCTCCACAAACTGGTCAACTCCACCCGGAAGGTGAAGAAGAAGCTGATCAGAATCGATGAGTCCAAGAGGACTGGAACAGAGGGTACGAGCGGCGGCCATCTTAGTCTGTCATCTGTTTCCATTGGCCTACAGGGTGTAAAAAGGCAGCGAGCGATTCCAATAAAAACATGTGAGAGGGGAACTGGTGCAACTGGGACACTGCAGTGCTGATTGTGCAGCACGGTCTAGACTAAATAGCAGTAATTACATTACGTCTAATTACTGTTTGACTGGGCCATATTATTGCTGCAATAACAGTATTTACCCGGTGATTTCACCAGTGTTGTGAAATGTTGTCTGGTCTGTGTGAGTATACAGTACGATTTGATTAATACTGTGTCCAACCGTTTCCCAACATGCTTCCTCCTCGAAAAAATCTCATCTAGGTGGTGAGATTTAGGGGTTTTTGGTAATTCATATTATTTGAAGAGCTTTAATCTGTTGTTTTTCTGTGTTAAACTCCAGTGTGTTAAACACTATGGTCTTGAATCTTAAAAGCATTTCACATCTTATTTCAAGTGAAATGGCCCCTTTGTCCCCGGATTCAGTTTTGTCTACAGTTTTTGGCTTTTTTTTTTTTTCCAAGAACATGCACACTAGCAGGTGTGAACATGGAGAAGAAAGTCAACAAAATAAATAATACAAAGATGCCTCTTTTCAGCGCAGTGAGAATAAGCTACAGTGTTAACAACCATGTTTGTACAGGAGCCCAGAGAGCACAAAATGGACACAACAGAGGAAGAATAGTAGGAGCTGAAGACAGGATCAGCCACGGTGTTGCAATAGTAACCCAGAAAGGTCAAACCAAGACAAACATCTTTCTCTTTCCTCCCCTCCAGAGAGCCTGAACACTGACTGTGGAGATGCCAGCGCCTCCCTGTACTCGGGCGTCCAGAGGAAGCCTGCCTGCCCCGTGGACTCCCTGGCCTCGGCCCTGCGGGAGCAGCTCACCTACGAGCGGGACTCGGACAGCCTGACCACCTCGCCCTCCTCCAGCAGCCTGGACACCTGCAGCAGCCAGAGGCTCTTCCAGGTGTTCGGGAAGCCCGGAGGCAGCCCCCTGCACCTCCAGGAGGCCAGCGTGGCCGGCGAGGTCCGAGAGGCCGGCGAGGGCAGCGGCTCGTCCTTCTCCGAAACGGAGCCGTGCAAGGACGAGGAGCACAAGCTGGCCCGCTCGGTGACGGAGGGAGAGCTCCGTCACCGGATCCTCCACCCGCTCAGCCAGCACGGGGTGAGTACAGGGCCGCCTCTGTGCAGGCAGATTCCTATCTGGCAAGGCTGGCCCTCTGTCAAGACGCTGCACTGAATTAATGCTCTTCACATTCAGGCAATGAAGTGTCAGTGTCTTCCCTCACTTCCTTTTGATGTTTTCTGCCTGAGGAAATTTTAATTTCAACAACTTTTAGTAAGTTTTGTGCATTCAAATGAAGTGAAAAAATTGACCGAATAGTGTTGTTCTGAATCCATCATAATACAAATATGACCACCTGTGTCTTGTCATTTTAACTATTCAGTTTTTTTTAAGTATTTTACTTTTTGAAATTCCATTTGGTATTTATGGTCCGTGAGCCTCAGTATATAAACCAAAACGGTTTGGTTATTATTATTATTATTATATAGCATTGGAGGGTGAATGTAGCTCCTCTTACTCAGGTTCAACGTTTTCTTCAAATGTCCTGCAGCTCTCACATTAATCCTATGTGAAAGACACATACTGTAAGATTACAACCATTTGTTACTCTTATCTTTGCACAGAGAGCCTGCAGCTTCGGAGGCTTCGACCTGACCAGCCGCTGTGATCGCTCAGCCGGCAATGACAACACCGTACGTAACTGTTATCCCCACAGACATCCCATACACTGACAGCTGCATTCAGACCTGGCTCTTGTTCCAAAACAGTGAGCGTTTGACCCCAAAGACCAAGACTGGCAAGAAGAAGTGGGCTAAGCTTGTTTCTGTTTGAGCCTGGAGCGATTCACCTCCAGCCCAGTGACTCAGCCTTCTAGAGACCTAATCACTTAAAATCATGGACACAGTTTGCTGAGGCTCCATGTTTGTTTTGACATCGGTTCGAACATGACATTCATCTACAACAGTTGTATCATTTTAGGCGCTGAATCGGAACAAAGCAAATGAATCACAGGTGTGAATGCAGCCTGAAACAATGATTGGACTCAGTCTTTTTGTTCTGTCCTTTCCACCAGGACAAGGATGGCGAGGGTGCGAGGGATCCCATCAAGTCTCCGGCGACTTCTCGCATTTCCCTAGGCAAAAAAGTCAAGTCCGTCAGAGAGACGATGAGGAAACACATATCCAAGAGATACCACTGTTCTCTGTCTGAGCAGGTAATTACACTCATTCAGCACAGAGGCATTTCTCAGTGTTATGGTTGATCAAAGGTGAGACTTTGTTTCTTCCTCCGGTTCCTAGTCGAGCCCAGACCGCATGTCCAGCTGCCCTCACTCGCCTCAGACAGACTCGGACTCTCTGGAGAAACCCAAGCTGAAGCCGGGAGGCTCAGTGGAGAGCCTGAGGAGCTCCCTCAGCGGGCAGAGCTCCATGAGTGAGTCTCCATGTGTTTGCTGTCAATTGTGAAGCTCAGATTATTTCTCAGCATTTGTTTTAACTTGACCTCAGAACGCCAGATGTGCTGTGTTTATCAGAGCGGCGTTCCAAGGACGCCGACTCTGAGTCTAAACTTTCTGGTCTAGCAAGTCGGATTAAAGGACGTGTTCAAAATATTTTCCCAACCTCTAACGCCCCACCTGCTGTGTGTGTGTGTGTGTGTGTGTGTGTAGGTGGTCAGACGGTGGGCACCACCGACTCCTCCAACAGCAACAGAGAGAGCGTGAAGTCTGAGGACGGAGAAGAGGACGAGCTGCCTTACCGCGGCCCGTTCTGCGGCCGCGCTCTGGTCCACACCGACTTCACCCCGAGCCCCTACGACACCGACTCCCTCAAACTGAAGGTGCCGGCACGTCCTCCATCCAGTTGGAGGTCAACACCTAGACGAGCTGACGTCCTCTGAGGTGCTCAAGGCGCTCTGGGTTCTGTCCGTTGCAGATCGGGGACGTGATCGACATCATCAGTAAGCCCCCGATGGGGACGTGGATGGGGATGCTCAACGGCAAGGTGGGCACCTTCAAGTTCATCTACGTGGACGTGCTGAACGAAGAGGAGGTGAAGCCCAAGAAGACGCGCAGGAGGAGGAGGGCCCGGCAACCCAAACCCACCTCTGTGGAGGAGCTCCTCGATCGCATCAACCTCAAAGTAATGAGCTCATCGTCATCAGAACCTCACACACTCACAGACACACACACACACAGGTATAGCTCAGGCTCTTTATAACAAAGCAACCAGTCTGACTCCACCTTTTGTTCTCGATGACCACATGTGAAAACAACCTGTGTTGGTTTTGTCTATCTGAGGTGCATAACTTATCATGAACCCTTTTTATCAGTCAGTCATGTGTTGTTCTTATCTAACTCTAAACTTAATGCACGCTTGCATCAAAATGCTTTTCAAGTTTTATCCCAATTGCATATGCTTTTCTTTATTTTATTTACGTCTTTTAGTTTCATTTGTTGTTTAATTTTCATCACAAAATAAATGGGCGCATGAGGTAACAAGATTATGTAGCAGTGCCACAAAATATAAGCTGAAAGGTAACGATTCAAAAAAAGAGAAGAATGAAAGTGGACGGATATCACAGACAGAACTACAGTAAATAAGGTGAAGAAAATGAAATGAAAAAAAAAGCAAAAACGAACCAAAAACAAAACCATAACAGCAACTACCAAACAACTTGACAACAAACAAACAAAAACAAAAAAGCAAAGCAAACACGAACATAATTCAGCTCAGTAGAGGTCAACCAGATCAAACGGACAACAACCTTCACATCACCATCATAATGTGCTCTCTCTCTCTTTACCGTGTAAACCAACAGCTTTACCGTGTCATTGTACTGTGAGAAAGATTTGTGAGAAACGTCGCTTGTGCTTTTTGCCACTCTTCGCCTCCGTGCAGGAGCATCTTCCCACCTTCCTGTTCAACGGCTACGAGGACCTGGACACGTTCAAGCTGCTGGAGGAGGAGGACCTGGACGAGCTGAACATCAGGGACTCGCAGCACAGAGCCGTGCTGCTGACGGCCGTGGAGCTGCTGCAGGAGTACGACGGTGGGTCGGCTGGTCAGCAGGCCGCTGTCACACGTGTGTGGGACCAACAACTGATGCTTGACAACTCATGAGGATGTATTACAGCTATATTTAGACACTGGTTATACATTTCTAGACACAAAAATAGAACATGATGTCCATTGTTTTGTTTTTTGTCATTTGAGTAACATGTAGGAAAGTTCACCACAAATTGTTATTTAACACTGGATACTTGTAAATTATTTGTAAAATATTCATTTTAACAACTAGTCAATTAATCGAGAAACTAATTGATATATTGATTGTGTGCAAAAAATAATCGTTTGTTGCAGCCTCGTTTGACCCGGTAAGATCATATAACAACATGCGCTTTTATTTTGAAAAGTGATTTTACGCTGCTAGGTTCCGGTTGCTAGGTTCCGGTTGCTAGGTTACAGGTCGCGTCCAGTCTTCTTTCTTGTAACCGCAGAATAGTGATAAGACTAATACTTTATCCCTGAAGGGAAATTATTCCACTTAATTCAGTTGTTTTATTCAATTAAATACAATTATTCAATTCAATTAATATTTTAATTTAATATTAATTGGACACAATATATACATATATTTTTAGCTAGAGTGCTTAACTTAATGGTAACTCTTAGGTCAAGTTAAGGAGAGAACCTGTCACGTTCACTAGTGTTTTTACAGCCTGTTCTACTGCTGTCATCTCAGCATGAAACTGGAGCGATCCTGAGACGTGACCTTCTGTCCCCGCCTGTGTTTTTTGTTCTTGCAGGGAGCAGCGACCCGGAGCGTAGCAGCCAGTCCGCCGGCTCCCAGGAGAAGCTGCTCCTGGACCGGCGCGGCCTCACCGGAGACTCCCCCCGGGACTCCGGCTGCTACGAGAGCAACGAGAACCTGGAGAACGGTAACGACAGCCTGAGTCGGCCCTGAGCGCTGTCCCTCTGTCCCTCTGCCCTGTCCCGCCTCGCTCCAGAGACTCGTCTCCGGCTCTCCTCCACGCTACAGCATTCCAAGCCACCCAAATTCACTTCTCGCGCTCTTCTGGAAAAGAAACAAAGAAACAAACAAAAAAAAGACTCTGCTTTCGTCACACTCGCTTCTGGCGCTCCGTCTTCTTGTTTCTGAGCATTTTTTTTCTTCGTCCAAGTCGCACTTTTTTTCCTCTGTTTCCACATCATCGACTCAAACTGTTTTTTTTCTTTTTCTCTGTTCACTGCTACCGAGACCTGACGGTTACCTCGCCTTCGTTTAGGAGCAGAATACTTCATGGGATTATAACCTTTGTTATGACAGGACTAGATCGTGTGCTTTGCCTAATGTTACCGAGCAGTGACCTGACAAGACTTTCCTCACAGCCTTGGAGCAAACTACACGTGGAGCCGCTTGTAGGTCTACTCACAAATAGATCTGCCGTTGTGAGTTGTGTGCTGTTTTTTTTTTTTTGCTGACTGTTGAACAACGTGTGATTAGATTTAAATATAAAACAAAAAAGAGAGAAAAACTTCTCGGTAATTGCAGTACATATTTACTGTGAATGCTTGCTTTCTTCATAGCTATACCATTCTTCTTGTGCTTATTAGGCTACAGTAGGCTTCAGTCTAAATGGGGAGGGGGGAACAAAACGTCAAACTGCAGAGAATTGTGCGTACTGTAAATGGAGGTTCTCGTGAATGTCGAGAGGTCGTGTGGTTAGAGAACTTGTGTGAGGTCGGCCACGCTTGTACAGTGTATTACTCTCAAAGTTTTTTGCCGTTTGTGTGTATATTTTTTTAGTCCAGTTCAATATAATGTTGCACAATATTTTATCATGTGCCTGAAAACTGCAATAACGCAGAAGAATTAAGATATTTACTAAATACTTTAATTATACTTGTTGGGGGAAAAAAATGGCATTTTGTATAACTGTAAATGCACTAAAATGCAGACTTGAGACAATGTTTGAAAGGGTTTAATGCAGTTGAAAGCGAACACTTCGGACCGAAGTGTGGCAGGTTGAGGAGTCTGGAGTCTCGGCATTTTCTGAAGTGTGCTTCTGTCATGGTTGAGCGTGAGGAATAAATTGCTCCATGCTTTACCAGACTTCTGCTTCCTTCTGTTCTTCCAATCAGCATTCATCTCGTAGAGCTGCAATAACCAGTCATCCACTATTCTAATAATTAGTCGACTCTGGGATGTGAGAATGATTTTTAAGAAATGAAGTCAAAATTCTCAGATCTGAGCTTCTTTAAAGTGAATATTTCCTGGTTTCTTTCATCCTGCGTCACAGGAGGACCTTATCTTGGCCTCTGTGATCATCTTTTTATAAACCCAATCTATTAACTGAGAAAGAAATCAACAGATCGTGGTTTGTTGCAGCCCTAATCTCTGGCACACGCGTCTCTTCTCACAGACATGGTCTGTAGCGAGCACCACGCTTTCCCAGCTCTTCGCTCCGCTGCCACAACAGCATGATCTGCAACACGCTGCACTTGTTTATTTCAGGACGAACGGGCTCAAAGAGATCCACGGCCACGAGCAGGTCGTCCTCCGGCTTTGAGTCCAACCACCTCCCGTCCTCTGAGACCCCGAGCCCGTCCCCCGGGGTCAGACCGAAGGAGAGGGCGGGGCATGTAGAAAAACACTGTGAGGTCACAGCCGCATCCAGGCCGTCCTCCGGCTTCCAGTCCAACCTCCTCCCGTCCCCTGAGATCCCTGAGCCCAGCTCCTGTCAGACTGCACCCTGGAGTGACCCGGCTCACCTGCCCTCTCCTCTACCACCATCACTCAGCCCACCTGAGACCATCCTGAATCCCCTGAGCCCAGCTAAAGATCAGAGTCCAGGAGCGGCTAGGAGCCGCCTGGAGCTGAGAGGAGCCCCAGAGATGGAGCAGCCCAGGCAGAGATCCTCCCTCACCGTCCTCCACACGGAGCAGAGAAGACAAAGCGCTGACCCCGTAAACTGGACTCTGACCTCAGGCGTCAAACCCGAGGACAGACCAGAGGGGCAGAAACGCTGTGAGGTCATGACAGCATCCCGCAGCACTCTGAACGACGAGTCCGCCTCGAAACGGGCCGAAACGACGAGAAGCAGCGAGCTGCCACCCACAGCCCGGCCAGAGACGTCCAGTCAGCCTTTAACATCAACGCCGTGCTCCTCGAGCCCACGCCAGGAGCCGCTGCCCTGCTGGTTGGACCAGCCAAAGCCCACGCCGTCAGAGAACAGGACCAGGCCGGCGCTCTCAGCCACTTCGCTAGCACAACAGCTAAAGAAGAAGAGAATCAAGAAGCCGACCACGACAGAGGAGAGACCCTAGCAGCCTTCGGAAACTACCCCCGGCCTGTCGCCCGACAGATCGGCTGCTGTTGGGCTTGTGAATGAATCATAAAGACACTTTTCTTCCAGACTGTGAAATGCATTTCATCCCGTCCAACCAGTAACCTGTGAAACTGCAATCTGGAGTTTGTTGAGTGTCATAAAACAGGTATAAATTCAGTCTCGTCTCGTCCTGGTTGGTTCAGGCAGATATGTTAGTAGACACAGTTAGATGATGCTTGTGTAATGCTAACTTAATACTACGAAGTCTCTATTCCAGATGCTCCTCATTCAACTGTGGAGGAAGATCACCCAGGTCTGGCAGCAAACAACGAACAAAGCTTTTATTAATTAATACATTGAAACAGTGTTTTTTAAGGCGTACATTAGCTTACACTCGTCTCCAGCACAAGACTTTGACATGTTTAGTTATAAAAAAAACAATTAAATAAAAAAGCTCTGGCGTAATTTTGATAAAATCAACACGGCTTCGTAGCATTAATCAGTGTACAGGCTCACAGTCGCCCCATCATGGAGAGCATTGATACTGTAGCAGCAAATTACCAGGTTTGTTTCAAGTGTTGACAGAGAATCAGAGAAAAAGTGCAGCAGTTACGAGGCAGTTTGTCATGGCGTGTGCTGTATCTCCCTGCTTGTTCATTTAATTCATAGAGGCTTTTTTTGTACATTGTAAAAGTGCTCATAAGGCTTTTAATCTGCACGTTGCCCTCACATCAATAAACGCCAGTGAATTAGAGCTGCAACCTCGAATCGATTAATCAACTAATAAAATAAACAACTATTTTGCAAGCTGATTAGTCAATTTAGGCATTTAAAGGCATTTTGATTGCCTTTGATTGATTTCTTCTGGTTTATTTAGTCTCTGTGTTATTAAACTGACTGGCATCGAAGTGAGGACAAAAAGTATAAGCAACCGACAGAATAATAAAAAGATCGTTTGTTGCAGCCCTAGCAATGGAGTCAGTTTCTGACAGATCTGTGCAATTGGCACCAAGTAGTAAAAAAATTACAAAGGTAGTAGCAGAATCAGTCCCAACATGCCCAACAATTGATCATTCGGCACCATTTCAAAGTTCCATCTGTACGTGAATTACATCCTTCAAAAATGTGAAGATCCTTGAGATTTTTGCAGCTAGTTTTGGACCGTGGTTAACGACCTCTGAGGCTCCATCGCAGACTGGTGTTTCACAGTTTAGCCTTGGGCAGCATCTCGTGCAGGCTCTGCCTGACCAGCCCCAGGGCGCCCAGGGCGCAGCCCCAGGCCAGGGTGACGCCCCAGCCTCCGTGGCCGTAGTTATGCACCACGGGGACCCTGCGGCCCTGCAGCGCCACCAGCTCCCGCTCCACCCTGGGGTTCTTCCTGCTGGGCCTGAGCCCCACCCACTGCCCCACCACCCGGGCCCTGCGGAGCGAGGGCTCCAGGCCGCCGCAGCGCTGCAGGATGCTCCGGGTGTCGCCCTCGTCCACCTGCAGCCTCCAGTCCTCCTCCTGCCTGGTGCCGCCCACCGTCACGCTGTGCATGCCCGGGTAGATGTAGGTCTTCCCGTCGCCGTCCCGGATGAAGTGCTTCAGCCAGGGCGCCTCCACCTTGAGGACCTGGCCCCGGACCGGGTACACCTGGGTGTCGCCCGCCAGCGTCCTGGAGCCCAGACCGGAGCAGTTGATGATGAGGTCGTAGCTGCTGCTCAGTTCCTGGAGGCTGTCGAGCTTCCTCCTCTCCACCTGGCCCCCGGCTTTTCTGAACCTGTGCAACAAAGTGAATTCCTGTCAAACCCCACTAAAGGGTGTCTCACAAATCCTGGAAAATCTAAAAAACTAATTACCAAGTTTACCAGTTAACATGTCTGTGAATGTCCTCTCTATCATGTGATTACACATAAGGTTTGCACACAATTTATGAGACTGTAAAAGTTTATTTTATTGATTATTTTTATAGCTTCTCAAGCGGCAAAATAAGTAAAAAGCATGGAGAAATCTTGGCAAATGCACAAAATGCAAGGTAGAAATTGGATATCTCCAAAGCCTATTGGGGATCTAGTGTATGTGTCAGAAAAGGAAAAAGTCCTAGAAAATGACAAGAAAAGAGAGAGAAAGCACTGTTCTACACTTCATCTATCTGAAAACAAAACATTAACTGTACTGTACTTTGTTTTGGGGTTATGGCAAAGTTCTGATGATTAATAATGAGCTTTTGAGGATTTGAAGATGGAGGACAAACCTCTTCTCGAGCCACGGCAGGTAGCTGGCGCATTCACACTTTATGGTGGTGAACGCTTGGCCGAACTTGTGATTCGGGAAACGCTTCAGTTCACTGTCGGTCATGAGTCGAAAGCCAATCACGGACTCTGCCCAGAAGGGCTTCTTATCGGCTGGAACCTCCTTGAAAATCTGCCAGCTGGAGAAGAATCAAAGCAGGACTCACTGAATGCAAAGAGATCTGTGTTAGAATCTGCTCTCGTTTATGGGACTGTATAATGAGTGTTACCCAGAGCTCAGTATCACTCCAGCCTCCCCTGCCTCTTCAGATTGAGCAATGGCCAGGAGGTGATCGAAGCTGTCCTTAAACCAGCGTTTCTGTCTCTCCACTGGAATGTCTGGTAGAAGAAAGTGACACTGAGATGTCTCTGTCTGTGAGAGGTTAGAGGAGGGAGAGAGAGTTACATACCTGGAAACTTCTGAGCAAACAGGATCCCAGCAGCTCCATCACTGGTGGTGTCTGGACTGAACTGGTCGGCCAGCAGAGTGACGGAGCAGAACGGCAGAGCCTCGGCGACGCAGACGGCCGTGGAGAAGCCGATCACGCCCGCTCCCACCACTGCAACCCTCACGCTTTTCATCCTGGTCACAGACTGGAGCTGGAGCTGGAGCTGGAGCTGCAGCGGAGAAGACTGTCAGACGCTGCAAGGCAACCTTTGTTATGACTGGCTGGTCTGAAAATAAAAAAAAGGTTAATCCACAACCTCTAACATCTTAACATCTAAACTGGCTGTCCAAGGGTCAGTCAGACAAAACCTCCTTGAGTCCAAGGACCTGCCATTCTAGGAACGAGTTACATAACAGGCATTGTAAACCTGGGTCACACAGCATGAAACACAGCATATCTGACTTTCCTTTCTTCCATTTTACAAATACTCATGTATCTCACGTGAATTCACATCTTAATTCCTTGGTGCTGACTGTATCGTATCAGCCTACAGGAAAGTAACGCAGTTCTATCAGATGAATTATCTAAGGGGTTGTAGAGACATGGCAACTGGATTTGTTGGAGATTCCTGAAGGGGCTTCATCCCTCATCCCATTATGTATTATTCAATGGTCACTGCTGCAGAAACATTAAAGGTAACCTGGGGAACCCAGGTTACAACAGATTATAACAACATAAATTAGGTGAAAAAACAAGCATTTTTACAAAGACGGAAAATATACATGAGGGACAGCAAGTAATTAATGCAGGGGTGCAAAGTCTTACATACCGTGGTCAAAACACATGATCTGTGTTGTGGTGGGTGTGGAGCTAATTAATACTTTTGTTGCAAATAATCAAATGAGGAACTAAGTGGAAAAATGCCATAATTTCCCTTTAGGTGTTCTCCATGTTAGATTAGCATAAGAATACCCATTTAAAGGACGAATGCGGTGAATTACTTTAATAATTTTACTGTAATGGAGTAATGCAGTGCATTTTCAGCCTCAGGAGCCTGCACATTGGAGCTAATTTGTGATATTATCGTGATATTCTCTCATATTATCGTGTGACAAGCAACAGACAGAAGCGTGTAGTAACTTTGGCTGCGGTTCTGCACAGGCACCGAGCTACAGCTGATTGACCTGAGCACGCGATAGGGAATTTAATCACCTCAGTACTTTGTACTACACGATAAAAATGCAGGCCAGGCGTCTGGAAGACGTCTGTTGAGCTTAAACAAAGTATATACGAGGGAAATCTCCTTCACTTACCCGATATTATGTACAGTAGGTGAGTGGTTCAGAGAGGGGGCTGTTTGCCCTCTCACAGTACCTACAGGTCCTGTAATACGTCAGTGGCAAGCAGTGACAGCTGCTGATTAAATATCACTGAAAAGAACAAATTTATCCCTGCATAAAAGACTCATAGCTGCAATACACCTCCTCTTATCAGGTGTCAGTATTATAAAATAATAGGTACTGAAAATAGCTCATTTAATGCGGCGTAGAGTTACTGTTGATCTATAAACTCTGAGGCTGTGTGAGATAGGTATAAGACAGAGCGCATGCGCCATCCGGAGCGTCTATATCTCAGCAGTGTGCAGATCTCGTCAGCTCAGCTCTCGCGATATGCTGCAATACCAAGCGGTCACTCATTCCGACGAGTGTGGGAAGGTAAGGTCCTAAAAGATCACTACGATGAATTAAACCTTGGTTTCCACGCCGGAGTCCTGTCATAGATATGAATGGTAACGAAACGCAGTCGAGATTAATCGTTTCTGCTGCAGACTTTGGCCCTTTTTAATGCCAGTTGTGGTCTGTTTGTAGCTAGCAGTGGGTGCTTTGTTAGCTTGTGCTAACCTTTAAGTTGTTAACAACACAGTCTGGAAGTTATCTGGAAGTTCAGACCAAAGTAACAGTTGATATATTTTGTGTGTATGTGGCGAACCGAGCAAAACACCTTCACAGTTGGCAAACAATATTAGTGAATTTAATAATAAATATAGTAATTTACCCCTGGTATAAGTCAGTAAGCGCAGTGTAAAGAGTATGGCATAGTGTTCTTCTTAAATTACCACTTAAATGTAGATTTTTTAAAAAATTTATATTGGTTTAACCCTTAAAGGATTTATTAAACAAAATTTTGATTGAGTATGCGGACCAGGTGTGTTGATTCGTCTATCATTGTAATTGGAGTAGTGTAGATTAAAGGAGACATTATTTCTTTTCTTTTCTTTTCTTTTTGTACTCAGCGTTCCTCCTACAGTGCAGTGTGTTTAGGTTAAGCAGAGATTTCAGATTGGTATTGATTGATATTTTGTGGGAGCAATGACTGTTACCGTGTGTTGTTTTTGCTTCCAGTCTTGCAACCCTGTTTTCACAGAATTGTTTTCATTGCCTACAGGAGCGTAGAGGACTGTAATGAGATGTCTCAGAAAGCGACAGCCACGAGGCCAACCCTCATGGCTCTTCATTCAGATTCCCACAAGCAGAGCATCCTGAGCAAGTTCGACCGGCTCAGAAAGAGGGACGTGCTGTGCGATGTCACTCTGGTGGTGGAGGACGTGCCCTTCAAGGCCCACAGGGCTCTCCTGGCAGCCAGCAGCGAGTACTTCTCCCTCATGCTCACGGCAGAGGACCGCGAGGCCCAGCCCACCTACCGGCTGCACGGCATGGCGGCCAAGACCTTCGCCTCGGTGCTGGAGTTCATCTACAGCGCTCAGGTGTCTGTGGAGGAGGCTGCCACCGAGCAGCTGCTGCAAACGGCCCGGCTCATGGAGCTCAGCGATCTGGTAGAGGCGCTCACGCAGCTCACCAGAAACTCTGGAGGAGGTGAGGAGGCTCAGCTTCAGCCGGCGGAGAAGCCCGAACCGACAAAACGCAAGAGAGGTCGGCCAAAGAAGATCATACCTGCGCCCGCAGCAGAACCAGAGGTGAAGGGGGCGCCGTGTGACAGCCTGGAGGAGATGCAGCCTGGACCTGCAGACTGTGACGACGCAGCAGCCGAGTCCCAACCCGAAGACGATGCGGATTATAACCCGGGCACACATCGGCAGAGTAAACGCAAAATCAGGCCGCCGGTGAAATACAAGAGCTATAAGGTGGACAGAGACACAGCTGGAAGCACAGAGCCCGGCAAGAGAGGCAGGAAGAGGAAGTACCCAAACACTGAGGCCCGGTGTGAGGACTGTGACAAGGTGTTCAAAAACCACCTGTTTCTAAAGATTCACCAGAGGACCCACACAGGTAGCACCAGAGCCTGTCGTCTCTTCTGTAATAATTGATTTTTTTTTGGTACAAAAATTGTAGATTATTATTTACATAACTCTAGGAGTATAAAGAGCAGCCGGTTTGTAATAAGGTCATAAGAATCTCTCCCATTTTTAACTTGGACTTTATTTTTCCTCGACTCTGCTAAACTAGAGTTAAGAATTATTAGGTAAAATTATTAATTATTGAAAAATTCTTTGCAATTTGAGTTTTGCAGATTAAATCTTAATCTCCTATCTTCTAGATGAGATCAAAACAGCTCAGTGTTTAATGAAGACATAGTACAGTTGAGTTAACACACAGATGTTGGGTTCTGAAGGGAAGTAGGAGCACCCATCACACCTGCTATCATTGATGCTGATGAAGACCAAATTGAGAAGTTTTCAGATAAATTCTAGAAACATCTGGTTCTACTTACCAGGTAAACTTGAATTATCCTAACCTGATCTGTATCCTCAGCAGCTGTACTGTAAAATAACTGAGAGTAGGACTGAATCTGTAACGCTGTCCATCACTCTTGGCTCTGTGCTGCAGGAGAGAAGCCTTTCCGCTGCGTCTTCTGTCCAAAGGGCTTCACCCAGAAGCACACGCTGCTGGCCCACCAGCGCATGCACACCGGAGAGAAGCCTTTCGTTTGCACCGTCTGCTCCAAGGCGCTCTGCACCAAGCACTCCCTGCAGGAGCACATGAACCTGCACCAAGGTAGGGCTCTCTGACACGACACGTTCCCCATCTGCCGCTCTCAGGCCCACGCTGTGTCTGAACCCGCTCCTCCAGAGACCAAGTCGTTCAGCTGCGAGAAGTGTGGGAAGACCTTCACCCAGAAGAGGCAGCTGAAGAGCCACTACAGAGTTCACACAGGTGAACAGCCAGTCAGCCCCACAGCAGCAGTTTGACTCCCGACGCGGTCAGTCCTGACGCCTGTGCTGCTCTTCTCATTCCAGGCAAATCGTTTCCGGAGTGCGCTCAGTGTCATCACAGGTTCATGGACACGGCTCAGCTGAAGAAGCACCTGAGGACTCACACAGGTAAAGCTGCACTCGCACAGACCGAGCAGGCAGTATCCCTCTGCTGCTGTTGCTGACGTCACCTGAGTCCTCACAGGAGAGAAGCCGTTCACCTGCGAGATCTGCGGGAAGTGCTTCACTGCCAAGAGCACCCTGCAGACGCACATCCGGATACACAAGTAAGATGCTGAAATATAGCCGTCGTACCTGGGGAAAGCTCAGACACGTGGGGAGAACATGAGAACTCCAGCTACAGCTCAGACAAAGACTTACTCTTGGGACTGATTCAATGAAATGGTTGTTTGGCCCTTAAATTGTTGGAAAGACATCCATGTTTCACAAAGGCCAAGATAAAGTAGTCAAATGTCTGTCCACACCTCAGAGTTATTTGCAGTGTTATTGAGGATTAAAGAAAACAGAAAATAAGCCAAATTACAGAAGATGAGATCTCAAAAACATACTTCAAGGTGTCTACAAAAAGAGAAGTAAAAAGTGGTAAACGCTGAAATCAAATTTGGGAAAATTAAGGCAGATACAGTTAGAACAATTACGATTATAGTGGTTGCTGCTCTATGAAACAGTGACGACAGCTTTATGATGAAATCAGATTTAACTCAGGGTTTCTCGTTACAGAGGTGAGAAGCCGTACGACTGCAACATCTGCAACAAGTCCTTCTCTGACCCGAGCGCCCGACGACGCCACGTCACCTCCCACTCGGGCAAGAAGCCCTTCACCTGCTCCTTCTGCAGCCTCTCCTTCACCCGCATGGACAACCTGAAGACACACACCAAGTCGCACAACAAGGAGCGCGCCGAGGGCTCGGAGGAAACCGCAGAGGAGCAGGAGGAGCAGGAGCAGGAGGAGGAAGGAGCTGGCAGAACCACAGCAGCAGCAGCAGCAGCTCCGGAGGAGGCGCGCAGCATCCTGCAGCTGCAGCCGTACTCGGAGCAGGAGATCCAGCTGGTGATGACGGCCGACGTGGACAACATCAACTTCGTGCCGGCCCAGGAGCAGGAGATCAGCATCATCACCTCGGAGGCTCAGCCGGGGGAGGCGGCCCACCCCAGGCTCACCCTGCTGGCCCCGGGCGGCCAGGCCGCCGTCCAGAACGTGGCTCTGGTGTCCCAGGGCGGCGCGGTGGAGCACGGCGCCCACATCCAGACCATCAGCATGCTGGAGCAGCAGCCCGAGCACATGCACGTCATCACGCTCAGCAAGGAGCAGCTGGAGCAGCTGCAGGCGCAGCATGGGCCGGCCCAGCCCCTGCAGGTGGCGCCGGCGAGGCCCGTCCAGCAGCACGGACAGGCCATCCACATCAGCAGCCAGAGCAGCCAGCCCATCTCCATCAGCCAGACCAGCCAGCAGATCTCCAGCCACCACATCCAGGGACAGACCTTCCAGATCCAGGCCGGCACCGTGTCCTACCTGTACACCACCGGGCTGCCCCAGCAGAGCTGAGATGCTGCTCTGCTTTACTGTTAGGTCCTCCTCTGATTGGCTGTCCACAGTCACGCACAGAGTCAACCCTCAGAGTTACTTCAAAATGTAATGTCAAGTAGTAACTCCTCAGGTACTCAGTTTCTTAGCGTTAACTCATCAAGTAAGTTTTAAATGAGCGAGCTTCATCATCTATTTTTAGCCCATTTGAGCCGAATGTTCTAATTAAGTAATCTAATTAGTTTGGAGAAGGAGAACTGGCTTCATGTACTGACTTGGATACATCCCCAGAAAGCTCGTATCTGTGTAGTCATATGATGTACAAATAACAGCAGTGTAGAGATAAACTAAATGAATTACATAAAAAAAACAACAAACTACGTGTTAAATAATAGTTAGGTTAACTTTTAATATTTAGTTTAACGTGAGGAACGAACTGATTAACCTAAGGAAAGCATTTTGAAAGTGATCGTATTGGATCCTTAAAAAATTAATGGACAATACAGAGTTTGATTAAAGAGCAAATGCAGCATTTTATTCTCTCTTGCTGGATCATGAATGATTGGTTAGTCGTGTGAAATACACTGCATCATTAACTGCATCATTGCATCATGAGTTGCAGTCACAGCTGAGCTGGAGCTCGGCTGTAACGTGTCGTGTTGGCTCGGAGCGTCTCAGACCGGAGACGGCAGCAGGAGCTCAGAGTTCAGGCAGCGTCACTGCAGTCAGGGCTCGCAGGCGAGTCGGATCCTGGAGGAACAACATGAACAAGCTGATTGTACTCGTACTTGACTGATTGTAGACGTAACAGTCGTGATGATACCTTCTCTGTCTTACATGTAAGAGATAGTGCTTTAAGGGTGTTTTGCAGCACTGAAGGTAAATAAATGAACATGTGCCACAATGAACAGATGATTTCCCGCTTTGTCGTCATTTCTAGTTGTTGAGCTTCAAACCTGGTTCTTTGACTATTTTTGGCAAAACAATATTAAGTTACTGCAGAGCAAGCAAACCCTTCCTTCTTTGTTATGTAGTGAATTACTACATATTTGGGCATCAACTAATAGACAAACAATATTACTACATGTAATTTATGGTAATATTTTGTCAATTTACTGAACACTAGTTGAAGAATTAAGTTGGTCTTAATTTAAGGGTTTCTGCAGGATCTGTGTAGGGTGTTAAAAGTTGATCAATTGTCGGAAAATTAAGGCCCTTAAAAACTATTCGGGAGTTAATAGTTATTTTATATGTATATTTTTTTGGCATTCAAGCTCTTTCCAAATGGTTTGATTGCAAAAAGTCTAGTGTTTTTATGTATAAACTTTGCCTTTAGTGTAATTTATTGTTGCTGATCTGAAGTCTGTTTTCTGGTAGTGCTATATAGATTTATTGTTAAGAGTAAGAATACCTTTAAATTGTCCCACAATGGGGAAATTACTGTTCAGTAAGTTAATAATGTGTTCTGAAGGATCCCTGCGGATGCCTTTTAATACTTGACACAAAGTGACACAGGTTTTTACGATGTGGTTTTTGGCAGGAACAGCCGTTAACAACGTGTGAATTTGTCTGCTGACAGCAACAAAACCGCAGCTCGGCTCGGTCACAGTGAACTTGTGTGACTGTGTGCAGGCTAAGAGGATTCGCTGCCGCCCTCTCCCTCACACTCCCCCGTCAGGGCTCCTAAACTCCAGCTGAACTTTGCCGGGACGAGCTCACCGCTGCGGCCCGCTCTGTTCCTGTGCCAGGGCGGCTCCTGGCTGTTTCTGCTCTCTGGCGTCTTGGCTGACTGGTGAATTCCTGCAGGGTGGTGCAGCCTGTGATGCTGCCAAGCTGCAGGGCCGAGTGCCTCCTCCTCCTCCTCTGCTGCTGCTGCTGCTGCTGCTGCTGACTCGCCCTGCAAAGACCTGACACACAAAACAGAGCTGAAATAGGACAGAGCTGCCAAGCTGCACCTAGAATACAGTGGAACCTCGACCTGTTAAACCCGAAAAATTCTGAATATGAATTGGGCTTCGAAGACATTTCCATCCCATTCAGCGAAAACATCTTCAAACTAGACCTATGCATTCAGCACCGAATGTGATGGATATATCCCCAACGCCCCGAGACATGACGGAAAAATTCATGTTGCTTCATTTGCATCAAGTTTGACATCAATGGGCCTAATAGTCCTGGAGATATAAGCACAAATGTAATTTTTCCAGTCATTTTTCAAGTGCTGTCCCTTGTGGTCAAGCGTACAATCCGAAATGCATGAAAATTGAATCATTTCTTCCCCTATGAGTGATGAATCTGTCTGCCAAATATCACAATTCTAATCCAAATGGTGTTCGAGTTATCGTGTTATCATATTTACACCCCAGACACTTTGCGTTCGGGGATATAAATACGAAACTGAAATCAAAAGTGCCGTCTGACAGTGGTTCTTGCGGCCCTTTTTACACTTATAAACAGTCATATAGTTTAGTCATATATTTACACATTATGCAACTGTTTTCATGGGGAGGGAAGATACAAAGTTTAGTATTTTCATAATGTGAACATTTTCAAGATGCCAAAGCCCCTCTGGAACAAATTAGTCTTGTATCTCGAGGTTCCACCGTACTGTCACAAAATGATGAAACGTGAGGAGTGTGTGTGTGTGTGTGTGTGTGTGTGTGTGTGTGTGTGTGTGTGTGTGTAGGGGAGGTCCGGGGCAGCACCTGCTGAGGGGCTTCCAGTGCTCAGCCTGCCGATGGGCAGCGTGAAGCAGTTCCGGCTTTGCCCTGAGATGGAACAGAAACAAAGAGGACGCGGAGACAAAGGTCAGAGAGCCGTGGCGGCCGAGGCTCCCTCGCTGCTCCCGGCTGCAGGCGGATCTGTTACCTGCGGTGGAGAAAGCTGCCTCCATGTCGTTCACCTGGCTCTGGAGCTTCTCCACCTGCTGGAAGGCCTCGTGCTTCAGGCTGAGCTCCTTGTGAAGCTGCCCCTTCACCTGCAGCAGACACAGAGGGGACCCGTTGTTATTTGGCTGTATCGACACTGATACTGATATGTGAGAAGATATGAACCCCTACACCCTGAAGTTATTAAATACATGAACATACTCATTATTATTAAACATCAATATATTACAGTGTTTTCCAGTAGCAAGTAGTAGCAGTGTTTAAAACTGATAAATAATAGTGATTTTATGAATAGAAAGGATAGGAGTAAAACCTGTCTGTGGACATGTGGGTATGATAGCTTGACATGTGAAACTGAACAACTACTGTACAAAGGTTATGATGATGCTAGAGAGGTGTTGAAGAGTTACGCTACACAAAAATAAATCTACAAATTATGATTAAAAACCTACTACTGATACCTCCAGCTTGTGACTATTAGTTAAACACTATGATAATGTTAATGTTAACTCCCATAGAGGCAGAGCAGGCATTTTCAGAATGGGTTTTACCTGAAGGTGGTGCTAAAGGATGATAAAGGAAAAGAATGAAATTACAAAAAAATTGCAGAAATATGTTAATGTTTAGTGTGTTTTGCTTAAATTACACTCACATCTAAACTGTTTTGACTCAAGTTTTGGAAATTTTTAAGATGTTAAAATTGTCATTAATTGTCATTGTGATTGTCAACACCTTTGATTTTCGTAGCAATATGTGAGTGAAAGAGACTCAGGACACGCAGACACACTCTGCAGTGTGACGGAGGCGAGGCCCACACCTGTCGCATCTCTCGGGCGCTGCGCTGCCTCTGCAGCTGGCTCATCCTGCTGCCTCGGTCCAGCTGCTCGCTCAGCGCCCTGAGCTGCGACTCTCTGTCCTCCACGTCCGCTCTCATGCGCTCCAGGCTGCGGGCGCGACAGGCGTCCTGCTCCTGCCTGCTGCGGGCCTCCTGCACCGCCTGGTGCCTGAGCGCCTGCAGCTCGGCTGTCTGTGGAGCAGAGGAAGGAGCAGGTCAGAGCTCCAACCTATCCAGAGCTCCTGCAGAGATCCACACTGTTTAACAGACAGTGCATGCATTGTAGTAGGGTGTGGAGGGAAATCACAAACGAGATATTATATGATGTGAATCCGAAAACAATTCAGATTGATCCAAAGCAATTACAGCCTCAAATGCCGTCAATTAATACCTCAAATGCCGTCTTTGTAACAGAGTCAAACTGAATTCTGACCGTTTTGAACAGAAGGTAATCGTTTGTTCTGGCTTTTTAACAATGAGAATATCTCCTTCTATGTCTCCTCACTCTGTTAGGACTGGAAACTGCATGAACACATTCCCAGAATTCCTAAATGCACAATCATTAATGTCACACAGCATAAGCAACACTTGTCTGTTTCTCTGATTGATATAGCTCTCAGAGGGGCAGGAACATTAGATCTAAGATAAAGAAAGATTGAAAGATAATGGAGTTTCTCCACAACTGCAATACAGAGAACAGAAGTTGAAGTTGGTGAAGTCATTAAATTCAAGTATTGCATGGCCATGCTTCAGTGGATCAAAGTGAGTGTTTTCCAGCTGGGGCGTATTGGAGACTCGTACCTTCCGGCTGAGCTGCTTCTTGGCGCTGCGGCACTCGGTCTGACTGGAGCTCAGCTCCTTCCTCACAGCCTCCAGCTCCTCCTGCAGGAGCAGGACCTCCTCCTCCGACCTCAGCCTCACCTGCAGGGCCTCGGTGCGGCCGCTGATCTCCCTCTGTACAACAGGGAGAAACCAGCAGTGAGAACAATAGCGAGGTAAGACTTATATGAAGATTTGAGAAGATTTGTTTTGTTTTTGTTAACAGTGCTGCTCCCCGTGCCATGAGTGTGACAGGCGGAGATGGAGCGCTCTGACCTGTCGACTCTGCAGCAGCTGTCGCTGGAGCTTCTCCTGCTCCACCTGTCGCCTCCAGCAGCTCAGAGCCTTCAGCTGCCGGAGCAGGGCAGCCAGGCGGAGCTGCTCCACCTGCAGCTGGTGGACCTCCTCCTTCTGACGGCAGGGCAGCACACACACACACACACACACACACACACACACAGATATGTCCATTACAGGGGACCTAGAATGAAGTATCACTCTTCCCTCTGCTTTGTTGGTAACGACCGTATTCTGGACTGAACATGTACACCAGTGTCCGAAAACATCAACACGTCCTCATTTAAGTATTGATTCCAAATACTGAAAGTCCATTTTTGGTTAGATATCAGTGTGCACACTCCTCAGTGTCTGATCCCTCCAACCATATAAGGCTGAATGTTTACGGGCTCTATAGCTGCATCAAAGCTACAGTTACCACTTTTTAGTTCAGGAAAAAGTTGCTCAGCTACCGTGCATTGTTTAGCAAAGAGCATATAGTCCCATGACCTTGTATGTGAGTGGCAAGACAGCCAATCAGTCAGTCAATCAATAAAGCCTATGTGTGGTTGCCAGGTGAGCATGAAAGGGCACCTTTCCGTGAACTCTAATATTCTGACATCGCAAAAAGAGTGTAAAACAGCATCTGAGGTGCCAGTGTTCCATAGCTTCTATGTTAATAACTATAGAACACAGATAAGCACTCATTAAATGATCACCTTTTCAAAATAAGTTTTCCTCTTTTTCTACTTCTACTATTTTGTTCTTGCCCTCCTCTGTATGTCTTGCTGTACCTGTGACTGTGTCTGCAGGAGTTCCTCGTCGTCCTTGGTGCAGCCGAACTTCCACTTGAGCTTCATCATCCTGTTCACGCCCTCGCCTCTCGTCCTGCTCACCATCTCGCTCACGTCCTGCTCCATCTGCCCGCGGTACTCATCCAGCCCGGCCTGAGAGACAAACACATATCAAATCACTGGGTTAAACTTAGCATCTCACAGAAAAGCAAACAAGGCGTGAAGTGGCTTATTCTTCCTCCCCCTCCTCCTCACACCTCAAATTGCACCTTATGTAAATCCTCCAACACACTTCTATTTTCATCATTTTACTTATTGTCTCATTTACCTCTTTGATATAACATCTCATACCTTAGATATTCTGTATCCTGCCAGAATCTCATTTTACTTTTATTATTATTTCTACAACTTTGTTCACTTGTTATGTATTTTGTGTACAACTGCTCTGTGTGCCTTTGTATTTGATTTAATGAATTGAACTTAACGAATAGTCTCTGGTCTTTGTTCATTCCCTGGGATGGAAATCACATGTGTATCATCCTCATATTCACTGTAGCTGCTTTTAAAGCTGTTCTCCCTCCCCGTTGCACACCTCATTTATCTGGACTGTAGTGAGCATGTCAGGATGAACGTTCCCACCTTCAGCTGGACGCAGGCGGAGAACAGACCCCGGACCAGAGGGTCGTAGCGTTCCCTGAGTCTGAGTGTGACTTCCTCCTCCAGAGTCTTTCTCTCGTGGTGCAGCTGGGCGATCTGCGCCTGCAGCGCCGACATCTCCGACATCATGCCACGACATACAGAGGCCACCTGTCGCACACACAAACTCCTGCTATCATCCCTGGAAGTTTCACTGCTCCTAACGAGGAAGTTTGGATTCACCTCAAGGTGTTATTAAATCCCATATCAGTCTTTTAGGTCACTTAATGTCAGACTCCTGTGTAAATACTTAGGGGATGATCTGCAATTACCATAATTTCAGCATTGAAATACTTCAACTACATCACATTTAAGCTTTGTTATCATGTTTCTGTTATGGAAAAATATTCAACATGAGTGAGATCCATTGTAACAGCGGCATTTACCTCTTTGTGAGAGACACTTGTCTGGGAGTCCTCAAGGTACTTTAAATCCTGGAGTCAAACATGGAAAACATGTTGCATAATCACTCCTATTAAAAACAACTCAGTCATAAAACTCATGCAGAGAAAGCATCCTGTGCTGTGTGCCGAGGTGGTGATAACCCTCAGGCGTACCTGTTCTCTCTGATACAGGAGCTGGGTCTCCTGCTGCAGGACCTGTTCGTAAAACTGGGAGTAAAACAGGAAGCTGCGTCGCTCCTGCTCCAGCAGAGAGCAGCCGAGCTGAGCGAGACAGTTCTGCAGACGATCCTGAGAGACGCTCAGCTGAAAGACAGCAAACCACTGCCGGGGTTCAAGTCTGAGCACAAACCTGTCTGCTCACCAAAACTGCCAGTTAAAGAACATTTTTTGCTCTTACACCTCCACATTTGAGAAAAAGTGACCTTTTAAATATGACTTTTCCTAGTTTTTGTGATAACTTCTATCTGTAGAGTTTTAGAAACTTAGCTCTTTGATTCCCCCACAGTCTTCACAGTCCCCCTCGTAATTCCCCTCACAGTCTTCTATCTATCTATCTATCTATCTATCTATCTATCTATCTATCTATCTATCTATCTATCTATCTATCTATCTATCTATCTATCTATCTATCTATCTATCTATTAAAACAACCTGTCCGTCAGCCTCCTCTGCTCCCTCCATGAGCTGCTGGATGAACGTCTCCACAATCTGCGGTCGCTCAGGAGACAAATTGTAAGTCAGTGGTGCTTTCCTCCACAGATCTGCACACACACACACACACACACAGCATGTTTTATTGTGACTGCAGTGCCATGCTTTTCTCTTGAGTCTTGAAGGCAGCTCTGGTGTTTTTGTGTGACCTGTGGGGAGGTTGGAGTACTGTCGGCTTTGCTCTGACAGCACCAGGCTCAGCTCTGCGTTGATCCTCGTCTGCAGCTCCCGGATCAGGTCGCACTCTGTGCTCTCCAGCAGCTGGTGCAGCTGAGAGAGGGCGGAGGCGTGTTTCATGAGGTTAAAAACACAAACACAAACCGAAGCTGCAGATTAGTGTAGCAGCGGCGCGGTACCTGCCAGGTTCTTACGTCCACCTCCGAGGCTCCGGGCGGAGGCAGCAGGGACCGGCTGCCACGGACCAGGAGCTCGTAGTCCTGCTCCTGACCCAGGTGCTGGGCCAGAGCTCGCATGCTGGGGTGGAAGATCTCAGCTCTGTAACACAAGCACAGCCAAGTCACATTTTGGATTCAGTCTGGGCTTGCAGGAAATAGTCTGATTCACAAACCCCGAGATAAGGTCTGTAAATTACTTTTTTTTTTATCCTCACCCTCAATGAAGTGCAACTTTCTGTCAAAGAAACTGAAGAAACTAGAAAATATTGACATTTAAGAAACTGCAATCAGAGAATTTTGACTTCATAAAATGAAATCGAATGCTTAAGTTGATTAATTGCTTATTGAAATAGAAGGTGATATTTTCATTTGTCAGTTAATTGTTGATCAATGTTGCATCTCTAGATGAAATAATACTGTTTTCAATGTCATTGACCCACATCTGGACTGATCTATGTGACTCAATCACAGTATACATCATTGCACTGGAAAAATGAAATTATATACATTTCTAATTTCAGGAAAAATAGAATAATCTCTCTGTTGTGAAAGAGTTATGGTTAAAATCTGAATTTTTCAATTTTCAGCACAGAAAGATTAAAGAATCCAAGTTTCCACTCTACCTGTAGAGTTTGACAAACTGCTGATAGAGGCTGGGCGTCCTGAGCGTTTCCACACCCAGGCGTCTACCGGCCCAGCTCTCCTGGAACACCTGGAGCTGCTTCGACAACAGGAGGAAACCTCTGAGCACCGACTGGACTCGAACCGGATCCTGATCCTGAGGAGGAGGAGGCGTGGAGTCGGAAACAGACATCTGCTCCGCTTCACCTTCCAAGCAGATGTCGTTCCCCTTGGTGCAGAAAAGACAAGACGTCCGTGAACATGACATGACAAGTGTGACAGAGCTTATACTGAAGCTGATTTTGTGAAAGGAGAAAGGTTAGGTAGGTCAGATAGAAAACAGATGTTCAAAAGAAATCAACTAGTGCAAAAATGCAAAAAAAAAGAAAAAACAACAATGCACAATATTATGAGGAAATATTAAGATTTGGCACACCAAACAAGAGTCCTGGGAAACTATCTCAGACTCTGGGAAAGATGACCATTTGTATGAGTGTGTATGTGTGTGCCTGTGTGTGTGTTTGTGTGTGTTTTGCGTGTGTGTGTCACAAGCATTTGTTGATACACTCATTCGTACAAATGATCGTCTTTGCCAGAACTTGAGATAGTTTCCCATAACTCTTGTTTGGTGTGCCAAATCTTAATATTGGCTCAGAACATTGTTTTTTTTGTGTTTTTGCACAAGCTGATAACACCATCTGTTCCCTTCTTTAACGGTCACCATGATGTTCTTCTATTGTTTTCCTCCAAGGTTTGTTTGCCTGAGAAAGCAAAAGAAAAACCTTTTACCTCCTCAGGTTTTCCGCCCTGCGGATGCTCTCTGCCTCTGTTGCCATGGAGACAAACGGGCTTCACCTCTGCTCCTCTTCCTCCTCCTCCGCCGCTGTTCAGGACGTCCTCCATGAGCAGCGTCACACCGAGGATGGCGCCGTTGGCCTGCAGCCGGCTGTGGTGGTTCAGACCACTCAAACACAGCTGCAGACACATGCAAAGAGCTTTTGTCCCTGACGTCAAATACATGATATAAAACTGTGTTGACGTGAACTATGTACAAATTAGAACCAAAATCACTTCCCGCAGCTGCATTTTCCCACATTTACACCATATAGTTTCTTTGAGTTTTGAGTTTGTGCAATTATTATTCTTCAATTCTATTCTACTATTGTTACTGTGATTGTGAGTCTATTCTAATTCTATTTTTATTGCAGCTGGACAAACTTAATCTCATTATATCAGTGACAATGACAAGAACCTTTTCTGATTCTGCTCTGGCATACTGCAAAGACTTCAGAAAAAGAAACAAAAAAAAGCAATTAAAAACATCTAAATATACTGACGGTATTTACATAAGGTGTGACTTAAGATGCAAGGTAAATCGGGTACAAGGATAGCAGACAAACACAACACGCCTTTGTTTGGTTTTTGAGCTCAAATATTCCAAGGAAATGGCATTTTTTCTCACAGTGGTGTTTTTATCAACCTTGTTTTGCAAAAAATCAGAATCTGAAAGACATTAAAAGACACGTGGTTAACCTGCATGCAGTGTTCGATGGGAGGGATGTCCCAGACATGCACAGGGAACAATCCCTGAGAGGCGATGAAGCTCCTCCACGGATACAACCTCTGAGCCTGCAGAGAAAAAAGAAAAACAGCATAAAACACATGTGGAGCTACACTGGATATCACACCTGTTATGCTGTCGACCGCGTGAAACAACCTCGGGGTCCCGGGTCTGGAGAGGAGCAGGAACAGGCAGCGTTAGACCGAACACGTCAGGCTGGAGGCTGTCGCTCAGCTGCAGCAGGGCGGCGGCCATGTTGTCGCTCACACTCTGGTAGGAGGCCGCATCGCCAGAGGAGAGAAACGACTCCCTGAACGTAATTATGACAGGATGAAACAGTGGCCGTGAAGAGAACTAGAAGCCACAGTCACACAATGCAGATTTCTTTTAGTCTATCTTAAGATGCTTCAGCCTCACTCCGCCTAGGTATGAGATGTTACCAAGGAGTTTGGTGGGGACGTGGCAGCTGTCGGCGTTGTGTCTCACTGACCTGACGAGCAGTCGGACTGCGCAGTCGAACTGCAGCAGCAGGACCTGCCTGCGCAGCTGCAGCAGGGCAGCCACAGGCCGGGGGTCGCCGGGCTCGGGCAGGAGGTCGAGCTGTCGCTGCAGCTCCTGCAGCTCCGCTCCTGCACAGTGGCACACTCCTCTTTTTATCTTATATTTCTCTCTAATGTATCTTGTGCATTTTACTTCACTTTTCTTACATTTATATTGCATATCCTACTGTGTGCCTTTAACCAAGAGCTGCATAGACTTTCTTTAAGATTCTCGATATTCTCGATTCTTGATATGTGCATCAGAAGTGCTCATATCTAATTATTAGAGTTTATATTTCTCAAACCTTTTCCAAACTGTAGAATAATGTTGTATAAAAGAGTGCAGAGGTTCACACCTATGACAGGGGTGTGAACCGCAGTTTTTCCTTCCGGAGTCATCTGCTTTTCATCTTCACGTAGTGTTAATTAGTCAACTGTGTTTTTTTCACACTTTTTTTTTACAGCAAATCCAAAGAATGAACATAGACTGAATGTGTTTTTCATATGAAAATTACAGTTAATGTGAAAATTAAAAAATCTGACGTATCTGGTAGCATTAATTCACTTGTTTTGTTGAGTCAGATAGTGAATGTCTTGTGTTTTATCCTCCTTGAAAGTACAGCATGTCAACCAGAGGAGATGCACCCACCGATGCCCTCGGTGCCTCCCCAGTCGGCGGTCATGTCTGCCCCTCTGCTGCTGCAGGACTCATCTGTGTTTCCCAGTCTGGAGAAACTCAGCAGGTAATGAAATATGTCATGAAGAGCCGAGGCAATCTGCAGCATGTGGTGCAGGGCTAGGGCACGTTCCTGTCAATATCAAAACGACAAGAAAGAAAACCAGTCTTTCTATTTATCAATCTATGGTCCAGGGAAAGAAAATACAGACATATAAAGGCAGTTATACAACTCAGATCCACACTAAGCAGATCTGAGCTACAGCTACAGTGATGGTGGATGATGTGTTGAGGCGTCTGACCGAGACACTCAGAGTGTTGAACACGTGCAGGACTCCAGAGAAGTCAGGGATGAACCACAGGTTGAGCAGAGTTTTGCCGTCTGCAGAAAGCAGCTGCTGCGGCCGACGCTGGAAGGTTCTGCAGGGAGAAGGATCCAATCAGCGTCGCTGTCCACAGTCGCATTAAAGCGATATTTATGCTTTCTGGTAGAGTTAATGTGCATTATTCAAGATGGCAGCACCTGGGGTCAGGGTGGACCATATCAGCAGTGACTCTGGCCTCACTGGTCTGCTCCATCATGAAGTGGGACTGGCGGATGGAGGGCACGCCGTCCAATAGGAAGCTCAGGTTGTAGTAGTAGGCCACAATCTGCGCTCGCACACAGTACAGAGATGTTTGTGTGCTGAACCTGTTAGAAAGAAAAAAACAACACAAAAACAGACCATCTGTTTACACAACAAAGACTGAGAGGAAAAGTTGTTGTTTTGTAGGGTAAGATACAATATGCAATTCAATGTAATATGAAACAATATGATAATACAATATGATAAGACATAATACGATGCAATATGATGTGATACGATGCAATACAATACTGTATAGTACTATGTAGTATAATAGGGTGTTGTATGGTATGATACTATAATAATATGATACAAGACAATATGATATGATACGATATGTTTCAGTACAGTACAATGCAATACAATGATGTACTGCACAATTTGGATAGAATATTATACAACAGAACATTATGTACATAGTAGTATATGATACATTATGATACAATACAATAAACCTTATTTTGTCCTATAGTGGGAGAATTTGTTCTATTGTAGTAGTGAGAAGATCATCAATGAAGATGTTATAAACTAAAACCTGCAATGAAAATATAGCAGAAAAATGCAATAAAAAGACACCATCTCTATCTGAGACTATTCTGAGAGGACTGGTTGTAGACGCACTTCCTGAGAAAGTCGATGATGAGCCTCCTCTTGATCTCCGCCGCCTCCTCCTGCGTTGCCAGAGAAATTAATTTCACTTCATGGACGATCGACAATTGCATCTCTCATCCTTCCAGGATCCCCTGGTGTTGTGTGCAACTCACCAGGGTTTTTATGAGCCCCCCCACGGCTTGTTTCCTCCTCAGGAACGCGTTCAGCATCTCATCACGCAGACCCACTTTTTCCAGCTGGATGGACACGAAAGCTTCCATCAGCCTGGAGAAACACAACAAAACACTTTAACGGTTAAAGAGCCAGAGAGAAAGATCTGTTAATCATCACCAGGGTGGTGTGGGCTTGTGGAGGGGGGGGGCATCACCTCTCCTTGGATGTAGTGAAAGTTCGTGCCGAGCTTCCAGAGTGTGAGGAGTTGGATTGTTCCTGCTGTTCGTTGGTGTCTTCTCCACGTTCAGAGTCATATTTTGCAGATTTTTCAGACTGAGACGAGCTCTGAGAATAAATCAGAGATACAAAATAATTCAAGATATTTGAACAGCTTTTGATGATTAAATATGTATGGGATGCTTTAATGCAAAAATGCTCAATTACAAGTTAAAGTGCTGCGTCTGAAATATTGAAAACATCAGTTTCAAACACTGAAAATATGAAAACATCAATACTTAAACTAAAAACCTAGAAGTAAATGTGTATTTTTGTGCAGCGCAGAGACACTTTGTAATGTTATCACAAGGCTCTAGTCTAAATAATACAAATAGAATAATCTAGAATAGATCATAACATTTGTATTCTCTAACAAATCTCTATACACATTTGGTTATACTACAATAAAATATATTCTATATAATATATAAATATAAACCCTGCAACTTCTTTGTCATTAAAGAATATAAAAAAAAGTCTGCTACCTTATATGAAAAGGTTCAGACTACTTTTTAATGCCCTTTTCTGACCAGGTTGAGCTTTTGCACCAGATTTCAGTATCATCTTTCAGATATCTTTCAGGTATCAGATGAAGGGAAACTAGCTCTATTGCACAGCACTATAGTGGAGTCCCAATAAATAAATAGTGTAAGAACTCAAATGGAAACCCTTTATTATCTCATAATAATGAATATATCGTTCTAAAGCTGACTTCAACTGATATAAATGGAGCGTCTGATAGACATTCAGTTACCACGGCTGCAGTCGTCTCACTCTCGGCCCAGTGGCAAAGACACACCAGCCTCACTGCACCGATCAGAGCGTTCTTCTGTGCGACCTGACAGGCCAGAGTCACCTGGAGGTTCTCCACGCTGTGTCTGTTCATCAGCTGTGAAGACACAAGAAAAGGAGTCAGCTCGGGAAATGATGTGCTTGTTTTTTGTTTTTTCGTTTTTTCGACTCCTTCAATCAGCTGCACATGCTCATGCGTTCGCTCACTTGAGTCACCGCTTCCTTGGAGCTGAAGCTGAACCTCCCGACCTGGTTCTCGTCCAGCTCCTGGATGCTGAGGGGCAGATGTGTGGGGACGAACCTGCGGCAGAAACTCAACTACCTCAGAGCCCATATTGAGACAGAGCATTCACCTTGTGATATGAATGGATTTCAAGTTCATTCCATTCTTCTACTTTCTACTGTTTATTACCAGTGCCACTGCTTGTATCCTTCACTGCATTAGGACTGTTCATGCAGGAATTGACCTGATGCAGAGTCTGTGATTTAGCAGCATGCTACTGGGTCGTGCAGCAGGGTCACTGACCTGTCCACAGAGCTGTCATCCTCCAGTGTCGATGTGATGAAAACAGGCCTCCGCTCGGCTCCGTCTTTCTGCTCGGCGACCTCAAACTGCACTGGCCTCAGATGAAGGTGGAATTCCTGGAAGCCGAGCTCTGACGCTGCGTTCTTATACAACCTGGGGCAGATCATTCAACTCTCAGTGAACGCTGCAAATCGTTTACGGGATTTAATCAATTTAATGCGACATCTCCATCCAATGATGTAATGAAATCAGGGGGGGGTCCAACTCCCTCATGTGGCATACGTACTCTTCATTTATTTTAAGTGCCAGTTCATGACTGACATTATCTCAAGGCACTTTACAAAAGTGAGCAACAATATAGTGACAATGTAGTGACACAATAAACACCCCCTGTCCTTAGACACTCGCAAAGGGAGAGGAAAGACTCCCAAGAATAACCTTGACAGGGGAAACAAAGGAGAAACCTCAGGACAGGTGAGCAGAAGTGATAGTAGGAGTCCATTCATCATATTCACTATAAAATGATTCAACCGGATGAGACTCATCCAGTACTGTGCTAGTGTGAGAGCATCATCCTGACCGGGCCAGGTGTCCGGTCTCCGAGGCCGCCTCCAGCAGGCGGTGGCGGATGGTGACGAGCTCCAGGAGCCTGGAGAACGTCTCCACGCACAGCGACTGTCGCTCCCTCTCCTGCAGCATCTCCCTCTCCACCGCCGACCTCACCAGGGACATCCCCACGCTCTGGACCAACATCGGGTCGTCAAAGAACACGTCTGAGAACAACTGACAGGGGAGAAGAAAGTCAGACTTCATTCATGGAGCACAAAGTCTATATCATCGTGTGTATAGTAAAAACAAGCAGCACAAGTCTCTGATGGGACAGAATCATGCACACTGATGACAGATGAACTTTTAAGAAAAGTAAAACTTAACAATTACAACTTTTGAATGCTTAAAAGCATGCTGAAGACTTAACCCAAGATAAATCAAGATTGCGACTTTTATATGTATATATTCCTTGATATACTTTAACCCTTACATTGTGTTTGGGTCAAAATGTACCCGTTTTCAAGTTTAGGTATGTAGAAAGTACCATTTGCTTTTTTGTACCGGAACAAGGCTTCATCTAATCCTCAGACACAACTATTTTAACGCAACAAATTTCATTTTCACCATTTTAGTAAATTCTAAAGACATTTGTGGTGTTACGGGCCATATTTGAGTCAGCAGATATATTGGCTGTTGTATGCATCACTTCAAGCTTTGGGTTACTCTGTGGATCAAATGTGGCTCAGCCAACATGAGCAAGAGGTAGACTGTTTATGAGGCGCTGGATAGTGTCTTTGATCCTGAAGACAGAGAGGAAAGCGAAGCTGAGGAGGATGTGTCTGAGGATGAGGTTCAGTATGACCCTGAACAAGACCACACATGTAATGAGGAGGATCCAGATGTTGCAGATGCTGAGAGAGAGGTCTTCAAGTCAAGAAAAGGTGACATTTCATTGTCATCAAGCCCTCTTGAAACCTAATGCAGGGTACCAAGGGAGAACATCGTCAAAATGACTCCAGGGCCTACTAGATATGCTGTGTTGCATGCCCAAGACATCAAGTCAACTTTTGAGCTGTTCTTTCCACAACCTCTTCAGAGGATCCTGCTTGAGAGGACTAACATGGAAGGGAGGAGTGTGTATGGTGATGATCAAATTTGACCCACTAACACTAAACACGTATGCAGCTTTCTGACACATTATAAGGGTTAAAGCAATAATGCTCTAATGCTAGCTTTGGATAAAAGTGTCTCCTGAATGAGTGATTGTAGGTGTATAGTTTAAGATATTTAAGATTTAGGTTTTTACAGGGTTTTATCTGTTCAAAAATATGATTTTATGTGTGTTTTAATTGCTTTATTTTACTCATTTTGAAGCTGCTTGATATTCTTCTTCAAATGTACAGTAGTAGTAGTAGTAGTAGTGTAAATAATATTCATCCTTCCTTTTATTATTATTATTATTATTATTATCAGAACTTACATCCCTCTGTATCTGCACGCTGTAGGCGGCTCCAGGTGGGGCCAGCTGACTCCAGCTCTGCAGGGCCCGGTCTAGGAGACTCTGCTGCAGCTTCAGTCTGTGTGTGACGCTGGAGGCTCGGTGCAGCTGGCAGAGCTCGGCGTGAACCTGAGCTAAAGTGTGATAGACGGCGGGAGCCAGGCAGAGGGAGGGGTGGACCTCCAGGAGGAACACGTTCATCAGCGCCGGGCTGCAGGTACGACACGGGAGGGTTAGTAGCACAGTAGCACAGGATGCTGGATGCAGGACGCAGGCCTCTGGTGGACGGCTGTGTGTTCTGACCTGCTGCCTCCCAGTGAGACCGGATGTTTGGGAATGTAGTTCGGTGGAAGACCGAAGTCACCAGCGGAGCCTTTGCGGTCACCTCTCCAGATGCTTTGGAGGTAAAGCCTCTGTTTTTCGACCTGAAGGGACCAATAACAAGGTCATGTGTTGTCATACAGTGCAAACTAAGATCAAACAACACAGTTAATAGATGTTGCTAGCTGCAACTGAACAACATTTTTTTAATGTATATTGTATGCATGTAGGTATATACGTATATACTGCATGTCATTCATATTAGTCTTTTCAAATGTTTCTTGTCCTTTCTTGTGTCACTATTTGTTTTGTCTCTGTTAATGTAAGTATATGCAGCATATCAAAGTATATAATAAACATCTCTATGTGATGTTCAAATGGTAAAAAAAGGTAAAAGAAAGGTAAAATAAAATATGTATCTAAACATGCAGCACAGCTGCATTTTCAACTGAATATTTACTAAGTTTGCTTAAAATAATCCCTGAAACAACGAACTTACAACCAAAGTATGTACATAGTACATACATAACTTATGTACATAGTACACACATATCAAAAAGAGTACAATGCACTCATATAGAAGCATTCATACATTCTGTTACTTCTTCACATTGACACAGAGATAAAAATTCACCTGATTGTCCAAAATGAGCCGGATCAGCTGCTGGTGTTTTTGCAGGCAGCTGATCTCAGCTCTGTAGGTGTGAACGAAGTGCTCCAGGTCCAGGTCCAGCTGTGGCCTGATGTGCATGATGTCAGTTATGACTCGGGCCAGAGCGAGCCTCTCCTCTGCCCCGGCCGCATGCTGGTAGGCCTCGTAGTAACAGTTCAAAACCTGGAGGAGCAAAGACGAAAGCAACAGCTGAAGGTCTGTCGCAAAAGCAAATACGTTCGAAAAAAAAAACGATCTATCCACCTGCACTTTGCTCTCCAGAAACTCTGTCTCACACGCCCACAAGTCGAGGAGCACTGCCACACGGTCGACGTCTGCGGTCGGGGTGGCGTCTCCCTCTGAGCTCTTCGGCCTTTCGACCGTGTTTCTCAGGATGAACCTTGAGCCAACTAACAGGAGCTCCTTCTCCAGCTCCTCCAGGTCCTTCAGCGCTACATCATACACGATGTAGAAGCCTCTCTGGTCCTGAGTGTGGACAAACTGCTCCTCTGAGCTGTAGAAATCGTGAAGATTTTCCACCTCGGGAAACTCCATGAACTCTGAGCAACGGACCTGAAAGAGTTGGAGATGAATGACTGCAGATATTTATCTGCAGTCATTCATGCAGGAAGTCTGCAGAAAGTCCCAAAACACATTTTATCTCTCTGACTGAACCTTTGTCAGAGAGATAAAGAAACATTTGTGCAAATGTTTGACATTTTAAACCAAGAAAATAGCCATTTAAGGAGGGATGCAACATTTACTCTTATAGTCAAATATAAATAATGGTTCCCACCAAGCTAAAAAACACCTTTGATTTAGAAGTTTTAAATAATTGATCTTGCTTTAAGAGTTCATTTCTAATGTTAAGGGTTCAACTTTAAACTACAATCTTATTTCTAGATGTAACAAGGAATCTCGTCAAGTGAAATTATCCTGCTGCATGGACAGATAATCACTTATTGATGATCGCTTGTTTTTTCCTCAGATTTAGTGTTTTTTTCTTTAGACTGATAAACTGCACTGCTCATTGCTCCTAAGACAGGATAGGATAAATGCAAAAGAGGAGTTTCATTGTACATATGACAAGGCTCACTTAACTTAATGTGACTTAGGAACAGCTAGAGGCGACTTTTCCGGATTCAGCTTTTGATTTCCTGGAATCAGCTGTTGTAGACGTTTTCCTACCTTACAGTCCACCGGTGTATTGTAGCTGTACTGGTGTGAGCCGAGACCTCCGGCCTCGCCCGTTCCTCCTCTGACCGCGTTCATCCAGCCCGTTTCATCTGCCGTGCTGCGCAGATTCTGCTCCTCCGTCTTCAGACCTGCCAGGTCAAAGGTCAACGTCCTCTCCACGGAGCGCAGGTAGTTCAGCAGCCCCAGTGAGATGCGCTGTCGAGTAAAGATAAAGCTCCTCATCTCATCCTTTTTCCTTTTTTTTTTTTTTGCTCTTGCAGTGCCGTCTGTCTCACCTGGAGCTGCCGCAGCCTGAGGTGTCGCAGGTGGAGCAGAGACAGGTAAGCACCTCTGCTCTTGATGGGATCTGAGCTGCCCGCCTCTAAGCGATCGTCCAGACCCAGAAGCCGCAGAGTCTGCTCCAGAGAGAAGCTGCAGTTTACAGAGACACAAAAAGCTGCAAATATACACCTGTGTTTCATACAACCAGAACAAACCCAAGTGAGATGAGTTGGGTAGAATGATGCATGATTGGGAAAAAAACTATTTTACCAGTTACTGAAAGAGGTAAATTACAGATTTCTTCTCTTTTTCAGTGTTTCTTCAGACCTTATGTGACAATATTCTCTATCCTACAGGTACCACACCTTTGATTTGTTGAGGTCTGACTCTTGGCGCTGCTCTTCCCGGGGCCTCCTCTGGTTGACGGTTGGCCGCGTGTTCCCTAACGAGACAAACGTCATCCTCTCATGTTACATCTTCTCACTCAGCAGAGAAAGGCTGAGGGGTTTCTCTTTAATCCTGCATCTCTCACCGAGCAGAAAACAGGATGATACATGCCTGAGCGAGAGAGGAGGCGCTGTAAGCGCTGGTCCAGATCTCTGAGATGCTGAGTCGTTTTGTTTCTCTGTCTTGTGAGGACGTTGCTTTGGATTGAACGTCACTGACATGAGCAGCGCTTTCTTTCAGAACCGCAGCCACGTCGAGCAGATCAGAGACCTGACGAGACGCAAAAAATACTGTCATTTATTTCTGGGTTTTGTTTTCCTTTTCATTCTCTTTCTTCTCTTCTCTGGTTTTAATAGTTTTCCTTGTAGTCACACCATCAAAATATGAGGATATGAGCAACAGACCTACTGAAATACATTGTCATGTGATACAAAGGTGCTTTTCCTAATTGTCAATCTACTTGTTATTATCTTTTAACTGTAGCTATTAAGTTACCTGCAGAAATCTGCTGTGCATCCTCAGCAGCTCGTCCACACATTTCTTCTCCTGCAGCTTTGCCACGAGTTTCTGCCTCCACGGATCTCGTCTGGGCTTCACCTGCAGGACACAGTTTCAACAGTCTGGATTTAGGAAGCATCTACTGTGCACCCACACTCTAAGAAAAAGCTCTTTAAATGCAAGCAGTGACACTCTCTCAGCCAATAGGACAGACCTGGAAAGTACAGGAAAACTGAGAAAAACTCTGAGAAAACAGCTCAAACAGCACAGTATTTGGAGAGGAGGTTACAATCTTCTGACCTGAATGAAAGGGATCCAGTTTGCCTCTTTCCTCAGGGCCGAGCTCGCGCTCCTCCTCCCCCACTGGTTCTGTTTGACCTCTGTGCCGTCGTACTGAGGAAACGTTCTCATCTGCTCCTGTCGCCTGAAGGTCTCTCTGAAGTGCCTCCACACCTGCAGATCCTCGAGTTACAGCTTTACTGATCCCACTGGAATACTGAAACGTCTCATTATGTGTGCGTTGTGTGTGATATTACCATGCTGAACAGCTCCATCTCGTCCGCAGAGGTCTTGAGTTTGTGGGTGTCGTAGGACAGGTTGAAGTGAGTTATCAGAGCCTGCAGCTCAGGTAGAAACTCCTCCAGGTGATCAGTGTGCCGGGGAATATTAAGAGCTTCTCCTGAAGCTCCTGGAGTTAAATTATCAACACATCAGAACCTTGAAGTGTGCCTCCCCAAGGGATCAATTTAGTTTCTATCTACAGTATCTATCTCAAGCTTTTTCTCACATTTTATGTCAATGACTAATGCGTTTTATATTTCAGATCCAGCATAACATGATATAAATAATATATCGTGATACATTCTAATAAAAAAGTTGGATTCTTATTGAAATCTGGGGTCTAAATATACATTTCAAGCTTGTCTCCTACCATCTGTACATTGAGTCTTGGGTGAATCAGGTTCTCTCCTTTCACAGGCAGGCATGTAGTGCAGCACCTGTCACAGATCCACAATCAGCGAATCAGTAATAAAAACAACAAATGTATTCAGACGGCGTGTAGGTTTGTACCCTGAGGAAGTTGTGAACAGGCTGAACAGAGTGCAGGTGGCAGACCAGCCACCGCAGGTAAATGACCATGTCGTCCTGCGTGAGCAGGTTGGCAGAGTTTCCTCGGCCACTCAGGATCTTTTCTCTGCTCGCCGACAGTCTGCGCGCTCTCTGCACGGCATCCTCGTACTCACTCGTCAGGTGTGACACCTGATCCTGGAGGTGAAAACAAGCCTCAGATGTTCAGCTGTTTAGAGCTGTTTACGGGCACATTTAATGTCTCCATCGTTGCAGTTTACGTGCCCACAATGAGGTCATATATTATATTAAAAGCATTTTTTTGTCAAGTAATAATGATGGTAACCTTGTAGTGAGGATAAAGCTTCTCAATGACGCTGGTGTGGCGGCAGAACCTCCTCCATCTCAACATGAGCAGATATTTGATCTGAGCCAAGTGATATGATCTGTCTGTATAGAACTTCACACAAGCACACAAAAGAGGAATTCGGTGAAATGACCTTTCTCACATTTCCGTGCTTTTCTGCTGGTAAACCGAGTCTCTTGTTTTGATCTTCTGGTTTCTGGTTCTGTGTCTGTACCTGGTGCAGGAGAGGAGGCAGGCTCTCAGCAGTGTACTCTAAAGCCAGGCAGCTCTCCAGCTCCCTCTGCATGACGTCAGCCGCAGACTGGACCGGCAAAGCTTCACACACCTGCAACCAGGAAGCCATCAGCCATTAGTCAACAGCTGCGACAAGTCCAAGGCGACCTTTTCAATTACGATCGTAAATTATCTACAGGCTTTTAAACATTAGCTCTACATCTTAACCTGTCTGAATCACCATCTTGCTAATTAATTCTTGGGCTGCGAGCACAGTAAAACCCAATGCAGATTTTCCATGGAGCAAATGGTAAAAACTACTGTATGTTTTGTATATTTTCACCTGCAGGCCTCTCCTCAGTGCATGTTCCCTCTCCAAACGATAAAATGAAATGTCTTTCGGAGGCAGAACTGAACTGAAAAAAAAAAAGTGCAAAAGTAAAGATGTTAGCTTCAGGTAAAACATTTAAACACTGCAAGTTTATGCTAACGTTATGCTAACAGTAATGTTTGAAATACAGGATCACTTTACAGTCATTTACAGTGTAATGTACATGTGATGCACTGTGGTAAAAGTTTTACACCAAAGTGTATCCCATGTGCTGCATGAATGTATTCATTTTGCATGGAAAATACCACAAACATGAATGTAAATTGACTAAAAATGCTCCAATGCTGCTGTGCAAATCTAGTAAAATAGAATAGATAATTAAACTACTGGTTTTTCCTTTAATTTCCTCTGTCACTGCACTTTGGGCTTGTTTGTTATATTTTGTACACCAGAAAGAATAGAAAATAAATATTTTTTTATCAATATGTTTAGGTTTAGCATGTTAGCATGTTTTAACATAAAAACAAAGCAGAGGTGGGGGTGGCACCATTAGCCATTAGCCTAGTACAAAACCAAGCATTAGATAACTTTAATGTTTTATCTGGTACTGTTGATTGAGGAAATGCTGAGTATTAGAATTCATTCATTCAACAAACAGATGGAATTTTTACCACTACTATTACTGTGGCCCATGCAATTTAGTCATCTGGGGTCATAATGTGTTCCATGTAAAACATGACTAACTTTTTGAACACGTTTTAAAGTAATTATTACTGCTGCATTTTCAATACGAATGAACCAGACAGATTTGTACACTTACCTGTCATTCTTCACACACCCTCTAGTTATGTTAATGTTAAAGACAGATGGAATCACTCACTAACACTGTAGCTCTGCACAGTTAGGCTGAAACACCCTCCTGGACCTATCGACCTTTTTAGAGTGACCTGCAGCTGTTGTTCTGTGAGACGCCCCCCGAGCTCCCACACCTGAAGCATGTTCTGCTGTGGAGGAATCCACTCTGCTCCACCTCCGTCCTGAGTGCTGAGAGCTGCTGGGACAGCTCTGCCTCCATGCGCTGCACCCTGAGCGACGAGGACACTCTGTACTGGTCGCACCTGGCAGTCATCTTCTCAACACCTTCAGAGCAAAGACAATCCAGACGTGATGAGAACAAATCCCTCCACAAATCACTGCCTCCACATGTGTTGTGGTGTATCCATGGAGACTAACATCTTCCTCTTCTTCTTTGTGGAGTACCGCATCCGGTCTGTAGAGGGCTCCAGTGTCTCACTGGAGTCATATTGTGGGAATGATGTCAATTCTTTAGATGCTATTTTAGCTACAAGGCTTATAACACGTAGTTCACTATGTCAATATGACATTATGCACAGTGTGCCAGTTGCTGTACAGCGCAGCCATCATGCATTCATAAACCTTGACTTAATTTCTAGGGCTCCTCCGTTCCTCCTGGATACAGCGTGCGATTGGTCCCCGGCTAATGATCTGATTATCCAATAGGAAATCAGCTCCACGGTGACTGCAGAGTGGAATCTTGCAGCTGTGCAATTCCTCCAGAGACAGAGACAAAACTGGAATATCAAACACACAGACAAAAGCACTCTTCCCAGATCTTCAGTGGTTCTTTAAGCTTTATTTACATGCACCATCTCTGATACAACCAAGATAGGAGTTGGAATTACAACTGGCAATGTCAACATGATGTCTCTATTTTTTTTTTTGTAGGAGCAATAGGAAGAAATGGGCTTTGAATAATGGCAGTGAGTGTTACTCAAAATCATTATGAGGTCGGAACAAAAGCTTCAAGGCTTCTTTTGGTACGTTTTGGACGGCGTCGACCCTCTGAAAATTTTATCAATGTTTGGGAAGCACATTTGTGCAGGATTCATTTTTGCAAAGACAACAAAATTAAGCAAATGGGTGTCGTCGATATCGACTCTATCGGAGGACGCTATTTCAGGCACCATTTGTCCCTCTTTTTTCAGGTCCTGATCAATACTCGAATCAAAATGTTCACCAGACCATTAAAACAAAAGTGCTTTTACACAGTTCTACCACACGACATATGGGAAAGCTCAACATATGTACACATGGCAAAGGAAATAAATTAAATCTCAACTCAACAAGAGAACAAATTCAGTGGAAATGAACACTTCCCAGCTGCTAAAAATGTAAACTGAAACAAAAAGTTTCGTCCTGCTGTTCCTACAAAAACTGCTGATGTAGATTCTCTTTTTTTTTGCCCTTAAAGCACTGGTTCCTAATATTTATACACTCTATATCTCTTATTTCCACTTACTTAGATGCAGAAATATTTGGCAATATTTAAAATACTGTGGTCATGTCTTTCTCAAATGGCAAAAAAAGGGGAAAAAAAAGGCTCTAAGATACTACACGACCTCCTCTGGTGGGGTTGGAAACACTAATTTACCCAGCACCTGCTATAGTGCTGATAACACAAGGGAGGCTACAAATGCTGCTCCATCTGCAGCCACTCCCTGCTATATCTTTGTATGTATAGCACCAAGAACACCTTCAAAATGACCAAACAACCGACATACTGTAGCTAGAGCGCCATGGAGTCTCTCTCATGGTGGTTATTGTGACCCAAATAGTTCTACGTGTCCGCTAATGTAAATGGTGTTAACTAGAGCTAAATCATGTAGTTCATGTAGACACAGTCCTCGATCCTGTCCTAAACTCTTTCCAATATTGCAGTAAGGAGGAGGAGGAAGAGGAAGAGGAAGAGGAGGAGGAGGGGATGGGGAGGGGGAGGGGGAGGGATCCGCAGCAGAAACACCATATTATCGAGACTTTGTTAATGCACCTCTTCAGAAGGAACGGAAATTCACAGTAATGTCACTAAAATCACAGGGTAGAATTCGCTAAATAAAAATAAAACATTACATACAAAAACCACACAATGTAGATCAGTTCACATCTTGATAACATATTAACCTCTACAGATTGATATTTGGTGTGTGAATCTCTGCATCCATGGGGGAGAAAAAAAGCTTTTCGTCAACACTTTTTTTTTTTTTTTACTTTTTTTTGTTTGTTTTTTTAAGTCCGTTTAGGCTACGTCTCTAAAAGAAACTTTAAAAACGAAATAAAAAAAAAAAAAGCTTGTCAAGTATCCTCCACTGGAACGTAATAATGTAACATTCTCTGCAGCTTTTTCTGTAAACACGCCGTCATTCATGTCAGGCTGACAGCTGGTTTGGCAAAAACGTCGGTTTAGGTATGAAAGGGTGTGAGAAAGAGGTGAGAAAGCAGGGTGGAAACGTAATTCAGCTTCAGTTTCGAGCATCACTTTGTGATACCGCATGAGTGATTCCCTGAGACTAACACGAGTTGATGCTTTTTTTGTATAGTTATAAACAAAATGTCCCGTACTTCCATTCCAGTCAATACCGTTGTTCACACCGCCCAGGCATTGATCTTTTCAGAGACGTTTTTATAGCTCCTCGGTGAAGACACCGTAGTGTGCCTCAGACACTTAAGATTACAGTACCAAACTTAATGCCTCACATTAAAAGTAATGGAGAAAAATACTACATGAATACACTTGTATATACTTTCTTCCTTCTAGTTGCACAATGCAAGACAATGAACCCCAATTTACAACCGCCCAGTCCTTTTTTTTCTCTTCTTCTTCTTTTTTTTTCCTCAAATCTCCGACCCAGCCTCTCAGCTGGGCACCCAGCTGTGCGGGGACGTTTGCTTCGAGCTGGAGAAGCTTCCTGAATTCCTGTTGCTGTTCTGGGCGGAGGCGACCCGCGCGTCGAAGCTGAGGTCCAGGCAGTCGGCGTCCATCAGTTCGTTGCAGATGATGGAGTCCATGTCGCACTCGAGGCTGCCGTTGAACACGTCCAGGTCCAGGTCCGCGGGGATCCCCGAGCCGAGCTGCATAGAGGCGTTCTTGCTGGGAGACTTCAGGTGGAGCGGCTGCTTGGCCGCCATGGCGTCGTTGTGGTGGTGGTGGTGGTGACCCGGGTCGCCGTCGGAGGTTGACAAGCCCGCTTGCCAACCAGGCACTGGGGAGCCCTGGGCCGGGCCCTGGTTCCCCTGCAGCATGTGGTCCTTGCGGAGCAGCATGGCGTTGCGGCGGGAGTTCTGCAGGGCGATGGCGGTGCTGGCCTGCGACATGAGCGGGTCGGACTGGGTGAGCAGGACGTTGGCGTGGCCGTGGCCGTCCAGGCTGAGCAGCTCCTGCAGCGTCTGGTGGTCGGCGAAGTGGGACACGCTGGAGAACGTGGTCTGCTTGTTCTCCTGGATGGTCTGCATGGGCGACTGCCGCAGGCTGGTGATGGACGGGGGGCTGAAGAGCGGGTTGGCGCCGTAGCTGCCGGACGGGCTGGTGGAGCAGCTGAAGGTGAACACAGAGGACGCCTGGCCGTTGGCTCCGCCCCCGCCGCCGCCACTACCGCCGCCTCCGTCTTCCTCCCCGGGAGGAGGCTGCTGGGACGCCGTCAGGCTGATGTTGTCCAGGAGGTCGTCCATCAGGTTGTCGGACAGCCCGTCGTTGAGGTTCATGGTGCCGGCCAGGTCGGAGAGGCCCGTGGGGCCCGTGGACGGGGACATGCTGCTGGGGCTGGAGTAGAGCATGGGCGAGAGGGGCGAGTCGGCGTCCGGCACCTCGTCCAGCTCCAGGTTGGCCAGGATGGGCGACAGGCGGCCGCTCAGCGTGCTGGCGTTGGAGTTGGTGCGGGAGCGGAAGTCGGTCCAGGCGTCCAGCTCGTCGCTGCTCCGGGACGTGGGACTCCCCGTCCACTTGGACAGGCTGGACGAGCTCTCGGAGCTGCCGTCCTGAGCCGCCTGCAGCGACGCCTTCTTCTTGGTGGCGCGTCCTCGGGCGCCTTTGATGTACTTGCTGTTGTCCATGGACACGGCGCGGCGCCTGGGGGCTTTGCCTCCTTTCCCGCCCTCGGGGTTGACCATCCACCACGAGCTCTTCCCCGTCCCCTCATTCTGGACTTTGACAAAGCGGCTGTGGAGGGACAGGTTGTGCCGGATGGAGTTCTGCAGAAGAAGCAAATGAAATGAAAACGAAGGTGATGAAAACAGGTTGAACAGGACTGTTAAAACAAACACTACACTGGAAAAATGGGGTGTTTGAACAGGGTGAAACCATCTGGCAAAGATACACTTGTTTATGCTAGATTTAATGATATAGTGCAAAGTTGAACACTTCAAATGAAAAATTAACTCTGAAAACAAGATAAAGTATCTCTCACTTCTAAATCAACAACTAAATCATTTGGCCAAACATTATATTTATATTGTAACATTGTATATTGGAAAATTTGGAGCAAACAACGTCTCTTGTCACTTTATTTATTTCCTTATTTGTTCCCCATCTCAACTTTCATCACTATTAACATAGTACATTAACATCATTGTTATTGTTGTTTTTCACTTATAGGACTCTATTTTACACTACTTATTTATACTACTTTATACTTGTCTACCATCCTTGTATCATTATTTTCTGTGTGTATTGTGGTTTGTTGTGTATTGTCAACCTTCAGGGATAAAGTATTTATCTTATCTCATGCAAGGGGAAAAACATCCAAGTACTTCACAATGACAATAAATACTGGTCTACATTCTGCAGACGACCAAGCGAATTTGTATATAATCTAATCGGAAATCGACTTAGACTTATTGTTTTTTAATGCCTTTAACTGATGCTTCTTTGTCGTCTGTGCTGCTGCTGCAGCTTTGCAAATTTTCCGCACTAATGGGACAAAAACAGGTTTATCTTATCTCATCTTAAACGATCACGGCAATCACAACAACGCCCAAGTCCAAGCTTGTTGCCTATTGATCGGAGGATTTTGAAGCGGCCAACAGCTGCACAAGCAGTCCAAACCCTCTTATTTACAGGACAGAAGGAGCGAGTGATCGATACAGACATTTACATCTACGGTACAGTATGTGCGACCACAGCTGGTCCATCTGGCCAAGGTTAGAACTGAAAGTCTCTCTGTCAGATCTGAGAGACGTTTGCCGCAGATAGTTTGTGTAATCGAGACCGAAAGTTTGTTTCTTGACCTCAGAAACGGTAGTTGTCAAAACATTCTCAGCACAAGTTCCACTGAGTGTCTGCGCCGGTGGTTTCCATCAAACCACATCATCTCCAGCAGCACTCGGAGCCGGGCCAGCTGTCGTGCAACCGGAGACGTTCCCATTCCCGTTCTGAGCTCCGAAGATGAAGTGAAGTGACTTCTGTTCAAACTTTTTTGTGTCTACAGTTTAATTCAGTTAAAGTCCCGTCCTTTTGGCTAATTTCTGACTATTTCACTGTGTTCCCAGAATTCAACAAATAGCTCGTGTATGATTTCATTACTGAGACAAAAAGACTGGAGAAAGCTACAAATATATTTCACCCAAATTGGGAAAACGACTCATGACATTACCACCTTAGATCTAGTTACTCTACTCGTAGATCTATGTACATTTACATAGAGCTATTCCACACAAGATCCACAGCATTATTGATCTACTGTCGACCTGCGTACCCCAGCAACAGCTTTGTGGCAGCTTAATATTTCACTTATTAAATCTAAACACTTCATCCTTCCTTTTCTCCCATTTTTAAACAAGCTCTGACAACCACACACAGACAAACACTGCAACATCTTCTGCGAAGACATTTCGTCTTTGCACCTCACACTGTGACCCATTTCTGGCTGCTCGGAGAGGTCTGAAGGATTTCCCCGGAGATGTTTCCAACCGTGTACAAAATTAAACAGCTGGAGCCGGAGCGGCCGGCGGCCCGCACTAAGTCACGCTGCAGCAACAGAGGGACAAAAGTCTGCAGTGATCTCTGCAGCCCCACGGGGCCACACTGGAAGAGGGCCCAGCGTGATTCTCTTAAGCTTGAATTAAGTTGAGTAAACCGAGGATTTTTAAATCCATCCCTCGGAAGATTAAACTAACCAGACGCCCAACATGTGGCCAATACGGATCCGATAAAAGAAAGTCGAGATCGCAAACGGGTCTTCCTCCGTGAACTCGGACGAGTCCGATGCAACGTGACCCACTGACACCAAACCAGCGGCAAAGCCCCTCGCCTCGAGCCAATTAGAGGATTAAGGCAACGAGCAAACACTTTCATCAGGGCGCTCCATCGTTGCTCCATTAGTTCCCCATCCCCACCCTCCCCCTGCACCTTCGCCGGGAGGCTCGGAGGCTTTTGCTAAACATTTAGAATCAAGGGACGATCGGCTGATACGCTGCAAGATCAATCTTTAAAGAACAACGCCACTGTGATTTCTTTAGATCCCGTTTAGTTGGAAAGATAACACGAATAATAAAGACAGAGCATCACGAGACCATCTTGTAAAATTATCCTCCAACATGTTCATAAAACCTGCATTTGCTGTATATAAACTGGAACAGACATGAATATATCAGGCTAGGTGGACAGTTTATACTGTCAATGGACAACAAAGCAGAGATTTCCACATTATTATTCTTTGTTCTAAGGTATTGGACGTTGATAAAATAGTGTAAAATAGACAGTTGGACTAAGAACAAGTGCATAACAATAGTTAACCTGTGTATCTGCCTCTCGGTTTTGCTTCATCGATCAACAATGTGACTGTTCAGGATATAAGAGCACATGAATTTAATTTAGTTTTTTATTTAATTTTACCTCTGCAATCCGTCAGTGATTTCATTCCCATTAATACTTCAGAACACAGCGTCTCCAATAACCTGCACTTAACATCATTAACATGACATAGTTTTTCCTCAAATTATCAATTCCTTTCCTGACTACTGACTCGGTTATATACAGTACTTGGTAAAACACAGTTTTCTGCTTAATCTAGGCTATTGCACGTGACTTTTTCTGCAACCACATGAAGACACAGACAAAGAAATGCACAACAGAAACTATGTTAACTGTAACAAACATGACACCGTATGTAACATCGGCAACAACAATCCGACCTCAACCAGATCACGTACGCAGAGATTTCTCATTACCTTAAACCTGATTAAGGTCATACTTGGAACCAGCATTAGCCAGGATAAACCATGTAGAGTATTCCAGTCTTACTATCATTATGCAGACATATAAACACTTACAATAAGGGGCGCTTTATCCCAGGGAACAAGTAAGACGAAGTCGATCTTTTAAGAATGTAAACTTAGGTAGTACTTGAAATTTTGAGGAGTATGACTACAATATAATCTCCCTATAAATGGCATGGGTGTAGTAGTCATTGGTACAGAGTAGTCACTGAGCATTAGTCAAACTATGCTTTCCCATTATTGTAAACAGTTTCATGAATGAATGTTCTGAAACATCTCAATCAAATTATTGTTATTTACAATAGCCGGTATTCAGAACATTCCTCTCCATGTGCCCAGTGTGACTCACTGATGTGTTTCAGCAGCTTCCGGAGCTCAGAGGAGGAAGATATCGGGGCTGTAGCCACCCGCATGTAGCCGGATTGATTCCTTCGCTGCCTTTTGGTCTTTTCTTGGAATTTGTCAGCAATAACGGGGAAAACACGGATATCAGCGGAGTTAACCTTTGATCTGACCCCAGACTCATCTCGCGTCGACGTGGCTTTAAGCAAGCCCTCGACGTTTCCTCAGCAGCTGGAATGTGTCCGTCTCCATCAGCGGGGGGTTACAACCAGAGGGCATGACTGATGATTAAAAGCAGAAAAACCTCCTGATTGATTGATAAAGGAGCGCCAGGCAGACAAAGAAAGAGCGTGCAGGTGTGCATGGGGGCGTAGACAATGGGACAACTCGGAATGATTTTGTTCCTTGTATTTTTTCTTTGTTTTTACTTGAGATCTGGTGAAATACAAATGTTATATGTTGTTAAATGCTTAATACTGCATCCATCTTTGAAAATGGTAACATATGAAATATCCTAACAGACATGCGTGTATGTGTAATATATATACGTTTTGAAAAACATTTAATAGTTTGTTTTAACATACATGTGTTTATAAACACATTATTTCCTTTGTTTGTAACTGAGAATATGAATGTTTGTCACAAGACAAGAGTCCATTTACCATAATAATGAATATCAAAGCACCTTACCTTTTCAAAACTAAAACAAACAAAGAAAAACACGACATATGAATCATCCCCAACTACAGGATAAACTGGACTGATCTCATTCAGTTGAATGAAACCCAACACATCATCCATGTGGTGGTTATGGTGGTGGTGGGGGCAAACCAGTGTGACTCCCCAGTTCAGGTTGAGCCTGTCGGAGGGGTTTGGACTCAACGCTCCAGTCATTCAGCAGCCAGTTAATGGCCGAGCTACCGGGTCGTATTATATTACAGCAGGTGGGCAATATGCTACATAACACAGTGTAATACACAACCTGCCACCTCTGGCGTGTCAAACAGAATTTTAATGACGTATTTATACCGGGAGCAGACGCTCCACGACAGAGATGCCCTCCATTGTGTCTGCCTCCTGTTTACAGCTAGTTACGTCTCGCTGTGGTTTGTATAAGATGAGCAGTAATCCCGGGCTTTCTGCCTAAAACACAACATTCCTGTTACATTCTGGCTCTTGTGCGCACGCCTGCCTCTTCCACGGAGGGATCCAGTCAGTGGGCGTCATTGTGCCTTCAAAGCTCCAGAGACTGCAACAACAAACCGCCCCAACGCCACACACACACACACACACACACAGATACACACACACATGCACACGCACAAAGGCAGGTAGACAGGACGGACGGACAGTGTTTTAAAGATAAATCACAAAGAGCAAACTGCTGCCTGCCCCTCCCCCACGCAGCCAGAGCAGCTCTGCAGCAGCAGCAGCAGCAGCAGCAGCCTTTGAGCAAAGCCTCGTTCTGAGCGAGGGGGACTGGAGCTATGCCAGAGCAGAGCAGAGCAGAGCCAGAGCCAGATCCAGAGAGAAACACTGCGCTCCTCTCACACTGCTACACATTGACCTACATAATTTATAGTCAGCTGATTGATTCTTGTGCCCGGGCCACATGAAAAGACAGTGTGGCAGACGGGCCAGGCCGGGGGGTGGGGGTGGGGGCGGGGGGGGGGGTGGAGTAGGTCGAGCTGTTCACTGGTCATCTGCACAAGAAGACGAGATATATATACATATATAGCTATATATAAAGCTATATATATAAAGCTTTCTGATTGGTTTGAAAAATAAACATCCACACCGCAGTGTTGCCCTCGTAGGCTAGTTGTAGGCTAGTGTGACCTTTGACCTCCATCCGGAACGTAAAGAGGATGTGTTATTTTCTATCTGTAAACGGAGTAAACAGAGGGGCAACCTTAAGGCTGATGGCTGAATGTCACACACACACACACACACACGCACACACACACACACACACAAACAGCAACAAAGCATCGCCTCAGATATGCTGATGTCAGCATTTTTGAAACGCTCACATTTTAACCCTTCACCGTACGAGCGGATCGTCTGTCTGCGGGATGCGCAAAAAACAAAAACACCACACATGGCCGAGCCTGCGCAGACTCATCAGCTATTGGCATCTTGTTTCTTTTGTGTCGCGACACACTGCTCATATTTTCAGACTCCGTCTGCACGCCACAGGCTCCGCCGTCACCGTTTTGACCCCTCACTACTGTAATTCCTTCATTGGAGAAACTCCCCCGTTTCCACAGTTGTGCGGGATTACAAACCTATTTCCAGAGTTTTTCTAACCCCCTCCTCCTCCCCTCCACACACATACACACATACACACACGCACCACCACCGTCTAAATCCTGCAAAGCTCAAAGCTTTCATCAGACTTGATTCCATGACAGATGAATTGGTTTTCCAGGCCAAACTAATCCTTAAAATCAAACAGAAGCAGGGCCCCGCCGCAGCTTGTAAGAAGAAGCCCCTCTGCTGCAGTCTGAGCAGTTTTGCCTGGGAGCGAAATTAACTTTTTTTTGCGCCGCCTGCCCCGAGTCTCCACTTTCATACCCACCGACTTGTTTTTACTGCATCCTAACAGCACGTGTGTAACTGGACGCACGCAATACGACAGTCCCCACACTGTATCATGTGTCACCAGACTGTCCCAGAATAATACATTTCTATAAATAGATTCTATATAAATTCATACAGTAAAATGCATATTTGTAACCTTATGTGTAATAACCTTTTACTGCTCCGTATAACTATGCAATAAACTGTCCTTCATGCGTTTTAACATGCTTAGAATATACTGAACACTCTTTTGTTTATATTTTATTGTGAACAGCAATACATGTCTTTGCTTTGTTATATTGTACTAATCTATTGATTCTGACTCTAGAATTCTTAAGTATCCAGCCTGTCCGTGTCTGTGCACAACTGGCAAGTAAAGTCTTGATTTTTTTATTCAAATATGACCAGAAATCGTCCTTTATGTAAGGTTACTTGCTCCCCCAGCTCTGCAACAATCTGTGAGAGTGTTTTTCTGGTGTGTTTTGTTGTTATTTGTTGTTATTTTCACTGGATAGGTTTTGTTTTGGTGCACAAGTGACAACTTTTACAACTGTGTAAACACACAACAACAGATTGTCACAAAATAAAACAGAACCTATCAAATAACGTCTGTATATATCTGCTCACACACACCTCTCTATGTGTTTTGTTGTGGTTTCGAATAGTGTGAATGAGCATGGATGAACACATCTTGCAACCTGTGCCCTCACTGTATCATATGTCATCTCACACTACTAGGCTGCTTCGGAATAAACCGTGAAATGTCACCGAAACCATCCTGTGTATGGTGTAGTCTACTCTTCCTGTCTTGTGCCACTTTATTTTCACTTGTCTTTGTTTTGGTTCACACTTGTGTACTGTACCTATCAACTATGTCCTCAGGCACCATGTTTACACCTGACTTCCTCAGAATAAACAAATATGACAACAAATCCCTGTTTATATAGTATTGTCGGCTCAATAAATGCAGGATAGGCTCTGCACCAACATCTGTGTGTGTGTTTTGTTTCTTGTGTTTCCTTTATGGATCCCCTTTGTTTCGATGCACACCAAATGGTGTGTGTATAATCGCGTGCACATACTGTCCTCTCACTGTATCACATGTCATTTTACACCGTCGGATTCCCTTGGAGTAAAGCCATAAATCTGAACCAGAAATCATCCTGTTCAGTTTTATCTGTTCACTCAGCTCTGCACAAACACTTCTCTGTGTGTTTGGTGTCTTGTGTTGCCTCTGCCACCTTAATTTTTACTGGATCCTTTCTTATGATGCAGAACTAATAGCCTGTGTAGTGTGTGTGTGTGTGTGTGTGTGTGTGTGTGTGTGTGTGTGTGTGTGTGTGTGTAACTGGATGCACATACTGTTTCCTCACTGTATCACGTGTCATCTTTACACCACCAGATTGCCTAGAATTAACCCACAAATAAAACCAGTAATCGTCCTCTCTATAGTGCTATCTGCTCCTTCAGTTCTGCACCAACATCTCTCTTTGTGTTTTGTGTCTTGCGCGGTCTTTACACACTGCACACTATCTTATGTTTTTTTACTGGATCTTGCACACCTAATAGTGTGTGTAATTGGATATACACGTATTACAACTGTCCCCTGAATGCACTAGCATATTCCCTTAGACTAAAGCCACATATGACCACTGTGTTCTTGCTAAACCCTCGCTATCTGGTGCAGACTCGTGTGTGTGTGTGTGTGTGTGTGTGTGTGTGTGTGTGTGTGTGTGTGTGTGTGTAATCTGATGCAAATACTAGAAAACTGTCACACATATGCGGCCAGATTGCAACTACAAATATGACCAACATCTCTGTGTATGTGCACACCTTTGCACACCTTTTTGCACACCATTTTGCACACCTAATAGTGTGCATAATTGTGTACACACATATTACAACCATCAGATTGACCAGATATCATCCTGCACAGCTCCACAGCTCTGCGGCAACATTTCCCACCACCACCACCACCACCATATTCTCACTGAATCCATTTTAAGTGGTGCAGAATAGTGTGCATAATCTGATGCACACACTATTACACACGGACTACAAATGTGACCAGATATCACCATGGCTGTAGTGTTTCCTGCACCAAAATCTCTCTGTGCGTGTATTCTTACTGAATCTGTTTATCTGGAGCAGAATAATGTGTGTAGCACACACTATCATATCTGTGTCATCTTTACACTACCAGATATCACCCTGTAGAGTTTACAGTGTTTTCTGCTCTCCTAGCTCTGCACCATCTCTGTGTCTATTTTGCGTCTTGTACCAACTAATGCATGCCCACCAATATCTTATTTTCACTAGATTTTGCACGCTTAATGGTGGAATTGGATGCACACACTATTACACACTGTCATCTTCACAATGCCAGATTGCTACTTCAGATACGACCAGATAACACACTGTATATAATGTTGTTTGCTTCCCCAGCTCTGCACCAACGTCTCTGTGTTTTAGGAGGTATGTACACGCCCACCACTGTCCATCAATAATGTGTTCAATGGGGTTTCACGTATATTACAACTGTCCTCTCAATGCACCACCAGATATCATTCTGCACAGCTCGACAGCAACATGGTCTGAACGAGCCCACCACTGAGTCCTTTTAAAGTGGTGCAGAACAGTGTGTGACTTCATGTACACACCTTTAGATCTGTCATATTTTCACCACAAGATATCACCCTGCATGTGGTGTTTTCTGGTCCCCAAGCTCTGCACCAACCTTTACTGTATGTGTGTGTGTCTTTTGTCTTGTGTGGTCTTTACATGCTCACAACTGTCTAACAGTAGCGTGTGTGATTGGATGCACACGTATTACAGATGGCCCCTTGATACAGTGCCAGATTGACCAGATATTATCCCGCATAGCTCCACAGCAACATCTGTGTGTGTATGTGTGAGTGTGTGTGTGTTGTGCCTTGTGTTGTCTTTACTGCCCACCACCACTGTTTTTCAATGAATCCTGCAGAATGGTATCATAATTTGATGCTATAAAACTGTGTCATCTTTGCGACACAACTACAAATATCACCAGAGTGTAGTGTTTTCTGCACGAACATCTGCCTCTGTGTTTCTTGTGTCATCTTTGCATGCCCACCACCACCACCACCTCCACCACAGTGTGGTCTTTGTTGTGATGACATCTTCCCTCATGTCTCTCGCTCACCTTCCAGCCTGCAGAGCTGTTGCTGTCTCCTTTGTCCTTGAAGTAGGGCACAGACCTCACCATCCAGTCGTAGATCTGGGACAAGGTCAGCCTCTTCTCGGGGGAGCTCTCGATGGCCTGAGTAATCAGGTCTGCATACGAGTAGTTCCCCCAGGCGTTTCTCCTGGCGGAGGATTTCCGCAGCTGCTGGGAGGCAGAAGAAGAGGAGGAGGAAGAGGAGGCAGCAGTTGAGGAGGAGGAGGAAGGAGATCCGACCAAGGCCTCCTCTTTCCCAAGTCCAGGCTGCACGTCCTCCACAGGGAGCTCCACAGAGGGCTGCACAGCTCCTCCGCTCCTCACCTCCTTCTCTCCAACACCTCCTTCTTCATCATCCTCCTCTTCGGGGATCACATCATTGTCGTTGCCTGCTGGTCTCCCTACACCTCCTCCTCCTTCTCCTGCTGCCCCAGCTCCTCCGGACTCCGGGCGGGGCAGCGGCCAGGTGCAAGAGCGTGGCCGCTTCTGAGGCTCGAAATCCGGGTCGATATCCACGTTGGCGGGGGTCTCAGCCATGGTGCTCGTGAAATCTCTACCTTTGCACAGAGGGTGTCGAAATCACCCCATCAATGATGTGCACATTGAGTTTTTTTGCGTTATCTCTATCCACCCCAGAGCCACCTCCGCACAGACCGAGGTCCCAGCACGTGTCTTCCCAGGTTTCAGTGCCCGCAGCTCGGCCTCGATTCGCAGCGCGCCCCGCTGAATTTCTTCGGAGCTCTAACTACCCTTACAGCCCGGTTCTCAGGGCATCACAAGGAGAGTAGAAACGCAAAACATGCAGCGTACTATTAAAAATGATATTTAAAAAAAGTGGAAGATGGTGATAGCGGTGGTTGGAGACCCCCCCTCTCCGGGGTGGGTCTCACAGCGAGTCCGAAATCCAGCGTTCCTTCACGGGCGTCCTCGTCCCGCAGCCCCGCTGCATAGCCCCGGAGAGCTGTGCAGACCCTCAAAGCCTCCACATCAGGGCTATTCCTGCATGCACAGCTGCCATCTTGACCGTTTCCTTCTCCCTAAGTTCTTTATCATCCGTGCAGATACGGCAGCGCGGCGGAGATTGCTTTTCTTCAAGGCCCTTCTGCAGGTTTCTCCTCTTCTTTAAACGGCTTTTAAAGATCCACCCCCTCAGAGAGCCAAAACATGCAGAAATAAAAAAAATAATAGATGCATTCAGGCTATTTGCATCTCGGGCAGCCTGCAAACACACTCCATTCAATCTGCTGCTGCTGCTGCTGCAGCTGCTGCTGCAAACCCTCCTAGTCCAACAGAGGAAGCACACATACACACACATGCGTGCACACACATGCACACACACACGGTCCTGCCCCCTGGACTGCACTGAAATTAAAGTGACAGCATGGAGATGTCTGCAGGACACTGACATCACCGTGTGTGCACCTTATGCATGAATCCCTCCATTCTACTGCTGCAAGGAATATCGATCTGATCTCAAGATATTGAGGATTTATTGGAGACCAGATCACGTTTCACCCCGTGGCTATTTAAGTATTTAATCTTATTGTAAATACACGGTCAGAGAGGGGGAAACACACACATGCATGATCCTGCCCCCTGGACTGCACTGAAATTAAAGCGACAGCATAGAGATGTCTGCAGGGCACTGACATCACCGTTTGTGAGTGTGTGTGTGTGTGTGTGTGTGTGTGTGTGTGTGTGTGTGTGTGTGTGTGTGTGTGTGTGTGGTACACTTTACGCATGACCACAGGATCTCCATGTTGCTCCAAAGTCTGCTACAAGTAATATTGATCTGTTTTTAAGGAATTGAAGATTTATTGGACACTGGAGAATACCAGCGCTATTATGTTCCATGCATGGCTATTTAAGTATATTTATAATTGCATAATATTGTAATATATAAATTATATCTTAATATACATGTATCCGAATTGGTGCAAAACTGAATATCCATGTAGTGTGAGTACCATAGTACCATTTATCTCATTATAAATACAAAATATCCGAGTCCTAGTCACACTGCTTACAGGTCCACTTGTCACAGAAATAGTTTTTTTTAACACTAAAAATAATCAAAACATTCACTCTATAACCACATAGATCGGAGGATGTATGCATTTGTCACAGGTCATTATTCTACTCAAAACTACACATTCATTTAAGTTCTGCAGGTAGGAACCTGTAGAAGCCTGTTTCTGTCTAACTCACTTATACAAAGACTTTTTCTTTCTTTTCTTTTTTTTAATTTCTGGTCTTGTAACCTGTAACCTGAATTTAGAAGTAAACCTCCCAAAGGGATCAATGCAAACTCTGTCCATCTATGTACATCTGTGACTTCTGATGGCAGATAACAATGTTTTTTATTTGTTTGAACCTCTAGATCCAAGAATATTATCAGTGCAATTTCTCCTAGGCCTCCTCGAAGTAAGTATATAGAGAACGTGGCAGTACAGAAGGGTTAACTGCAGCATTTTGGGAAATGAAACTTTCTGAGAACACTTGGTGGTTTTCCTGGAAATTTTCATTTGATCTCAGTATCTTTTACATTGTGGTCACATCACGGTCTGCCCCACAGCTGCAAAACCAAAGTAAGGAGCTTTCCCAAAGAGGTCCTGCTGAAGGAAACAACATTTACAGCAAATCCAGATGAAACCAAATGATTGATTGGACAATAACAAAGCAGAGTACACTGTGCGACTTGAACAGAGTCCACGGTGATATATGATCCCATCAGTTATTTTACAACATTAAGCTTTTGAGCGACGAGACTGAAATGTAAAGATTTGGCGTGATGCCTTACAGAGGGATCCATCTGATAACTGAATTATGTTTTCCATCCATTTTCCATTTTGTGATTCTAATCAACATGAGAAATACAAATAGCTGTATTAATAATATTACACAACCTTTCTGGATGTCCAAATGTCAATTATGTCCAGAGCTTCTTGCGATTTTTGTCCAAAATTACTTTGCTCTTTAAAATCCTATCTGCATAAAATCTGCCTGGCAAAGAGGACAGTTTAGCACAATTCATTTAACAGCTTTAAAAATGGACATTTGGACCATTCTGTAAAATTACAGAAAACACCTTACATTTTCCCTGCTTGCAAATCAGATCAACTCAATTTTCATCCACGGTTTCATTGCTCAGGCTACATTGTTTGGATAAGGCCACGTGCAAAAGTTCAAATGAGGAAAACAGGAGTGCAGGGAAACAAAACCATGTTACTGCTCGAGTGTGAAACGCTCTGAGACGAGCTCTGCAGGCAAAATCTGCAAAAATCATCAGACCATAAACATACGGCTTCAAGCCCTCGAACCACGCTGCAGCCACTGTATTCAGATCTGCCTCAGCAATCCCATAAAGCTATCACGCTTTAAAACGATCAAGAAAGATTAAAATGTCCCTTTAACTCCTCCAGGAATCCAGAAGTCGTCCAGTTTTTTTTACTAGTGGGTCTGATAAAAGTAAATACTACCGGACCAGCGGGTGACACCCCGTTAGGAGCAGTATGACACGTTTAAAATGATCCGTAAAGTGCAACGTCACAATAAAGTCATTGAGAGGCTTTAAAAGAGTTCAATAAATATCGCCCGTCCAGCTCTGTGCGTGTCGGCGGGTCCGTGCTGGGTGACAGCGGTAGTGTTGGCTCTGGCAGCTTCCTGTCTGACAGTCTGTGGAGTTTGGCTTGTTGTCTGTGGAGGTGGTTACGGCTTTGGGCTCCGGTCTCCTTCCAACCAGTACTCTTCGGTCTGCATCTCGGTGAGGCGGGACACCGTCCTCTGGAAGGCGAAGCGCTCCTCCTCTCCGCTGAAGATGGAGAGGCTGCTGGCCTCGTCCTGTCACACAGCACAGGGCATCAAACCCGGCAGGTTAGAGACGATACGGGGCATCGTATCATATGGCATTATCAAATGGCTTCACACAGACAGAGGAGGACAGGATATGCCGTTATTCGTCCCCACAGCTGGGAAATTTCAGAGTAATGGGAATGAGTTATTAAACCAGGCTTTAAACGTCATTATTGATCGGACTTTAAACCATTAAACATTCAGTCTTAATGTGTTGACAGAGCTCGTTTCTTCATCAACTTTATCTTGACAACATTCAGATCCTTGTAATAATATTTTAAGCATTTTCTAAGACATAGAAAGGACACAGAGAGATACCACAAAGGTCAACTGCAGACCTGCATTCATTTTAGCTGTAAATATTAAAGTTAACAAGAAATATATTAGGGAAACTTTTATTGTTGTTTGTTCTCAAGATTCTAAAAACAGATAAGTAATTAACACAAGTAGAGCTACTGAATTTGAAAAAAAAACCCTTATTTGTTATTAAGCAGATTATTCCAAAAACCTGAATGAAAATTAGATGTATATTATAACTTTCAGATGATAGAAAATGGTATAAAAATACTTAATTTCCCAGAAATAAAAGGAATACAACAAATTGCTCAAAATAGAGGGAATTTAATTCTAGTGCTTGTGAATTTTCTTTTAGTATTGAAGCCAAAGCCTTTGTTAAACATGACAAATTCATCCTGTTATTTGGCTTAAAAGGAATTTCTCTGAATTGCAAAGAATTAAATTCCACTTCCTGTCATTCCAATTCCATTTCAACATCCCGTGAGGGTGGACAATTCCAAATCCAAATTCAGAAGTTTGCTCAAGCCTCCAAGACAGGAAACAACCTGACTTAATGCAATTTTTTTTTCAACCCGAGTTCCAATCACTCAACACAAAACGGCCTTTTCAGACCCGAGAGGAAAAACGTGGTCGGGACGGGCGGCTCTCACCCGTTTCAGCCCCAGGTCGTCCATCAGGACGTGGCTGTCGTCGTGCCCCGCGTCGCCGTCGTGTGAGAAGATGTCCTCCAGAGGGTGATCGGCCAGGAGCACCACGCGCACCTGCAGCCAGAGCAACAGCTACAGCTCCACACACGGTGCTGAGGTGTGTGTGCGTATGTGTGCGTGTGTGTGTGTGTGTCTCAGCTGTGAGGGCGGGCACCTTGTGGTCGTACAGCGCGTCCACCAGCGTGATGAGCCGCCGGGCCTGGGTCTTCTTGTTGAACGTCAGCAGAGGAATGTGTCGGATGAAGACGGTGTCGAAGAGCTGGGACATCTCCAGGTAGTCGCTGGCTCCTAAAGGCTGACACGTTCAAAAGGAAAAGGGAAAAAAAAGAAAGAAATCAGACAGGTTTCAGTTTCCATTTCCTCTGTCTGGATATGCTTGTTTCGTAGAAACTTGCTGCCCAGATTTTACTAAATAATCATAATGATCTGGTTTACAAAGCTTCCTCAAAAGACTGAATTTCTAGAGATGACTTGCTTGCATGCTTGCTTGCAATAACATGTATATATTTCTTAAATATACCAAAAAATTAACATTTCACTTTCCAGAACCTAATCATATACAAGGTGTAATTAATGGCACTGTCTACAGTGTGGACTCCTGTCTCTGAAAGTCTTTAATGACTTCATAAGGGATGGACTGTCTCAACAATGTGCAGAAACAGAGAAAAAAAACAAGACTAAACCAATCCAAGATTCATAAAGTTGACACAGTATGTCATGGCAGAGTGTGTATGAGAATAAGGAAGCGAAGGTCTGAGGGGCTCACTCTGTCACACAGCTCCTCAAACGTACAGTCTGCGATGGTCCCACACGCTTTGTTCAGCCTGACTTTCCGGTTGTTAACGTTCATGACTCTCGGCCGCGTTACTGCAGAGGAAGACGACACATTAGACACACACACACACACACACACACCACACGCTCGCAGAGTGAAAACGATGCGCATTGGTTGCTCCGAATTCACAGTGAAAAGTTACCACGTACTGTCGTTTTGCTTGAAAGCCAGCTCGTCGAACATCTTGTCGAGTGTGGCTTCTACGTCGGGTTCACTGGTGCTGCAGGCAGCGGGAGAGAGGGATGTTAACAGCACGAAACAACACGGAAAAAGAAAAGCCATCTTTTACTACGATAGGTTTCTTACAGGAAGTAGAGTTTTCCACCCGCGGGTCTGTTCCTTTTGCGGTAGTCGATCCCAGAATCTAAACGGAGAGTTCTGCAGTTTTGCTGTAACAGACCAGCAGCTTACAACAGGCGTGTGCAAAACGGAGAAGAGATGATATTTCATTTTGTTTGTCTGTTTTCTTACCTGGAGCACAGCAATGAAAGGCACAAAGTTGACCCTCTGCAGCCCGTTTTTATACAAGTCTGTGAGACAAGATCGGACCACAAGATGGGTTTACCAGTCACACAAAAAACAAAGGTCAACTCACAAATATTGCATACACCCCGAGTTGATTACTTTCTTTTCAGCTGTAAGTTATAATGATGCTTTTCACTTCAGGCTGGGAAAATGTACTCGAGGATGAGACGAAACCTGTGAGCTCACCTTCAGGGGGACGATTAGAAGTGGCCACGACAACGACACCGTTCAGAAACAAATTCTCAAAGAGCTGCTTGAGGATCATGGCATCAGCGATGTCTGTGACCTGAAACGTTCATCACAAATAAGTCAACAACAGTGTTCATCTCCATCGTCCAAGAGACCGCTACAAGCACCGAGGGAGGCAGAGACAGCACAGATTTTCACCTGAAACTCGTCGAAGCACAGGAGACAAGCCTCCTCGCTGATCTCCTCGGCGACTGGAGCGATGGGATCGTACGATTTGGCCATTTTCCCCGCTTTCCTCTTGGGCATGCTCTGTTTGAGCCGGTGGATCCCTGAGGAGCAGACAAAGATCAGAACTCAGTCGTGGCTCTGCAGAGAGCAAATTCTCACGTTTATTACAACAAACCTTCTCCACTTTATACTTTGGGATGCAACTAATTAAAAAAGATGGTTTTCAGTAAAATAAAACATGAAGTTTTCAGGACATTTCTTGTTTTCAGGCTCCAGATTTAAGTGAATGTGTGTGTGAAACAACACAGGCTGGAAGTTAACTGGGCACATGTGGAGAGCTGTGTCAGCAGCATGCACATCCATCACTGCATGTAAGCAGGGCCTTCAATGCAAACAAAACCGAGATGTGGTGACCGAAACAGGAAGTACAGGCTCGGTTAAACAACAACAGGACTGCGAGGTTGTACAGAGCTCGACTATGGTATGGCGTGAGTCACCGGTTTCACAGCAGTTTAGAAATGAAAGCTTCACGCGGCAAAGAAAATGCAATTCAGCAAGTTTTACTCTAATACTGAAACAGATTTAGAACCTGTCATGAACAACCGATACCAAAACATACGTGATGATCCCATATACAACTATTGAAAGCTAGAGTAATACTAAATCCTATAATATACTCTATTAAGACCAGTACAAAGACAACATAGTAAAAATTTCACACATGAAGAAATGACAGGTGTCATTTCTCTGATGCTGATACAGATTCTTAATGAGATGAAGTAAATCCCTTACAATGAATATAAATAGGGATACATTATAATTCCTCCAGACGGTGTGGAAAACACATTCATGCCAACAGAGGTACAAACCAAAGTTCATATATTTTTATAGATAATATTTTTGTGTGTACAGCCTCCAACTGTACAGGCAGCAACTGGAATAAGTCGGGTCTGATTTGCCACCTGGTGGCCAGAAGGAGGGATGACGAGTCGACGAGACTCTTGTTGCACTTTGCAATCTCTAAACAAACATGAAACGTACTTTTATGCACGTCCAGCATAAATCCGTGGAAATGGACCCTCTTCTTCTTTTCAGTCTCCACATATGAATAAAACATGTCCATCACCATAGTTTTTCCGGTGCCTAAAACGACAAAGAGCATGTGAGTTAAAGGGGAATGGCCAGTGGACTGGCTCTCATACAGCATTTTTCTAGACTGAATGACCTTTGAAATCGCTTTTACAGACAAGAGTCACATTCACCCATTCACACACTGCTGGCAGAAGCTGCCCTACGTTACAGCACATTCTTACTGTGAGGTGATGGCACTTACCACTCAAATGATCACATCACAGACCATCTGATCACGCATCCACTGAGCCACAGACACCAGAGAGAAAGAGACCAATTCAAGGTTTAAATGAAGGTTTGTAGTTAATGTCTTACCCACATCGCCGTATATGTAGTAACCCTTTGGAGGCTTTGACTTGGAGAAAAACTGAAAGACAAACAGGAAAACAAATGTCTCTTAAAATTTGTCTTGAACTGCTATTATTTCTTCACTCCTTGATTATTGTAATTAAGGATTCAATTAATGTAATATTAATGTAATGTAATATAATAAAAAACAACTACAGACAAAAAACTCAACTGGTCAGTTTCTCACTCACTGGAACTAAAATACATAATCACATAGTTACCAGTTTGTTTTAGGGTAAGTTTTAAGTTTATATTGATCACTTTTAAGGTTCTCAATGGTCTGGGCCCTAAATCCATTTCAGATCTTTTAATTTCACGTGAGCCCTCGTGAAATGTGAGGTCCTCGGGCAGAGTTCTTCCAGACACGTAGATGAAAACTAAAAAGCACTGTGTCTTTGCATTTAGTCCAAAAGAAGCTCAGGAATGACCTGCCCTGTCCAGATTGGTGTCATTTTTCAAGTCCCTTCATAAGTCTTACATTCAGTGGTTCCTGTTTTACCTGAAACTACTTGTTTACTTCACTATAGTCTTTCATCAATGTCTTTTAACTTATTCCTGCTTATTGACTTCTCAAAATGCATTTTCATGGGATAGCTTATCATGACTTAACCTGGATCAATGCGTATATTATAACTGTGATGGTACTTTAAATACATTTCAGTAACTTCTTAGTAAACTATGATGTGGTTTGTTAACTGATAATACTGCTATACTTATATATGCTTATTTTATTTCTTAAAACATGCTTTAATCAAACAGATTATCTTCATATTACCTAAATTGTTCATTTTAATGTATTCTTGTCCTAAAACTTATTTTTCTCTTCTTTTACTATCCGTAAAGAAAGTGCTATCCGAATGATGTTAATTGTTTTAATCAAAACAGCGCAAAATGCATGCATAGGAGAAACCTGAGGTGATAAAACCCATCAGCATCCATTACATCTCTCTGTGTACCTTTGAGAAGAAGGAGGTCGGTGTGTTGCTGTAGCCTCTGAGGGTTTTGTGGAGCTGGTCCAGTTTTTGCAGCACAGTTTTCTGGTGCTCGTCCTCGTTCAGGGTCCCGTCCCGGATCAGCCCACAGTAGTGATCCAGAGGCCCGCAGAACCCACTGCTCTCCTCTACCCTCTGCTCAGCTTTCACTGTGTAGCCTGTCACAACAACACAGGGACACAAACGGCACATTACTCCTTTTGTTTATCCCTGAAGCTGTTTACTGGGGCGGAAAGTTGAGCTGATGTTGCTGTACTGGACCGAGACCACAGGTTAGGAGGAGACAACGCGTCTAAACCAGGAGCAGAACAGGACGAAACCGGTAAAAACGACCTGGTAAGACTCTACAATATGTTTAACATCCGTATAAATAATCGGAATAACCAGGTTGACTTCAATAGACTCTAATTACGACAGAATACTCACCATAACATACCTTACCGCGTACATTACAATCAATTTTAACACTTTGACTCGCCAATATACTGTCTCACCTCGTCTGCAGAGCTCCGTTAGAGATTTTAGCAGCTTCAGAGAGGAATATTTCTCTGTCAGAAGGAGCCTGGAGCACAGTGAAGCTGAGGGTGACATCTTTAATGACAGCGGTATGCACGCCGCCATCTTGGTTCCGAAATGCGTCACCACAACTTTATTAACAAACACGTAAACAGACAGACAGAGGGTGGCGCGCGTGCTGCTACCGGCCAGCAGGGGGCGCGGTTTCCCCAATGCAGTTCAGTCCAGTTCACGATGTTGGATTATTTTCCTGTTAATCTTTCTTAGAATCAGAATTATTCGATTATCACACCTGCAGTGTGTTATGATGATATTATAAGAAACGCTGTGGGGATGAAAAGAAAAAGAGAGAGTGTAAAAAACGCAGATTCAACACGGTCAAACAGATCCTATCGTGAAACACTGTAAACCGCAAACAACAAACTGACTTTATAGTACAACAAAAATGTATTATAAAGGAACAAATTATGAAAATGGACACAAAACGTAAAATGCACATAATAGCAACAGCAATTGTGTTTTCAAACGAGGCCATAAAGGAGTTGAATAGATAGATAATATATAGAGAGAAAGAATATTCTACATATTTTATCTGTTTAATCTCAACCTCAATCTCAGTAGATATACTTTATTAATCTGTAGAAAGGAAATTAAACCACTGCAGCAGCCTTGTATTCAAAACAAAAGTGACAGGAGGCACACTATATACAGACACAGGAATACACTACATATGGACAAAGGAATATACAGATGTGAGCACACTTAGAATAAAACTAAAATGACAATAGAATGCAAAATTAGGTTTAAAAAATGTAAAACAGTCCAGATTTCAATGTCACTGATGTGGGGTGAATATGAAGCAGCATTTTGTATGTAGTCCATTATCAGGTGTTGTATAATTTAATGGCAAACAGCAGGAATAATCTTCTTTATCGCTCCTTTGTGAGGCACAAATTGAAGATATAATATCTAAATATCTGTACAGAGATAACATCGATACATATGTGTATACTGAGAGCTGTAGGAAGATGTAAGCCGACAGGATTTTCAAATGGTAAGATTAAAAAAAAACAAGTTAAAACCAAAAGATAAAATTAAATAAATGGGAGAATAATTTACAGTGTAGTGTGGGCTGTGATTTGGGAGCCAGTGTTTTTTTTTTCTTTATTGAAAGGGAAAGAAAAAATCCTTTAGTCAATATCCTTTAAGAAAATATGCCAAATATTCCCTGGCTGCTGGTCTGCTGCTTGTTAAATTTAAGGGTTCTTGTCACTCATTAACAGACAAATATTAACAGTCATATTATGAAGGCGGGTATATCAACACAACCTGAGCTGAGGAGAAAAATAACATTCAGACTTTCCCATGAATATTCTCAGGATAATTATCGGACGAAACTCCTGTCCTCAATCTGCCTCAATTATGCCTCCGCTGCACTGAGCAGACCAAACATGGCAGAAGACCATCGGGGTGTTACAAGGCTTACAGGCTTGTTGCCATGACAACAGAGGAGCCTTCCTCCCTCTCTCCTCCTCTCTCTCTCCCCCTCTCTCTCTCTTTTGCTGTCGCTCCCTTAATGCATGCACACACACACACACATTTACACACACACACACACACACACTGTCACTCTGTCTGCCTCTGTTGTGCACACACACACACACATACACACACACACACACACACACACAGTATTACAGTGGAATCCATGTTGCTCTGAGATCTGTGCTCTGCTACTGCAAGCAGCACAAAACACAGGAACTACAGCAGGCAGCAGCATCGGGGACACTCCACATCTGTTTTGGATGGTGAGTCCTTGCTGACCGATTATTGTTTGTTTACATACTGCATCCTTAGACAAATCTGCTCTAAATGAGATCCATTAATGCAAGGAATGGGGGGTGGCGATGGCTAGAGCGGCTTGTTTCTAGCTCTGCTGCAGTATTTTTTACTCCTATCCGTATGTATTCTTCTCTTGTTGTCCTATTTCTGTATTTATCTTTTAAAGATTAGGGTGGAAGCTGTCATCGTAATGGTAATTCATAGCTGGGTAGCCATGGTGAAGTCAATTTCCCCCTCCCTCTGCCCCTGCTGAATGCATTAGTCTAATGAGATGTCTGCAGCCTGTGTGTGTGCCGAGCAGCAGCAGCAGCAGCAGCAGCAGAGGCAGCAGAGGCAGATGCGGCTGTGGTGTATTGAACCAAAAGGGGACGAGGATAAAAAGCCACACAGAGGAAGAGCGAGATGCCTATCCCTGCATTGTTAGGGATGTAGCTTTGTGGCCACCTTTAGGCTCCTGGGATTTAAAACAAAAGGGCTTGGCTCCTGGGCTCTCACAATAGGAGACAGCAGGTAATAAATGCCCCCCCCCTCCCTCCTCCTCTCTCCCCTCTCTCAGGTCTATCGATGTGTGATCATTGCAGGATGGAGGTGCTGTTTCCCAGCTCATGCATGGCGGCCTTTTGTGTTTTGCTTGAATATTATCGTGCTGCTCCCCTCACCGCATTGCTCTGCAGCCTCTCTGTGTTCGGATGTGGCTGTTGTGCACCTTGGTCGAACCATCCTCTCTCCTCGGTCTGCTCAAAATTGATGCTAATGCTGCTCCCTAATAAATGGAGCTGCTGCTGAGGAGGAGGAGGTGGAGGAGGAGGAGGAGAGAGAGGGCGGGGGGATTCATGTAGAAGAAGAGTGCAATGTTTCTTTCTTTCTTGCATGTCTGCAGCCCTGAGCTCAGCAGCTCTTTCCTTTGTCTCCAGCTCCAAATGAGTGTACCTGCAGCAACGGCACAGAAATCAGAAGGCAACAACAGTGAGATGCAGTCGGCCGCAGTGGCCCCCTCCTTCATCCCCAGCCAGTCGGGGAAGATACCGGGCAGGAAGAGAGGGAGACCCCCACTCCGCAATGTCGCCAAGATGGATTTTCCCAACCGGTACCCTGAATCGCTCCCACCGCTCAAAGTGCCAAAGAAGAGGGGGAGAAAGCCGGGCTTCAAGGTCAGCCAGATGAGGGAGAGAGGGGAGGAGGAGGGGGGGAAACATGGGGGTGATGAGATGTGTGTGAGTGCAGCGTGTTTAAAAATGCATGTGTACACAAGAAGACACAGACACACAGGCTCCACACTCTTCAGATTTTGTGGGACCCCAGTGTAACAGAGAGCGCCTTAACATCTGCTTTCTAACATTATGGAAATATTTTCACATCAGGAGGGGAAGTCGTTATTGTAAATATGTCTGATTTAACTCGTAAATACGCACAGGGTTTTATCGCCTGTGGTATAAAAACTACAACTTCGCACAGATTTGTTCCCACCGTCCACATCCCAGCATGGTGCGGTAGATAAATGACACGTCTGGAATAAACAAAAGAATGAAAGACAGGAATGAAAGACGAGTGCGGCATGGGTCAGTGCGAAGTGACCCAGGTTCAATTCCTGGCGCCCCCCAACCGAACTATTTCCAGTTTCCTGTCTGGGAAAAACACTAAGAAAAGCCCCAAAACTGTAAAGAATGCTAAACTTTTTTTCTTCCTGGCAGCTCAAACCCAGGATGGTGATGACTCCACTGGCCATCTCCCCGCCCAGCAGCACGCCTGAGCCCGACATGAGCTCCATTCCTCAGGATGCCGCCACCATCCCGCACTCTGCCACGCCCCAGGTGCTTACAGGTAGGACCGCCTCGCTCACAAACAGCCCGTTTCTCTCACCGATCCACCCCCTGGTTTGCTCAGTACATACCTGACCTGTCTTTTCCCCAAACTAGTCTGCATCTACATCAACAAGCAGGCCAACACAGGGCCCAACCTGGACAGGAAGAAGATCCAGCAGCTGCCCGACCACTTTGGACCCGACCGGCCCTCGGTGGTGCTGCAGCAGGCCGTCCAGGGCTGCATCGACAGCGCCTTCCAGCAGAAGACAGTGTTCACGCTCCTCACACAAGGCTACGGCGGAGAAAAGATATCAGGTGTTGTACCAAGACCTCCCTCAGGTGTTGCTTTCTATTTGATCAGTCGCTTTTATTCCTAGCACGTTACCCGAGGTGGCACTGAGTTACCAAACAAAGCCGCAGTGACTTGAATGTGTGCGGAGAAGTGCAACTCGGCCCGGGATGTCGTTGCAAGTGGTCTCTCGTTTTGCTCTCGCAGCCACGTTCGACGGGAAGCAGCACCTTCTCAGCCTCCCCGTGGTCAATAGCATCGACTACGTGCTTCGCTTCCTGAAGAAGCTCTGCCGCAGCCTGCACTGTGAAAACCTCTTCAGTGACCAGCCCATCACCCATCACGGCGGAGGTTCCTACCAGTCAGATGGTACCTTTGCACTTTATAACACTGGTTCATGTGCCGAGACTCTCCTTACAAATGCTGATCTGATTTCCTCCTCAGCCGAAACATCGATGGCCGATGACTACCACTTAGACCAGTCCGACGGGAAGCGCTACTCTGTGGACCCCGGCGACTCCGCCTTCAGCTCCATCAGCTCGTCCTACTCGCCAAAGTCCTCGTACGGCTTTCGTTCATCGCAGCAGTTCTCCAACGGCCCGGCCTCCATGAGCATGTGCCGACAGTCTTCCACCAGCCCCAACACCTTCCCAGAGAGCAACAGGACGGGTGGGAAGTCTTTAAAAGACAAGATATTGCATCTGTCGTTCTACCTCTCTGTCTATCTAGTACATACCTATCTTTGCTTTGTTCCTCCAGGAGGTTTCAATGCGCCTTCAGAGTCCCAGGAGTCCAAAGCTCCTCCCAGTAAGGACCCGTCCACCTGGTCTGTGGAGGACGTCGTCTGGTTCATCAGGGACGCAGACCCGCAGGCTCTCGGCCCCCACGCAGACATCTTTAGGAAACACGTGAGTTTGTTTTTAATTGTCCTCCGCAAAGTCGGCTTTGTTCTGCATGTCTGGTGGAAATCACCTCGCCTGTTTCTGCCTGTTTCCCTCAGGAGATCGATGGAAACGCGTTGTTGCTCCTGAAGAGCGACATGATCATGAAGTACCTTGGACTGAAGCTGGGGCCGGCCTTGAAGCTTTGCTACCATATCGACAAACTAAAGCAGACCAAGTTCTGAAAACGTTCCATGACACATCCCTGCTTCTCTTGAACCCAATGGTACATTTCAACTATTTCCAGGACAGTGAGACAATGGGAAAAGAGTCTGCAGTTATGAAATGCATCATTTCCCATAGAGCCCCATAAGTACAATGCATCGCTCCAATTTTTCTGCCATAAAAGCATAAAAGCAAATGAGCTTTAACAGTTAATTTAGTTTCTTCTGAACGCGGGGGCAACAGTGATGTCATGTCTGTGCAAAGTCGACAGCAAGTGAAATTCCACTGGGGAGATAAAAGCTGTAACACCCAATTCAGCTTTTGCAGATTTAATGTTATCGCTCTGAATCTACGCTAACTGTTTCTAGGCAGTTAGTCGTGAACATAAGTCCTTATTTACAGTTCAGCAGTTACTCCTTCAGGTCTGTTTTTGGTCCCTACCAACTCCAAAGAGAAACACTTGCTTTAGCTGCTTAATGCTGCACTGTGTTCACATGCTGTGTCGCTATGTTTGTTTGGTGCTGTGCAAGGAGTGTACGGTGGCTTTTTTTTTAGTGCTTTTACACTGAAAACAGCTTCCTTCTGTGAACAAATGATGCTTCGAGTGCAGGGAGGGTAAACCAAAACAGTTTATTTTACGGCGTATTTGACTTCTAAAGAATGAATGCAGCTCATACCAACAACCCTACTCTCTTCCCATTGGTTCACTGACCTGGGGTACCCACAATATGAGGTACATCTTGGTGCATTTTTCGGACGTATTCCAGGACGTCATGTAATGATAATCACATATTCACCTCTGTTCTCTCTTTTCTCTTGCTTACTTACTTAATTACTCGACTTTGACACAGTGGAACACATACTTCACACACACACACACACACAAAAACACACGTTGACTTAAGGTCATCAATAAGAATAATGTTTGTCTCACAAACCTCCATAGGCAGCACATCTGTCTGCTGCATGCAGATTTCATTATATATATTTATTCATCATCTGACAAGAAATGTATACCAGAAGACTCTTTATACTTTGTCAAATCTCACTATAGGATCTTGTTTACTTGCGTTGACTAAGCTGAAAACATATCTCTAACTGTACTGAAAAATGGTGCATTAAAAACTACGTTGCTCTTTGATTGAGAGATATACTGTAGAAAGTCATTTTGATACTATTTTTTCACATTACTGTGTAACAAAAAAGGTAATGTTGCCATTGAATTTGTCATTCTTTTTTATTATAATTTTAATATTTAAAAAAAAAGAAACGTATAACCTAAACAAAACATAGCCTCCATAGAAAGACTGCAGCTCTCTGGTTAGTATATATGAAGAAAAATGAGAGCATCGTGAACGTGATATATTTATGTTTCGATATGCAAGATTGTTACCTGCCAATTAATCTCCCTAGGCTCATCCTGTGTACTCATACGAGCGCTTTTTTAAATTCATACATTTCTATGTTTTTATCAAGCATCAGTGTTGATACAGACGTTATCAAAACAAACAAAACACTCCAACGTTGCGCTGAGAAAACCTAAGCGGCCATGTAAATGGATATATAATATAGTATTGCTTTTGTATACCACTTTTGGTGTACAGTATGCATCCTTTTTTATTCAATTAACCTTTGTAAGTGAATGCTGCTGTAAAGATACTACATGTAAGCCATGCCTAGTGAGATCAAGCTATGGTGTTTTATTTTGAAAATCACTATGAATCAGAGTTTTAGAGAAAGCTGAGTGGATCAGTGCTCTATGCCGGTGCTAAAATTATCTATGTATTTAACTGTTTGCCTTTGTGTTTGTGAGATGTAAAGGAAATCTTATGTGTATACTGTATTGTACGTGAGTATTAAATTAAGAAATCAAAATAATCCAAAGATTTGCTCATGTATAGGACTTTTTACTCCCAACAGCGCAATGACAGTCTCGATGGAGAATTTTATCCGAGAATTATTCCCTTTTATACGCCTCGGAAATTTAAATGGATCCAGATTTGGATGTGGGTCCACACATCAGAGAATTTCTTTGGCCGGGAGCCCCATCTGTGCTTCAAGACATGATTTAACAAAAGTGACCTACATCTGCGGCTCCTGCTGATGCCCCCTGAGGCTGTCGAGGGGTCCCCGTAAATCAGGAGCACACTCACGTCCTCACTATTGGATTTAGCTCCAGTCTGTCCCCACGAAAACTAATAACTCTGGTAAAATTCACTGCTGAGAGCAAATGTTTGGAGGTGTGAAAACCAGTGTAGATCTATTTAGAGGTCCTTGAGATTAAAATATTTGAGGCCTCTGGCTTATATCATCGGCAGCATTGAGTCATGGTGAAACATGGCATGATCACGGTAGTGCACATCAACACACACGTTAGCCACATATTCTCACACCCCAGGTTTGCTGTGTGATGAAGGTTTAGACTTTTAGGGTTTAAGCTTAAGGCAGGATGTGGGTAACTGCAATATCAGCTATATCATCAATGATTACGTTGTTGTGCAATATTTTTGGAAAAAACACTTATTTTCTTCCATGTCCTCCTGTGAGATAAGAGGATTGAAGAGGACCACTCTCACTCCCATCTGTGGAATATGAAGCTAAATCCAGAAGGTTAGCATTTAGCCTAGCGTAAATCCCATGAACATTAATATAGCAGCTTCTTGAAATCTATGACTGTCAGAGTGAGACTGAAATATTTCAGTTTCTTATTTTATGGTTAATGTTACAAACAATTAGACATGCACTGGCTTATACCACTTTTTTCCCCATAACCATTATGTGGCCCCCATTAATTTAAAGTGAACTGCCCCTGTCCTGATATTACTGTACTCACAGCACTTCTAAGATTTTCTCATCAACAGGTTAGTTAATGTACAAACTAAGGCTTATATTATGGCAGACTTCCAAGCCACAGCTCCCAGTTTGCTTTGCTAGCTCTGGAAAGAGCAAAGCTAACGGGTTCCCTTTGTTTGCAGTCATTGTGCTAAGCTAACTGGCTGCTGGCTTCACATTTGACTGTATACAGTATAATTGTTCCTTCAGGGCAAATAAGAGGCTAGTGTGATTAATTTGCATAAAAGGAAACTGATAAATCCAGGAGCAGGTTAGCTAGTTAGCGGTTAGTTTAGCATAAACCCCATTTACAGGGGTGGCACAACAAAATTCAAAATCAAAACCATAATGCTGTTATCCCATTGAAGGTACTTTAAATCTCTGTCAGTATCAGTTAAACGATATGCCAGTGATATACATAAGATGCTTATTATAAAGTTAATGTTATGAACAATTAAAAAAAACAGACTTTTACCTTTCGTGTTCCACAACAAATCTATAAAAATGCCTACAAATTGGTGGCACCACTCCTTGAAATAACTGAACTGTCGCTCTCTGAACAGAATTGTCCTGTTAGCATTTCTACAACACATTAGTTAATGCACAAACAAAGTGCTCCTCTATGGAGTTTGTCCCTTATCTCTCTGTACATCAGAGTAATCAATTTACAGCCAATTACAGCAATCAGTGACGAGTCCAGTGGTCTTTATGTTCAATATAATCACATTTAGCTGCTTTAAGTTCATTTTGCAGCAGAAGAATTTCACCTCCATGCAGAGTGAAACAAACTCTCTCTCAGCCTTGACCTTGAAGACACACATTACGATATGCCTGAAAGCCCCATGAATAGCAAGTTATTAGAATGACTGAGAAACATTCTGGGAATTCAACAAATTCTAGTTACGTGGATGAATAAAACATGAAGGATTGAATAAATAAATGGAAAAGAGTGTGGGTGTAGGCTCTCTTATCCTAGAGACAGCGAATATACGGTAGGGCTTCTGGGAAGGAGCCCGTTTGGGTTCGGCAATGAAATTATCAACTCTCTAAAATGCTGTGTTTTGTGACTGTAGCAGATCGGTTGCAGTAAATTCAATGATCTGGGTCTAGCCTCATCTCTGACTGCTTAGCTGGGTCATTGGGGCAACAGAGCAGACACTTACCGCCCTGGCTACATTCACCGGCTCCTCCAGGAATATCCCAGGAATATTCCCAAGATGTTCCCAGGCAAGCAGAAACATAGTCTCTCTGGCATGTGGCGCCCAGACAGTTGTGCTCAAGTATCCAGAAAAGACCCAGACCACATACTATATCTGCCCAAACCACCTCAGTTGGCTCCTCTTAATGCAGAGGAGCAGCAGCTCTACTTTGAGCCTCTCCCAAATGTTCTGAGCCCTTTATTCTAAATCGAGGTCTGTTTCCAAAAAAGCCATCTCAGCTGCTTGTATTCACAGTCTTATTCTTTCTAATGTTACCTTGATGGTCCCTCATTTGAATTTCCAAGGTCATCTTCATGCTATTCAATATCAGAAAGCAAAACAGGCTGTACATAACCCAACAGGCCACCCAGCTGCTGGTGCAAACCTCAGTGATCATTCATCTAGACTACTTGAATGTTCTTCTACTGGATCTGATGGTTCGTGCAGTGAAACCGTTGCAGATGGGCCAGTGCATGATGGCGCATCTGGTGTTCAACCAACCGAAGAGGACACATGTCACCATACCGCTCATCGAGCTCCACTAGCTTCTCAGATTAGGTTCAAGCCACTTGTGCTCGTCTGCAAAATGGTTGTTGGGTCTGCTCCTACTTATCTTAATGTTCTGAACATTGGCTAACCACTGAGCATCATTTTGCACTGCCACCTGTGTTAGCCGGACCATTCTCTTTTGTAGTTCCCCAATGGTGGGAACACTATCAGAAAATGGACGCCCTTATCCATCTTTACAAACCTCCTCACTTAACTAGCACAGCCTCTGCTCCTCATCCTCCTTACCCTTCTCCTACTGTTATCTCTTCTTGATCCAGCCATGTTCTTAACGTCACTTTATACCTTACAGATACTGCAGCAATCTGCTGGAGCCAGTATAGGCTCGGTATTGTCTTTCACTGAAGCACTGAAGGTTGTTTCTTGCTCAAAAACCTTTGTCATGTTGTTTGTCATGTTAGTCTGGATGCAGCAACACAGTGTGTCTTTTGAAGCGCTTTGGGTGGTCATGAAGACTCTATAAGAACCAGTCCATTCATCATTTCTTGCTATACATCATGGATATCTATATCCATGAGGTATCTATATCCTGTCCTACCCCCACATGTCATCTGATCTATCTATCCATCTATCTATGTATCTATCTATCTATCTATCTATCTATCTATCTATCTATCTATCTATCTATCTATCTATCTATCTATCTATCTATCTATCTATCTATCTATCTATCTATCTATCTATCTATCTATCTATCTATCTATATTCATTTCAACACACTATGGTCTTTCTATTGATTTGCTTGACTGTTTTTTTCACTTATACATTAATAAATAAGTAAATCCAACATCCACACTTGTTTGCACGGACCTCCTTGAATACTAATAATTTAAACACACACACACACACACACACACACACACATACTGTTGATCTCCTGGTGATTAGTCCTCGGGCTGACCAGCCTCCTCATGGTTAACAGGACCCAGCTGAGTCTCAGTGAACTTCAGCTCAGGCTGTGATGCGCTCAGTGACGCGCTCCTGTAGTCGCAGAACCACAGACTGTGGCCTGGGATCTGTCCCTGCTGCGCCTCATCTGGAATAACGTCGGGAGGATTCACACCATCAGTCAGAGGGTGGATATTTTTTTATTCACAAGAAAAAGCGAAGACGAAGAAGGAGAAGAAGAAGGGCTGATAATAATTCCGCCTCTTCTGGGCAAACGTTTCCATCTGAAGAAGATCTGTACTTTGCAGGAGCCAAGAGCAGATTTACTCCCGATAGAGAATCAGCTGTAATAAGGTAAGGGTGTAACGAGGATGGAGATGTGCGTGTGGCACAGGGTTTGTTTGTCAGATTATGAAACGCAAAGGGCGTCGGGTGTTACATATGAATGTGTCAGGTATTATATTTGTCGTATTTTCCTGCTCTTTGAATGAATGGGATCGAGCAGAGGGGGCTGGCACATAGGTACCTGCGCATCCCTGAAAAATGAAGCCGCTGCGTTCGGCATGGAAACAACCATCATAATAATAACAATAATGGATAAAAGAAACACCTATGAATAACGAGGCTGGGCTTGATTTGCGCATTTTAATTGGCTTTTTTTTGCGCTCCTCTGCGGATCCACCGCGGGAAACCCCATCAAATACTGCGAGCGCCGCTCGGTTATGAAATGTTATTTATTTTTTTCCATTCCCACCCCGATGCGCATGTAAATATGTCATTAGGTGCAGGATGGTGGGATCTAATCTGCAAATACTCTCACTGCGTCGTTTCCATCGGAATGCAGCTGCAGCAGCAGCAGCGGTAGCAGTACATCCCTGTGCTCCTGCACAGCAGCTTTAACAGCATTAACTGGGATGTCATCGCCCAAAAGCGTGAAATAAAACAGCCTCTGCTCGGCCCTGTGCGACACCAGGCGGATATGTCTCTAAAGAGAGAGGAAAACCCGCAGTTTGCATGATGTCGGGCTGTTTTTTCCCTCCCCACACACACACACACACACACACATACACACATACATACACATATACACACACAGCCCAACCAACGCTCTGTGAATTTGTCATCTTCCTGCATAAAATGCTTGTCCTCAAGGTCATCCACTGTAGCCTACTTTGGAGATTAAACCCAAACTCGGTGCCTGTAATTACCAATCATGCGCTGCAGGATGGGCAGTGGGTGCACATGAAAGGCTGCGGTTTGCACTGATTTTTTTTTTTTTTTGAAGGGGGGCTGCAGCGCACATTGGTGCTGTTTGTTGTGGAAGGCCCTGAGCCAATGCAGTGCTCAGTGCTGTCTGTGCTGTGGAGCTGTCCAGCCTGCTGCCAGGCTGCTGCTGCTGCTGCTGCTGCTACTGCAGCAGAGATGTGGATCATATGTTGGTCTCAAGTAGTGATGGGTCCCAGGGTTATGCAAATATTTCCCTGCTGCCTCATTTGCCAAATCGTGTATTAAGAAACGACGCATCCTCGTCCACTTTTATGCCACGACGTGAGTCAATAATTAATGAATGTGTGGGGCTTCTGACATGATTGTCAAGCGCCCTCGGTGTGGATAGCGAACTAATCCAGGCTGATTTGTTCTACGGATCACCCACAGCTGTCTTAAACACCACATTATACACACACACACACACACATGCTCGCGCCACATGGTTATAAACTATGCTCCCACTGATCCAGATTACAGCAGGCCTACTGTGCTGCCGCTGTTGCTGCATCCTCACCCAGGTCTCCCTTACAACCAGGGCGCGGGCTTTGTTGTCACTGTCGGGTTATTGGACAGTGTTTTGCAGTGGAAACTTGATAGCAGCGATCGAACGTTTGATGAACTGGATCTGCTGTGACAGTGATGATCCAGGTCAGTGCTACGCGGGCCACAGATTGGCACAAGCAGGCTGAAGGGGACAGAAATAGAACATGAGCGCCAGGGAAATATTTGCAGCTCCCCCCTTTCTTCCAAAAGAAAAAAAAACACACACACATTTACTCTCTGTGGTCTGCACTGTGTGTTTGAAGAGGATTGATGAAAAAGGGCCCGTTTTCTATGTCGTGCTAGAGATTTTTTTTTGTGCTGCCATCACTCGAGCATAGATAAATGCATTATTCACGTGTTCTTGCACCACAGGAACCATGGGAAAGCAGAACAGCAAGCTGACTCCCGAGGTGATGGAGGATCTGGTGAAGAGCACGGAGTTTAATGAACACGAGCTGAAGCAGTGGTACAAAGGCTTCCTGAAAGACTGCCCCACTGGCAGGCTGAATCTGGAGGAGTTCCAGCAGCTTTATGTCAAGGTTTGCGACTCGTTTCTTTACCCTCTGCATCCACCAGTATAACCAGCACTGCTCCAGTAAACCACACACCCCTGAACTGATATTTGGCTGTTGTTGTTGTAGTAAAACAACTCAATTTCTTCGTTTCGCAAACATCACCTGTGCAATACAGCTTCAGTCCACTTAATCAGCCTATAAAATGGTTAATCTCTGTGATATGATGATATGATCATCTCAGAAAACATGAATGTTTTTCTCTGAATGAATCGTTTACTGTTTCTTACTTCTTTGATGATACTCCTTATACTCCTCTGCTGTCTTTGCTATTGCAACAGTGCAAATTTCCCTACTATGGAATTAATACAGGTTCATCAGATCACATCATACTTTTTTCTTTCTTACGAGCTACATTTTAGCCGTTTAAGTATGGTTCCTGCTCATAAATGCAGCAGCAGATCTTCTCTTGTCTTAATGTGTCTTTCACTCTGTGAGTTTACTGTTTGCGTCATGAAACTGAGGTTTTACCTCTGGGCCATTCAAAAGAGCACGTTTCTCTCCTCACTTGCAGTTCTTCCCTTATGGCGATGCATCGAAATTTGCACAACACGCCTTCAGGACCTTTGACAAAAACGGAGATGGGACCATCGATTTCCGAGAGTTCATCTGCGCTCTGTCCATCACATCCCGTGGCAGCTTTGAGCAGAAACTCAACTGGGCCTTCAACATGTATGACCTGGATGGCGACGGCAAAATCACCAGAGTGGAGATGCTGGAGATAATCGAGGTGAGGGATTATCGAGTCATTAAGCTCTCACTCATCAGGGGACAGGCTCTGTTTAGCTTTTTTTTTTTGCTATTGGTCCCTTGCACACCTGCAGTGCCTTGAGTCTGTTTCATAACGACAAAACTGCAGATGTATTAAATTACATTGTGCCATTTCTGGAAACACAATCAGTATAGTGAATCTGATACGGCTCTGTGATATTGGAGCATATCGACACTTCCTGTAGTGATAAATACGGCATCAGTAACATAAGTTCCCAAGCTTTGTTCTTTTATCAGACTCAAGCACCTCTCATTAATATGACCTCTCAAGTTACAAATGTGCTCTTATGAATGAATCATAAACTAGATGATGCTCAACCTTATCCATTACATAACTGCACATACTGCTGTGATTTTCTTCTTTAGCCATTTGATTCAGTGTTTGAGGCACTACGGTCAAGTTCACATCCTTATCACTACCTCCAGATGTTTCTCCATCTGTTACCTTTATCAAGCATATTAAAATCCATTCATTATTTTAGCTGCTTTGCACCTCACACATGCAGGTCTATTGGAGCCTCTTTCCAGCTGACATAGGGTAAAGGCAGGGAATACACTCTACACAGGTCTCTGGCCCATCACAAGACCCACACATCATTCACAGTTACATCTAGGAATGATTTAAAGTCTCAATCAACCTAAACATGCATGCTTTGGGACTGTGGGAGAAAACTGTAATACCCAGAGAGAACGCAGAGCAAACACAAACTTCACAGAGAAAAGCCCTCATTCTGACAGGGCTTGAACCAGGGACCCCCTCAGGGATCCATTGCTACCTACTCTTCTTCTCTATTTTCACATGAATGCTCTGTTTAAGTAGTTACAATCAACTCACTGTCACACAAGCAGCTGAAGCACTCTCTCTCAGTTGCTGGAGTAGCCCTTGGTCGGGAGCCACTGATCTCACTTTGCCTTTATGAGCAAATGAATCCACGTAGGCTTCACTGGAATTACATAAGAAAGAATCCTGTGGCTAATTTCTCCCCGCACCTCACCCACAGGCTATCTACAAAATGGTGGGCACTGTGATCATGATGAAGATGAACGAGGATGGTCTGACACCGGAGCAGCGGGTAGACAAGATCTTCAGCAAAATGGATAAGAACAACGACGACCAGATCTCGTTGGAGGAGTTCAAAGAGGCGGCGAAGAGCGACCCGTCCATTGTGCTCCTGTTGCAGTGTGACATGCAGAAGTGAGCACACACCTTTCCACCCCCCCACCAAACCCCCACCCCACCCAACTCCGCTCGCTCCTCTCCCCGTCTGTAATCCACACACTCTGGACAGCAGCACACGTTTCAATGTCTCATTAGGTTCTCTGCCATTTCCACAGGAAAAAAAACAAACAATGCTTGGACTATTTTTCAATGGACTCGCTTCTTGTGGTTGTATGCATGAGAATGTCAAATGCTGAATAATTTTGAATATAGCTATAAGATATCATACATTTCTATTTCAGAACATGCCAATGTGATTTGTGCACAGTAACCCTATACATTCTCATACAACCTTAGCTTGTATATCAGTGGCGCACTGCATTAAATTATGTTCCTGCAGTATTTAGGATCCCCAGTGTTGACTGCTGCAACTGCTGTACGCTTTACATAATAGTAACAAAAACAATAATTCCTATGATAATTGTAACTGTCTCTACTATCCAGACTTGTTGAGCTCTTGGAGAATAGAGAGGCTCCTGTCTGTTCCAGGTGTTTTCACATGATGGAACGAAGAAGAGTAGGTTCTTTGCATGCATATATTACGTGTCAAAAAAAATATAATCTCTTACCTTTTGCATCTTTAGGTGGTTATAAAAGAGAAACCCTCCAGAATTCATTTAGTATTGTTGCATGGGATGTACAGTGTGTGACTCATCAGACTTTCATTAGTTCACCTCCAGTAATGTGGGAGCATGCTTCCCTCCATTCGATACACGTGTACGTGTGACACTTGAGTTTTTGAAAGATATGTTTGGGTTGCAGTTGTGGGCTAATCTCAGAGGAAGAGCGTTCACATAAACATTACTATGTTTTTGCCTCAGTGACTTCTGGGATGAGCAGAAATGTATTTATGGAGCAGCTTTCCTTTTATGAATCGTACTGCTGCCACTTAATCTAGAGTAAAGGCCAAAATTACTGCAATTACCACCGTCATTAGGCACAGTACTCATGCATTATTCCCCACAATGATCCAAAATTGGCTTATTTTTCAGGCTGCTTATTTGATTTAGATTTAAATAACTGAACTCAGTACATATCAACATGTTTACAGACAGGAAGAGCACTGCAAAAAGAGTGCAGTCTTGGCTTTTGACCTTATTGCTGGGAGCTCGCTCTCTAGACCGGGTACCTGGTGAGAGCAGCTCCAATTCCAATACAGCAAAAAAAGAAAAAAAAAAAAGGGGGCAAAGCCTCATATATGTTTACTGGACACACTGCATTCCTACGTATTAAACTTTTTTGTGAGGAGAAACTTTTTATTGAAAGGTCTCATCTTCTAATCTATTCTGTTTGCAACAATCATAAGAGATGCAGAACCCCTGACAAAGCTTTTGAAGGAGCGTTTCAGTGAGAGACGGTAAACTGGACGGCGATGAAGCGGGTTAAAGTGAGAGTTACAAAAATTAGAAATTCTCTTTCGACAGTTTTGCTTCCCCATCTCTAGGCTATGCAAGCATGGACTGAGTGTCTGCTTGTAGTCCACTTACAGTAGTGGAGGTTGCAGAAGCTCCTCACTGTTCTGTCTACAATGTAACTGAAACCAACCCTCACATTAATAATGTCTGTCTTATTTATACATTTCAGTCCAGTCACTATGTCCGATTCTTTGTCTAGTAAATGTTTATATCAAATATGAAAAATCATAATACAAGTGACTGTATTCTTTTATACATGTGGCATGTGTTGCACCCAAAAATACTTCTGTAGTGACTAAAACGAATAAACTATCACCAGGCTTTTTCAAAAGACACGGTCTAGTAGGTGTAGTTTATGGAAATGAAGACCATGCTGCTGCTGACACTGAGACTTGATGGTGAATCTATGCTTATGATGTGAGTGAATCGATGAATGCATGAATGGGTGATGCAGTGTTTAAAAAGAGTATGGCAAATACAAAACTCATCTGAGTTTTGGATTGATATTAATAAAACCCAGAGCAGAGATACAAGCAGGACTGGCAACAGCCAGTTAAGCACATTAATTATGTATTTATGACTTGTAATTCCAACTGAGGATACTGTAATTTACCCTCACAGTACTTTGCATTTGTTCTTCTTGTCCATTTTAAAATCGATTGATGAACCACCTGCCAATCCTCACGTGTCCGTAAAGAGACAGGCCTTCATCCGACTCCCGAGTGAGTTCAGAAATGGGCATAGCCTCTGTTGTGGAAAAATTCTTCATATGTCTAGGAAAATCAAAAAGCAAGACTGGAACAGGTACCACGTGTTTATTCTCTGCAGAGAAGGAAGACAGCACACTCTGACCACAGCCAGTGGATCAGAGGACTGCTTCCCTGAAGGACAGGACACAATGCATTTTATCCTGACCTCCAGGAACACACCAGTCAGGAGCTGAGCAAGTCTTTACAACTGGTGACCTGTGAGCAGGACCCTTTGATTAAGATAAAGGACAGATAAAGGAGGTGTGAAGGATCCTGGGAAGGATCTCTACACAGTTCCCATACTTTGATCACTGAAGCTGATACATTTTTGTACAGGAAGAGGCTATAATACAAAGAAGACACAAAGATCAGTAAACACACCTAATGAAAATTTCCACCACAACTCAATTCCTCTTGTTCCATAATAACGCCATAAAATGATTTTGTGATGGCCAAAGGGCATATTCAGATCAGTGGCTGGAGACATCTGACTGGATGAGTTGAACCCCACATTGTTGCTCTGGCTCCAACAACTGATCTATGTTAGTATTAGTGTAAGAGAAAAATTAGGATACTAAACTAATTTCATACTCAATAATAACCCTATCACCCATCTTATCCAGTTAGAATCATATCTTTAAGCATCCCTATTAATCTGTGTGACATAATGCACACATTTCCCTCATTGAGCTGCAGACCTTTCTGTGTTCTGCTTGTGTGATATCTCAGGGTACTCCAGCTTTCTCCCACGATACCAAAACATTCTTGTCTAGGTTGATTGGGGACTCTAAATTGCCCCCAGGTGTGAGTGTGAATGTGAGTGAATTGTGTGTGTGTGTGTCCTATGATGTGTCCTAGGACTACAGACACATCCAGTGTGTATTCCCTGCTATTTTCCCTGCTGTGTGTGTGCTCTGAGCTCCAGAAGACCCCTGCAACACTATTAAGGTACATAGCAGGCAAGATAATGGCTTGATGAATGGATGGACTGACATTGGTCTTATAATGTATTGTTGGACAAATGAGTTTGACAAACAGAGAAACTTAAAGAGACTTCTGTGGTGACTGCTGCATTTACAGACTAAGTATTTTGTCTGAAGTGTCCAAGTTTAATGTCCTCCTTAACATCCCATGAAGCAGTCCCACAAAGCACCTCGATCGGACCCTCATCCCTCAGAGCTGTGTACATTCTTTACTCTTGTTCAGGAATGTTCCCCTGTAAAATCACATGCACACATTTTATATGCACGTCACTATTTCACTGTTCAGTGTAAATACTGCACATCTTTACACTCACGCTTGGCTTGGTTTCCCAGTAGTTGTAAATGTCACCGAGTTATTCTGTGAATAAAAGGAAGTTGTGCCACTCACTGACAACATGTACCTGTGAACAGATCAACCAGTCGCTTCATATTTTCTCGCTGCATTATCAAAGAAGGATTTTTCTTTTCAGCAGAGTTTTGGAATCACCCCGACTTTGACTACATTGGGAAGCAGTGAAAACGCTTGTTATTTTTCAGCAGATGAACGGTAATTTTGTTGTTGCTACCCTCAGACCTAAGAGAAGGAACAGTTTGTATAACAGTCGAAAGAGGACAGAATGATTGCAAACATCGGGACGACCTTCAGCTCTGTCAGGTGAGTCATAGCATAAACACGTCTATTTATAAATGTTGGCGCCCTTCAAACTTTCACCACCAGATACACAATAAGTGTCCTCCACTGGGAAAAACAAAGCTACTTCTCACTTGAACTTCTGGCTTCTAGATGTTGTCTTAAAGATATCTTAGAGGCTCTTTCTGTAATCTTAGTAGAGGTTTCAGGGCATTAAAGGCAGAGCCTGACAGACAGGTATTGCAGGTGATATAAGGAAATAAACTGGTTCTGTGTTCGTGCAAAACTTAAGGTTCTATTCTAAATAGATTTTGTATGAGGCAAAGTTATGTAATCTTTTCTAAACAGCCTGTTTATTTCCAGGCTCTGCACACAGTCAAACAGCCAGAACAAAAGGGGGGAGGGGGGGGGGGGTAGTAAGGTTAAGTCAAGCATGTGAATGGTGTCGTTACAGCCATACAAATACATGCAGTCCTTTACTTTTTTTCCTCTGAATTTTTGCGCGAGTTTGTACAGGGATGAGAGAAAGCAGCAGAGGAAAATGTCTTAATAAAAAAAAAATGTCTTGACAGCTGACACTGAGATGGAGAACGAACATCAGGAATCTTTCAAAGCAGAGAAAGAGTGAAACAAACCCAGTAACACATGAAGTGACGGTTGTATTCTAATGTTCCTGCTGTGAGGTAACAAAGCTAAGTACTCACACACTCCATTACCTTTTATTCACATTCACATATCCCAGCCCAGCTTGCACTGGGATGTGTCAACCGCTCGGGCCAAAGGTAAGCAGCAGGTAACACATTTGAAAATGCAGCACTCATCCCTGAATGGTGAAATTCACACTGGGCTTCAACAAAAACAGGCTGAGTAAATGGTGACAGATGAAATCCTTCAGAGTGGTATTTTCAGTGAGGCCGGCTTTCCCTAGAAACACCTTCAGAAGACAATATTCGGTCATTAATGAGCTGATGAGAAGTAAAGACAGAGAATTGGTGCAACGTGGGGGAATTAGTCACTGTTGGAGTGTAAGAGAAGCTTCTGGCAGATGGTCTCTAATGGTTTGTATCATCTCAGACCTGATGCCCACAGCTGTCACTCTGCAGATCTTAACAGCTGTCGCATCACTGATAACTTTGCTTTCATTTGTACTCGTCTCTGGAAAGAATTAATAGGAATACTCAGAATACCAGTAAAACCTAGAGGCAATTTAGCATCTCTAACCAACCAGAACATTTGAACTGGGGTCCTTGCTGTGAGGCAACAGTGCCATTCACCGGTCCACTGTGTCAACTTCAATGCTAAGATATTACTCGGTAGAAGAACAAAGCACTATCAAACCAAAAAGCAAAAATGTAATTCTTATTTAAGAGAAGGTTCATGTTTTTACATATTTCAAGCATCTCTGCTGCTTTATAATTTCTCAGATCTTGTGGAGAGTCAACATCATAAACAGGTTCAGTTTTGAATTGCATTTAGAGTGATTTACATTACTCCAATTTACATAGAGTGATTTACATGTGCATTTACAAATCATTTTCATTGCATTGTTTAAAATACATTTCCAAACAAAATGAAGAAGTTTAGGATAAACTATTTTTTAGGAATAGCATTATTCAAAACAATAAAAGAGCTGGTGCTTTTGAATATCCTTTGAGCATCCTTGTCTGTTTTTTAAATTATTTTCACACATACAAAACAAGATTTTTTTTTAAATTCAAGCATAAAGCCTTTAAGGTTTGGGTGTGTTTTGGCAAATGTACTTTTGCCAATGTGGAATTTAGAGCTAAATTTCAACTAATTGTTTGTTTACGTGTCCGTGTGCGTGAATGTGACGTCATAAACAAGGGCCAGGGAGCGTCACTGGCCACCACCATGGCCGCCACGCCCACGACTTCTTGAGGCATGAAGTGAGTGTGCGCAGCCGCGATTGAACGAAAACGCCACGGATCCAACCGCGAAATTCAAGCAGAAACGTGTGCTTGAAGACTAGCTTCTTACTTTTTTACACCTCCCAGACGAAAGTGTCTGAATTGAACGCGTTTAAACCTCGCTGCCTGTGAATGTGGACGAACCAACTGCACCGATTACGGTAAGAAGCGAACCACCTGGTTTGCAACTCTCCAGGAGTTGCAAACCAGGTGGAGTCTTTGGATGAACATATGGATAGGATGAACATATCCAGAGAAAGGATGATGTGAAGTATTGAGGAAAAGTATGTGTAGGCATGGACACCATTTTTTTTCTTTCAGTAATTACTGACATTTAAATAAAGTGTAATAAATGCATTCACAGATCATATTTTCAAACATCAGATGACCCACACCACTTTACATTTGTTTGTCAGTGGATAAGATAGAAACATGCAATTTAAACAGAATAAAAAAACGTATTTAGACATTACTTGGGGAATGATCTTAAGAGATAACCCACAGTAAAAGATGCACAATGCCAATCTATGGTTGGACAATACTTAATTCTATTAGGTACTATTCCTAAGAAATTTGGAGAAATCCACAGTCTCTTTTGATTTTTTGATGTGTGTGAGGAACTGAGACAGGTTGTAGAGAAGAAGATGGATGAAGAGATCTGGGGACATATTATGATCCAAACACAAATGATTGTATTTTGAACGGTATCCCTCCTTTTTGCGTCCAACCAACAAGCATTTCATTATCGTTCCATTTCAATTCTTGTGAAAGAGGCTGCAGGATTCATGAGACATTCTGCTACTACACAAAGTTCATATCAAATCTCCAATTTATGGATTATGTTGAGAGTAGGCTGCTGGTGGTATTTTGATCTGATGATGGTAGTTTGTCCTAGTTTGAGCCTCTTTTTGCCTCAGTGTTTTCACTCAAATTGGAGAAGTATGTGTGAGCGCAGATTATTTCCAGCCACATATTTTAAGATAATCACTAGGTTTTGGTGTGTGGTAGGATTATCTGAAACTGACATATGCGAAAAGATTGCAATGGTAATATAGGACACTACTAATAATGCTATCACTGGGATCCACCCTAATAATATGTAGATAGTTGAATTGAAGTGAATGCCTGCATACTATGTCATTTAACATTCTTTATTAAGGTTTGTATAGAATTGTTGGGAATAGAATAATATTCCATACAAACTTCTATGCGAATGAATGAAATAAATAAATGCTACAATTAATTGCAATATGAATATAACTTTTCAGTTTTTCTTGATCTTTATAGAATGCTAAACAGTTTGTGTTATTGTTCAACTTACTTTTTTTATTTTCCTTTTCTGAATACATTGAGCTTCTATACAAAGTATGGATATTGTACATTTGGTTTGGCTCAGAAAAGGAAATTGATGTATTATGCATCAGTACAAACAACTGTGACGAACCTTAAATGCATTATTATAATCATGAAAAGGACCACAGTTACTTGACATTCATTTGTTTTTCTGTTTGCAGGTATTTGGCCTTTGAACTTCACAATGTGTTCATTGCCTGGGCTTCCAACGCCAGGATCAGAGGTACATGTTCTAATCACCAGAGTTAACCCAAATCCTGACAATGGTTTCGTGGAATTGTGGGTTAACCTGGATGACCAAAGGAAACCTATTTATGAGAAGATGACAAAGGACATTCAGATTTATAAAAAAAACTTTAACGGATTTGAAGGAAAACCAGGAGACCTCTGTCTGGTGCGTGTTTGCGACATCTGGCACAGAGCTCGGATTGTATCCATTGAAAAGGAAACATACAATGTGTTTCTGATTGACCAGGGAGAGGTCCGTAAAACAACAAATGAAGCTTTAGCATGGTGCCAGTGTGACAGTTTCCTCCTTCCACCTGAGATTGAGTCATGCATACTGGCAAATGTCCTCTTCCTTGAGAAAAATCTCCTAGAAAAAACCACAGGGTTCTTGAACTCGCTGCGTGGCAAGAAGTTAAAGGGACTGGTTCAGCATGTGCTGGATTCAGCCAAGATCATTCTCCTTCGTATACCAATTATTTCTACCTCTCTTTGCAAGGCTGGAGTTGCAAAGAAGGTACCAGCAGATGAGTTCAACTACCTTGCAGAGAAAAATCTTCGTCCACTTGAAGCTCATTCTGAGGCCAGCAACAAAGAACAGGAACAGAGTCTGGATGTTGATTGCAAACCTGATGGATATCTGTATCCAGAACTGTTAACTCACACCTTTGAAATTGTTCAAGTAACATCGGTAACAAATCCAGAGAGTATTTTTTGCAAGCTTCTTATTTTGTCCAAGGCCGTGAAGCGGTTCACTGAACAGATGCAGGAACACTACAAAGATTGTGCTGATTTAGAAAAAGTGCAACCGCTGGCCTGTGGACGACCGTGTGCTGCAAGAGGGACAAACGGAAGATGGCATCGCTCACAACTAAAGCAAAACATGGCTGATGAGGGTTCTGTGGAAGTGTTTCATGTGGATGAAGGACAAACTGAGTTAGTCCCAGTCGAAAACATCAAACCACTGCATTGGAAATTCTTAAGGATGCCAGTGGTTACGTATCGCTGCTTTCTCAAAGGTGCCGAGGACAAAGGCACCGGGTGGACCCCAGGCCAAATTGATCACTTGAAATTATTGCTGCTCCACCAAACCTTAGTGGCGAGGTTTGACCACCACGATGCATCTGAAGATATCTATTCTGTCGCTCTCTATTCGCTATCCGATTCCACATGTATTAACGGTTGTTTTCTGGAGAGTGCAGGACTGGATTCAAATGAACCCATTCCCCCGTTTCTCAACCCAGCCAGAGTCAAACAAAACATGGATGATCAAGTTGGAAGAACAAAGTTCAACATAAATGCACATGCTTCACAAGAGGAAAGTTTGCCAAGCATCAAGAACAAAGCAATCCACAGCAGAGCAGATTTACCTATACCTGGCAGGAATGACGCCTCTGTCGACAGTGGCTCGGAACATGCTAACCACCTTGTACAGAGCAATGAGCATCTTTCAACTGAATTAACAGTGTTGCAGGAGTTTGTGAATTCAAGTTCTTCGTCAGGTATTGATTTGAAGTGCAATGGAAAAGGTGTTGTGTCTGAAGGTGTGGAGCACAACATGAAAGCTCTTGGATTTACGCAAGCTGAAACTACTGGTCAAATTCTCTTAGAAGTCCAACATGAGCAACTCTTAAAAGACGCAAAAGATGCAAATGTACCAAATATTCCTGTACTGCCAGAGGTAAATGGTAGCAATGGCTTGTATGCTGGAGATGAGCTCAGGATTAGTTCACAGTCCATTAGGGATGTCTCCGCAGCAAAGAGTCAACATGATAGTAATGTGGATGCGGGAGAAAAAACAGCTTCAGAGACTTTCCTACAGGGCGATTCAGAGAAACTACAGTGTTCTCTACCTTCTTGTGCCAAAGGAAGTGTGAAAATATGCACCTACGAGTGGCCCAACATTCCTCTCAACAAGGTAGAGGAGGTATATGCTTCTTGCATTGCGGGACCACAGTATTTTTGGTGTCAGTATACCAACACAGAAGAACTATCAAGCCTTATTCAGGAAGGAGGAGAGACAGAGCAGGACAAAATGTTCCTCAAGACTCTTGGTCCAGGAAGTCCATGTCTTGCTCTGTTTGCCAGTGACAACCAATGGTATCGAGCTCAAGTGATCCGCATAGTTGATGATACGTTCCATGTTGTGTTCACTGACTATGGAAATGAGTGTGACGTCGACAGCCAGAACGTGAGACCAGTGCCTCAGAGCCTGCTGGAGAAGGCTCCCCAGGCCTTTTTGTGCTCTTTGAATGGATTTAATGAATCTGAAGGCTCTTGGATAGACAGTGTTTATGATGACTTCTACGCTCTCTTGGTTGATAAGCTTCTCAAAGTAACGATCTTAAATCAGGAAGACCACACAGAGGATGGGATTCCTCAATATGCAGTGCAAGTAGAGTGCGAAAATACGATTGTGAATGATGCAGTGCTGAAATACTGGAAACCAGTTGATTCAGAGCATGTTACAAGAAGAAAACCAGAAACTGAAAACTCTGTCCAGATGGCAAACAAGTTTGAAACTGAAAACTCAATACAGGTTTCGTCTATGTCCAACATGCCAAATACTGTTTCAGGAGGAAACGGAAATGCCTGCACGTACAAAAAGCCAAAGCTTTCCAAAAACAAAAGAGAGGACGTGTATGCTTCTAGTATTGCTGAGCCCAATTACTTCTGGTGTCAGTACTCCAATACAGAGGAGCTCACCAACGTGTCAAAGCTTTGTGAGGAAGCAGGAAAAGCACAACTGGACAAGATGTTCCTCAAGACTCTTGGTCCAGGAAGTCCATGTCTTGCTCTGTTTGCCAGTGACAACCAATGGTATCGAGCTCAAGTGATCCGCATAGTTGATGATACGTTCCATGTTGTGTTCATTGACTATGGAAATGAGTGTGATGTCGACAGCAAGAACGTGAGACCAGTGCCTCAGAGCCTGTTGGAGAAGGCTCCTCAGGCCTTTTTGTGCTCTTTGAATGGATTTAATGGAACTGAAGGCTCATGGATAGATAGTGTTTATGATGACTTTTACACTCTCTTGGTTGATAAGCTTCTCAGAGTAACAATCTTAAATGAGGAAGACCACACCGAGGCCATGGTTCCTCAATATGCAGTTCAAGTAGAGTGTGGAAATATGATTGTAAATGATGCAGTGCTGAAATACTGGAAACCAGTTGCCACAGAGCATGTTATGATAAGCAAGTTGGAAACTGAAAACTCAATCCAGATGACAGAAAAGGTGGAAACGGAAGACTCTGTCCCGCTTCAAACTAAGTCCAGCATGCCAAATGCTGTTTCTAAAATGAATGCAAATGCTTGCATGTACAAGAGCCCAAAGCTTTCCAAAAACAAAAAAGAGGACGTGTTTGCTTCCAGTATTGTGGACCCCTATTACTTCTGGTGTCAGTACGCCAATACAGAAGAGCTCACCAACGTGTCAAAGCTTTGTGAGGAAGCAGGAAAAGCACAACTGGACAAGATGTTCCTCGAGACTCTTGGTCCAGGGAGTCCATGTCTTGCTCTTTTTTCCAGTGACAACCAATGGTATCGAGCTCAAGTGATCCGCATAGTTGATGATACGTTCCATGTTGTGTTCACTGACTATGGAAATGAGTGTGATGTTGACAGCAAGAACGTGAGACCAGTGCCTCAGAGCCTGCTGGAGAAAGCTCCCCAGGCCTTTTTGTGCTCTTTGAATGGATTTAATGAAACTGAGGGCTCCTGGGTTGATGAAATTTATGATGACTTCTACAATCTTCTGGTTGATAGACCTCTCAAATTGTCAGTCATCAATAGGACAAATCATTCAGAGATTGCAGTTCCTCAGTATGTAGTGGAAATTGAGTGTGAGGGAGTGAATGTAAATGCCGCAGTGCTGAAATACTGGAAACCAGTTGCCGAAGAACCCACTTTGAAAGGAAGCTCCCAAAAAGAAACTTCCAACCATGATGGTCAACACGATTCAAATGTAACACAGCTTGTAACTATAACTATGAATACAAGCGTGTACAAAGAGCCAACACTACTTTCCAAAAACCAGACACAGTCAGTATATGCTACTCATATTGTGGAACCAAATTTCTTCTGGTGTCAGTACGCCAACACAGAGGAGCTCACCAAACTGTCAAAGATGTGTCAGGAAGCAGGAGAAGCACAACAGGACAAAGTGTTCCTCGACACTCTTGGTCCAGGGAGTCCATGTCTTGTTCTGAATACCAGTGAAAACCAATGGTATCGCGCTGAAGTGATCCACCGAGTTGACAATATATTCAATGTCCTGTTCATCGACTATGGAAACGAGTATGATGTTGACATCGACCATATAAGACCAGTGCCTCAGAGCCTGCTGGAGAAGGCTCCTCAGGCCTTTTTGTGCTCTTTGAATGGTTTTGACGAGTCCAAGGGCACCTGGGCCAATGACTGTTTTGAGGCCTTCCACCATCTCCTAGCTGCTAAATGTCTCAAAGTGACAGTGATCGACAGCATAACCCACCTGGAGTTGGCTGTCCCCCAGTATACAGTGGAGATTCAGTGCAACAGAGTGTGTGTGAACACACTGATGCAGGAATATTGGAAAGAACACAAAGTGTGAGGTGAGTAGATTGTAAGATTCTTCTTATATACCTCATATAAACATATAAACCTCTTTTTACAGATATAAGTAAATTTAACATTTGCTAATTATTAAATCCAGCTTTTCATTTTGGACAGACCGCGTGATGAAGACTCACCTTCATCAAAAAGCAGTGGTAAGGCTTTTATAATGTCATTTAATCCAGATTTTGACGGACATCCTCCATTATATGAGAAGTTTCTTTGATTAAACCTTCAGTACCACCCTGTTCATTAATGGCAAACTTGTAAACCTTTAATGTCCTGTTAATTTTGTAGAGGACAATGAATGAATAAATGACAGCACATTTATACTGATTTATTTGTTTCAGCTCTGGATCGTCAGAATCGGCAGAGCAGTCTTGACTTCTGTGGACAATAATGAGTGTGAGAGTGAATGGTGTGTGTGTGTGTGATATGTCCAGGCTGTATACCATGCCTCTGGCCCATGTACGCTGGAGATGGGCACCTGACAGACCCCCCCCCCCCCCCCCCCCCCCCCCCCCCCAACACCTTTGGGTCAAAAGCGGATAAGATGAAGGATGGATATATGGGCTGATTTACCTTGTTATTCACTTACTGAATAAGATTGTTCCCCCCAAACATTGAAGATATTTTTACGTGCACGACTGTGAAGACGTGAAGCATTAAATCCTTTGAACTTCTTGTCTCAGCCCCGAGGCAGTTATAATAAACTTTTCAAATCACCAAAAATGAGCAGACTTCTTGTTCTTCTGTACCAGTCTGAGAACACCTTAGTTTATCTTAGCTTAATAATACCTTGTGAGTAGCTAGGTTCATAATTTGTATTCCTAAGTATGAATCTTGTTCATATACACATAGACACCACAGCTGTAGAAGTAGTCACTTTGCAAGTCTCTATAGTTGTACTCTAAATCAGGTATGAGCTGAGTTTTAAGTTTTGAGATTTTGGACTGGTAAATTTGAAATGAGGCTAAAGATGAAACGTCTTCAGGAATATATGACTAGATTCTGAGCTGAACTGGATGAGAGGGGCAACGCCACTATTTCATTATTTATCATAAGTGTATAGACACTGACTGTGAAATAATTGCAGTAATTGCAATAGCTAAACAAAATGGGGGAAAAAAATTACAGATATTAAAACTATAACAAATACTGTATGCATACGTATTTTAACTAGGACAATATGAACAATGTTGTTAATTATCTACATACATTATATTACTTCTCTAGATCACCATTGATTTCTATTCAATAAATCATCGAGTTATGGGCGTTACTTCCTCTCCAGCAGGTGGCAGCATTAGCTCTGTTACCTGGAAACGGCCCCTCCTACGTCACCATATGTTGATGGGCTGTTGCTAGGCAACCTCCGGTGTCGAGATGTCAGAGCTGCACCAAGCGGCGGCTGCGGGACATTTCGATCAAGTCGAGCATATTCTCCTGCACAACAAATGTAATCCCAACCAGAGAGACGTCGACTGGAGCTACAAGACACCTTTACACTGGGCTGCTGCTAAAGGTAGTGAAGAAGTGGAGGAGGAGTGGTTCAAACCTAGCTCACACCTGCAGGTTGTAAATATACTCCCTCTTACCACCTGAAGCAGTCCGGATACTTCTCATTTGGCTATAAACGCTGGTTATGTGCATTTTAACATGATTCCCCTTCTCTTTTGAGAACATTATTGTACGTTGAAAAGTTTGTTTAATAATTAATTGGTTTCATGAATATTTTAAGGAGCTCACTTACATAATGGGAACACCCAGGAATTTATTTTCAAAGGTGCATTACATGCCTGCATATGTACAGTAGGCCCCTGTCATATCATAATTGTGCCTCATGGTGTATTAAGGTTTAGTTCTGTTGCCTGACAGCACAAAGCTACATGGGTTTTCCCCAGGTTCCCCAGTTTACTCACACAGTCCAAAAACATGTTTAGTCCATAATTATATTGATTGGAGGCTTTCGCCAAGGTGTAAGAGTGAATGTTATTCAAACCAATTGCAAACACATTGCAGAGGCACATTGCTTCTGCAATGTGCAAACACATTGCAGAAGCTTTAGATTCCCTTGTTTCCTCTTCTTTACAAGAAATTCCCCTCAATTGGTCCAGCCATCTATCATCTTACCTGCTTTGTACCCAAGGGTGCAGGGCACACCCACACTTACGCATAGTGGCAATTTTTATCCTCCAACTGCCTCAAACATGCATTGGTATGAATAAATTGCTTGTTTCCAAAGAGTATTCATCAGATTGCAGTGTGGCACATTTTCCACAGGGTACACAGAAACAGTCAGGATTCTCGTTGAGCATGGGGCGAGGCCATGCCTGAGGACGGAGCATGGATGGACTCCTGCGCACTTTGCAGCAGAGTCCGGTCGTCTGGCTGTGCTGCGGCTGCTGCACTCCCTCCACGCGCCTATAGACAAGGAGGACTGCTGCGGTGACAAACCTGCGAGGGTTGCTGAAATCTACGGACACAAGGACTGCGTTCGCTTCCTTAAAAAGTATGAAATGAAATGAAGCTCAGTTCTTCCGCCTCTGGCTTTATTAGTATGGTACACTGAATCCGTAACTATTACACAACACTTTTGCAATTGTACATCTCTATTTAATACGCAGTTGGCCACACAATAGTGGCTTTTACACATACAGGCAAGTAACGTGTGGTCTTTTTTTGTTGCAGAGCAGAAATTGAATGCCAGGCCTACCGCAAGATGGCAGAACAAAAAGGGATCTCATTGGATGACACAGATGAGGAGTGGGCAGAGCAGACCAAAGAAAACGAAGAAAACAGAATCTCTAACGGCAACATTTGAGCATAAGACTAACTCGCATTTACATGCACCACAAAGTATTTCTGTGATATTTCAGCAATGAAGCACAAACATTATGAAATACACAGCACTGCTTAGACTAGATGTAAACATGACTGAAAGTAGCTTGGAATAGGAATTATTAAAACATTTACAGTGTGCTTCAGTGGACCCTCACTTCCAGGTTGAGTCTGTTGTTGAGCTCTCTTTATTTGATGACGCTGGAGCCTGGAGAACAGGAGATATTGGCGTGTAACAATCCACAATCGACAGTAACCGTGGCATTTTACATTTTGTGACTGTTAAATACAACTTACCCTTCTTCGTAGGCGGTCCAGCAGTGCATCACGGGTCTGACAAAAGATTTAATGACAAACATTTTTAATGGTGTTGTTCCATTCATTTATTGTTGACTGTAATTTGAATAAAATTCCTCATTTTGGTGTAAAGCTCCAATAGAAAAAAACATGTACTGATTATTTCTTTTTGATTCAGACGCTTGGGAAATTGGTTAACGAAGGGTTTAAATCAATGAAATGTGAGAAGGCCTGTCATTACTGTCTTTAGTAAAACGTTAAGTGAAGGAGTGAATCTCTTGCTGAGTCTTTATTCTCGCTGTAACAAAAAAGACTTGGTTGCATAAAAATAAAGAGCCACTCACTATCACTTTAGTTTGATAAGACATTTAGGTGTAGGTCTTAGACCACAGTTCAGAGGTGACAGCTGGTGAAATCTGAGAACTTCCCACATCCTGGTGTTGAATTACCTTTAAAGTTCTACCTATATCTACCTTCTTAGGTTGCTACTATTTTCAAATGCTTTAAATATGTACGTTCATCAAATGGGCACAGTACTAAACAACATAACCGATCCAAGAAATCCAAGATACTTAATGATTTTGACTTTAATATTTAGATATCACACTAGACTTTAGATATCTCTGTGAATAGCCCAGTAATCTCAAGACTAAGAGATGCACATTCTACTTCCTGCAGTTTCCTCCCACAGCCCAAAAACATGAATGTCTAGGCCAATTGGAGCCTTCAAATTGCCTCTTGGTTTAAGTCTTAGAGTAAATGGAGTGTGTGTGTGTGTGTCCTGAGATGTCCCGAGTGTATTATCTGTTTTTTTGTTTGTTGGAGATGGGCTCAAGCAGGGTTAAATGCTTAATGGATGGATGTAAAACTGTCTTACCAGTTTGTCTCCCAGGCATGTGGTCAGCAAAATGAAGAAACCCTGCGAATGACATGTCAGAGGTTTTTGAGCAAGAATCAACTTTCGCCTGCTGCAGTGACGTTTACTGGAAGTTCATACTAAGCATACCTGGAACGTGTTCAGCAGAATGAAGGCGTAATGGATGACATAGGCCCCGGGTCCTAATGTGAGGTCGACAACCATCATAAGTAACCCCAAACCCCAAGACACTCCGAAGACTGGCGTCAGAAGAACGACAGACCGGATGGCGGTTATGACAGCTCTTTTTTCTTTGCAATAAGATGCGTTTGCATCTTTCGGGTGATCCAGAAGCTTGATGATAACCACCAACATGGAGAACACGTTGAATAAGACGATTATTCCAACTGGCAGTACAAATGTATAGATGGAGCCTTGCAGGAGTCCGGTATAAACTAGCCAACAGGTGTCTTTTTTGAAGTAGATGTTTTCATCGCCTCCCTTAGTGGCAAGAATCGTGATGGTGACAATCAGCGAAGGACACACATAGCCTATGACCATAGAGTATATCAGGTAGTTCTTCTTGGTCACGGTATGGAAGAGGAAGAGTGTCTGGTGGAGAAGCATGCTACTCAGACACAGCATCCAGAAGAACATGGAGAGGTAACAGAAATGCCTCAGCACCGCGAAGGTCTTGCACCAGATCAGTGACAGACTTTCGGGGTCAGAAGATGCCAAAAAACAGCAGTTTCCCAACAGCAAGCACAGGGAGATGTTTACGTGGGAGATGTGGCGTAAATACAACGTGTTTGTTTTAACCACAGAGCTCCAGACAAGCAGCTCTATCATCAGGGAAATGACGAGCGATGCCACAGACACAGACAGTCCGACGTAGGTGATCTCCGTACTATAAGGGACGGTCTCTGGGTAGCGTGACATCAGCAGGGCAAACGAGGACAAATGATCGCAAATGCATACTCCTTCATTCAAGGGCCCATCCCATCTGCATCCGTTTGTCGACCAGTTGTTCTTGTTTTCATCCCAGTAGACGCACTCCATCTTCACGTTGTGTTCCCGTGGCTTTTGCAACTCGAAAGTGATTTTGACATCGAGTGAACTATTCGTGTAATTTTCCATGGTTGCCGACACGATGAGGCTGTTCAGCCTAACCTTGTCGCTGGTGTTGGGAAAATAATTCTGCAGCTCTCTGAACGCGACTGTTTTGACATTTCCAGGATTTGGAGTGTTAAGCTCAACAGAGATATTGAACACGGTACTGGAGCATTTTGATTCCCCTGAGCAATTCCTACCAGACACCTCCAGATTTCTCTTTGTAGATTCGCCTGATATGTTTGACATATGAATCAAACGCTCAACAGAAGTCAGATACTTTGCAGCCAATGTAACGTTTCCTACGCCGTTCATTAGCTTCCATGTGGTTTCAAGAGACTGGTTCAGCAAATTGCTGGACGACTCCAGAAAGTCCTGGAAAAATGAGATTCACACCGGAGAAACTGGGGGTTGATTTCATGCAAATCTCAAAGGTGATACCTTGGAAGGGAATGGCATGAACTTCAGCCCAGATGCCGGGACAATACTTACGTTTGTTGCCGATCCAATTGGTTTGATTTTTTTCTCACTCAGAACATTGAGTACTTCAATAGACGTTTCCATGTTGGGATACGTGTTTATAGTCTGCGTGTTCTTGGTGACATTCTGAAGGAGCGAAAACACACGTGCTGAATTTTCGTTCTGTGTGCCGAGTCCGATATCGACAATCTGTAAAGCAGAGATCGGAATTAGCAGCGCAGACCATGCAGTTCAACCAGAACCAAGTAAGCCTTTCCTAAATCATCTATTTTCAATCGTGAAAGAGAAGCTTACCTTGGCTTGTTGCAGCACCTCGTGCACTTCCAGGTTCACACACCCTGAAACCTCTTCTTCCCACACTGCCTTTCCGTTGCTGTAAACAATTTGCCATTTAAAAGATCAGACAGTCGACAGAACGTGCATTGATGAGAAATGGGTACTCAAATGCAAGTCTCGAGTTTCAGTTTTACGAATAATCATGAATTCCTGCTTACTCATTTTTGCATCTCCTTTTTCTGGCTCCGGTCGTGTTCACGTTCTTGCATTCTAACTCTGCAGTGAATCCAGCTTTGGTGATTTGCCAGTCACCTGACGCCTCACAGTATGGGTCATTCGCTGTTTAAAAGAAAGGTTGAGGTTTGAAAGACAAGATGCGGTAAAAAAAATAAACTTTATTTGTCCCATATGACACATGCAAACATGCACACTGTCCAAGAACAGGTCCTCATTTGCTCATGAATATCAAAAACATACCACTTATGATCCTATCGGTGACATGCAACAAAGCATCTCGCCCTTGATCGCATCTGTTCTTAAAGTTGCATTTGAAGTCGTTCGTGGGTGAACTACATGAAAAAATAACTTCATATTTGTAAATATCTCTTCTATTGGCACCTGCAAAGATCACAAGTGCGAGTCATTCACAGTATTTCCAAACTCAGGTGTACACAAGAAGTTGATGTAGAAGAATAAGTATTCACTCACGAGAATGAGATACAGTTCCTGTTTTAGACCCGGTCACGGTATAGTTTTCATTGCTTTCTGGAATCTCACACTGGACGATTAGTTTCAGAATCGTTACATTGTCCTTGCAGAGCAAAAAGCTCGGATTCGTGCTGATCTTGATGTTTGGCAGGAGGCACACGTCCATTTCTTGTCTATCTTTATATGAGATGGTGGATGAATTTATCTGTTGATCATAAGAACATGTGTACTCTCCTAGGAAAAGAGAAAAGACGTTTAATGCCACTTTGAGGCTATTATCAGTGCTATAACAGTTAAATGTATTGTTTTCCATTCAGCTGATTTGACAACTTTGGTTACTTTTAATCAGTATGACAACATCACCAGCTTATACCTTCTGTGTACCAGTTGTTTTTAGAGCCTTGTTTCTCATAATAAGACTACTAAGTGTCTGAAAAATAAACCTGGACTCTGGACCGAAAAAACAAGGATCTAAAAGATGCTTAAAAGTTCTGTGGATGTAAATCTTAAACACATTGTCTGAAACAAGTTTACCTGCCCAGAGTTCTGTTATGTTTTTGAGTTTGACGTTGGACTTGCTTTTTCCCAGGCTCACGTCTGACTCTGTGCCATTAGTTATTGGAAATGTTCTGCCTTGTCTTCTCAGATTAAACGATGGCAGAGTATCCACTGAATGGTCTATCGTGCAACTGATGGTATGGTGGCTATTGTAAGGCACAGGCTGAGGTGGCATGCTTAAATGGACAAGACCTGCAAAAGACACGACCTGAGTTAGAGTAGAAAAGCGTGGAAAAGCTACATTCAGAGAGAACGATGTGCCTCTCATGGATTTCATTTGGCTTTTCAAATAACAGGAAAGGGAAAAAAATGCTATCTAAAAGATTTAGTAAGCGATCAACTTGTTTGACCTGAGTTTATTGAAGCCTAAAGGCAGCTGAAACTTCATTACTCCAAACGTTCAAAGAGAATTTGAGTTGATGAAACGATAAAACACAACATCAGGTCATAATATAATGAGAAATTCATAGTAATCTACAATGCCTGGCGTGTATAGAAGTTAAACGCAAGCCCTGTATAAACAGTCATGGAAGCTCTTCCATATGAAAAGGGTGCAACGTCATCACCTGAGGTCTCGAGGTGAAATGACGCTGACAGATCTTCTGAAAGCCTCACTGTACTATTGAACAGGACACCGGGGGTCACCGCGTAAGCAATCGTCATTGAAAATTCTGCGATGATGCTCCCTAACCTTTGAGAGAGAGAAAACACAGGTTTCAGTCACATCTTGGAAACATAACAGCACCAGGAATGCCCCAGACTTGGCGAACATGTGAAACTACCTGTAACTGGTAATTATCAAGCTGTCAAATCCCGTCAGGGTGCTGAACACTTCTCTCATCTGAAAGGCAATTCAACGTGTTCTCACATCAGAATATGAAAACACATTATTCTCGATCAAATTGAGGGAACGATTGAGTCGTGTGTTGTTTATTTTACCTTATCATTCAATTTTTTACTGCAATTTCTGTATTGTTCAGACTTGTTATTCTCAAGACAGCCTTTGTACTCCTCATTCTTCAAAGTAAAAGATCCGCTGACAGTTACTGTGGAGAAACAAAGCTGTCACTCATTTGGGCATGGAGACACACACACACACACACCACACACACACACACACACACACTATTCACATAAGAACATGGTGAAAACAGTACCTTCGTTTTCTGAAACACACATTGCAGCGGTTGAGTTGAGGGGAAATGTGCACGTCTCTTTGTCACAACATTTTTGGTTGGAGTTGCAAACTTTATCACTCCATTTGTGCCCGCTTGTACAGTTGCACTTTCTGGCCTCCAGCTCATCGTAGCACTCTGAGAAATGTTAATTTGACATATGTTCGTGAAAAGAAAACACCCATCAAAGACAGTTTTAAAAGTGGTTAATATGTAAAATATTCACCAGTTGTGGTACTGAGCCTGTCAACTTTCAGATGTTCGTTAATCACAATTCCGTTCTTTAACAGCTCAGTTAAATTTGATATTGCACTTTGCTCTATTGCCAGTTTGAAGTAATACATTTGTGTTGTATTACCTGAAATGTACAAAGCAGACACATCATTTTACATACATGGCATAATGCAAAGTTATGTGCACTGTTTACGTATACATTGTGAGGCTGATTATGAAACTTATAACAAATCATTTGTTACCTCCTCCAGTAGCCTGCAAAAGGGCAAAAAATAAATACATAAATAAATAAAATGTAAAGTCAGTTATCGACATCTTGTGTGTATCATTGTGATAACGACATACCGGAAAGATGTTTAACCCCAGAGAGCAAACTAACATAAAGATCCACATTCTGCTCCTGCAAGTCAGACAAAGGTCTTGTGATATGAACAAGTGATCAAACTCGAAACAAAGGCAGTGATTTCTGTCCAAGCGTTCCTTTACTCTACTTTAATGTGTTATTAAAAGTTCTGTACAATTTAGACCACAGTTGTGTGATTCCCATCTGTCTGCGATGAAGTGTGATGGAAAGAGAAAGAAAGTGGCTCTGATAAGATGTTCCAACGTGCTTTCATATTACATATTACAACTTCCTAACATATTCTGCAGAAATCAGAAAAAAGGGAAAAGTTTTCACAAACTTCGGCTGAATAACAGACGAGAGAGAGAGTTCAGAAGGTATATCTCTTGATCATAATCAAAACCACAAAGTTGTTAAGTGATTATACAATTTAGTTAGTACAGCGACGAGAAATGTGACAAGCGTGGCCATTACAAGCCTATAAGCAGAGATGAGATTTTATATAATACACAGATATGGATATTAATGACATAAAACTAGATACTTAAAACTCTTTTAAAACGGCTGGCTCACCTGTTTTCGTCCGTCCGCATCAGAAAACCATCACAGTGGCTGCAGCAGCTCACAAGGAAACAAAACACGAAACACACCAAAGAGCAAAGTAGGAGCATTGATATATGGCCATGCAAAATCAAAGGAGCGGTTGCATTACACTAATTTGACTTCCAAAAACAAGACTGCGGTGTGTTTGTGCGGTCATGTTTGTTAATGCTAATTTTCAGGGAATAACTGAGAAACACTGACGGGACTACTGTGAAGGTAGAGCTGAAGTTATTCGAGTGCCAAGTTAAACTCTAAAAAGCAAATGTTGGCAGCATCAAGTTTTGTTTCGTTTCGACAACAATGTACATCAATCTTTATTCTCTTTTTTTCCTGCAAGAAGTGACTTGTGAGTCTCTACAGCAAAAGATGAAGTGAGAAAATGCCAGGATTAATCCCAAAGGCGTCTCTAAATCAGTTATCATGTATTGAGCTACTATTTATTTCAGTATTTCTAAATATAGGACTCTGAAGGATCCGCGTTAGCATGGCATGGTCGTACGGCACTGGTTTCATGAGAGGGCGAGAATTATTTTACAACCCTTTCATTTACAACTTCCATGTCAGCAGAGCACAGTAGGCAGTGTGTGTGTCCACATGTTCAGTCAGGCGACATCCATGAAAGACTGCTCTGTTATTTCTGAACTACAGGACACGAGGGAGTCAATGGCAAAATGATTCAGGTCATCGCTGAAAATGTAAAACTTGGCCATGGTTAATGTTTATCATACAACCAGTTTTCAAGAAGAAAAAACTACAGCCAAACAGTAAATAATGTACTGGCTCTGATAGTTTTGAAGTACCTTACTGTCTGTAATTGCCAATTACATGGAATCTTGTTAAAGGTAAAACCGTCAGTAATAAAGTATGTTTTAGTGTTTTTATGTGACAGTCCTTTTATTTTGGTGCTCTGAATGTCTGTTTAACACTTTCGTAACCATAAGTGTGCTATATTAATAAAGGGGATTATAGGACAACACTCTATAATAAAAACCATATAGTAGACTTCTTTTCTACTACTGACTTATGATGTGCATTTTAAACCTCTCAAAAACAGGAAAAACAAAAACAATGCAAACATTCATTGAGAAAATCTTTAATCCTTAGAAAAAAAAAGTCTCAGATGCAAAACATTAGATAGTGTCCGACAGGGGAGACACCGTCCTCTCAGCAGGACCAGTCACGCAGCTGCAGCAGAGCTCCACAACAGTCGGACATACATTCGTAGTTGCTCTGTAGTACCTCGTAAAACAGCAGAGTGCAGATTGATCGATTCGCCCACGGATGTGATCAGGCACCTGAAGTCGATACCGCGCAGTAAAACCACCCACGAGACGTGAGGAGATGAGGAATAAATTATAAAACCTGTAACAACAAAGTGCTGATGTAACAGTATCCAGTTCTCGCTGCGGCACGAGTCCATCAACACAGGGTAAAGCAGGATGAAACGAGACCTAGACAAGCAGGACACGTGTGTTTATTTGTTCCAAAGTGCTTTGGGTTGAAGGTGTTGTGACTTTTTCTTCCAGACGGACGTGAAGCAGCGATGATACTAAACGTTTGTCTCGCGCTCCACAAAAGGTGCGTGGGCCTCGGGCAGGAAGCTGCCCGACTCCTCCTGAGCACAGGCCGAGCCGTTGTCTGCTTTGAGATGTGAAGCCTGCCTTGGTTGGGTCGAGCCCTGGAAGAGTCAGAATTTAAAGATTGTTAAAAGGGTCAATATAGGAAGAAAGAGTCAGTACCTGGTGAACAAATATGTTCCACACTCCGTTGAGAAGTCATATCAAGCAGGGCTGCAACAAACCAATTATTTTCTATCAATTAGTTGCCAAGAATAGGACCTGACATACTGTCATAAGAACTAAAATACAGAAAACATTAAGAGATTATTTCAGAAAATATCGACACATACTCAAAAATCCTTTTGATGAAGGCTTAAGTAAAGTATTGTCACTACTTTTGCTGTAACTGCTTATAAATGGAGATGATAAATACACATGTTCATCAACTGTTCACTACATTATTCATCAACATACTTTAAGTATGTCATATGGTTTTCTTATGGGGAGGAGAAAAAAACTGTCAAAATTATGCAAGTACTTCAGAAAAGAACCTAAACTATTGTGATATAATCACATACCTACAGCAAGTTAGACTAATGTAACTTGCACATTGAGGCAATATGTGAATTTCAACATGCTTGGATTATTTCGAACTTTGCAAACACTTTTTAAAGATGCAGATTCGCTGTGAAAAGACGCTGATTCAAACACTGAAACGGTAAATCTGTGTCTGTGTTCAATGATTAACAATCTCTGAATCAGATTATATTCAGATTTGCTCACTTTCCATGAGTTAGAATGAATCGTTTTGAGAGGGAGAGAGACTCCGCCTCGCTTGCAGACTCAGCATTGTGATCAGGTGCCACTATATCTAGGAGCGTTTATATGAAATGTCTTGCTCATCTGGAAATCAAGCGTCATTGTTTTCCTTACCATCCGCACCAGAGGATTGATGCAGCAGAGCTTCTTTTTGAGGTGTTCGGGTAGAAAACAGAGCAGCTTTCCCAACAAGGGATAGATCGTACCAGGTGTCACGTCTTCTTCTTTCATAGGACCTAAAACACAGTTGCTGTTATGACATTTTAAAGGAGACTTTAAAGAACAACTTTTATTTGGCTATCTTGAATAACTACACAGTCCAGTCATGAAGAAAGATGAACAGGAGGTCCAAAAGCATCATCACATCCTATTTCAGTCATAAATTTGGGATATTGATGTGGATAAACATCTAACACGAGGATTTTTAGCAGAGAACAAGGATAAATACTCCATTCATCCATTCAAGGTCACCTTCAAAGCTAGAGAGGAAACATGTAACTGCTGGCCCACCTGTGAGGAAGCTGATGACCAGGCCTACGAGGATGACTGTGAAGCAGTTGAAGGTGCTGTACCACATGTAGGACAACGCGTAAAATCTTTTCAGCCCGGAGGTTTGGTGGCTGAGGAGCACAGGCAAACAGACGACAGGTGACCACTCCGGTCTAGTCCCAGTTTAAATGCACCTGGGAACACAATGACGTGTATTTGGCGTCCACCCACCTCAGAGTGACGTTCCCGAGCGCGGCCTGGACGGCGGCCGTGGCGTTGCCCGACAGAAGCTCGGCCCTGCAGTGGGGGGGCGGGGGCCTCGCCCCGGGGCCACGGGCCACCATGCTCCCGATGCTGAGCCAGAAAGCCACAGCGAGGCCGGCTCCCAGACCTGCCACGGCCCCCTGGAAACAACGGGGGACGGGGAAAAGATCAACACATACACAGTGAAGGGTGACTCACACTAAGAAGAATAGAAGAATAGATAGTTTTTTCCCCTACGGTCCATCCATTTTCTTGAAGGGAAAAGGCAAAACTGACTTTTTCCATTGCTCTAATTCTAATGAAGTCAATGTTTAATAAACACTCATAGTCAGAAAAAGTGGGAAGAGGTGGGCGGGGCACGTAGATCTTATTAGCATGTGAAAGAAAGGCGCTAAAACCGAGCGTTCCTAACAGGGCTGTCAAACTGGCACGTAGGAAAGCCAATCTTTAGTTTTTTCCGGGCCAAAGCATGTTACTTGCATTACTTCTAGACATCAAGGAACCATGTCAAAGAAGCAGAAATGAGCCTAATATTTCTCCTTTAATAAACTGGTGGTAGACTCGTAGGGTTAAGGCAGGGAATACAACCTCGGCAGGTCACTAACCCATTATAGGGCCACAGGAAGGAAGGAGTAGAACCCAGGTCCCAGGTCCTTCTTGTTGCAAGGTGACTCTCAGTACGTTTACGTACACGGTTAAGATGAGCTCAGCTCTTAACTTTACTGGGGCATCTCATTGTAATTCTGCTCTAGGCCCAGTTTAAATGCAACAGGTAAAACTGAACAGATGATGGCTCTCTTGGAAGTTTCTGTGGAGGTTTTCGGGCATTGTCGAGTCCAGTCCAGTCCAGTCTAGTCAGTCAGATTAAAAAGTCAAGTAGTAGTCAGACTAACGTGTTAACATGCACTTTAGTTGTCCAGTTATAGACAAACTAATAAGGCCATTTTTTCATGTAAACGTAGTTAGTGGTGTGTGTGCCTTTAAGAATGTCCTCAGTAGCACTAGCTTAAAGCAAAAATACATTATAGACAATGCTATGCATGTCTATCCCATCCCTGTCTCAATGGACAAAGGCAGAGCTGGTGTGGTAAAAGGTGCAGCCTGACTCACTGTGTCAATAACAGTTTTGCAAGGTAAATAGATGACAGACACTCGCCAGTGTGCCCACATTAGGATGAAACATGTCAAGTTAGCCAAGTATGTAAATGACGAGCTCCGAGATTAAAATGGGATCAGGATCAGATGTCGATACAGAACAAGCACAAGAGTCCATATGTGAATGAGTCTAGTGGCAGCCACAAGGTTACTGCAGTTTAAGGAAAAATGTTACAACGCTCCATTGTTTAGCAAGGAACATGAAGTCTGTCATTATTCATGCGAGCGCTGGGCATGGGAGATCAGTGTAAAGCCTATGCTTAGTTGCCAGATAAGCATGGGTCATAAAAGATGGGACGTCTTTGCAGAAATGGGGTAAACTAGGACTGCAAAAGAGTTATAAAATAGCATCTGAGGCATTTCTGATCAAACCAATGTTCCATAGCTGCAATATTTTCTCAAGAGAATAAGGATAAACACTCCAATGAACTTTTCTTGAGGTTTGATTGAAGACTTAGTGGCCTGGTTTCAGCAGCCAGGCTTCTTTTAAATGCACCATTATTAAGTACAGTGCATGACAAAGTCAACAAACAATGCACAATTTAAAACATTTTTTTTACTGACCAATGAACTCTGTCAAAAATAAATGAAACAAACTTTTAAAAAAGCATTTCAACTCAACTTACAGTTGAGTTTGCCCATGGGAAAAACATCCCGAGGCAGAACAGACCCAGGATGGGACCACCAACTGTCCCGAAGATCTTCAAAGCGACCTGGGGTGAAGACATGAAGACACTGAGATCATGAGAATTTTTTTTTATTTATGTATTATTAATATTATTAATCACAGAGGAGGGGAACTAACCTGTAGGACAGATTGGCCCATTAGGTGAGTGAGATAGGCCATGGCCAGACACAGCAGCCCGTAGAACATGGCTGAATGCAGAGACACCAGATGAAGCATTAGCAGAGGCTACGCTAACACGCAGCTCTGCGCCGAGGCTTCAGAACACCAACCTAAGGCCTTGGACACGTGAGTCGCTCTCGCCTCCGTCATGTTGGGGAAATGTGGTTTGATCAGATCCTCCATCGTCACAGTGGCTAAGGAGTTGAAAGCAGACGAGATGCTGCTGCAGAAGAAGAATGGGAAAAAAATACACAAACCATCAGTGAAGGAAGTAACAACCGCAAGGCACTGGAGCTATCGCATGAGCTTGGGGCCCTTGTATGTTTTATTTAGAGAAATTAAGCAGCATTTCGTGTGCCTTGGTGTATTCCTCTGGATTATATCATTTATTAGGTAAACAGGCAACAGAACTCTTTCTCAAAAGAGAGAGAGAGAGAGAGAGAGAGAGAGAGAGAGAGAGGAAGTGTAAAAGTATCAATGTGTTATTATAATTTTCATTCAAAAAGTCTTCATGAAATGTTTCCCTGTTGTTGTCAGCCCGTTAGGAAGAAGTGACAAGCACGTGATGACTGATTTCACTGATGGAGGTTCGACCTGGTGGATGCCTGAATGTAGTAGCGTGTGGGGAATAATTATAAAAAAAATAAAAACAAAAAAGCAAAAAAACAAGCCCTGCAGAATGTCTCATACCTGAGGGCAGCGCTGAATAAACACGCTATGAACAGTCCCGGCAGTCCGGGCAGACCCTGCAGCATGTCCATCACAAAGTATACCACCATCTGTGGAGGAAAACAGAGAGAGCAAAGGCTTCTTCAGACCTCCTGCACTCTTTCAGTTTTTTAATCAAGTGCCATGCAAATCTGACAACGGCGGCCCTCGAGTGCGGCTGACCCATGAACAGGCTGGAACGACCGACACACACTCTGACATGCAAATTGCTACTGCTGCCGGTTCTCTCTGCAGCTTAGTTCAAGCCTAATTTTCATTCTCGGTTGTAATCTCTCGAGATCAAGGAACCAGAAAAAAAAAACGTAACGGAAAAATGAAAATCCCTATTCCCCATGATAACGAGCAGATGCACTGATAAAAAAAACAGCAACCTACCGCATCCCTCGTACCCTTGTCCGAGTGATCCTGTCCACAGTAGCATGCGAACATGACCAGACCCATCACACAGCTCAGGGCCAGAGCCAGCTGCAGCGAGGGGAACACCATGTAGCAGGACCTGCAGAGAGGGGCGACAGCTTCAGGGCTGCTGCCACCCGCTGGCACAAAACAGCTAGCATATACTGTAGGATGGAGTACTGGGGCCACATTAAGGAAAACAAATAAACCACAAATTTTGAGAGTAAAATCGTAGAGATGTGAGAATTAAGAATAAATATGAGAGTAATGTTGTAATATTGTGAATATTGTGAGAATGAAGCTGTAGATTGAAGTCATAATATTTCGAGAACACCTTTAATTCCCTATATTCCTATATTTCCTATATTGTTGGATTGGACTGGATTTTACAATTTTAATTACTTATTACTTTTTTTATTACCATTTTATTACTTGTATGTGCAATGTGTTTTATATGTCTGCTATATGTTTTATATTCTATATGTTTATATGTTTTATACCTGCTACTTTGACTTCGGGATCGATAAAGTATCTCTATCTATCTATCTATCTATCCATCTATCCATCTATCCATCTATCCATCTATCCATCTATCCATCTATCCATCTATCCATCATTCTATTCTGTAGTCTCCATGAACAGGTGGGAAAAATTGAGATGGCAGCAGCTGCCTTTCTCCTACAACTTCCTACCTAAATTCCCCACCCACACATGAACACACACACACACACACCACCTGTTTTTTGTGATGATGCGAGAGCGTTTTCGTCTGTTTTGATGAGGGTGAACAGGTTCATAAACAACTGAACCGGATGTTGATGATCACCAGATAGCAAGGACTTGGAGCGATGTTGAAAAAACAGCTCACATGCCGTTAAGCTCTCTTTGGGGTTTTGTTGTAGCTTGGCCTGCTACATTTCAGTGGTGTAGTGAAGCTTCACATTTTCCAAAGTAGCTTGCCCGACACGGATTTGTTTTTATTGTCCTTTCACGATATGTGAAATACAGAAACTTAACTGAACTTATAGAATAGATTATGGGCGATGTGTTCAATAAACTCATCAAATTTACATACAGAGACTTGAAAAAATGCTCCAAAATCTTCCTCAGACCTTCCTCGTAACACCATTAACACCATTTTCTAATGTTTACTTTTTAGGAGTGAACACTTACTAGAGTGACCAAAGAGGTCACAGGATGTGTGAGAGCCTCATCACAGTTACTGAATTTTCCTACGAATGTCAGTGCAGGGGACTGGTGTCCTGTGGTGCGATCTGTGGTGATAAAATCACTAGTGACAGTGCTTCTAAATTAACACACTTTATGGCCTGCAGTATATTTTGAACAAGTGACAAATTCTTATTTACAATGCAAATGACGAGAGTGACTAACAAACATAAAAAGTTTACATACTGTATCAGCTCCACCTGCTTAAAGTTCACTAAAGGTAATCCACAGGTGATGTGTTCAGTTTTTTTTTTAAGTCCTACAGTCAATAATTGAAAATTTTCAGACACTAAAATGCATTTTCAGTCAGTTAAATGTGAGATATCCGAGTCTGCAGAAGTTCCCGGGTACCTGACGGCCTCTTTCTCTGTGCGTGAGCTGAGGTATCGCTGCACCTGAGCCTGGTTCACTCCGTACAGGGACAGCATGAGGAAGACTCCTCCGACCCCCAGAGTCCAGAACGTGTGTCGCTCTGTGGGATCTGGATTCAGGCTGAACACAAGAGGAGAGAGAAAAAAAACCCTAAATATAGCTGGTATTGGAAGGAGTAAGATTATCATCATGGCTAACAACTGACGCTTTCCACATTTGGTTACAGTCATTCCTACGTACCTCATACTGGTTAACACAATAAAAGTGTGAAAAGGTGTAAACAACTTGAAACAACAGTGTTTGCACAGATTTGAAAACAGTCTCAGTGTGTCACATGAGAATGCACAGTCAGGGTTAAGGACTTACTGCATTCCACATATGACAAGGTGTTGAGAAACACTTGAGTATGAAGAAGAGAGAAGCTCTCAAGAGAAGCTCTCTTGGATGCTTGTTCCCATCTGCAGTAAGTGTAGTCAATATGTTGGAGTAAATAAGCTTTTCTGTGAATTAGGTCAAGGACTGATCTTTCCATTTACAGCTGTAGAGTTGTTGTCAGGGTATAGATGTCAGATGGGGCGGACTCACTCCAGACCAGAGATGCGGTTTCCCTCCCAGACTTTCCTCCAGACCTCGGACACTCCTCCCGCCTGATACACTCCCACCACCACGACAGCCAGCTGCCCCGCGAACATCACCACCGTCTGGAAGACGTCCGTCCAGATCACCGCCTTCAGACCGCCCTGAGAGCAACGCACATACAGGGAGTCACGAAACACGCTCTCCACCCAAATACCAAATACCTCTGAGAACACAGAGTACACTGTTCTGTCACATCTCATATAGTGAAGACTGTTGGAAATCCAGAGTGTCCACTGTCAGGGTCGGGGTGCGTGGATAACTCACCGCTGTGGTGTACAAGGTGCACACGAGTCCGGTGGCCAGCACCGACCACCACAATTCAAAGCCAGTAACTGAGAGAAAACAACAGGAACGCAATGAGCAACCAGGCCGGTCTGTTCAAAACGACTCGGTCAGAGTAAAACGCTTTAATCGTACCCGTATTTAGTGCAATGGCAGGGGTGTACACGCACACTCCCATATAGACCACCTGGAACAAAGGAGAAGCCACATTAGCATGCCAGGGTGCATACACTGTAACTGTTGTACTTTTGCTTTATACTGTTTCAGTTTGTTATCGGGAACAGGGTGTAAATCTGTACACGTACAGAAGCAGAGAAACAAGGAGAGATAAAATCATTAGCTGTTTGGTTTATAAATGATGCAAAACGGCGGAAGCTGTTCCATGCATGTTCTTTAAGTTCTTTAAATGCCTTTCTCTTTGTCCTCATCTCAACAACATTCAATTTTGGGTGACAGAGACTAAAAACACTAGGAAATATCAACATTTATGAAGCTGAAAGCAGAGAATTTTGACTTAATTTACTGAAAATGTTCTCAAAAAACATTTGAAATGCCTAAATTGATAAATTGATTCAGCTTCCAAATTGGATCTTTGTCTTCATGCTACTTTATGTAAAACTGAGGTGCACACAGCAGACAAAATGTGAGAAGAAGACCGCAGCGGTTCCTCTTTTGTATTCAGTTTCTGCAGATGTTCTGCTGATGTACTGAAATGTGCAGGCCTCTCTTAGAGTTAAGTAAAATAAAAGACACAGAAAACACGGTCTATAACGACTATATCCAGACAATAACGTCATCTAACAAATAGGGAATCGATTCTTGATGAGCTGCGTCGTGTTGCGCGCACCATCTGGAAGATGAAGGTCAAAGTTCCACAGATTCGCACCGTCTTGCTGAAGCGCAGCTCGAGATACTGTGAAACATTAAAAAAAACAAAACATGAGAAGATTAAGTCACGAAGGACAAACACGTGGGAGCTCAAACTCGGCGTGAATCCCGACTACCTGATAAGCGCTGGACAGACGCAGCCTGTACAACACTGGAATGAAAACATGAGCAGGAATGAGGAGGCCCAGGACGTAGGCGCAGCCTATGAACCAGTACTGCGTCCCGTGGGTGTAGATCTCCGCCGGGACGCCGATGATGGCCACGGCCGACTGGAATGAGGCGATGAGGGACAGCGAGACCGGCAGGCAGCTCATGCTCCGGTCGGCCATCAGGAACTCCTGGGTGGTGCGCTGGCGGCCGCCCGACAGGGCGTGGTACAGCCCGATGCCCATGGAGGCGGCCAGCAGCACGCCGAATATCACGTAGTCTACGGCCGTGAAGTGCTTCTGGTCGGACGGGTCCATCGCGATAGTGGTCAGGGGACTGGAGAACTGGACTCGGTTCCCCCGGACTGGCACATTCATACGGCAGACGGGAGACGGCGTCGTCGTCCACACCCATCGGTCGGGAGGGTCCAGGAGCCTCGGAAAGGAAAACACCGGTCACGTATCTGCGTGTGAAACAGAACGCTGTGCCAACATTCAGCCCCTAGCACTCTAAGGGGTTTGAGGACACCTGTTGCTGACTGACTCGATATAGCGTTGTTTTGTATGGAAAAGTGCTTTGGCTATGCACAGATTAGATTAGAATAGAATAGAATAAGCATTTATTCATCGAGTAATGGGGAAATGTCAATATGTTGTTCCAACAAAGTTCCATCTCTGACATAATCTGCTTCATATCTTCATAACTGTCGGGCGACAACAAGCAATCGGTGGATCCGTTAATAATCGACTAATAGAATAATCAGCGACTATTTTAATGATCGATTTGTTGATTTTAGCATTTTAAACATTTGAGCCAAATCTCTTCGCTCTCAGCTTTTACTAAGAGAAACCCATTTTTTAAGTTCCCAAGGACAGAATACTTAATGTAACTGAGCAAACAAAAGCCTTTAAAGACCTTCTCTTGGCTTTTGTGAAAGAGGCATTTTCATCATTTGTGCGTTACTTTTTAAACAAAACAACTTATTGATCCATTGAGAGAAAGTAACCAATGAATGAACTGATACAAGCATTGTTTGTTGCAGCCCTAATGAACCATTCACAGTTCCCCTCATGTTCGACACAGGCCTGTTTATCAACAACAAGAATACAACATGATCTATGTCACCAAATATTCCAGTTTGACCAGGATGAACGTACACGTGCATGTATGCAGAGCTATCTATTTAAGTAGACCATTGTCCTTTGTAACATCTCCTGACCTCAATGCTGTCTGTATGAAACACTTCATACTTCACTCTGGGCTCTTTTGCTCAGTGAAATGCTTTGCATTTAAACACCTGACTTGGTTTTCATATTGTTTTTTTATATATTAGGATACTTTGGTACCCCTACTGACAACTGAAAGACCTTCAATGTCTTAGAGTTCATTACAATGCCACACAATAGTCACCTTGTATGAATATTTGTCATGCACCTCAGAAGGTAGATATTTCATTGTACCTGTATCAGTTTACTCATTCCTGTACAATGGCATTTTGTGTTTTCTACTCTACTTTGTTCTCTTTAATGTGAACTGATACCCTCCATAAAACAAATAAGGAAGTAATCTGAGGTACTTCCCCAGACTGTTGTCTTTCCCCTGAAGCTGTTTTCTCAGATTGCTGCTTCTGTCCAAACAGGTGTGAGATATGGTGAAATCACTGCAGTCACTCTGCCAGTTTGCAGCACAGAGGCGCAGCGACAAGAGATAACCTCCAGTCCGAGGCAACGAGCCGAGGTCACACAACCTCTGTGTCAACTTTCCCCTGCACAGCCTGCGCCGTTCCAAAAATACTGGCTACTTGGGTCTGGAAACGTCGTGCCTCTCTGCCACCTGCTGCAACACAAAGGCAAACAGCAGCCAACGATCTGTGAGGCTTCTCAAGGTCAAAGACAACAAATCTCTCCAGAGTTGAAAAAACATTGCTTGATTCGCTTCTACTAATTCTTTGCAGAACGCGTTTTCACCGACACTTGAGTCAAAAAGTGTAGATTTAAGATCGCAGCTCCTTATACATGAGGATTCGCTGTTTCTTTTATTGCAGCCTTTATAAAGCAGAAAATAATTTACTACTACTATAGTACGACAGCAACTACTAAGGATTTTAAACCATGCATTCTCAATTAATCCACTGAATATCACAAAATAGCAACATGCAACACTTATTACCTTCCTGACCTAAACACGTTTACTTTATGAGCTCTAGCACAATTAACTATGTTTATCTATCTAGTAAGCTAGACAGAGATTTTATTGATCCAATTGTAAAAACAGAGCAATAGAACAACACATCTCTGTTTTTCCTGTCAAACCACTTTATATTTGACAAAAAGGTTGAATTCTAACCCAGACGCTAGCACAACAGACAAAACTTATAAACATAGCTATTGCAGCAGGTGTGTAATGTATATATGAAAGAGTATCAATGTGCTTCCATCTGTAACTTAATTCTCATTAGAAAGTTATTACTGATGATAATAACTCTTTCTGCTGATACAAATCTGTGCTGCGTAGTAAAGTTAAGACACTGTGACCCTCAAACCTCCATCTACAGCTGCAGGTCTGGATAGGGGAGAAAAAGATTCTACGAAAATTGTAAAGTCAGTTGAGGTAAGTGTGTTATGAGGGGACAAAGACGTAGATAAGAGGACATACTCGACAGACTCACCTTTCACCGCCTGAACTCCTGATATCCGGGTGAGGTTGACTGTCACAGGCACCATGCTGTTCACTGATACATTCAGGAACTATTAAAAAACAACTCGTCTCCTCATCTTTACGCGTAACGAGCGGCAAGTTTCATAGAGTGGAATTATTCTCCACTCCCCCTATGATTTACGCGCTTTAGTTTAGTTCAGAACTCTGTTAAAGTGACTCTGCACCTGGCTAATCCTTCGCTCCATGTGATCACAAATTGTTTGGGAATTCGCTTCCGGGGTTGTAGCGTGGTGGGCGGGGCCATAGAAGAACGCCTCAGAGCCGTTGAGACGATACGTCAATACGTCCGACATATTGGTAGTGGCATGTTCGCCCTTTAAACCAGTGCTGGTTGATGTGTATCCTGAGGGTTTTCCTAATAGAAAGTACCCGTGTTTACAAGTGATTGATTTTTATGCATCCTTATTGAAATGAACTGACTACATCAGCTATACTATTAATATTTTATACTGTTACTACCTATCATTTATTACTTCCTGTGAATACTCTATGTGGACTTTTGTGTATTGTGCATCTTGAATGTGATACTCTTTTGTGTGACTTTTGGCTGCTGGACAGAATAATTTCAGAATTAATAATCTATCCATCATCCAGAATAATCTATCCATAATTTTAGCTGCTCCTGGCTAAGATGATGGATAGATGTCATGGAGGTCGACTGGTGCCCATCTCCAGTACACATAGAGTGAAGGCAGAGAGTTCACCCTGGTTCACCAGACCATCTCAGGTCATATACACTCTCTCCCGCTCACTCACACCTAGGGGCAATGAAGACTCTCTTGAACCTCAATGCATGTTTTTGGACTGTGGAAGGGAACTGAAGATCCTGGAAGAAAACCCACGCACACACAGGGAGAACATGCAACCTTCACACACAGAAGAAAAGAGAGGAGAGGAGAATGGGAGCAGAGAGTCTGTGCAACAGCTCCACCAGATGGCTAGTTTTCTTAGTCCCTTACGGATTAGCTGATAAGTGTTGAGAAAAGGTATTTGAGGACGATGTTACAGCCTCTTCTCTCAGGGTAAGGAACTATGATGAAGGATGACCATAACCCAATGTACCAATGAAGATGAAGATGGACTACACTAACCACACAAAGTGTCTTCAGACTCAAGCCCACTTTGAATCTGAAAGTACAATTTTTACACCACACTGCACCAGTGTGTAATCCACAATAGAAGGAGGCGTTCGCTTACCTCAAAGCTGATAAGTACTGACACAGTGATGCAGGCGTAGAACAAAGGACACACACCAATCTGAATAGCACTTAATATTATTATTATTATTATTGGATATTACACAATATTCAAAATAATCTTGTGGGTTAAGCTCTGTACACTAAAACATATCTGAATGGATAAATGAAAACAAGGGTTTTCCAAGCACATAAAATGAGCCACACTGGGTAGAGACACTTTAAATATCAAGTTTTACAGACCAAACTTGCAACAAGAGCACTTTGTTGTAACAGATACGATACATATCCCCATATGTTTTCCCACAGAGAAATTGCTCCCCGATTTTCCAGAATGGATGGAAAACTGCGGGCTGCCTGAGGAATCCCCTGCGCACAAAGCTTTGACAAATCTGAAGACCATCGTCCGACTTGTTCAGAGATCTTTTTTTTCTCATTCTTTGCAATCAAACACATTTCACTATGATGTTGCAAGTGTTGAGGTGACTATAAATGAAACTTTCAGGTTCCTCTATGGAAGTTCCACATGTATTTGCACATCTCCTTTGTCTCTAAGCATTTCTAGAAATGCGGCAACTCTATTGTGCAAAGTTTCGCTCTGAGACCTTCGCAGCCTCTCCATTTCTTCTTGGGCTCTCTGCCGTTGTCGGGCCAGCTCTTTTTCCGATATAGAGTCAATAGTCGCAATGTTTTTCATCTGCATGAAAGAAATGCTGCTGTGGATGCGGCCTCTGCGCCTCGCTGGGGTGCTGGGGATGACAGGTGGTGCAGATGTGGAGCGACTCTGCTCTTCAGATTCAGATCCCTGGTTTTGATCCTGGGAGCTGCAGGAACTCAGCCGTCTCCCATCCGATGTCTGAACCTCTCTGACGTGCGTCTCTGCCTCGTTGTGTTCTCTGATTTCTTCCATGGCGATGCTGACCGTCGCCTTAGGCTCACAGACCTTCACCATCACCACTCTCTTCTGCTCGTTCTTCAGAGAGTCTTGCCGCTGTTGGAGCATTTTGCGAGTGAGCCTGTACTGCTTGTGCAGCACGTCAAGTTTCTGCTGGAAGTCCCTCTCCTGCTTTTGGTTCAACACTCTCAGATTCCTCTGCAACGCATCCGGTCGCCCGACACTGTGATCCATCACATGCAAAGACTAGGGAGGCAAATACATGTTCTCAGTCAATTTCTTTATCTAATTAATTGTTCAAAATAAAGTAAGAGACGGCCTGTGGTTTACCTGATATGTGTGCGATGTCTCCAAGAGAGCTGGTTGTGTTTGTTGGTGTGGCTGTCTCAGTGTGTGGAAAAAAATCACATACCTGCCCTATTTGTATTTGAGAGTGGATCGTTGGTCATTGTGTGCTGCTGCGTTCCTCAGCGATTCAATTTCAAGATGCGTTAGGGAATGCAGTCACACGACTTGTTGCAGGTCATACAATTCAGAGAAACAATGACTCAGCTTGTCAAAAGCACTTCAGCAGTTCAGTGCTAAAGAGGAATAATTCTCATTCGTTTTCTCATGAACTTTCACAGTTTGTAATGCAAAGTTATTGACCTCAGGATGTGTAAATTTTTCTGGAATATTTTATTTGAAGTTGTATACACTCAACAAAACTCCATAATTTGTCTTTTGTTTATTTATTACAATACCTGCCAGAAAAGCACATCAAACACAACTGATGATACAAGTGATGCTAGCTTCAGACAATCTGAAAATGTACACTCATTAACAGACTGTCTGTATTTATAGTCTTGCAATAATTCTCTCACGATTCCTGCTATCTTTCAACATAGTTATGTCAATGTATCAATAAATATGTCAATATATATTGTATTCTTGCATTGATTTTTGCTAGTGTTTGTGTGGTTTATAGTAAGGTGAATATTCAGACTATTTCAGTCCATGTAAGTCAGTCAGTCAGTCATTTTATCTATCTATCTTTGTATTTATCTATTGTTGGTTTTGATCATATCAAACTGCAACAATTGATCTTCTACCGTTATAAATACCGGGACATTATTGATCCTGAGCAGTAAATGAAGCATCTTAATCCTGTTAACATGGCCTCACTTGTGGTGTCTTATTTCTCTCAGTGTTATTGTGCAGTAGCCCTTTAACCACTTGCCCCTGGCGGGTCCTGCCCTGTGTGTTAGATCCAACCCCTCTGCTGGTTAGAGAAACTGACCTGAACCCAGTGTCCATGATGGAGCAACTTCACTTCATCTCAGATACGAACATCTGTTAACATCGCACTTTGGTGAGTTTTGAAAACGCTTTTACTCAATTTACGCTTACAAATGCACGTCTGAGTTACTATCGTCTGTCCTGACTTTATTCAAGCTGTGTCCTGCCTTAAGAATCACATAGTCGCACATTTAATCGACCTGTGGTGTCTATCAAAACATGTCAATCACAAATGATGAAAGCAAAATGAATTAAGCGGCTTGAAGCGTCTGACTGTACAGCGCATGCGCGTTGCGCAACATTACTTTACAATGAAATCCGGGAATTTTAAGTCACGCTGGAAACATAATCACTGCTACTTTTGCTACTGCTCTCTCTTCTCTTCTTTCTGTCGCTTGTTCCCTAAATCAAGTTTCGCTATTTCACACATAATGGTGTCAGAGACCACCGGGGTAAATTAACTCCATGTGTTTGTTTTGCAATAGTACGGAAAGCCAAAAAGGACAGAAACTACGTCCCCCACTTCCACGTGTTTTGGTTGATTTGCAGATCAGACTAGACGAGTCCCTGCTCCATTGACCTAATGTATAGAAGCACTGAGCAGCTTTAAACATTAGGATGGATTAGACATGAATTTAAGATAAAGACATAGCAAGAAAACAATAACTGGATTTTGGTGTTACACGAAAATCACATGTATGATTATGCTTTATTATTTTAAATGAACATCAACAGATAAAACTATAGAATTGAGTGACTTCTGCTTTATTGCTGTTCAAGAAGGTTTCCTGTTCGTGATTTTTACCTTATTTCAATTAAATGGTTTTTAATCTTGTTGAAATCGACCTTACAGTTTGCACAGCTGGGACTATCAAATGTATCACGTCCTGCACTCTGGAAAAGTTTTATTTGGAAGTACTTTCAAGCCGGTGAGTGTTTGAGACAGAGGAAAAATTAAATCTACATTTTTGCTGTGTTTTATCTTCGACAAACAGCCAAATAAATAGCCAAATACTAGAAATTAAACATGTTTTCCTTCTTTTTACAGGCTTGGCATAAGTCTTACTCTAGTTTTGCTAAGATGATGCGGGCAGTGTGTGTTGACGTGCCGGGAGGACCAGAGAATTTACTGCTGAGAACTGTCCCCAAACCTCAGCTCAAAGATGGAGAAGTCTTGATTAAAGTTCATGCAACTGCCCTCAACAGGGCTGACCTACTGCAGGTGCAATGCAGCGTGCACTCTAACAAAGCATGAAAGTGCTTTAGGCTTACAAAGTCACCTAATTGCTTGCCCTGAAACCCTTGTGTTACCCTTATTTTTCTGCTTCCCACAGAGACGAGGACTGTACCCTCCTCCCCCCGGTGAGAGCGACATCATAGGCCTGGAGGTGGCTGGCACCGTGGACGCTCTGGGCCCAGGAGTGATGGGAGGCTGGAGCCCACAGGACAGGGTCATGGCCCTGCTCTCTGGAGGAGGATATGCAGAATATGTGGCTGTGCCGTGGGAGCTTCTCATGCCTGTTCCTCAGAGCCTCACACTGTGTCAGGCCGCAGCGATCCCAGAGGCCTGGCTGACCGCCTTCCAGCTGCTGGCTCTCATAGGTTTGTGATTAATGAGCAGATATTCATCTTTCTGTGTGAGGGAATAACACAAAAATCTGTTTTACTTAAACCTTTTTACCTATTTGAAATCTCTATTAGTGTTAGTGTTTATGATTTTATTTCTACTTACTTGATAAGTGGTGTTAAGGAAACAGTATTTAAACAAACATTGTTTTATTACATGACAGAAACACAAGCAAACACTCTACTCAAGTTAAAATAGACACCCAAAATACTGCATATGGTTATGTATGGTTCCTTCTAAGATAGTAAAATCTGCATCTTGTTGCATCACAGCTCAGGTAAAGAAGGGTGAGGTGGTGCTGGTTCATGCCGGAGCCAGCGGCATTGGAACAGCTGCCGTTCAGCTGGTTCGTCTGCTCGGAGCCGTCCCCATCGTCACTGCAGGTAGCGCAGAGAAGCTGAAGCTGGCCCAGAGTCTGGGAGCTGCAGCTGGGTTCAACTACAGAGAGGGGAGCTTCACACAGGCAGTTCAAGACTTTACAGGAGGTGAGATGACGGTTTACTCCTCTGCAGGAGGCTGGGCTGACTTGTTTGCACCTGTGACAGAGAGCTGTCAAACAATCAGTCACTATTTGTATATGTAACGTATGCTTCTCTACATTGACAATGGAGGCTTTCTGTTCTTCTTCATAATTTCAGGTGAGTCATAAAACAAATTCAAATTTTTGTGCTGCAAACAAATGTGTATTGTCAGCACACCCGCTTCATTTGTTTTTTTTTTCAGTTTGACCCGTTTTTTGTTTCTACAACAAACAACAACAGAAAAATGCAGTTTTGATTAAACACTAGTCAAATGGGATTAAATACTGCCTTTGTTGACTACTTTGGCCATGTATGAATATTTACATGGTGGTTTGTTAAGTATTTCTAGAAGTAGGAATGTCTATGTGGAACAAAAGAAATTTCAATGTGTATCGATGATAGTGATGTAACATGTCATCCACTGCAATAGTTCACCTTGGTGATGCAGAGTTGCATAGTATAGACAATAATTGTATCGTTAAGTTTGGCTTTTCATGGTATATTTCAAACTAAACATACATTATTATAATATTATACATTATAATCATGTATCATATGGACACTTCAGGTGTTGATGCAATTTCTGCATTTTTCCAGGCAAAGGTGCAAACGTCATCCTCGACTGCATCGGTGGGCAAACCTGGGAGCAAAATGTGAGCTGTCTGGCCACCGACGGCAGGTGGGTGCTGTACGGCACCATGGGAGGAAGGACGGTGGACGGAGATCTGCTGGGCAAACTGCTCTCCAAGCGGGGCAGCTTGCTCTGCAGCCTCCTCCGCTCTCGTAGCCTGCAGGTGAGAACTGAAGACCATTAGAAATGACGCAGCCGCTGCTGCATTCCTCCCTGAGACTGACTTTGCGTTTTCTGTTCACAGTACAAAGCAGAACTGGTGACGGCTTTCTCACAGCAAGTGTTGCCACATTTCTCGGACCAAACAGCTCCACTGAGGCCAGTGATCGACAGCACTTTCAGCCTGGAGAGCATCGCAGACGCTCACAGGCACATGGAGGCCAACAAGAACATGGGCAAAATTATCATTACTGTAATTCCTGAGAATGAATAACATGTAATTGTTTTGAAGTTCTTTTGATTTATGTCATGCGATTCTCACCAGTGTTATTTGACAGCATTGTACACATTTCTTACATTGTTTCCACATTTTACATAGTAGCATCCTGATATAGAAATAGTTTCTATTAACACAGGAAAGTCTTTTAAAGCAACATCATCTTTAGCTCCCAGAGCCACAGTCTCAACAAGTCTTTGCTTTCATGATCACTCCACCCTTATCACATCATCTAAACCACATCACCTTCATCATATTCACCTCACCACCAAGCAACAGGCAGATAGTTTCAGACTCCTTGGGAAAACCAGTGGGGAGGTAGTTCCCACCATTCATATTTGCCTGCTTGATAAAGTAACAGTCCTTTATTGTACTGATGCGTGAAGGTTAGAACAAATGGTGAAAAGCAAATGATAAAGACCATGAGAACAAACTGATATGAAGCACACAGTCGCTAGCTGTGGGCTCATATCTGTAAATTCACACATTTATACGGGCCATAAAAATATAAAAGGTTTAATATTATTTTTTCTAACACATTCCCACGATGATTTTTGTGTATTCCCATTTCTTTTGTAGGGTTGTGGGATTATGCCAGAATCAACCACTACAAAATGTTTGTTATTTTGTCATTTTACACATTTATGATTTTTCTTTTTTTTATGATTTTTATGATTTTCATCAGGACATCACTCTAGGTTCCCACTACAATCCACCCATAGTCAATATCATAATTGTGCATTAATCCTTTAACACAGTCTTAAACTATGATATAGTTTCCTGGAAATACAGTATTAAATGAACATATGATTGATAAAACCCATTGAGTGTTGGTTATTATCTTTGATGGTTTGCAAAGTGTTCTTATCAAAAGGAACCAGACAACTCCCTCTCTCCAGTATATGCAGCTCACACTGAGCTATATCGAGACAGGAGCTAGAAGAGGTGCCAAAACAATGCTGAAGGATAACAGGAATCTCTTCTTCCTCTTTTACTATCCTACATGACATGCCTTGCAAGGCCATCCAGTATACCGTCACCACCCACTGCACAGGTTTTTCTGTCTATGGCCCACAATTGCCTACTCACTAGTTTTTTGCAGAATAGAATAATTGAATAATGAGATTGCGTGACAGTATCTTCCATCCATTAATTTGCACAGTATATACAGCAACAACATTAATTTGTTTTTAGAATTTACATTAGATTTTGAATTAAAGTATCATTGCCAGTGACTACGTTTGAATGGAGTGTACTATGATTTGCAGTTTGTGTGATTATGGTTTTTATAGTGTTTTTTTTTTTTTGCAGTGTCTAAAATTGAATTTGGTAACTCCAAATTTTGTAGTTACCAAATTTGAGAAATTTATTGAGAAATGTCCATGTTATGTCAAACTACTAAATGAAATCTAGCAAGAATAATAATATCTACATTTTAACAGTAAACAATTCATTCATGGAAGTGTCTGCTGTTGCTTCACTGCCCATTTATAACAGCCACCTTCAAACCCACATTTTCTCTTTGACTTTTTAACAGTGTGAGACTTTGACACCCCCCCCCCCTTTACTGTTTTATTGTCTTTTTTATTACTTTTATTTTTATGTTCTTTTATGCTTATTTTGTACTCGTACTTTGTGCAGTACTTTGTCACCTGTGGTTGTTTTAACGTGTTTTAAAAGTTAAGTTTTTGTTTCTATTATTATTAAATGAGGTTATTGAATGCGGGTAAACAGATAGGGCTATATACGCGTACGTAATGCGCATTTGTTGCGCAGCCGAGCGAGCGCCGACGCGACCAATGACGTAACGAGTCCGGACTTCCGGGTTGTCTTCCGGGGCTGCGCCGAAGTTTGAGCCGGTTCACGAGGGGACGAATTTGAACGGGGGAACCCGGGTGTCCGGCATCACCTCACCGTGCCAAAGTCAAGACGTCCACCGGGGATATTTCGGACTCTATGATTCGACCAGAAACGACGATTTTTACTTGTCCCGTAGGTGAAATGTGACGCTTAACTTCCTCTTCCAGCAGCGCTGCCAAACTTAGCTTAGCATAACTTTGACCCCGCAGGGTTTAGCGAGACTTGGAGTCGAACCTTGTCAAATATTTGTCTCAAACAAACAATTCTTGGTGCGTTTTGTTTCTATAGGACAATCCATCGTGACTATTTTGTCCACTGTTTTTTAGTGTTGGTGATCAGGAAATGAAAAGCAATTGTTTTTGTTTTGGTTTTGTGTATGACCCAGACTTCTAACCCTGATACATGGAGGATCCCGGCAGACCTCAGAGAAAACTGTCCACAGCCGGAGACAGCTTGTACAAAGTCCTGGGCCTGGAGAAAGGAGCATCTCCAGATGAAATAAAGAAGGCGTACAGGTGTGTTCAGCAGTTCCAGCAGTAGTGGGAGGAGTTCACCTTGCAGACACTAGTAACCCACAGCTTTAATGAGTCAAAATTGTGTCATAATAGTTATTTACACAGGCAGACGTGGGCACAGATCTTCTCATACATTGACCCAAGTTTAAAATGAATTAAGCACATATTGTTTTTCCTCAGTTCAAGAACACTGTGTGCTTTTATTATTTACATTTCATTATTTGCAAAGCATAAATAAGACAACTTAGTTGACCAAAGTGCTGGCCGAGAGGACAATAGGCAAGTTATTGTAAACCTGTGTTCATACAGATTCCAATAAGGAAACATCCCACATTTACATTTCACATTCACAAGAACAAACCCCTCAACAAATTCCTTGTTTCCAGGAAACTGGCACTGAGGCATCACCCGGATAAGAACCCAGACAACCCTGAGGCGGCTGAGAAATTCAAGGAGATCAACAATGCCAATTCTATCCTCAACGATGAGAACAAGCGGAAGATCTACGATGAGTACGGGTCCATGGGCCTGTACGCTGCTGAGCAGTTTGGGGAAGAGGGTGTCAAATATTACTTCCTTATGTCCAAGTGCTGGTTCAAGGTGAGACATGCAACCTGTGTGGATCTGTGTTTCATTATAGCGAGGAGTTCTTTCAGCCAGGAATGAAATCGTTGCACATAAATAACACATGCATCCTCTCTTCTGCGTTCAGGCCCTTGTTGTGTGTCTCGGTATCTTCACCTGTTGCTGCTGTTGCTGCTGCTGTTGCTGCTGCTGTGGAAAGTGCAGTCCACAAGAAGAGGAGGACAACTTTCCTTACATGAACCCAGAGGACCTGGAAGACGAGGTCGGAGAACAGGACGGTGCAGGTGAGGGATTCACATCCTTATGGAACCTCTTCAGCTGGTGTGCAGATGTAAAACGCCGCGTCCCAGTTTCTGGAAAATCACATGCTGTGTTGTTAAATTGATGACATCAGGTAAAGTTAGACATGTATTAAAATGTTTTGTATTCCACGTGATGCGGTGTTTGAAAACAGATTTTGCAAACTGGATGAAGTCGCTGTCTAGATTAGTAGTGCTCATGTCTGTTTGATTAAATATATCGAGGGATTATTGATGGAAATGCTCAAATCAGTGTATAAATCCTCCAGATTCCTGAACAACCCAGCCAGCGAGTCTGACCGTGAATTGGTAGTACAAACAAAAGCTAAAGGAACTGATACACAAGCTAAGCGGATGTTAACTTGGTGTCAAGGGTTGCAGTGCTTCCCCTCTGAGGAAACCACAAGTTGTTGTCTCATCATTTCAGTTAATATGCAGATAATGAGATATAACATGTTAATCAGGTAGCTGCCTCTTATGATGGCCAGGGACAAACACGCCACCTCTCATTCCATCTCTGTTCGCTCAGCTTTCCTAGTCACCTTTGTGAGGGATGAAGTGTGGTTTGTGCTCAGTGTTAAACTCTGTTTCGCAGCCAACAACACCATAATAATTAACCAGCCGAGCCCTAGTGGCAACGCAGCGCAGGTGTTCGTTGTCTCCCAGGAGGGAGTGGTCACAGCAGCAGGTAAAGTTCACCTGTCCTCAGCTGGCTGCTCTAACCTGGCAGATCTTCAGGCTTCAGCGGCATCTAACACCCAGCGCTGCCAAATCACTCCCTAAAACCATCCCTTCCATTGTATCGATCTACAGGTGTTTCAGGGGGAGGGGGAAACCTGTTGAGCCTGTGTCGCCCTTATCAGCTGTTGATAACTTTGGCTGACTTGCATTAACTGCTTTTAACGCTCCAATCGGCGACTAAAGCTGAATCCTGAGCATCGAGCAGTGGTTCTCAATCTGAGTTTCAGGGACCATAATTTACCACATTTGGAGACATGAATCGACTATGCAAGCATGCATGCATGCTCTCCACCCTCTTCTCAGCTTTCTTGAGCTTTGTCAGCTCATTGAAAAATGGCACAGATTCTCTTAACTCTTCTATAACATGCACACACTTTGGTCTCCACTCAACCTGTCAAAAAGTTTGCGAACCACTGACCTCGACTTAATGGGAGCTGCTAAAACGATCTGCGTTAACAAGCTCTACAAAAGGCCTTTTGTGCTGCTTTATTCCCACTCTGTTGAGCTGTTTGATCATATGGATCAATCGTTCAGTTTACTCAGTTCCTGTTGTTACTCCCCAGGACTGTGGAATGTCTAAACCAGTGATTTTCAGCCACTTTGAGCCACAGCACATCTCTCCAAAATAAATCCAAAGCTCACCTCCACCGTTATGTGAAGTAAAATCAGATAATTTACCTGAAGATGTCTCATGGCACAGCGGTTGAAAGATCCTGGGTTTAGACTAATGAAAGCTATCTGAGAAATGTCACAGCTCAGGCTAATGCTCTCTGCTTTAAGTATCAGCTGTATGTTTTTTTTCTCCATGTTTGACAGTCCTCTCATGCTACATTTCCACAGGTGAGGACGCGCCGATCGTGATCCAGCCTCAGGCAGCGACTGAGCCCTCGGAGCCGTGACGTAGAGCAGTGAGTGGGGCCCGTCACGGTCCGGACGGCCCCGTGCCATCGGCGATCATTAGCGACTGACGGGTTTAGAAATCGGAGGTTTTATTCATGTGGTGGTTTTCTCCAGAGGCTTTGTCATCCCTGCTGAAAACATGTCAATCTCAGAGGCCTTTTTCTTTGTTTGTTTTATATATCGATCAATTTGATTTGATTGTGCCACAGTTTTGTTTTTAAGTGCCAATGGGTTTGTTTTGATCCATTTTTTTTTCTATTTATTTTTTATTTTTTTTTAAATCTCTTTATTCTTGAATCTCGGGCAGTATCTGGGTTGCAGGGATGAATGGCAAAGCCACACAGATCAAAGCTCTGTGTGATCAAAGCTCAAACTTCTTCACATGCACTTTAACATCCCAGGGTTCAAATCCTCAAGCTGCCACCACACCGAACATGTTTTTTTTTTAAACATATTTTCAATATGTTATCGTTGGTCGTTTTCATCAGAGAGAGAGACAGAGAGAGAGGTGAGACATTGCAGAACTAAAACAAAGGGCTTCATATTCCACAGGCGTTTGTCACATTCAATACATGAACAAACTGCTTGTGAATGTCACCTGAACAGGATTCAGAATCAATAAAACGGCACTGAGAGACATCACAGGAGTAATTTGGGGAGAAACTCTTCACTCCATATCTGCAAACCAGCTGAGACGCACCCTCTTAGTGCTGCTCCAGATAGGAGCAGCTGGTGAACAATACTGTGAACACAACACAACAACGTCTGCAGTAGAGAGCTCCTTTCTTCCATGTAATCTTTTAATATATATATATTTTAAATTTTGGGTCATTAAGCTCGAAAGTGCAAGTAAGTCCAGAGTCTCGTCTCAGTTTGACTCGGGGGATGTGATCGCTGCGGGTGGCGGGCAGCGCAGCTCAGGGAGAAACCAGGACTCGGCTGGGAAAGCGACCTTCCTCTAGGAGTCCTCTAGTTGTCACAGTAGCCTGTCCAACAGTGCCTCGTTTCCATCCCCTGTGGTGTGAGAGTCGGTTTTCAGCTTAGCTTAGCATAATGGTGGACAGCAGGGGGGTGAAAGTTGCCTGATGTGAACTCTCTGGAATCGTCTTTTCACCGTTTCACCTGCAGACCGAAGCACTCGATGTGCAACGTTGTACTCAGGTGGATAGCAGAAGGTCCCCGAGGACTGAGGTTTTCTTACTCCAGGTACTCCTGCGGTCCAAAATGATGCATGTTTAGGTTGATTAGACACTCTGAATTGCTCCATGGTGTGAGTGTGAGGTTACATGGTGTGTCTAGCTCTCACAATTCCTGCAACCTCAGGCCAGGCTAGCTGCTCCCCCTACTGTACCATGTCCAGACCGTATGCTAAGCTAAGCTAAGCTAATCACACTAGGGCGGCATCAGCCTGTGAAACTGACTTCCCAAACAGTCCTCATGAAAAATGCCATAGTTTTAGGTACCGACCAAACCTTCCTTCCATGCCAGCGTTGTCATTTCTTCTTTTATTCAATGTTTTTTTATTTTGGGGTTTGACCTGGTGATTGTAATCCAGATGTGTCCATGATCTCTGTGGTGTCTCAGATGAAATACATATTGCCTCACATCATATACAGAAATTATTTTTGAATGTAAAGTCGGATATAAATATGTATATATTTATGATTGGAAACTTTATGACCAGTTGTATATGGAGATTTTAAATGATGTTGCCTTTAATCTTGTTTACACTGATTTTTATTCGTGCTTGGTGGAGGGATGTTTCTGCACCAAATCAGACGTCGCTCAACTCGACTTATGTGTGCATCTTTTCTTTTCTTTTTTAGCGTTTGATTCATTTCTCATGCCAAGCACAGTCCAGCAGCGTGTTAATGTAAAGTCTGACCGATGTCACGACCGTATTTAAAGTGAGTTTTGTATATTTTCAGCTACAGAAACTATACGTGACAGACCCTCAGAATAGTGCCTGCATCCTTATTTTTGTGTGTGTGTTCTTCTTCTTCCTCTTCACATTTTGTTTGAACAAGAACCAACTTTTTATTCCACTATATATTTTTCCACTTTGTAAACATTTACATGTTTCTGTACATCGAATGTCTGAACGTCTGATTGAATAAAGCGCGTGATGCTGGATAAACACATGCATTAAGCTAAGTTGTCTCCTAATATTGACCAGCTCCTTTGAGCTCCGTGCTCTGTCATTGGCTGCTGTGGAGCTCCACCCGGGTCTGATAACACGTGTGTGAGAGCAGCTGGTCAGATTCACTGTGACAGTGTGGCAGCGACAGTTAAAGGGAGTCAATGACGTGGATATGGAGGCAGCGGAGGATTCTGAGAAAATACTTCTGATCAAGCCTCTCGGATGGTACGTCACTGTCCACTATCAGCTAATTGATGCTTGAATTTAACTTTGAAGTAGATTCAAGGACACCTTTTTTTCCCCAATGTGCTGTTATGTGTTTCAGATGTTCCATAGAAACATTTAGGTCTTGGTGAACTGTTTATTGAAAACATTTTCCCTTTAGAAAATGTCAAATTTCAAAAGCAAAAGTCTCTGAAGTGGTTGCCAAACTATCTGAGATTGACATAATTTGTTTGGGAGCTTCTTTGAACTGAGTATTACAGTATTGGAAATGACCTGATAAGATTCTTCTTAATCTCAGATTATTATTTATGCTAATATATATATATATATGTTTTGATAACTTGGTTGAGTACATCAGTTGAAATGAAACAAAAAGTAATTTTTCTTGAGGAATAATTTTTTTCTAAGCAAATTAAGTATTCCCTTAGTCGTCCCTCAATGGGGGAAGTTCAGGCACAACAGCAGCCTGTGAGCAGTTCGGGTGAGGTAGCACTTCGGCCATGGGGGGGTTTGAACCTGTGACATCTGGAGCACAGCTGGACCACATCTGACCGTGATGAGGTTAAAGTACAGGTTTAGCTCTAACCTGTAACATCCTGTTGGGTGGAGACCACGCAATTCCAGATCAGCCCTACTAAACATACACATGGGATTTTACCAGATCACGTGTGTGCATATCTGCGCCCTCAGTCCACAGTGACCTCTGTCCTGTCTCAGGGAGAACTCAGACTCCTCCAGGGAGGAGGAGGAGGAGGAGGAGGAGGAAGAGCTATGGCAGCTAGAGCGTCTCTGCAGGGAGAGTGATGCTGTGACCGGGGCCGAGGTCGAGGTGAGGCGCTCGGCTCGGAGGAAACTGTACGCGGCCTGCGGCATCAGCCTGGCCTGCATGACCGGAGAGGTGATAGGTGAGCACAGTCTCACCACATGTGTCAGTTACTCTGGATACTGTACAGTCAACCCGTATGTTCAGACTGAACCTTTCATAAAGCAAGAATGTAGCACGGCATCAGTTTGGTGCAGACCTGCTGCAATTACTTAACTTCTTTTTATTGAATGTTTAGTGTAAACTGCATTACACCATAGATAGAAAGATCAAATTTTATACTTATTTTGTCTGTGCATGAGGTAACATGATAATCAGCAATGTCTCAAAATATCAAGTCAAAAGTTAACAGGGCAAAAACTATAGCTAACTATATACTAAAAAGACCATTATGAATAAAAGTGTAAATAAGGGGAAGAAAATAGAGACAATCTAGTTAAATTTAGATTAACCTGTAATGCAAAACAAGTAAAAATAGAGTGAGCTAGCTGAAAACTGAAAGCGAATGGAACATCAGTATATGAGCACTATGAGCAGGAGACATGACATTGAATAGCTGAATACTGATTCATGAATTCTATTAACAAAAACTAAACATTCATCTATTAATTTTCCAAAAGATCTATTTAACCTTTAATTAAATGAGCGATATCATTGAGGCTCAGGGTCTAATTTACAAGAGAGACTTGTTCCACTCAAACAAACACACAGCATAACATATTACAAACATTTACATAGATAGATAGACAGATAGACTTAAGACTACATTACATTGACAATGCAGGCTGAGATCAAAAATAGCTGCTGAATGATTTTGAAATACACACACACACACCCACACACTTACACACGCCCCTTCCTGTGCTGTCTCTGACTGCAGGTGGCTACGCCGCTCACAGTCTGGCTGTGATGACGGACGCGGCTCACCTCCTGACCGACTTCGGCAGCATCGCCATCAGCATCTTCTCGCTGTGGGTCTCCGCTCGACCTCACACACAGACCATGACGTTTGGATGGCACCGAGCAGGTGAGAGCTCCCCGAGGCCACACATACAGCTTTGCAGGCAGCACCGTAGGTCGTTGCCCCTTTAAGTTAGGTTTTATCGATTCTATTGATCAGTCACATATAGTAAAATTCAGTTTCAGTTCAGTTCAGATGTATATAAACAGCTAGTTTTACTCAAATCCGTCTAAAGTCTTAATATGTGTGGTCACAGTTTATACATAAAGCACTATCTCATCAGCTGATCTCTCATCTTATCTTACATCTCTTGTTTAAGGCTTTACTATAACTGTACTATGGCTTTCCATTCACTTGTTCAACACAAGTGTTTATTCTCTTGTTTTAATGAGGGACCTTAAGGACATGTAATCGTGTGTGTGTGACTGTGACAGAGATTCTGGGCATGCTGCTGTCCGTCCTGTCCATCTGGGCTGTGACGGCCCTGCTGGTGATGTCGGCCGCCCAGAGGATCAGCGATGGAGACTACGACATCGACAGCAGCATCATGCTCCTGACCTCGGGCGCAGCCGTGGGGGTCAACGTCCTGTGAGTGCGGCAGCTCCTTCCTGGGAGCGGGTCTCGTCTTGCCTTGGCTTTTTTTTTATTTTTGCGAGTTTTCATGCACGCAGGATGGTCCTGATCCTGCACCAGTCCGGATCGTCTCACGGCCACAGCCACGAGCATCATCACGGTCACCACGGCAACGCCAGCGTGAAGGCGGCGTTCATCCACGTGGTCGGAGACCTGCTGCAGAGTGTGGGCGTCCTGCTGGCTGCCACCATCATCCACTTCAGAGTACACACACACACACACACACACACACACACACATAAACACACTGTTTGTGGTTTATCTGTCTTTCCCCAAACAGCACGAAAGGCACTGGACAACCTAAGTCTGATGGTAATGAAAGGCCGCAGCAAGTGCAGTATCAATCAGCTAATCTATCTATCTATCTATCTATCTATCTATCTATCTATCTATCTATCTATCTATCTATCTATCTATCTATCTATCTATCTATCTATCTATCTATCTATCTATCTACTGTGTCTCACTTAGAATAAGGTTAATATTCAGACTATTTCTGTCCATGGATGTTGAATCATATAGATTCAACCCTGTATCTGTCCAGTGACCCAGTGGGTCAGTGGTGAGACAGGAAAGTGAGGATGGTGTATTTGTCTCCAAACCATTGTCCTCTCTGTTTTTTCATCTCAGTTCTCGTCTTCCCTGCAGCCCGAGTACAAAGTGGCAGATCCCATCTGCACCTTCCTGTTCTCAGCCCTGGTTGTTGGAACGACCCTTCCAGTCGCAAAGGACGTCTTCCGGATCCTGATGCAGGGTGAACACACACTTCCCTCTCACTCACTGTGTTTGGTGTGTGTGTGTGTGTGAAGCCCTGAGCGTGATCTTCACCTCCTGTCTGCAGGATCTCCTCAGCACCTCTCCACCTCGGTGGTGAGGGAGCGGCTGCTGTCTCTGCCAGAGGTCGTGGACGTCCACAACCTGCACGTGTGGAGCCTCAACCCGAGCAGAGCTCTGCTGTCTGTGCACGTGTCTGCAGGTACGAGCCACCACTCCTAAAGTTTTAAACTTAGCTCCGCAAAAAAGTTTTAAGTTGATCCCTTTGCTGGTAGCATCCATCCTTTGTAAATCAGTGGCTAAAATGTTAAGTTATTCCATTTTTTTAGCTTATGTAAGAAAATCACCATCATCAAAAGCGGGTGGAATATAAATGGCTAGAACTTAGTAAAAATATATTCTCATTTGTGTTAATTAATCTTATTTTATCAGTATGCTAAGCTTTTTGTTGGCGTGGTCTCATCGGTACTTTGTTAAAATAAAAAACTTTGATAAAAATAAAAAATATAAATTAATCACAGATAAAGTGAAAAAGTGAAACTCAGTCCAACTAAGCACAAATCTCTTATTTATAGTAGAAAAGAGTGTTGAAACAACTAATCTACTGACTAATTATCAACCAGTAACATTATTTACTGGTGTTGTAAGAGTCTACTTGGGGATTTAAAATATTTGTATGTTTTTAGTAAGTATGTTTTTTATAGAAATACATAAAAATCTCTGCATTCATCTTCTGAAATCTTGATATTTTCTGGCCTCTTTAGTCCTCTGTGACAACAAACTGTCTGAGTGGTGGACAGAATAAGGAGTAGAGGGACTTCATCTTGGGGTCTTTCCCCATTTTTCTGATATTTTATAGAAGAAACAACTAATTAATTGTTGAAACAATTTTACATTTTTCCTCATTTCATTCAATTTTACAGAGATTAACTGAACTCAACCACCACAACAGTGCAGGAAAGGAGCTCGATGTGAACCCAGACTCAAACATTGCCTGTGTGTGTGTGTGTGTGTGTGTGTGTGTGTGTGTGTGTGTGTGTGTGTGTGTGTGTGTGTGTTTCTCTCAGAGGAAGACGCGGATGGACAGCTCCTCCTGATGAAGGCAACAAAGCTGCTGCGCTCAGAGTTCAGTCTCTCCAGCGTCACCATCCAGGTGGAGCACTGACTGTGTCCGGGCCTCCAGCCTCTCTGCTCTACGTCCACAGCTTCTCACTCTACCGTATTTATTCTGAGGCTCAGAGCTGCGGGACAGAGGTGTTAGTGCAGCCACTGAGCAGTTGTGAATCAGGTCAAGTGTAGGATGGAGACAGGGTTTAAGTTTTGTGTATTAAAACTTGAAGTTTATGATGTTTTTGCATCTTTTAGGAGCCTTTTACTATGTGATATTTCACAATAAAATACTTGAAACGTGCTGGTTTCAATTGTCATTGAGGTAAAAACAAACAGAGCTTTTCAGCTCATTAGATCTCATCAGAAGAAGGTGAATAATCAGTCTTTCATAATGAAGCTGAGGAGTTCAACTGTGACTCCCACTATGCACAGACTCAACTGGTTTCACACCTTCAGCACATGTACTGGATGTTGTGTTCATTTCTTCTCTTCTCCATCATTTTCACGTATCGCCTCTTTGGAAATAACCACCGAACGAATCTTTTGACTCTTTTCGCAACATCGGCCTCAATTTATTTAAACTGACAAATCCAACACTTCCCAAAAAAGCACACATGCACATTAGTCATTAGGTAGTACACAGCGCACGACAAATCCTTTCAGCACCAAGAAGTAATCCTCACACTTCAGCTCGAGTGCCAGTGGAGTAATAAACACACAGATATGCAATATTAACATTATCCTCTCCTTCCATTTGTGCCATGATCAGGCAGACACAGTAAAAAAAAAAAGTATAAACACCTGGACGTTAAGAACGTGAGTGAAATGTTCGAGGTACCAAACAGCCCCGGCCTCAGTTGGCTGCCCGGGGGGGCCCGTCCTTCCAGTAGTTTCCGTAGGCCTCCTGCCACATGTTCTTGCAGGCGATCTTGGCTTTGAGCTTGGAGCAGATGAGGAAGGAGCCGCCCATCTTGCGGTGCAGCGAGTACGTCTCCTCGGGCGGGGGCGTGAGCCGCTCCTTCAGCATCACCGGGATCAGGCTGTGGATGCGGCGGGTGGTGCTCTGCGCCCCGAAGTCGAAGGGCTCCTCCGAGGAGAACGCCTCGCCCAGGATCATCACCGCGTCCACGTGGGCCTTCTCCATCGCCTGGGTACACCAGCACACCGTTCAGCAGGAGAAACCTCTAGAGCTAGAACTCGAGCTTTTTTCTTTTTTGTGAGTGTGTTTGTTATTAAAAGAGTCTTAAAGGAGACTCTAATGAGAACTTATTGACTTATTTTTACATTGGAAAATGAATAGATAAAACATTGGGGGGAAAAAGGTGAGTTTGGAGCATTGTTATTACATCGTTGTGAACTGGGATTTTAAAATAAAGCACAACTGGACAGAAATTCCATATTAATTAAATGTGAAGACCCTATTCATTTAGCACAAACTGGACTGATCAAATCTTCATCTTATCTGTTAAATCCATGCACCGGTTTGTTAAAGTAACTGTTCACTTAACTTCTAACTAATTGTGAAGCAACAGCTGCTCAGACCCATGGGGAAATCATTCACACGTTCGATCATTTTTGAGAGAGAGCAATCATTAAATGTCACTGTCAACCGTCAGTGCCTCTGAATTATTTACTTTATTATTTACTCCTCCTGCGATATAGAGCAGAGCGGCGATCGCTATTGTACCTTCAGCTAACTGTTAGCTACCCGTCGTCACCATGGCAACCCGCCGTCACCACGGCAACACACGCCCTGGACGTTAGTCATCGACAATTCCAAGTTGTTGTAGTTTGTAATTATAGCTAATCATGGATGTAATTCCGGATGTTTCCTTCAGAGTTTTTTTTCTGTGGAGTTTCTATAGAGGTAATAAAAGCTCATACCGGGTCAATAATCATTCACTGATAATGTGTTCCTTATTGACAGGCTGTCGGGGCCGCTCCAAGAATTACCTCTGCAGTTCCCCCTAGACGCCAGTAGGGGGCGATAAAGACCAGAGCAGTTACCGCCACTTGACTAAATGCTGCTAGATTAATATTGATTATTAATGTTTCAAAGCGATTACACACTCGTGCTTTAGCTGTGAGTTTGAGAGTGAAAAACGGAACACATCCGTAATGAAAGTCACAGCGGCCTCCGTTTGGAACAGATTAACGCAGCACACTTCCCTGATTAATTGCAGCCCGATCGCAACGTGTGCTCGAGTCACCTGCTCGTTTGCCTCGGAATAAAACCTGCAGAGCCTAAAAAAAAGGCTCACACACAACAAAAGTTACTTTTCTGATTTGATAAAAACTGCATGAGATAGAGAATTCTTTACAGCTCTGACATGGTCCATATTGAATGAATTGAGAAGTTGCTCACAGTCAGTTCAAGAGCTCGATCCAGGCTATTTTCCACTATGGAAACACTTAACTACGCTGCGGTTACCTTTGACTCGTATCCCGTGAGGAAGCGCATATCTCTGGATCTCTGCAGGACGCCTTCCCTGTCCTGGATCGCAGCTGCGTTGATGATCTGACGAGAGAAAGGAAGGAAAATGTGTCCTGATGGAAGCAAATCTTTGCCTGCTATGACAGTAAAACGTGTGGGTCTTAGCTCAGTATAGATAGAATAGTATGCAAGAATTAAGATTTTCTTAGTCTGCACTTTTCTTACAACTTTTGCTGATTTATAAAAACTCTCTTACTTAAAACTTGATCCTCTCAATCAAAGCACATTAACCAATCACTGTCTCTGCATTTCGTATTTCCCCCTCGAAAAGTAAAACTGTGTCGTCCCAATGAAAGCCTATACTGACAGGGTGATATGAAGATGTTAAGATGTGTGGAGCGTCTTACCTCAATGTAGTGGTCTGTGAAACTCTTGTCAAACCCTCGAGTGGCTCCGAAGTCCAGCAGTGCAACCTACACACCAACACGAGAGAAGAGACATCGGTGCAAACGAGGAAGGAACAACTCTGCAGCGACCTCTGAACACGCGACCCAGACGCACAGACCTTATGAGTTTGTGGATCGAAGAAGAAGTTGGACCAGTTCGGGTCCGTCTGCATGTAGCGGAACTCGAAAAGCTCCCGCAAGCATAAGATCAGGATCTGCTCACAGATCTGTGCAGAGAGAGAGAGGGAGACGTGTGTTGTGCCGGACAGAAGGACTGAAGAGGCTGACAGAGCAGCAGAGCTCAGCGGGGGGTCAGACCTCGTTCCTGAGCTCCTGGGACAGGTCGGTGGCCTGGTCCAGAGGGAAGCCGGGCACCAGGGTGGTGGTGAGGACGTGTCGGCTGCTCAGCTCATCGATCACGTCCGGCACGTAGAAGTACGGGTGATCCTTCAGCAGCTCCCTGACACACAGCAGCTCATCAGCACTCACACACCGGCTACGTTTGCATGGACAGTCTGACTACTGACCTGCTAAAAAGCAACTTTTTGGAAGGAAGTTTTGAGATGAGTTACATGCATACTGGACCAAAACCCACGAAAACATTCACATTTTACGTGATTTTACTTTGCAGCTCTATTTTTTGCAAGCTAGTTGTCTAGCCCGTCAGCCTGTGTGTGGTGTGAAGTACGACTCACTGGAACTTCTTGGCACATTTGGCCTCCCGGACGTAGTTGCACTCCAGCGCCAGCTCGCGGCTCATGACCTCTATGAGGTGTTCAGGGAACAGACCTGCAGAGAGGAGGAGGACAAGGCTTCAGCAGCTGAAACCACACACACACACACACACACACACACACAATAGCAGCCGTTATCACAAAAACAATCATTTCACAACGTTACCTTCAGGCAGCACGTTGCTCAAGCTCAGCGCGGTCATGATGTTATTCACGTCGCTGTCGATACTCTTGGCGACTCCGGGGTACTGGGACAACGAGCAGACCACGTGTGTGATTCGCTGTATTTCTTTTTGTCACACACACACACACCCACACACACACACACACCTGTGTCTGGCCTCACCTGAATCTTCATGGCGACCTCCCTGCCGTCCTTCAGCCTCGCCAGGTGCACCTGGCCGATGGACGCCGCCGCAAACGGCTTCTCCTCAAAGTACTCCAGACGCTCCCTCCAGTCGGGGCCCAGGTCGCTGCTGATGGCTTTCTGCAGGGAAAACAGAGCTTATTTAGCAATCAGACAACGAGTAAACCAACCATCCTCTGCACCCTGTCATCAACAAGCAGAGGAGTCTGCTCAGTGAGAGACTGCTCCTTCCAAAATGCAGAACCACCAGACCTCAGAACTCCTTTGACCATCAGGCCATCATGCTCTACAATTAGGAGGAATTAGGAGTGGTAGAGTCCACAGTATACTGAACTTTTTTTATCCTTTGCTATTCTCTTTGTATGGCACCTTTTTTACTTTGCTGGTGGAATGTAAATTTCCCTGAGGGAGTCATCCCAAAAGGATCAATAAAGTTAACTCTAAACACTGGACAGCCTCCTAGACATGTGTATAAAGGGAGGATATGATGAGAAATTAAATCTGTTGACAGTAAAACTATCTAATATTAAATACCTGCTTCGAAACTACATTCTGTATGTAACAAACTAGTACTTAAAACAGGATTAAATGTGCTCCAAGGTGCTCAGATATAAAATCATAGTATAATCATAATATAAAAAAGATATAGTCCCTTTAATTAACATGTAACATTTTAACATTATTTATGTGTAATCTGAACAAAGGAAGGAGCTTATTCCCCTGCCTATTTACCGCTTGCAGGATTCTAGTCTAGTCCAGATACAGTGAAGCAGCTTGAACCTGTTATACTGCAAACAAGTAGAACAAACTGACTGAACTGAAATCAGCTGCAAACAAGCAGTTAACACATAGAAAACATCTCTCTTCTAATGTGCCTAAGACTAAGCTCTTTAGGCCAACATTTCAGTATATTTTGACTTTGTCTGACTTTATTTTTCTGTTTTTTCCAATTGTCCCTTTTTAAATTGCATGTCTTCCTGTTTATGTAAAGCACAGTGTCTTTCCGCCTGGTATGAAATGTGTGATATAAATAAAGCTGCCTTTGTCTAGTCTGGTGTGTGTGGTCTAGTGAGAAGGCAGGAAGGGGAGTCAAATGGTGGTTTCCACATAACCTGGTTATTAATACAATATCGACAGGGTGCTTCAAAGTGTCCTCACGGTATTGAGGTGTTCTGATACATCGGCATTGTCTCACACAGCCGGGAGGTAACGTACCATCATCTGTTTGGAGGGCATGAAGTCGGCGCTCTGCCGGACACGCTCGAAGATTTTGGCCAGCTGAGGGTTGATGAAGGCGTCGTCTAATGGGAGAGACGGCAACAGAGGAACAGAGCAGAGATATGAGAGCACGGTTCAACAACTGGTTCAACAAACTCTCTGTGGAGCTCTCTGAACATCTGGATGAGAAAGTGCCTTTGAGAAAAATATCAAATTTGACCCCTGTCCCAATTAAACTTGCATCATTTGCTCTAAAGAGTTAAAAAAACATACTTGACTTCAATACTTAAACACTGTAAAGACATTAAGAACACTTAAGGACGAGGAACAAACAAGACAGGGTCAAAGTCAAAAGGGTAATTCAACAAGAGATTAATAAAGGAGGAGTGAAGGCTGTAAAGCACGATGTGGGACACAGAACAAATAGATTAGAACGTATAAATAACCTTTGACCCCTCAGGGAGAGAATCTGTGTGCTAAAGCAGCTCGAGGACAGAAACGAGGCCAAAGGAACAAACAAACAAGCAGGTGTGGAGTGTAGAATCTAGAGTTGTAAAATCCCGTGTCCGATTGGTTGATGATTAACCAGCTGATGACTGCTGAGGTAGATCGCGTGATGAGATCAAAAGCTCCGGTTTTGGTCGACTCCTGTTTGTGACCTCTTGAAACAACAGATGAAGTAAAGGCGCTGTGTCAGTGTGGCCGACAATAGATGCGGAGGAATGGCACTGTCGCACTGTGTGGAACTGGTTTATTTTAGGTGATGACATTTCCCTGTTGCTCAAGCGGAATTTGTCTGTGTGTGTGTGCGTGTGTGCCAGTGTGTGTGTGCCAGTGTGTTTGTTTGCCACTGAGTCAGAAGGCCCATAAAGCACCGGGTTTACTATCTGAGTCAGGTCTGATGACAGCTGACCCACTCGTGTGGATTCACTGTCTGTGTGTGTGCGTGTGTGTGTGTGTGTGTGTGTGTGTGTGTGTGTGTGTGTGTGTGTGTGTGTGTGTGTGTGTGTGTGTGTGTGTGTGTGAGCTGCATGGTCAGCCCAGCGCTCTGGGTTTTCTGGACGAGGAGAACCTGGTCTCACCTTGGATGCTCAGCATCTGTCCCAGTTTGAGGGCGGCTCCTCGCACCTTGCAGAGCGTCCGCACGATCCTCTCCGCGTTGGCTTCGGAGAGGAAGGCACTCGAGTCCAGGACGGACTTTTTACTCCCTGGAAACACAATTGTTGTTGTTATACACAATAGTTGTTAGTAGACTTGTAGCGGGTAGACGTGTAGCTGTTCGAGCTTACAAGTCTATCGAGTCAGGTGGGGATTTGAGCCGATCGATAGAACAGAATCCAACAGAATAGAAAGCTTTCGTTGTCATTGTACATTGTCATGATGCAGGTAATTTACAAAGGTTGCATCAAGGTGCTGTTTGGTCTTAATATAGATACAAAACAACAGTCAATACAAAACACAAATACTAAGAATTTACAGGTGCTTGCATAGCAGATGATAATGTCTCTGCAGCAAGATGTTGCATCATGGACAGACATGATAATAACAGTCACATTTGTTACATTTATTAGTTGTTGCTGCCATTACAGTTGTTATTTGTGGATTTAAACTGCATTTGGTGACGGATTTACTGGTTTGAGTGGCTGTTAAAACTGTTTGGTTTCAGCTGCTTTAACGCATATATCAGAGGTCTCCTTCCTCCTCTTTGGGTGACTGACAAATAGTCACATTACTCTGGGTTGTGAGTCACCTGTAAATGTTTTCTGACGCACTTAAAATGAGAGATTTGTCAATTGATCAAGGAAATGATGATGAAATAATGAGTTGAAAACAGGTTTTTGCTTGAAGTTCATAAGTTGCTGGCTGTGATTCGAAATCTGAGGCTCAGTCTCACACAGCCCGCTTGATCGAGAGCAGTCATCGATAAAAGACAGCCACTTCCTCTCAATACCTTCTTGTTGAGGCTTAAAAGTCTTTTTTGCAGCTTCGGCGATCGCCCCAAAGCCGAGTCCGATGGCCAGACCTGCGTTTAAAAAAAGACACAAAATGACTCTTTGAACAAACAGCTTGACATGTCTGAAGCAACCTGTCACCAGCAGCAGCAGTAGAGAGCTCAGGTGTAACCTAGGTTACAGGAAGAGGAGAAGAAGAAGAAGAAGCAGCTGGAGGTCTGCTTGACCCCCCTGATGAGGAGACCTCTGCCTGCTGACGATGCGTTTTATATCGGCTGGATTCTCCGGCATGTTCTCGAAGCATTTCCTCAGCTACTGATACTCTGTAATTCCAGGGCACGCTTCCCTCACACTGACCCCAGGTCTGAGGAACTGGTGACCCGGGTCATCAATGCAAAACCTCTGCACGAAGTCCAAAATTAAACCCTGACGTCTAATCACGCTTTAGAGGACCTCATACCAGCCAGAGAAGGAGAAGAAAGTAGGAAACGTCTCGTTGTGTACGACAGGCCACAGGACAACCCGTTGGTCTCCCATGAGCCTTTGCTCCTCTGAGAGAAGGCGACAGTGCTGACGGTGGCTTCTTTGCACGAGCTTACAGGCGTTTACGTAAGAATCTTACAGTTATCTAGAGGTCAGAGAAAGTCCAGATTCAGATTTCAACACTGGCATTGGACATTTTCTTTTCTGACACATTGGGGGGGAACACAGACACAATCTGCCTTTGTGTTTCAGACGTGTCAGATAATTTATCTCGTTTTAAGAGTTCATTGTTATTTCAAGCATTCAACTGCACGCTATAATTTTCTTGATTTATTTTGCGATTTAAGAAAGAGATTTTCAAGAAATCTTGTCAAGTGAAATTATCTTGCAGCCTGGACAGAAGATTTCACTCACTTTGAATACCTTTTTCCTCAGATTTAGTGATTTTATATTTGTTTAAGAAACACCATTTTGGCAGTGCATTGATCTCGATTCAGGTCTGTATGTTTAATGTAGCACTTGTGTCTAATATCATCTAAGAAATGCTACTAAAAAGTTCACAAAAACAGTTCTGGAAACCGCTGAGCTGACCTGACTCAGCAACGCATCATGGGTGAAGTCGCCTTGTTTCTTTTCCTTTTAATCTTTGCTCTTGTTTCTGGTCTGAGGATTCGATCTAGAACCTCTACGGTCCCAGGGACGAGCGCATCGCAGGTAAACGCACCCACCTCCGAAATTCATCAGCCTGCTGAGCCGCGTGACCGGCACCTTCCTCTCCCTGGCTCTGTCACTCAGCTGCAAACGGGAGGAGAGACACGCACAGAAAAAGCTGAGCCCAAGCAGCGAAAACACACAAACGCATCCACTCCGGTTGGTTGACTCTGAAGCAGCTGTTGAGAGCGGATACCACTTGCTTATGCTGCTTCACGTCCTGCTTCTTGCCGGCTTTGTCCACGTCCTCCGGGGTCAGCCGTCCCACTCCCGGGGAGTTATCCTGGTTGAGGAACCTGACGGGTGGCGAGGAGGCGAGGCCCGGCCGCTCCCGGCCGCAGCCGGCGGAGCTGCAGGCGGGCTGAGGGCCGTGAGCGGCCGAGGGGAAGCAGCCCGAGGTGAAACACACTCCCGTGGTGGAGAACCTGAGGAGCTGAGCTGCTGGGACTCTGCCCAACGTCTCCTGCACGACAAAAAAAAAACAAAAAGAAAGGAGCAGTTTGACATTTTGAGATAGCAGGATGTCTTCTTATTCATTTGTATGTACATATATCCGTAGCTACTATTATTTCCTCTCTTGATTTTGTATTTTGTGAACTTTTTACTTCCTTTTTTTTCCCCAAGTCTTGCTTCCCCTTTTGTTTCATGGAAACTGGAGTGCAACCAGTACAATTTGCTCGATTTGATGTATTTACCATAATTTAAGACAAACATCCTGAAGCCTGTTTAAGATGCCTGTCCAAACTGTGTCGATTGACTCTACAAAGGCAGAGCTATCATATCACTTTCAGGGGCAGCCATTAGTGACATATCAGTGACAATAAAACTGGACTTTACATGAAAAGTTCTGCTCCACAATCTCTGATTCAAATCTGTTGAAGAGATTTCAAAACGAACCAGGTCTTCCCATCTACATCGAACGTGTCAGAGACACTCATCAGAAACAATTATTGTTTTTAGAGATCACATACACATACACACACACACACACACACACACACACACACACACACACACACACACTCAGAAGCTTTACAAAGGTCTCACATTCCAGCACCACCTGCCCCTCTCTCTCTCTCTCGCTCTCTCTCTCTCTCTCTGCCCCGGTCACTATTTGTTGTGGTGTTGACGAGGTGGCAGAGACACAAACAGACGCCGGAGGCATCCGCCCTGCCACTCTCTGAAACTCTATCCGGCTGCCGAGCCCCCGGGCCCGAACCCTAACCCTAACTCTAACCCCCTCTGCCCTGCTCACCCTCGCTGATCCGGCAGCGTGATGGAAGTCGGCCGGCCTCTGGTTCCTGGGGCCCCGCAGGCCCCCAGGAGGGGCCCGGGCGGCCGCCTGCTTCATCCAGGTCAGACCTCTCCAGAGCACCGCATCACCTGCCATGGTGCCGATGTTCAGACCTGCAGGAAACGGAACGATAAGATTAGATAAAGTGAGACGTCATGAGATTAGAGATGCATCGATTTGCATTGTTTTACCCGCTTTGTACACAGAGGGGCCGCTGCTGGCACACACACACACACACACACATACACACATCATTTAATGTCACAATATCATCTAGGGGCGATTTAGAGGGGCCAATCAACCTACATGTGCAAGTTTTTGGACTGTGGGTGGAAACAAGAGAATCTGGAGGAAGCACTCCCTAACCCAACATGTGACAATATATGTCTATATGCCCAGGAGAATACTTTAGATTAGATTGGATTCAACTTTGTCACTGCACATAGTACATTCAATGAAATGCAGTTTGGCATTCAACCAGAAGTGCAAATGTATACAGTAGAGTGAGAAAGAAAAGAGGAAGAAGGTATACCAACTATGCAGGAGAGTAAGGTACTCTGATATATAATATAAACTATGGCTGAATACAGTATATGTATGTGCCAATTTGCATATGTGCAACGTGATTACAGATTATATTTGTAGAGAGATGATAAGTAGCAAGAAACATGTGTACTGAAGTGAACTACTTTACAGATCGGTAAATTGATATCTTAACTTAGGTTACACAGGTGGCATGTGTGGCAGTGGTCATGGAGTTTAAATAAGGCATTTTTCCACCATGTGGCCTACGCTGAGAGCTCAGGGTTGTGCTCAGAATCTTTTTTAAAAAAGAGCAAGGATTTAATCCTAAATTTAAGGTGAAGTAACCTGTGAAAACCTGCCAAAAGATGGATGAGAGGAATTGTTTTCAGAAACACACTTTGGTCCGTTTTCTGAGCTTTGTTCAGTTAAGGAGATGTGGAAAGTGATGGGTCGACCACGCAGGTTCCATGTTTACAATGTGCACTTTATACACATTGTAGTTTTGGCACTCTGCTCTCACAACTGCTACTACCTCTTTCACATGGTGTGCAACTGTTTTGCAGCAACACACATACATCATATGCTATTTTCATTTGCATTTTTTCCACCAGCCTCATGGATAGCTTTTAAAAGTGTGTTTGTTTTTTTAGGATTTAAGGTGTTGCCACTTTAAACATGAATTTCCCACAAGGATCAAAAAAGTTCCCATCCATTTGTTTACAGTAGATGAGAAAACCTGCCTGTAAACTTATAGATACACTTGAACCTCATTGCTGATTTCAGATGTCAGTTGCCGCACAAACAAACTTTGGCCTATTTTCTGTTTCATATCTTAACTTTGTCGTCCATTTAAAGGCATTTGGAAGGTAACGTGTACACTATGTCCTCTCTCTGTTTGGGCAGATAAAACTCTGATAAAAGCTCAGCAGTGAGGGCACAAAATGCACCAAAAGCAACATCTCATCCATCCGCACATGCGTCCAAAGACCGTCTGCCTAGTGTCAATGAGAGCTTATTAAAAAGTCTTTAAAAAGTGATAAAAGTTTCCACTCACCCACTTTTTGACCTCAAGTCCCCTCAGCTCCGCGAGCACACCCTGAGCATCGCGCGACCGTCGCACGCGCCGCCGTTCACCTTGATCTGACTTGACACAGTTTCAGCTCCCCAGGGGGAGGGGGCGACACCAGGCCGGGGATGGAGGGTGGGCTGGGGGGGGCGCAGACACGGGCCAATGAGGCTGAACTCAGCCTCAGGCTCCAGGACTCAACAACAAGCCCCACTGGGTGGATGAGCTGCCACTCGGTTACTCCCAGAGGACCCGACAGGACTCTGACTTGGCCGCGCGAGGCGGTCCGTGAACGGCACAAGTGGTGCATTCAAGGGGCAGTGGGTAAAATGAACTTCCTGTAAAAGTAAATTCACTCTGGGGTGTAATCAAATCCGAAATACATAAAAAGTCTCAAAAGGTGTTACTAACTATTAAAAAGGGAGACAAAACCGAACATTTGATCAAAAATACAAAGGCTGTGTTAGATTTTTTCATTGGTCGAATACATACTTAAACAGCACTACATTGTGAAGGCACGATTTATTTCTATCATGTTGCTTTAAGACAAAATGTGAATCAGCGCCTACTATTTAACTGTTGATCTGCCATTTATCTGTATGGGATGAGTAACAGATTATACAACATAAATATTTTCATTACAGCACAGGGCTGTGAAGTCGATTAATGGATTGATATTGCACTATGGAAAATGTGTGGGAAAAGTTGTTGAAGACATTTAGAAATAGCATTTTCACAGAATTGGCCCAAATGGACTGAAATGGATTATGTAATACCTATTAGTCTAAGAAAAGCCTCTTTTTTTGTGTGATGGTTATTTTTAGTGCGCTCCACCAGTTTTGTCTTTGTGTTTTCAATCCAAATCCATGTGAAGTAAGAGATAGAAAATCTTGTGACTTTCCGCAAGAAGCATAAGATTATATGTAAATGTGTCATTTTTTCTTACTAAAAGAAACACTAGCATCCCCCTGCACAGCTGGGGTGGGTGAACTGATCCAGGTCATCTAATTTTGGTTATAAAAGCTAGTTCACAATGAATTATAATCAATTATACAGACATTGAAATAAACAAAACAAGTATATATACTGACATCATTGTTCTGTTTTGATCAATGGGATGGGGAATAAAACATGTTTTTCACTTTGCAGTGTTTGAATGAGTGAGTGCGAGTGGGATCAGCTGTTTGTTTTATTACAAGATGCTTACACAACACTGGATGTTTCAAATGTATCACAGACAGGAAAAATATGCAACTCGTGTGTGAAATTGTTCTCTCGCCTTCCTTTATTCGAGAATAGAATGAGAGATAAATTAATCCAGTTTAGTACAGTTATAGTCTACATTTAAAGTAGGTGTTGTCGCTTTTAACATGTGACTGACTCTGATTTACGCCTCGTCTCAGTCAGGCTTACACATTCGGTCACAGAGGAAATTCAGGACTTATGAAATAATCTCTTGAGGTTTTGTCATGGTCTGATGGCAGATTTTAACTTGGGAAAGAGTCGAAGAGCGTTCTGTGTTGTCACATCCATCACCGTCTGCAGCGACACTCCCTTGATCTTACTGATGTACTCGGCAGAAACACAGATGTTTCTGGGCTCATTTCTCACCTGAATTCAGGAAACAAAAAACGAAGACTATGACATAAGTGGCTGAATAAAATCACAAGTTAAATGTCTGCTTGAAACAAAAGACACTGGGATGTTACAGCCAGTCAATGGCTCCTGGCACAATGTCTTGGATCATTTATTGATTTAAGCACCTTTATTGCAAAATACTTCACCTGCTTTTCTGGACCAAGAGCAGGAGAGTCAGTCTCTAGACAGATGTTCTCTAGTGGCAGCTGTTTCACAAGTTTCTGCTTCTTAGTGGAAAATATGCAAAGAAACAATCATCAATCATTAACATGCAATGTGATAAAGTCAACCAATAAAAACCAAGTAAACATGTCAGGGCTATCTAAAGATAGTGAGTAGCAGCCTTGTGTAAACTTTACATGCCCACATATGTAAAAAGGCAAAGATGTTTCAGTAACTTGAAACTCTAAAATCCATGTTTCTGCACATAAATAACATAAGAAAATGCATGCGTAAAACTGAAACCATGATTCTTAGGTGCTCTTAGGTGTATTTTTTCATCCTTTTCATCCATTCCTTCATCCTGGCATATGTGTCACTGAAGAGACATTTAAAACTGGTTGAGAACAGGTGCTCTGTTTTACCTGTTCACTCCGTATTATGGACGGTGGGATAGAAAAAAAATATCCAGCCTTTACTCCCTCCATGGCAACAGAGGGTTTCCCATCAAAGGCATGGAGCAGGGCTTTCTCGACACCTAGTGACAATACAGAGGAATTGCAGTTAATTTCTCAGGAAACAGAATAACTGTTCATCCACAGGTAAATTAAGAATCAAACCTATCCCTTTACCTTGCTCCTTCAGGAGATGGATGGTGGGTCTTCCTGCAGACCGTGAATGAACATTTCTGGAAATGACAGAAAGGATTAGAGAAGGAAATTGTAAGTACAGATAAGGTCAGTGTAGTACATAACAATTTTGAGTCAAGTATCATTCTGGAGGGAATTTCCTGAATCCAAACATAATCAGGAGAAAGGCCTCTGCTGACTTGTGAAGCTTAATTTGTGTGATAAAGTAACAGTGGAACTCACAGAGGAAGGTCCAGCTCTTTGGCTATCTGTGCCTGGCGAATGAGGACCTGCCTCTGGATGTCTTTGTCGGTGTCATTGCTGACGTACCTTGGTGTAAAATCCAAACCAACCTAAAACAATATATGCAAAAAAGGTGTAAACTGCTAACATGAATGCAAAAGCTTGCAAACTGTTGTTCAAAGGAACCAAATTATTACCTCTCCAATGGCCACAAGGTGGTCTTTGTATTTCTCAATGATGGGTAGAGCTGTATCTAGATCCTATATTTAAGAAAAAAGAAAACACCAAGTCATCCAAATTAGAAAAAGACTGTTAGATTAGATTGGAATATGAAAGTATCTTTCTCATATTACAGCCACCATTATTTCTGTGTATGCTGGATTATTAACAACATAACATGTGACAACGTACAGGTTGTAAACTAACACCTTATGATAAAAAAACAACTTTCCAGCCTTTCTTGACAATTATACCATAGGTGTTTTGTAATTTGAGTGAAACGAACTTGTCACAGGAGCCTTACCTGAAGGTTAGCCCCCCTCTGCTGATCTGGGGAGACCTCCTGAACAGGGTGGACTCCAAGGCAGGGAAAAACAAAGCCTTGAAACCTGGGAATCAAAGTGTGAAAATGTCAGGGTGAAGAGAGCGTAAACCAGCTGGATTCAACCTTTTTCTCTAATTACCTCTGTGACAACTCAATTATCTTCTCAAATTCCCCAGCATGTTCAGCTACGGCTAATAGTGCCAACAGTCCTGCCTGGGAATCAATAAAGTTGAGAAAGTAGTTAAACAATATTTGCCATAATCTGGACTGCGTTCCTCAGCTAAGCCGTCTCACCTTTCGTGAATTCTCTATCACCTCCTCAATGTCCTGACAACAAAAAGAGACAAAAATAACACATCTTGCAACAACACATTAGTAAAAAACAACCATTCGAAGCCCAACACAACTATACCTTGTCAAAATCCCTCGCAGAGATATGACAGTGGCAGTCTACGTAGGCAGCCATGCACCGTGCTCGGAATCAAAACAATCACTTCTTCCGCAAAGGGTGGTACCGGGCGCATGCGCAGACTCAGACAACGCCAGAACCCCTCTACGACCGATGCGATTTTTTTATTTAATAAAATTTACGTTGTGTTATTCATTTCTATATATTTGAATACATGTTTAATTAATTTAATGATATTTATATATTAGAAATTATGTGGCGTTGCCCGGGAGATCAGCACTCTTAGGAAAATGATTGGCTGAAGGTTGTTATGGAAGCTGACGTACGCGTTCAACGGTTTCGCCCATATATGGGCTTCACACACCCCCAGCTCTTTCCCTATTGGTTACTGCTTCTAGGTTCATCCCCTAGTGGTGGTGTCCTGAACCCGGCTGGTATCTACTGTTCGCTTCCTTGTTTTGTTCCCGTCATGTGATATGTGCTGCCGGAGATCCCCCAGAGGTTAAAGCACCATAGGTGATCTAGACTCAAAATGGGTCTGGTTGCGCTTTGTTTCGTCGCGTCGCTGCTGCTTTTGGACGTCAGCAATGCCAGGTACGAACCTACCTGGGAATCCATTGACTCCAGACCACTGCCAGCATGGTACGACCAGGCCAAGTTTGGCATCTTCATCCACTGGGGGGTCTTCTCCGTCCCCAGTTTCGGCAGCGAGTGGTTCTGGTGAGTTTCATATTCCATGTCCATTAATATGTTTCAAACTTTTCATTCACCTTATCATGAGTCTCTGTAAGGGCAAGACGGGCTCTGCTTAAATCATCCAGTTCACACTATCAGGAAGTCTTGTATTCATAGCTGTTCTGAATTTTCTACTGCAGTCACAGATAATTTGAGAACATCTCAGTCCAACCTGGAGACAATTGTTTTTCAGGTGCTTTCAGTCCTGTATGGTTTGTTTCTTTCTTTGTGGTTTGTTTCAGAAGTTTCTAAATGCACCAAAACGTTCCAGAAAAGTTATTAAATTGTTTTTTTCTGCTGGGTTTATGCAGTAAACTTTGAAATGCCTAACTTGGGAGGGATCATAAACATCCTTCAACGGCTTAATAGTAGGAAACTGATAACTGCACAACAAGCAGAAACTCAGTCTGCTGGAGATCGTGTGACAACACCAAAAGCTCATGTCACACAGTATCAAATAATCACTGTTGAGTCAGAGCTTGTTCTATCATGGTGTTGTTAAAGCTTTTGTTTTTGTTTTGTTGTTTTTGTTAAGTAACTTTGTTTAAAACACTGGATATGCATCAAAGTGTGAAGTGTCAGGTAATAACAAGTCATCTGACAGCAACCTGACATGGCAGTCATATGACTGCAAAAGGGTGTATATCAAACAAAGGAGATGGTATTTAGTCCTGCTGGTCCATCAAGAAATCATCCGTCACAGGTGGTGTTTGATACACCTCTCTTTATCAAGAAATTGCCAACAGTATGTTGTAACAGATGACAGCTCTTTCATCATTAAAATGTTTTTTTTTCATTGTAAAAAGCTAGAAACGGAGTAAAAATTTGAAGTCTTAGACGTGAGTGTCTGTGGAGTCAGATCATTTACTGTGTGTTGGGAGATAAAGTCCAGAAACAGAATATTTTTTTAAATTTAGAGTTGTTATTACATGTTTGTGTCATAACAGCAATGGTAACATGAAATGTACAGCTTCATCATGGATCAGTTTAAGGCTTAAAGTCTCAGACCTTTGTTGTAAATGTCAGGATGTAGTTTTGCATTCATTTCCTATCTTAAATTAACATTTTTATTATCTGCAGCCCTTAAACACCTTTCCCTGTCATGCATAGCCCTGTAACTGTTAACACAGGGAGTGATTTTCACTTTGTGGTGCACTAAATAAACACCTGCTTGTTTTCTGTCCCAGGTACTACTTGCAGAACAGAAAACTGAAGCCTTATGTTGATTTCATGAAGGAGAATTATCCTCCGGGATTCACCTATCAAGACTTTGCGCCCATGTTCACCGCTGAGTTTTTCGACCCCAATGAATGGGCGGACATCTTTAAGGCATCTGGAGCGAAGTACATCGTCCTGACCACGAAACACCATGAAGGTAGAGCATGTGATCAGCCTCACGTCTGTCAATGATTTGGAGTAGTTTCAAACTGTTATGACCTAAAACTGTTACTACTAGAGGTGTTACTGCTGTGTAAAGCATTCAATCCATATACATTTCTCAGGTTTCACACTATGGGGCTCTAAATTCTCCTGGAACTGGAACGCGGTGGATATTGGACCAAAAAGGGATCTGGTGGATGAAGTGGTGACTGCCATCCGCAATAAGACTGACCTACATTTAGGGCTTTACCACTCTCTCTTTGAGTGGTTCAATCCGCTCTTTGAACTGGATGCTGCCAACGTCTTCACCACCAACTACTTTCCTACGGCTAAAACGCTGCCGGAGCTTTATGAACTTGTGGTCAAATACAAGCCAGAGGTGTTGTGGTCCGACGGCGACGGAAACGCGCCCGATAAGTACTGGAACAGCACGGGCTTCTTAGCCTGGCTCTACAACGACAGGTAGGAAAGTCAGAATGCACAGTGGAGGTTTTGCGTGACTTATCTCAGCTGACAGATCTTAACTTGTATTCCTCTGCAGCCCTGTGCGAGATACGGTGGTGACGAACGATCGCTGGGGCTACGGCTCCATCTGCAACCACGGTGGGTATTACACCTGCACCGACCGCTACCAGCCCGGACATCTGCTCAAACACAAGTGGGAAAACTGCATGACCATCGACACCAGATCCTGGGGTTACAGACGAAACGCTCCCCTCAGCGACTACCTCAACATCGAAGCCCTGGTTTCGGTGAGAGATCGATACTGCGTTTTAGAAGTCTGTTGTGCTGCTCTGTCTGAAAGTGCTCAAAAGGTTAAAAAAGCAATCATAACACTGAAAGTTTTGGAATATTTTTCAGATATTGACCTGGTATGTGTGCATGTGTGTGTGGGGAGGGAAAAAAACCCACAAGGTTTACTTTGCACTCGTCCATTAAAAATACATTCAATCTGAGGTCCACTTACTCATTTTTATTCTGGAGCTTTCAGCCTGTTGCACATTCTGAAATATTGAGCCACACCTGACCCTGGAAGCAGGCAGCAGTCAGATGCTGCATCTGCTGATCAAAGACATGCAGTCTGCTCGTTACAAATTTGCAGACGGGCCCGAAACGACATAGTTCCTAAAAAAACAAAACCACATCTATGTCTACATCTATGTTCTTACATCTAAGCCGTGCATGCAAGTAAAACGACACGTCAGCTTTCAGTCCACGCAAAATTTGCAGAAGTCCTTTCGCTTCTCTCCGAATTTCTCAAAGTGACATATTTGAACTAATTTAACATTTTCATCATTATTTATATATTTCCAGTCAGCTGAAAAATCAATTAATATTAATACTAATGTCCCTAATCTGTCATTTCTTTCTTCCTTTTTTCTATAACGTCAAAACCTGTTAGGACAAAAACCTGTTAGGACGTGTTGCAGGTGGCACGTGTATTTAAGTGTGTGTGTGTGTGTATGTATGTATGTGTGTGTGTGTGTGTGTGTGTGCTTTCCAGACACTGGTGGAGACGGTGTCGTGTGGCGGGAACCTGCTGATGAACATCGGGCCGACACACGACGGGAGGATCTCTCCCATCTTCGAGGAGCGGCTGCGGCAGATGGGTCAGTGGCTGAAGGTGAACGGTGAGGGCATCTACAACACCACGGCGTGGAGGGCTCAGAACGACACCGTCACCCCAAACCTCTGGTAGGATCCCCTTCCTGCTGTACACACAGCCTGGGAATCTTCTTTTTTTTATTTAGGGAACTTATAATTGAGGATTGCATGTACTTCCTTTTTTTTTTTCTTGATATTTGGAAATAAAAATCCACAAATCAGCACAGAATGTGTCAACTCATCAACTTATTGAACCACAAGTTTCTCAGTTCCATGCATAATGTTTATTAGGTTTGTTAGATCAGCTGAACTGTATGCAGATTATAATATTCTGTGCGTATGGCTATTGAATGGGTCTAATGATTTGTTTTCATTAAGGTACACGTGCAAACCGGACGAAAGGAGCATCTTTGCCTTTTTACTGCAGTGGCCAGAGAATGGGACAGTGGTTCTGGGTGCACCTGAAGTCCTCGAGAGTCTCACTAAGGTGAGACTCCACTGCTGCAGAGCACAGAAGCCAAAACATGTGTTTGAGGTCATCTAGTAACCTGGAAGTTTACTTTTGTTTCTTGATTGTTGCTTGGCTCTTAGAAAGCCAAACGACAGCTGTAAAATGTCCGACTCAGCATGTCAGTAGTTATTTCTCAAAGCTAATAACAAAAGAAGATGCCTCCATTTTTTGAAAAATACCTTAAAATTGCTTTTTAACTTCTCTTGTAAGATTGTAACTTATAACTTCTGCTCTTGGTCAGATTTCACGTGAGGTGCATGATATCCTGGAAAGCATTTTCATGTGCATATAAGTCTTATCCTGAGCTCCTTTTCATAAGAGTAAAACACGGACCTGAAGGGGCTGTTATTTCACTGACATAATAGCTGAGAAACTGAAATGTCAGGACCAGGTGACCACGGCTCAGGAGTGCAGGAAATGTTTCACATTGAGGAGCTGTAATCAAAAAATAATTACTAATCTATTTCGAAAATAATTGCCAGTTAATTTTCTGGCAATTGACTAATCAGGTAATTGTTCAGGCAGATTGTTTCAATCATTGATTAAAATTGCACACCTCTTGAGAAAACAACCTGAATGGAATGACCTATCATTATTTCATTAAAGGCTGAGTACTAAAGGCTGAGGAAACCTGACCAGTGAAACTTTACTGGTGATTCTAGGTATTAGACTACCTGATATAACTTTCAATTTATCAGAGTTTTATGAAATACAGTTTCAGTTCTCGACCCAAACAGTCACTTCTTCAGGTACAGAGAAACCAGCAGAATCTGCCTCAACCTGCACTACATGTTCAGCTAACTAAGGATACAGTGGTGTGACATTAGTACAAGTGTGTGTGTTTTCTTTGGTTTAACAACAATGCAACCGTTGTTCCCACACCCTTCTCCTCTCCCCTCTTTCCTCGTCTCTCTGTTTACACGTCAACCTTGTCTGGCTTTTGTTTTCTGCAAACAGGTGGAGCTCCTGGGTCACGGGCTCGTGCAGTGGGAGCCTGTGAAGGCCGGCGGGCTGCGGGTGCTCCTGCCCCGGCTGTCCTTCAGCCAGATGCCGTGCCAGTGGGCCTGGACGCTCAAGCTGACAGGTGCTGCTTAAAGAGAAACCAGATCGCTCCGGTGGGGTTGGGTGGGGGGTGGGGGGTGGGAGGGGTGAAGGGTGGGTGTCAGGCGGTGGGTGAGGAGGGGCTGCAGAGAAAGACACAGCTATCGATCTGTTTAAATAATGTAACCGAACTGTGCTGTCTGTGACATGCACAACACAACAACATTGTTTCTATGCGGGTAACTTCTAATGAGCTCACAGTCAGGTCTCTCCACTTTGAGTAGAAGCCACAAAAAGGGATTTTTTAACAGCTGTTTGTATGTATTCCAACCTGCAAGAGACACTTGACAGATCAATGATTACTGCAAATGGGAAATACAACATATGATTATTTTACAATTTTGTAATCCTTTCCTGGATATTTTATGTGATTTATATGCAGTCGCCGGCACTGATCATATGGTGGTGTGTGTTTACATGTGAAGCATTTTTTTATTTTAAATAAAGTCAATATCAAGTAAAAATGGCCCGAATCCACACATTTTTGTTATTTCTCTTCCTCTCTGTCTCACACACACACACACACATGCACCAAGGCTGCACAAAATTCACATGTGTGAACAGGAAACAGAATTTCAATTCAACTTTGAGTTAAAGGAAGTGGACTTCGAGAGGGACACTGTTTATTGGTGCTTAGCACTGTTGCCTCACAGCAAGAGGGAAGTGTGTTTGACTCTCGGACCAAAGGGATATCACAGATCTGTTTTTTTTTAGGTTTTCTGCAAAGATCTCATGTTTTTGCAAAGGTTTCATGTTAACTTGCATCCACATGGTAGCTCTATGTTCCCACATTTCCATTTCGTATTTGTGCTTCACTGGTTTGTCTGACTTAAGGAAATAAAAACAAGGGTTCTACATCTATTAGCTCTGCTTCAGACGAAAACTCTTTTCGATCAGCCTATTTTCTTGTAATGATTGTGATTGTGAAGAATTCTGTTTGATCACAATACAATTAATCATTTGTTAATTTACTATAAAGTGCCTCCAAAAACATCTTGTGGGAGGATAGGGCTTAAATTGAAGGGGAATGTGGGAACACAAGACCTAATTCTGAAAATGTCCTAGAAACGTGGGAACATAGGGCTGACCCCAAAGGAGCGATGCAGCATACACACTCTGTGCATACACACCCAGCTTTAAATGTTTGAGTCGAACTCAGAGAATGAATCAGGTATGTACACTGACATTTTACCTGAAAGCTGACCAAAATGCAGAACAGAGCAAGGTACATACTAATTATTTTATGGATAGGGGGGAAGTGTGGTTTGCACCAACCTTGTATTTTAAGTCTCATCCATTTCATTATGAATGAGGACATAAGTTTTGGACCTACATCTTGGCCTGGGGAAAAAAACAAAGCCAAGAGCGTTTTTCATCTGTTGCATGTAATAAAGATTATGTAAAATGTAAATAGTAACTGTGTAATCATTCACATGCATGTAGTTTATTATGTAAACACATTGCTGGTGGATTAACTCAAATGCATGAACTTGTCCCTGGAGTTCTACATTTTTCCACCCATATGTTCAGATGCGTTTGTGTGTTTGTGTGTGGGGGGGGGGAGCGCCACCTGCTGGCCACACCTGGAACAACGCTGCAGCCGTGCGGAGCGTTTTAAAGCGCACGGACCTCCCTACACCCCAAACTGTGCACAGCTGAGCCCGATAAGACCTCATTTCTCTAATGTGCGTCTGCAAAATAAATAAATACATAAAACAGATATCACATATATTAACTCATCTGTAGAAGCAGGGCTGCTGTGTTTTGACACCCAAGATGGTGCGTCTGGTGCAGGGCAGGTCGCTGTGTTGTGTCTGCTCTCTGCTGCACGCCTTTAAGGTGGGAGGTCCCTGTTCTGCAAATGTTCCATGACGTGCAAACGGGGGGCTCGCAAGGGGTTCTCACGGCCGTGCATTAACCCCCCTTCAGCAGGCAATCCCCCCCTCCAGCCCCCAGCCCCCAGCCCGGGACCCGCACAGCACAGCTGATCCCCCAAACAACAACAGCAGCAGCAGCAGCAGCAGCAGATACACCGAGACGTGAGGATGCAACCCAAGCAAAGCATGACAGGGCTGCAGAGACAAGCCAGCGTCCAATCCACCATCTTAAGGATCTTCTGAATAGAGACTCACATGTTGTTTTATCTAAAGAAAGAGCTGCAAGAAATGTCTCATTCTTCCTCCATAGACTGATCGATGATCTTTGCACACTGTATTGTTACCTATCTATCTATCTATCTATCTATCTATCTATCTATCTATCTATCTATCTATCTATCTATCTATCTATCTATCTATCTATCTATCTATCTATCTATCTATATCTATCTATCTATCTATCTATCTATCTATCTATCTATCTATCGATCTATCTATCGATCTATCGATCCTGGGGTTAATTCAGGTATAAATATGCACTGACACTGTAATTCTGGAGTCCATGCTTTATATGTACATTACATCTCATATCTCACAGCTGTATAAATGAGCTAACTTGTATCCTGATTCTTAGTGATGTTCTATTTCCATCCATAGGGGAAAGGAAGAAAACACTCTCTGGACAGGTTACCGGTCCATGATACTCTTATATTGATTTACACAGAGCCAACCTGTTGCCCCAGATCTTTAACCAAAACTTGATTGTTGACAACGCCGTAGCGTGAGGTAACACATTAACGTGAATTTGATCTTGAAAAATCAATACCTCATTTCATTTAGCGCACATTTGTCATCTTGTGACGAGCACAAACATTTGCCTTGACCAGAATAAACGCAGTTTCTCCAGTGATAAACACGGGGACGATCTGCCTTTCCCCTCCTAATGACTCCTCTGATAATTATAACGGCTGCGAGTCCAAACTGTGACTCACATCTCCATCTCATTCTGAGCCTGAAGTTCGTTTCGTTTTTTTTTTTTTTTTTTGCTCTCTCTGCTCATTTCTGTCGTCTCTCTGCGTCTCTCTAATCTTTGCTGGTAATTATATATGTAGACAGGAACTGAAGGGGGGGGGGGGGGGGTATGTGCGTGAGTGTGTGTGGGGAGTGGGGGCTGCCATGGACGTTGGCGCGGTTGCCATGGAAACACACAATCATGTCAGATTATTTTCAGGTGCTGCTGTGATAATGGCATGAGTGCGCCTGCTTTGAGACTTAAAGAGGCGGAAGGGACGAAACAATGGCTCCCACTGAGCAAAACAAGAGAAATAAGAAAGAAAGAAAAGGTGAAATATATGTTAATCTGGGTGAGGTGTCCGGTCCGGTGGGTGGGTGCTTGGAAGCAGTGTGTTTATCTGCATCAGCTGATCGTTCAACCTGCAGTGTCCTCTGTCAGTGATACCTCAGTATCTATATGAGGGCCACTACAGCCAGCGGGGAGGACAACCTCATTCCTTCCATTCATAAACATTCCCTCCCCCTGCGTGTCGATGACCGTGTGTGTGTGTGTGTGTGTGTGGTGCCCCCTCGGTCATCTGTTTCAGCGTTAACATCATTAGAGGCCCGCTCGTGGTCAGGTGCATTCAATCACATGCAAATTTGTGGCAGATTTGAGCCGGTCAGCGGAGCGGCGGCGTGGCCTCAGATCGTGGAAATGCCAAGCAGTGTGGAACATCCTGGGGGACAGACCATTATATTTATAGAGATGGGCGACTTGACCTTCACTGCACATTGAGTATCAGCCATTTTAGTGCCGCTCCTCTAGACACTGAATACAGCATAATGGATCTCAGCTGCAGTGCAGTTAGTTAGCCTCAACTTCATCCCTCGGCTTGTTAGAGGCTATATCTAATAATAGCTCCCTGCAATTCCATACTGTGGAAAGGGACGCTGTCGATACGCGGGCTCTGCGTACACTGCCTCTCTCTCCCTTTCTCTTTCTCTGTGTCTCAGCTGAAGTTTTTTGAGGTAAATGCGCTGTGAAATTACAGCTCTGCAGCTGCAGGAAACAAAAGGCTTGGGACGTTTGCGTCGGGAATTCGGCACTCAGAGGCGAAGTTCAGCTGTAAGTTCCTTACATAAGTTTAAAGCCTTTGTTCTGCTGCGTAAGCTTTATGTTAAGAGGGAGATATGCCAGCGTGCCCACAGAGTCCAAAGCCAAGGACTCCTATTCATAGAGGCGCCCAGTTGTTCTCACCCAATGGCACAGAGTGAAACCGAGGAGGATGGTCAGAGCGGGTGAGGTATTTATAGTTGTGTAAATTATATTGTGCTGAAAGGCCAAAGTTTCACACAAACGCCCGAGGTGCAGAGATCATAAATCACTCAAATCAAGCTAAATATTGTTGTATGTGCACTGTGGGCGCGGCTTCTAAGTAAACTGTGGCACGAGTCGATTTTGGCAGGTAAGACGAGTAGTGTGTGACAATTTACAGTCATCTAGATTGGTTTAATGTGATGACTTCCAAATAGGATATAGTCACTTACAAAGCCTAATGCTTGTTTTGGATTCAAAACTGCACTGTTGCATAAAATATAGTGACAGCTAGACAAACAACACAAGAATGCTTGAACTTTCAAGCACCTGAAATTGTGTCACATCCAAATAGGTTGTACTATTCTGTTATTGATTGATCACCACTGATGCTTTTAAGACTAGTGCTGAATCCGTTCCCTTAGTGACTGTCCTTCAGGAGTCAAATCCCGATTAACATATATATTATACATATTGTATGACATCCATGTATTATACATATGTAGGTGTATTATATATAGATATTATATGGTGATATACTACATATTTATTGCTTTATAATCCACATTAGTTAGGAACTTTTAATAAATGTACTCTTTAATTTCCTCATTAGTTCATTGCTTGGCCAGATAACATGGCAATGAGCAGTATTTGAGTCCTTATTAGAAACCACACAAATAGATGTGAGGAAAATGTAAATGTAAATGGAATGTAAAAAAAATCACTTCAATCGTGTGTAATGTAGTGCAATCTACCTGAAAATGTTTAAAGATAAACATCTGACAGCTTGCCTTCATGATAGAATTAGACAATTTAAAACTTCACAAACTTTCACAATGCAGTCTGTGGATTTTGGGTTTAACAAAAGTACCATTACAAGTATCATTACAGCTCTTTAAATTATTGCTCAACTTGTGCACCAAGGAAGTATTTACAGAGATTTTCAGCAGTAAATAGCAGCATGTCACGCTGAACTCATGCATCTGATTCACAGGATGAGGTTTGCAGCTGCACATAATCTGCAGCATTGTCCCGGTTTTCTCCCGGTGTTAATGACACCCTCATCACGACTCTCTCCATTCACAAAGCGAATCCTGTCGTGATGGGAAGTGCTGGCTCTGAGCAGCCTGTGGGTGTCTCACAATTTTGGAGAACATGTCTAATTTCTGCAGCCCCCTCACAGCCAGTCACACGGTCTCTTTTCATTGAGTTCCTCTCTTATAAAAGCTGAATAGGACCGTCGCTGTAGGAAATGTACATTCAGAGCTCTCTTACCATGTCATTAGTATCTTTTAAAAAGTGCTGCCTACTATTCACACGCTCTGCCCAATAGACCACAATGAATCTGTGCACCACCACCACCACCACCACCTGAAGGGGGTCCACATCACCCAAAATGTGGAAAAAAATAAACGACAGAATGTGGAGATGAATGAGCTCCAGGTTTTTCTCGAAGGGTGATGTTTAGCTCCTTGCATCACGTCTGACTCCCCACCTTGTGCGTAGAGAGAGGCAGCTGCTGCTGCTGCTGCGCTCTGAAACACAGAGAGGGAGAGGAAAAGCGTCCTTAAACGTGGGCTGTTGTGTAATCCCTCCCAGGGCCCCTTTGCTATTTTTGTGCCTGGGTCCGCACGTCACGGTTGGGTATTTTCTCTGGTGACTAGCTCGCATCAATAGATCTTCTAATGTACACCCAGTCAGCCAGCAGCTTCATGACTGATGGGACTTTTACCTTGCTAATTTATTTCATTATTGTTGCCCAGACATGAGGAGAATGGGGAAATGGACTATGCAGCATGAGGAATGTCACATGTGACTGTCGATATGGGACAGGGGACTATTCAAATGTCAGGTTTGTATGAGGATTATGTTTGATATCTGAATGTCAGCTGCTGTATGAGCCGAGGATTTCTTCCCATCAGACTGTGTGAATGTGTGTGTATGTGTGTGTGTGCTTTCTGTCATTCTGATCACAGGGTGAGAGCTTGTTGACTTGATTCTGCATGCTATGTGCTGCTCGGAGCACAAAACCACAGAGGGTTTTACCATCCAGGCTCTCTGAAGCTGGTCATCTCCTTATGATATTTATGGATTTGTAGTCAGCGTGAGGCTTCATGCTTGTTCCCTTTAATGGCCAACTTAGCTTCTAATGATGTAATGCAGCGGCGTAATGATGCTCTCCATAGCCAGCATTTGTTTGCTCATTGTCCTCTCTATCTCTATCTCTGCGTGGATGTATGTGTGTGTGCGTGTATGTGGAGGGAGAGCAGTGAGGGATGTGCCATAATGTGGATGTGTGCGATAATGTGAGCCATTCAAACACATCTCTCCATAAAGTCATTTCTGCGTCCATGCGGACATACTGTACCACAGTCAGTCAGCCCACAATCATCCTCGAGCACACCTACTGCCACCCACCTGCCTCCTGTTGTTGCGCGTCATTGCTGCTGTGTCATATATTTTCGTAAAGGTTAGTGCTTGTTGCCTGGAGCGAGAGAAATTCGCAGGGAAAAGGTCTGCTGGTACAGTCTCTATACAGAGCGGGAGTGGAGGTGGAGGTGGAGGGGAAGGGGGGGGGGGTCCGCTGAGATACTTGTCAATGAGACTCTGGATATGTCTGCTCTGTTCACCCCCCCACCCCCTTCCACACCCCCCCCCCCCCCCACCTCTGTCGTGCTCTGTTCAAAGGTATGCATTGTTTCTGAGGGTCTTATCTCGCTGTCACTCTGCACCCATATTCCCCTTCCCTGCTCTCGCAGCTCACCGAGGATGGAAACTAAGCAATGAGGTCAGATCGACCTTGAAAGGGAGCTCCCTACCAGGCCTCTGAATTTTGTTACCACCTGGCACCCCACTTAGTTTACCTCGGTAAACCTCCCCGTTGAATCCCCCCATGGATTGTTCCAGCCCTCACCATCCCTCATATGCCTTCATTATATATTTTTTTTCCCTCGATCCTGCCCTGGAAGGATCCCTCAGATTTGTCAGAGAAACCAGAGCTACTGAACCGTAAACAGCCAGAGAGAGAGGCACAATGGGTGTTTTTTTTAGAGAATACACAAAATTGTAGAGATTGTCATCCTCACAGCTGCTTTTAAGCATCTCGAGAGTCACCTTGCTTTTGTATCCTCTGGTTTGTGCCTGAGGAGTATGTGTGGTGTGCTAACAAAGAAAGAGAGGGAGTGAGAGAAAGAGAGTGAGAGAGTCGGAGGATGTCCTAATTAAGGGGAACTCAGAGGGTTTGAACCAGATAATCTTACATAACCTCGTTAGGGAGGACACAGCATTTGATACTGAGAAGATGGAAATGACGTGCCCTCAGAGACCCATCCCCGTGGCGGGAGACTAGAGTGTAGTGGCGAAAAGAAATCCACTCTAACCACGGGGGCGTAGACGAGTCCGGCGTGTTTACGTGCGAGACAGTACGAGGTCCCGTGTGGCTCGGTGCAGAGACATCGACACTAGTAACACAGTGAGGTTAAACGGTTTGATTTCCACAAGAGAGGGAGGTACCTGGAAGTCTTTTGACTCGGTCTCCGCATTGGACAAAAAGCTTGTTGTGAAGTATTTTTACATCACAAAAGGGCTGCAGGTAGATTCATCACACTTCATCACTCGTGGTCCTGGCCGCGCTCGCATTCCTCAACACACCGTCCTCCCTCTCTGGCACTATGTTCCCTTCGTCTCTGCAGGTTTTAAGTAGATATATAGCCATTACCCAGCCAAGTTTATGATGCCTGCAGACAAGAGAATTCATTGGTCTCTGAGATCCTGCTCTGCAGCTCTGACCATTCAACTCCTGCACACTGACACTTTGAAAACTGTAGATGTTCAAAACACAATTGATAGTTCATATTAAGAGAAGTGCAAAACACAAAATAAGCATTTAACTTCTACAACCATTCATGGCGCAAGTACTACAGCAAAAAGCATGTGCCATAAATAACTGCACACAACTCTGCACGTTCACAGGGCTTCAGTAAATTTGGGGCATCTGCAAAAGCGAGGCATCTGCCAGGGTTGACACGCAGTGCTTTTGGTTTTTAGAGGCTGGTAAAGAGATTTTTTTTCCACTCCAGCTGTGATGGAGCTTATTATGAATTTTTTCCTACAGTTTTATGAGCAGAGCTTTTGGGAAACGTTCCCGAGTAGTTCTCACCCTCAAGGAAGAGTTTTAACTTTGAGTTAACTTTCATGAAATGTTTTGCCTTAATAATCCTCTCGTGCATCGATGTGTTGTCCTCTTTGTCCATATGTCCACCTTTTGAGTTCTCTAACTGTCGTTTCTGTCTTGTTTCTTTCAGATGACCCTTCCCTGCAATCAATTCACACGTATGTTAATATCACTACAGTTACATAACAGATAGTGTCCTTGAAAATCGATCCCAAAGAAAGTGACATTGGATTCATGGAGTCACTTGAAACTACAGCAGGGGTGAAAAGCTCCACTGAGGGTCAGGACAGAAATGTTGCCCAGAAAAAATGCACTTCAGAGGCAGCGCAGACTAAAAGGAGTCCATCAGTCGAATTGGAAGGAAAGGGATGGCACCAACAGCTGCAGGAAGGTCAGAACAAAGAGACGTGTGGTTTCAAAGAAATGTCTGACTCAGGGAAATTACTGCAACTCGAAGATCAGCAGTCCCAAATCCAGTCCAAAAGCCATCAAGAATATGAGGTGTCTTCATATCCACTACAGGCCACAAAAGCAGTCCCAGCTGGCAGACACAAAGCTGGAGGTCAATTAGTTTCACAGTCACAGTCTCCGGGACCTGCATCCCACAGGAAGTCCACCAGTTCACCTGAAGTCCAACAACAGTGCTCCCATTCAGGCATGGATCAGCTGTCAGAGACCGTGTGTAAGGTGGAACTGAAACCACAAAAGCCTGGGAAGTATGTTTGTGATTACTGTGGAAGGGCGTGTGCCAAACCCAGCGTCCTGAAGAAACACATTCGCTCGCACACCGGGGAACGGCCCTATCCCTGCGTCCCTTGCGGATTCTCCTTCAAAACTAAGAGTAATCTGTACAAACACAGAAAGTCCCATGCTCACTCTGTCAAAGCTGGAACGGTGCCACTCTCAGAACTTGGATCTTACAATGCCAATACAGACCAGGGGTCTTTTGAAGGGGAAGGAGAGTTATTCTCTGATGCTGAGCAAAGCACGGACACAGACGAGGACACTCTTAACGACCCGCTGCTGCTGCTGGACTCTCCAGTGGAGGGATCAGATAACACCGCTGTAAAAGTACTAAATCTCATTGCCCAGAAAAAGGGAGCCACGTCGATGTCAGCTCAGGATGGTTCATCCCAGCACCAAGAAATCAATGCACCCCCTGTCGCTGCCGAGGCTAGCCGTGCAATACAATCTTGCACGATCAAACAGAGGCTTGCACTTCGGCTGTCTGAAAAAAGAAGCAGCGACTCCGACCACAATCTGTCCCTCCCGAGCCAGTCTAGCAAGGGCAGCACGGATTCTGGCTACTTTTCACGATCCGAGAGCACCGAGCACCAGACCGGACCTCCAAACACCAACGCGAAATCCTATCAAGAAATCATGTTCGGAAAGTGTTACAGGCCGAGTCCCAAACAGGCGACGACTTTCTCCGCGGGTTGTACAGACGCAAACGAGTATACCGGGAAACGGTCAGAGAAAGGTGTTTCCCGTGTTTTCACCCAAGAGAAAGACCCCGTCGAGTCGATCAGAATAAACACAAAGTCGTTCGCAAGGGAGGAGGCCAAAGAGCCCCTGTTAGATGCTAGCTTGGACCTGGGCCCCCTGATCAGAAGCAACTCGATGCCTACGTCTTCGGCTGTGTGTCTGACCATGCCTCAAGCCCTCAGAGGCAGCCACTCGTTTGATGAGAGGACAAGCACTGGGGGCATGAGGAGGCTCAGGCGGCAAGCTGCTTTCGAGCTCTCCCCACACGATGGCCACGGAGACGCCGACGGTCACGGCAAGACGAGCGATAGCGGCAATTCCCCCTCAGGACTGGAAACGGAAAATTACTCCTCCGCGGTATCTAATATGAGCCATCAGAGACATGCGATGGAACTGGCGACAAGGAAGCGTCGGAAAGAGAAGAGAGAGGAGGAGGACTTGTCGGGTCAATACGAGATCCATCACGAGCAGTGTGAAGAAATGTTTGACTCGAGCAGGGATTATGATATAAAACAAGCCGCGGCGGGCATTATGGCGCTCGGAAAAGGACATTCTTCAGGTATGATGACGCAAATGGACAGGTGTGACATGGACATATCAGTGAGCGTTGAAATGTGCGGGCGAAAAACTCTAGGGAATGTAATATCTGTAATCCAGCACACCAACTCAATTAACAGACCCCACTCTGAGCAGTCAGAATCGTATAAGTACCACGGGCCAAGACAGGAAAGTATTTCTTCATTTCAAGCTATGGAGGCCAGTGAATCATATGAGATGGAGGGGAGTGATAGCAGGCTGAGGCAGTCGTTTCAGCTGGGCCCCAAACTTGTGCGGCAGCCCAACATACAGGTCCCAGAAATCAGGGTCACAGTGGAGCCTGACAGTCCCGAAAAAGCCTCAGAGATGCAGGTGAAGGAGCCAGAGAAACACGTGGAGGAGTTTCAGTGGCCTCAGAGGAGTGAAACTTTAGCACAATTCCCTCCTGAAAAGCTCCCTCCAAAGAAGAAAAGGCTACGCTTAGCTGATATCGAGCACTCCTCCGGCGAATCCAGTTTCGAGTCTGCCTGCACTAGTCTCTCCCGCAGCCCGAGCCAGGACAGCAACTTATCTTATAGCTCCACATTCTCCTTCGACAGGGAAGAGAGCTTAAAGTCCGTCTCCCCTGCCAGGCAGGATGAATTTGGCAAACCACTGGAGCTCTTAGCTGTGCCAGGAAGTGGGCACTCCCTCTCCGTGCTCCACCAGCGTCAACAACATGAAATGAGACGCTCCTCCTCGGAGCAGGCGCCGTGTAACTTGCGCAAGGAGTTCCCAGAGGTACGCAGCATATCATTTGACTATGGCAGCCTTTCTCCCACATCCAAAGTTAGACACGTGGACACCGCCGCTGGCCATTCGAGTGTGAGGGAGAGGAGGAGGGGGAACTTGGTGAGACAGGAGTCATTGAATATGGAGGCCGAGGTAACACAAGTCCCATCACAAGTGTTTCCGCAGTACCTCAGCAGCACCTCCCCTCCATTCACAGCAGTTGCTGTCCTGCCGCAGGCCCTGCCAATATTTTCCACCGGGAATACATTTCCCCAGCTGTCGCATCCAAGCCTCTTAGTTCCCGTAAGAATACAGACTCACGTGCCAGCCTACGGCAGCAGCACATACACTTCAGTGTCGCAGATTTTTGACAATCAGTACGAGAACGTTAGCGCCGCCCCGTCCGCCTCTCACAGCCACGCTTCGAGTTTGTCAGGAAATCTCGACTCGTACGCCAGGCCTCCTTCGACGCACACCCTCACCGTCGAAGCCCTGGACCTGTCAGCGAAGCTCAAGACGGGCATCCCTCTCTCTCTGACCTCCAGGACCATCTCGACCACCAACGCCTCCAGCGGCGGCGCTAACAAACGAATGCTGTCCCCCGCCAGCAGCCTGGACCTTTTCATGGAGGTCAAACAGCAAAAACGCGTGAAAGAGGAGCGAATGTTCGGGCAGATTGTGGAGGAGCTGAGCGCCGTGGAGCTGGGGAAATGTAATTTGAGCGAGGAGAAGGGGCACAGGTTAGAGATGCAGGGTGCATCCACACCTCATGCTCCGGATGACTCACGCAGGAGCACATTTATCACACTTCAGCAAAAAGCGACCGAGGCCGCCGAACACGGATTTGAGTCAGCCATGGAAAGCAGCTCGCCTCCCTACTCCGTGATATCAGTCAGCGAAGTCAAGGAAGTTGGCGCAGAGAAACGAGTGCAGATGGATATGGTGGCACAGCTGGTTACCAGTCAAGACATCCTGATCTCAGACACCGAGCATTCAAAGCTGTTATCTCAGTTTCCAAGTCTTCGCACCACGACAGGTGTGAGCTGGTGTTATCTCAACTACACCAAGCCGAGCTGCTCCCACAGCAACGCCCCTTTCTCCTCCGTATACGCCACCTGGTGTGTGAGTTCCCACAACCCCAATCCTCTCGAGCTGAGCACAAGCGCCGCCCTGGCTTTACTACGGTCCAAGCATAAGGGAGACAAAGTAATATACACCGTGGCCGCCATGTGTCAGCCTGGCACGGGGAAGCTGGTTTCATCCCTCATCCTGTGGAGACAGACCATGGAGCAGGTGATCTAATCTCCGCATCGTTTCACAACCATTTTACGGCCAAAATGAATAACTAGAGGAAAACTAAATGTACTTTCTTGCCTGTCTTTCGATGTTAACTAAGAAAGAGAAGCCGTATTTGTGGGATTTTCCACCCCGGCAGCTGTAAATGTCAATAGATTTTTCAGACGTGGAGAGTTTAAATTTCCCTTGAAATTGGAATATAACATACTTAGAATTATTAGGCAGAAGGTTTAGCAGCTTTTGGCAGGCATCCTAGAATCCCTGCTGTTATCTATAATGTCATAAGCTGTGACTCATCACCAGACTTACAGTTAAGTCAAGTAAATGTCCTCTGCCTTGGCAGAGGGACGCTTTCCCCCATTGCATCAGATTAGGCTGATGAACTTTAGATATAATGAGGTCGGGAATCATCCCTGCATCGCATTCAGAAAATACAAACATCAGAATTGGATTTTTGGAGGCTGCAGCGTCAGCAGCAGCGCGCTCTGCGTTTTCAGAACGTGCCGGGTATCACCAGGCGGCATAACGTACAACGCTGGAGGTATCGCGTTACCTCGTCGATAAGGTGTCCAGTTAGAGTGGATGTTAACAAAATGTTTGTTCGTCCGATTCAGCTGCAGAGGAAACCAGAGCCCAAAGAGGTGGACATCACTTATGGGAAGAAGGTGAAAGACACCAGGGTGAAAACCACCAAGGAGGAGTGGAAAGAGAGGGAGGCCTCCACCACCCAGGCAGCACCAACACGCATTAAGATCTTCGAGGGAGGGTCAGTCGCTCACGATATTAGTTGTCATAACACATTTTATTACTGCTGACAGGAAGCACAACAGATAGATAAAGGGGGCAGAGCGTACACTATCAATGCTCTCTTCAGGTCTCCTCTGATATATTCCCACTTAGAAGAGCGCATCTTGTCTTTCAGGTACAAGTCCAATGAAGACTACGTGTACGTCAGAGGTCGAGGCCGAGGGAAATACATTTGCGAGGAGTGTGGTATTCGCTGCAAGAAGCCAAGCATGCTGAAGAAACACATCAGGACCCACACAGACGTGAGACCGTACATCTGCAGGGTCTGCAACTTTGCATTCAAAACTAAAGGTGAGAAAGAATCACTGATCCTTTGTGTATTTTTTTTATAAAAGTAAACAAAGGTTTTACTGTTAGATCCCAGTTTTAAATCTGCACAAATAATTTACTGCTGCAGTTGGAAACTTGTTTTGTCTGCATGTTTTTCCTGCTAATTATAATTGCAAAACCTGCAGAAATTGAATTAATGATCACTTACCTTTTCCACCCTTTTTATAGGAAACTTGACGAAACACATGAAGTCAAAGGCTCACATGAAGAAATGTCTTGAACTGGGCGTATCGGTGACAATGGACGACACTGAGATACAAGAACATGGTGAGACACGGACACGTAACTTTATGTACATCACATGCATGTAAGTCAACTTAACGAGCCTGTTTGGTCTTTTCAAGTGGACGACATCCAACAAGAGTCCAAGACGGAGGCCATGGTCACCACCAAACACCAGTTCTCGGACGCGGAGGACTCCGACGGCATGGACGAGGACGTGGACGAAATCGACGAAGAGGACGACGAGGACGACGAGTACGAGGGGGACTCCACTCCCAAGCTGCGCTCCAGGAGCACAAGCCCTCAGCCGTGTGGAGTCACCTCCCTGTCGGTCACAGCCACCGCCGCCGTGCACGGCTACTCCCTCAGCTCGCTGCCCGACGTGGACGTCCCCCAGCAGCCGCCCGGGAGGCGGGCGGGCTCGGACCACCGGCCCGTCCTGGCTGCAGACCAGCGAGAGAAGTCCATGGACGAAGACTCGCTGACTATGTTGTCTCCGGACCAGGCCGGCTTCCTGTTCGACCCCTACTCCTCCTGTCTCCTCTCTCCCGGGTGGGAGTCTCCCATCAGGGAGCCGTCGCCTTCCCGGCTGCGTTACCCGTCCCCGAGGCGGGAGCTGTCCCCTCGAGGTCGCTCCTCTCCCAGATGGGAGACCTCCCCGCTGAGGCCCGGCTCGCCCGGCTTCACGCCCATACAGCGCCTCTCCCCGGTCTCCATCGAGCGACCCATGTCTCCCGGAGCAGACATGGCCGGAAAACGGGAATCCTCGGTGCGGGGTCGGCAGAGAGTCGTGCTGCGGGCGGTGTCACCACGTCGAGGCTCTCATCAACACAAAGGCAGCGGAGATAAGACCAGACACCAGGCCAAGATGGAGATGGCTCAACAAGCAGCGTTCGAAATGGAAATGGTATGTGTCCGGGCTGAAACCCTCCAAACTTTCGATATTTTGAGACGCATTTAAAAGGTGATAAAGTACGAGCTGCATGGCACCAGTTAGGTGAGCTTTTATCTCTGGGCTGTAGACCTCCATTGTTGTCCTCAGATGATTACAGGGGCAAATATAGCAGCACTTCAAACTGTGTCCTTCTCGTACAAAAATAGTCCTTGAACCAGCCTCCGTGAAACAATGATACTTTCTGCATGGTATCTTTTATGTTCCACCCTCAGAGTCTTTCCATCCTCACTTCCTTTGTACCTCAGCCTTCCCGCCAGCCAGAGCCTTGTATCTGACATCGTGCCAAGAAGATGTTTACTATATATCTGTTTCACTTGGACACGCTACAACTAATGACCACCTTATAGAGCTGATGCCCCACACAATTTAGACTTTATGTTGTCATCATTGCTGAATCCTGCTTTAAGTACATTGGATGTCTTTTATCAAGCAACCATGCCAACTATACCACATCTTGGATATGTGGCTCATACATAATGCTGTAACACTGGATGTCATTGGATTACATCACAATTCTGATGCACAGGTGTTGACATACGACGATTGCTTATGGAGTCCAGTGCAAGCAAATAGAAATGCCATCTAAGGTTCTTTTTTTAACTTTACAAGGCTGTGTTCCTCTCATTACTTGCTGCTAACTGTGATTTCACTTTCACACGAGAAAACTATTGCGCCAATCTTCAAACTGCTCCCAACACTGCCAATATGTCGTTTCAGGATCAAAGGAGCAGCTTGGCTTGCAGTCTGCCGGGCGCTGCCAGTTCTCATCACCAGAACATCCTCAGCCACCTCCCTCTTCACTCCCAGCAGCAGGCCCACAGCTTGCTCCCCGTCGTTCCTGTCGGTGGGCTCCAGATGTTACACTCCCCGCCTTCCTCCGGCTCTGATGTCACCCCCTACTCGGCGCCAAGCCCCCAGAGCAGCGAGGGCCAGCGTTGCAGCAGCAGGGAGGGGTCCGTCCACGGGCCGGAGAGCGGGGGACAGGACGCGAGAGGCCCGAGCCAGCTGTCCTCCCATCAGGCCGCTCAGGAGAAGAGCCTCGACAGCGGGCAGGAGGAGAACGTCCAGACCTGCTTGAAAGCCATCGCCTCGCTGAAGATCACCACAGAGGACCCTCACTGAACTCCGCCCCCTCGCCCTCCTTTCCTCTGTCTCCTCGATCTGATCCAGGAACCCATGTTGCCCCCTGCTACACCTGCAACCGTGTCGTCCCTCCCGGCCCTTTAGGCACATAACCTCATCTTTATCCCATTAGAGGCAATATAATAACGTTTCCTCTGGTCTTGCACATATTCCAGACAGCTCCTTTTAAACCTGAGCGGCGGTCAAAACCTTCACAGTGAAGACGAAAGCCGCCCGGTCTGATGTGCTCCTCTCTTCGGAGACTCTTTGAAATGATTGGACGAGAAGCAGGGTGTCTTGCAAGGTGGAGAATTATTATTGGGTGCAGGTGCAATATGGAAAGATATTATGCTAATATGCCTTTGTTTGACATAGTAGTTTGCGTACAATTGCACATAAATTATATTTATGGATTCTGTACAAATGTCCTTAACATATACTCCTTCTTAGATGCATACAAACAGTGTATTTTACTGTATGTGTACTTTGAAAATAGACTGTTGTTTAATGTAATCATATCAAGGTGTGATGCAGTAGTGCAGTAAATAAAGACTATTTATAAGGGGAAAAGTATGTGTATTACGAAACAGTCTGACCAAATTTTAAGTAGACGCTTCTTGTGCAGTTTGGTGCTTCTAATCAAGCAGCAAGGGTCTGTGCCTTTATTTTGCTTTTTGACTCTTTTCTTTCTTTGTTATCAGACGGTTGTTGACGAATAAGGAAAAATTGTTGAGGTATTCTTTATTCAGACGTGTCGTTGCTGTCGGAGGGTCCGCCCGAGAAAAGCTTTTTCTTTCTTTTTTATTCCGTCAGCTCGGCTGATGCAGCTCGATTTATGTGAAACAATCTTAACACGAAATGTTTTATGTTGCGATTTTGTTTTGTTTTTTTTCTTAATGTTGTGGTTTTTATCTTGGTAAAAAAAAAAAACATGCATGGGATTTGCTATTGCACAAAAATAGAGGAAGTTAATATGTAATTATGAATACTGTAAGATGTATTTATATATTAGAACGTGAGCACTTATTGATACTGGTAAATATTTGACTACTATTTATATGGTATATCTGTACTTATGCAGCAGTGATGCAGTTATGCAGTGAGCCACGCTGGCAATGCTTTTGATCTCATGTCTTTGCTTTGATTAAACAGCTTTTTATTTTCCCTCTCTTACACAGATGACCATAAGCATTTCATGAGTTTTGACGATGCACTTTCATCCTTTTCATCTTTGATGTTTTAAACCGACTCGGTCGGCGAAAACGGGGGAGTGAGACATGTTACGTTCTCTTGTGGCTTTGAAACATTCCAGTCGTTTTTTCACGTGTCTGATTTTGTGAAACATGTTGCACACAAATTCAAGGGGCTATGATGATCAGTCGATAGTGTGTTTTCTTGCATTTCAAGTGTAACTGGATATATCAATATCACTTACTGTAAGTTATACTAAAAGTAATGACGCTAACTACGCGAGTTGGTTGACTTATTACGGCTCAAAATGTAAGTAATCATTCACCAAATGCATTACTTCTTCTCTGTATATATACGTGTATTTTTATGATTTAAACTATTTTTGCAGTGTTGAATTCTGAAAACTTTTTACGCAGATTGTTCGTATCTCTTTAAGAGGTAAAAATGTCTGCAGTTGTCACGCCGAAAGGTTTTAATGAGGGCGAGAATAGCACGGCGTCGTGTCTCTCCTCTCTGAGAAGGGAAGAAAAAAAAAAGTGTATTCACATCTTCGAGTGGTTGTGTTACCAGTACGAGAATGGATTTCAAAGTCAGAAACACTTTGTTCACTCATGTTTACATAAAGAAATTTTAAAAAGGTGCACTGCTTTAATTTTGTGTTTCCCTCTCTGGAGATGTATGTAGCTTTGATTTCATGGTTATGTACTTTTATTTGTCGTGATATCAGTGCAGAATGCTCATAAAATGTGAAGGGAAAGTGAAGCCTTCTATTCGCTTTTGCATACAGTATGTAATCAGATTGTGTTTGTGTTTTGTTTCTATTGTGTATTCATATTTACTGAACTGCATTGTGCCTCTGATGTCTATGAAATTCCCTGTAAAACACACAGAGGACAAATCATTTTACCTCTCTGCTAAGATTTTTTGGAGGAAGAAAAAAAAAAAAAAAAACCTCAGTAGCCAATCCGTTGTTTAGCTATTTGCATCAAAAGTGGTTAGTCAGGACGGAGTGCCTCTTTTATGCTATGGGGACTTTATTGTTTGGTGCTCTACTTTTTCAGATGAAATTCAAAATTGTTTTAAATGAACATACTTCTAACCCAAGGATGTGTGTCGCGGCTTTTTTGCATGGTGTTGTTTTGTTTTGGTGTTTTTTTTGTTGAAACTCTACAATTCAAAATGGCGTCCATACTTTTCCCCAGCTGCGTGTTTCACTTCACGGTCGTCTGAATTGGAGGAGTTTTCAGATGAAATCATTAGCATTTTATCTTTGGGAGCAGAGAAAGGGGATAGAGTGGAGAAAAAGAAAAAGAAAGAAAAAACAGTGAAAAATTGGTGAGTCTCCTACCACTGACATCCTCTGGTGAAAAGTGATTACTGCAGCCGTAACGTGGAACAAGAACAATAAATGAACGCCTCCAAAAATAGTCCTCACCTTGCGGATAATATTCAAGCGTTTTCGGGTTGCGTCAAAAATTCAGACAAACTCCGAGCGTGTGTGTGTGTGTGTGTGTGTGTGTGTGTGTGTGTGTGTGTGTGTGTTGGGCTGCACTGGGAGCCAAGGCAACGAACTGTGTTATCTTCTCTGGGCTCGGGAAGGACGTCTGTTCTAATTCTGGCCAATCGGAGAGAGAGACAGTTAATTTTTTTTTCCCTCTCTCTCTCTCTCTCTCTCACTCTCTTCTGCTCAGTGACTGGGCCTGTCAGGCCCATTTGTTAGAATAATTATACGGCTGTTAACAGCATCCCGGCTTAAAATAAAATTTGCGCTGCATCGGTTTAGAGCAGGGCAGAGGCGTCGCATTGAAATGGGTGCAGAGGAGCAGGGCACAAAAAGCCTTAAAACGAGTCACACACACACACACACACACACACACACACTCACAGGCTGACAAAGTCACCGTATGTCACACTCTGACATCACAAAATGCAAATTCCTGCTTAGGTGACAATGAGAGGAAGGCTCTGGCTTGTTGTTTAGAAGTAGTGTGGAGACCTGGACAGACGGCGACACACAGGCAGCCCCTGTCCTCCCTCTCTCTGCTCGCTCTGTGGCCTGCTCCTCTAGGTTTATTTTGAGGTGGTCTTATCGCAGCTGTCGTATCTGTGGTGGCAGCCTGTCCAAGCCCCTCTACACTCTTCCTTTTCCCTCTCTGGCCCTTGGTCCTGGTAAGATCCCCCGTTTGCTCTTTCCCCCCTGCCTGTTCAGGGAAATTCACACCTAACACAGTCTTAGATTCTTGTGCTAGCGCTGGTTTTGAAGATACTAACATACGGTTTGGTTTTGATTGGAGGTTTGCTCAAAATCACTGGAAACTTGTCTTTTAACAACAGAATGGGAGTGGATGTGGGAGATTTGAGGTGGTGGTGGTGGTGGTGGGGCTTTATTTCCCTGACTTTGCAGCACCACTGTTGTTACCTCCACAAACAGTGTGGATATCAATAATCCTTTGTCCCGCTGTCATTTATTTTTAGTTGAATTTTCACTCGGACATCTGCCGCCGTTAAAAATATTGGACGTGAATGGGGTCGCTTACGTAATAGCAATATTTTTTATTGTTGGAAATCGTGTTTTTTTTTTTGTTGTTGTACGCGCAGCCACTGACATTGACATCAATAAGAGTGGATTGGAAATAAATAAATATCTTGCCCATATTAAGAAGTTCCTAAAATAGCCTGCGGGGTCTGGAACAGGTGCCATGTGGTCTGCTTGTGAAAGCACAGGCAGTGTGAAGGCTGCACTAATTTTATGCACGTAAACAGGCTCAAACAGGCACCAGGGCGCAATATTACTTCATTCCACTCACGGTGGTAGACTAATGAGCTTAAATTGGCTGGAGGGGAATTACTTTTTGCTCAAAAAAACCCCAGATATTTCGCACATCTCAAGAGAGAAAAGAAAATCCTGAATGTTTATGCGGCTATTTAGTAAAAATGTATTATTCGCTCAGAGGAATTTACAGCTTTTCTTGGTCGATCGCGATGGTGAAGTGAGTTTTAGTTTTGTAGAACTGGGACGATGAAACAAAAACATTGGTAATGCTGTGTATTTTCATTAATATTTAAGGATAAAAGGATTTCAAATCCGCACATCTGAGAAGTTTAAGTCGACGTTTTTTCGGAATGAGATTATCAGTCATGAAAAGTTGAGTCTAAATAAGTTAATAATCACTGCATCTTTGCCTCTTATACATACAGTCTGGCCCAGCTTTGTCAGAGAGAGCTGATAGTTACAGAAGTGAAAACAAAACTGACTCGACCTGCGTGTGCAGGCTTGACTGTCAGGCTGCCATGTTTCTCTGGGTTACGCAAACACACATTGTTGTTAGTATAAATAGTTATTGCTGCACTTTTCCAACATTGTCCGCTCAGACTTTTTCCCGTTAAGCCTAAAATCGACAAATTCATGTGTTTGTCTTTGTGACCACACACTGAACTGAAATAATCAAACTGGAAAATCGGTCAGGTGACTCATTACGTCCATCAGGGGAGACTGTCCTGAGGTTAATTAGTTAGTTTACTTGTTGACTAGATTATGCACAAATTACTCAGATGCTTTAGATGAATCTGATGGAGGGGGAGCAGCACGGTCACCTCAACCGGGGTTTGATGTCTGTCGGATCCCCTGTGCTTTTTTGAGACCAGCATCACTTTCATTCCTGTCCCTCTCCCTCTCTCTCTCTCTCTCTCTCTCTCAGTCCTCGCTCAGAATAATGGAGGCTTGTCAGGAGAGCAGCCCTGCACCCACGTGTCCGGAGGCGTCGCCAGCCGAGGGTCGACACATTGACCTGACAGAGGACCTGGCCCAGCAGCTGGAGGACATCATTAGCACCTACCAGGCTGCAGAGATCCCCGCTGAGCCAGAGGACGCGCAGGAGGTCACGGCCGTCAAAGAGGCAGACACCCGCAAGGACCAGAAACTGGAGAAGAAGATGCTCAAAAACCTAGGTCTTTGAAGGGAGTGGGGCGGTGGGGGGGGGGATTCTTTTTCCAGGATGTTTTATTGATTTCAGCTGCGTTTCATTCAGCTCAGTCAGCAAAAAGTCCGAGTCGGGCTGAAAACGATAGGTGTGGAGGCAGAGCTGTGAAGCGTGTAAGTGCATCCATATGCAACATACGAGAGGGAGAAGTAGTATGAAACGGGCTGACACCCAGACAGGCACAACAAGACTGTTTCTCTGATTAATTACATCAGACTTACATATCGATGTGTGTTGAACCTGATTTGCATCATTCTCACGCATAATCGAAGAACGTGGAGCTGAACCTTGTCCAGAGGTGTTAACACAGAAGCTGGAGCACTGCTCTGTCCTCAGATGCTGTTTTAACAATACAGCTTAACAATAGACAATTTTTCCTGAACTGTAGTGACACAACTATGAAGCGCATACACATCCAGCATTAAAAAACACTGGAACCAGAATCAGAGGAGGAATCAGATACTGAGGAAGAACCAGGAGTGCATATGATGACATTTGACTGAAACTTCCCTGAACAACAAAAGTTGTTTGCCTACATTTACATCTATCTATCTATCTATCTATCTATCTATCTATCTATCTATCTATCTATCTATCTATCTATCTATCTATCTATCTATCTATCTATCTATCTATCTATCTATCTATCTATCTATCTATCTATCTATCTATCTATCTATCTATCTATCTATCTATCTATCTATCTATCTATCTATCTATCTATCTATCTATCTATCTATCTATCTATCTATCTATCTATCTATCTATCTATCTATCTATTCACCTCTGATCAGATTAACATCTAAAAAAGCTTATCTGAATATGAATGTTGATGTTGTTAGACAGGCCGTTCATCTTGGGCCGGAAAAAGTTGTTATTAAACTTTCTATCTATCTGCCCTTGAATTGACCTTTAACTGGTCTGGACTTCCTTGTGGTTGGTCAGGGAAGGAAGCCATGCTGCTGATGCAAAGTCTGAACAAACTGAACACCCCCGAGCAGAAACTGGAAGCCATCATCAAGAAGCATGCAGAGCTGGTGAGTGGGTGGAAAATTGGGAAAGGGAGCAAAAAAAAAAACTTAGTGCCATGTGTGCCTTCATGCCTTTTTTGTTTTCAACATGCCGGGTTTCTGCAGTTGGAAGAGCATCGTAGTGACCAGAAGCAGCTGAAGGTTCTGCAGAAGAAGCTGCTCCAGGTGATGAAGGAGAAGGACCAGCTGCAGAGCGAGCACAGCCGGGCCGTCCTGGCTCGAAGCAAGCTGGAGTCACTGTGCCGAGAGCTGCAGCGGCACAACAAGACCTTAAAGGTGTGTGTGTCTGGGCTTGTTTTCCTGGTTTCCCACTCGCTGGGTTTCTAACTGGAGCTGCTGGATGTTGGCTGTTTGGTGACTTTTGACGCCGAGTGTTGTGACCATATGTCGCGCTCGGAGGGGGGGGCGACGTCAGCTGGCAGCAGAGATCAGCCGAAGCTCGAGGTTTGACCTCTTTAACTGACACTCTCCTGTCTTCAGAGGGGGATGAACATACGGATCACAGCGTTCATGTCAGACTGCTGCCTTTTGGTGAAATGTAAATTGATTTAACGCATAATTCGCACCATGGTTTGAGGTGTGAAGTCTTAAAACAGTGTCAGCTTCACTGTATCTATGACAGACTACAACAACAGCTTGGCTCATTTCTATATATACACACACACACATATGTTTCAGTTTTGGACATATAACTTGACATTTTTTTCTCCTCAAACTTTGTGTTGCACTGTGTGGATCAGTAGAGGATCAAGGCCTATCTCTACACTTTAACATGCAAATCACAGATGCGTTGCATACAAGGTCTCAACTAGTCTCAAAACCCATTGCCACAAATGCAGGAGGAGACCCTGCAGAGGTGCAGAGAGGACGACCTGAAGAGGAAAGAGATCACCACCCACTTCCAGGGGACGCTGAGCGAGATTCAGGCCCAGATCGAGGAGCACAGCAGCCGCAACACCAAGCTGTGCCAGGAGAACAGCGCCCTGGCCGAGAAGCTGAAGGGGCTCATTTCACAATACGACCAGAGAGAGGCGGTACGAACCCTGGCACATCCTGAGCAAGAGCGAATTCCAGCATGCTCACAAACATATCTGAACCTGAACTTGTCTTGAAGCTGGCACACGCTCCGGCTCTTGTGCCCGGGTTCAACCCAGTTCACCCAGACGCTCAAACTCATTCATTTGTTGCAGGGTTTCAGTTTTATACACCCTGTGTGAAAAAATCAAACAGCTTTCAGTGTGAGGGTCATAAATTCACCCGATTGTCTTTCAGAACCTGGAGAAGGTCTTCAAGCACAGAGACCTGAAAGAAAAACTGCTGGAGACCAAACTCACACAGGCTAACGTGCTACTAAAGGAGGCGGAGGATAGGGCCAAGCTGGAAAAAGAGCTGGTATGTCTTGTTTTTGTTTTTGTGTGTGTGTGTGCCAGATTTACCAAAAGCTACAAGCATTTTATTCCATGGCATCTTTTAACGCTCAATTTCATGAACCGTGTCTAAAATCCGACAGCTGCTGAAACAGGTGGGGGAGTATAAACTGCAGCTGAAGTCCCTGAAGGAGCAGGAAGGCGACATGCGGACTCAGGTACAATAACGAAGAATCGCGGACAACACAGGCTTGTTTTTCCCACAACTCTCCACATGTCTCCACATTTTTTTTTCCCGTCTTCAATCCTCAGCTCGACATGTACTCCAAGAAATTTGACGAGTTCCAGGGCACGGTATCAAAGAGTAACAGTGTCTACAGCAGCTTCAAACAGGACATGGACAAAGTAAGCATGGTCGCACACAACATTGTGAGAGAGCAGCTCCGCGATTTCTGGTTGGATTATTTAGCTCGACTGAGGAGGAGATCTCTTGATACCCCAAGAGATTTACACAAACACTTAAGACACACAACAGCATTAACTCTATTTTTAGAAGACGCTTTCGGCGTGTGCTTTGTAGTCTGAGTCATCCCTTTTTTCTCTCACCTAGATGGCCAAGAAAATGAAGAAGCTGGAGAAAGAATGCCAGTCCTGGAAGAGTCGCTTTGACGGCTGCAACAAGAGTCTCATCGACATGGTGGCAGACGTAAGAAACGCTCCTCTGAAGTCATTTAAGGCACAATACAAGGGATTTTATGTGCATGATTGTAACTGCCTCGTGAATGTCAATTGCAGAAAGCAATCAAGGAGAAGGAGTTTGAGCTCGTCATCGTCAAGAACCAGAAGCTCGAGAGTCTGTGCAGGGCTTTGCAAGAGGAGAGGAAGAGTCTGTACGAGAAGGTGCAGGGGGTGCAAAGCCAACCAGAGAGCAACGCTGCTGAGCCAAAAGAGAAGGAGAGCTCTGACACCCCGGTGAGCCCTAAAGAGGACCAGGTCCAGAGCCCTGAAGAGGACCAGGTCCAGAGCCCTAAAGAGGATCCAGTCCAGAGCCCCAAAGAGCAGCCGGTCCAGAGCCCTGCAGCCGCTCTGGCCCTGGAAACTCCGCTGGCCAATGAACTGGCCAAACTGAAGAGCGAGCAGGCCCGTCTGAAGGAGATCGCCGGGTCTTTCCGGATCTCTCACATTGTCCCTCAGGAGTTGCTCTACAGCAACTCACAAGGACTCTCTGAGGACGTCCAGGAGCCCGGGACGAGCCACACAGAGGAGAGGAATGGTGAACACGTCCCCCATGAGGCCCAGGAGGACGCCGACCAAGAACAGAGAGATCTGGAGATCGAGTCTGTCGATTAACGCTGCCACGACTGTGAAAGATCTGTTCCCTGTGAGATTTATAGAAATAAAGAGAAAAAAAATCAGTTCTGTGTCTAATCCTGATATTTCAAGATATGAAACAAGACTTAATTTAGTGTCTAGAGCAGAGAAGGTGGTCAAAGAAGGTGCTCCTGCATCCTCTATCTCTCTATCTCCAATTCTATCATCTAAACCTGACAGATCACCAAAACTGAAGAGCAGCAGTAGCAATAGAAAACATTTGCTCTGTGTTGAAAAGTAAGAAGTCTGCGTGCATAAAGACACAAGTTCAGAAGTTTTTCAAAGTCTTCTGCAATAACAGGCTCCTCCTCCACAGATGTCTGGGGCTTATGGGTATTGCAGTGTTTACAGCCATGAAAAACAGATTGTTTCAGAGGCTTAAAGTTGATATGGTCCTACAGTGGACACAGTAAAACAGGGCCCAGTTTGAGCCTTGGTTTGACTGAGGGCTTTTCTGTGTGGAGTCTGAAAACACGCATGTTTAGGTCGACTGGGGACAGAAGGTGGAAAAACGAAACTCAAATGATTTTTTCATTATGTGGGAGATCTTGTCTTTGTCGAGGGACGATGAGAAAATCAAAGTAATGGGAAAAAACATAATTAAATGCAGAGGGTGGTAAAAGAAAGAAGCAGCTGTTCCTCTTATCCCTCACCTTCACTGACAGCTTGAAAGCATCTGCTCTTATCATCCATTTACAGCCTTTAGCTTTTAATCAAATCAGTCAATTATGGAAACATTATTCTTGTTCCCTGAAAAAAAATCTGCATATCAGACACCAGAGGGGTTTTTAGATTTTAAGGCTCGGTAAGCCGGTGGTCATTAATCAGTGGGAGTGTGGCTTTAAACTGAGCTCCAGTGGAGTGCAGGTTTTGTGTCCCTGTTTGCCCGGAGTGGACTTTGAGAGGAAGCAGAGCCTCCGGCTCACTGATAACAAGTTTCATTTCTTACTGAACGATTACGGGCCCAGAATCACAAAACACAAAATGGCCGACGGAGCAGCCCAGACTGCAGACACTTGTGCGAAATCTCTCGCCGCTTTCACTGAAAATGGGAAAGCTCTGCTGGACCTCGCCGAGAAGGAGAGCGGGGAAGGTAGGCGGCATTTTGTGGGGACGTAAAAACAGGCGAGGCGAGCCGTGGGCGAGTAGGTGATTTATAGACGTAATGTGAGAGGAGGCAGCAGGAGGCCTGTCAATCATCATGCACAAATAAGGCACCAAAACCAGGAGCGTTACACACTAACCTCGTGCATTTCTTATGTGACTCGTGTAGGATCCGTCCAGGAATTCATAAGGCAGAAGATTCGGATAACGCAGAGGCGGTCTCTGCTGGGTCTGATTGAGGAGGCTGCAGCCTTGTTCAGAAGGTTATGAATGGTACCGCACTACATGAACCGTCTGCCAGCTGGAAAAGCTCTTAACAACTCTAATACCACTGTTAAAAAAATGTGTTTCCAAAAAACAAAAGGACATAGGACATAGCAGCAGCTTTGCACAGAGTCGGCTCTGACAGGCAGGCATGAGATGTTTGAAATGTGTTTTCTCCTCATTTTCACAGTTTGTCTGTGAAGAGGAAAAAGGATGCAGAGGATCTGTGGAGGAAAAATGATCAGTAAGAGCTGCTGATAACAGTCAAATGATGACTTTACATACAATCTCTCCTTTTCTGCTTCTTAATCAAGTTAACCATAGCTTTCCTTTGTTTACATGTGACATAAAACAAGTATTTTCCCATGGGATTTGAATGCTTGTCAGACATGACAAAGTGCTTAAAGACACCGACTTGACCTTCAAGTCAGAGACTGAAATCATTCCCTGTGTGGCCTCCCCAGCTGCCCCGCCTTACGTGACGCTCTGCAGGACCTGAGCCGACTAGAAGTGAGTCCCTGAACGCAGACCACATACTACGCTGCCAAAGCCTCATTTCACCCCGCCTGACTGTGGGGGCTGCGACACAGGTGCGGTGGGATGCGTTTCTGCAGCGTCTGGATGATGAACTACACCTGAGTGCTACGGGTGTGAGCAGAGACCTGCAGCCCGGAAACATCTCACTGGATACGCCTCTCGTCGATGCCCGAACTGGAGAGTACGTTCAACCCTGAACCACCTTGTCAACTGAGTCAATAAGGACAGTCACCATATTCCAGGTGTCAATCAAAGATGAGGCTGTTTGACCAATCACAGCCCAGGTTGATTGCATTATGTGCACACAGGTGCAGACACCTCTGACTGAAGTATTCAGCTTTGTACAATGGAGTATGAGGTCCACAATGAGAAAATTTTTTTTTTGACAATATAGTTGTAATATTATGAGCTATTACGAGCAGATTTATTATACTAAGGTAATAATTATATGAGAATAAAGTCATAATATTCTAACCTGTTTGAAAGGAGGATAGTTGATAAAATGTAGGCCCTGGAGGATGTTGTGGAGTTGTATTTTAGGATAGTTTCACAAACAAGGAGACGCTTCATATTTTAGCATATCAGCATCATATCATTACAAGCATTAGGACTTTAGTTTCATAAATCTACAACTTTATTCTCATAAAATTACGACTTTATTCTGAAAATTTGCGATTTATTTTTTCTCAATGTGGCCCTAGTACTGTAGCTTTGTTCAGGGTTGGCGAATAAACGTTCTCAACTTATTTAAAAGGATTGTAAAAAGCGTCCGGTTGTTACGGTCGACCATTCGGGTTGTTTCTTCTTCTGTGTTTTGCAGAGCGGTGACTCTAAAGCGTTACGTAGGGAGAAGTCAGAAGACTCTGCTGGTGTTAATCCGTCAGTTCTCCTGCCTCCTCTGCCGCCTGCATCTCAAAGACCTGGAGAAGAATCAGGTACAGATGAGACAAAGTTCATACAAATCTAATACACACATAAAATACTTTCCACCACTTCCTGCTTGCTAGATGCAGATATTCCAATCCGGATAACCCATAATCATAATCAACTTCAAACTTCATCTTCATCGATCTTTTCCTATGAAATCATTGTAAGAGAAGAGACCTGAAACTGAATATTTTGTGTATTTATGTATGTCTGTATGTATCTAAAGGTTATATATACATATACATATGACTTTTTTTTCCCCCTTCACTGACAAAACATCATATCTGTTGGAGGCGTCTCCTCTGGTCATATGATTTGAGGCTGAAGCAACATCGTGTCTGCTCCTTGACCCTCGTCATTATGTGAATTCAGAGTAAACCATTTCTGTTTTTGGTGCCCGCTGCAGACACAACTGTGAGTTTAGCAGCCGAACGCAATCCGGGAGTATAAACCGAAAGGCGTCCTAGTCGCGCCTGACTCCTGACTCTGCCCAAGTTATTATCAGAGAAAATCACAGTCAGTCGCAGCCAAAAAATCACTCCGACTTCAACCTGCAAACAACCTAAAACACAGTATTTGGTGAAGATGACTCTGGATGCTGCAGCTCCTCTGCTTAACCCTTCTCTTCCAGACTTTTTGTAATGAAGTCATCCCAACTACAAGTCTTTTAAGCCGTTCCTATGTGTGCCTTGTTGTTTTTGTTTTCCAGAGCTCACTGGACGCACACTCCATCGGAGTGGTGGTTGTTTCGTTTGGCTGTCAGGAGGGGGCGTCACACTGGCTGCAGGAGACTGTCTGTCGGTACGACATGCTCCTGGACACTGACAGGAAGGTCAGACTTAGAAAAGACAAAATAGTAGCACAGAGTACTGGGTTATAAACGCTAACGAGCACTGTCTGGCCTCTGTCTGGTGTCGCAGCTGTACACAGCCTTTGGTCTGGGGGCGTCTCTGAGGAAAGTGTTAAACTTCAGCAACATGCTCCTCTACGCCGAGTACGTAGCGAACGACATGGAGTTCCCACGCGAGCTTCCATCCATCCAGGACGACATGTTTCAGGTGGGATCGCAACCTAATGCACCTGTAGAGACTGGGGGGGGAGAGAATGAGGTTTTACCATACAGAAACTAAATGCAGTTACAGGATTGTAGTCATATAGTGAGTTCAGACCTGATAAAATGCCCCAGTTAAACACATAAATGATGTTACCTAATCAGATATTTTGTTGGATGTTCACATACACTTAACTATTATATATATATATATATTCACTGGCACCTACTTTAACAACTAAGGAGACTTCTCGATTGTTTGTTTCCCTCTGTATCCTTCAGCTGGGAGGCGACTTTGTGGTGGACGAACATGGGAGGGTGCTGTTCTCTCACTGCTGTCAGAGTCCCATCGACAGACCCTCGGTAGAAGACATTTTGTCTGCACAGTGAAGATTTCAGCCCCGTGTGCACAAGAATGACTAATCACAGGTGTTTTCATATACAAACAATGCTCAGATTGTGTCGTTACTCCACAATAAACGAACAGTAACCTATGTGTGCAGTGATTTATTTGTGCATATGGGATTTTTTTTTGTCTTTTGTCTTGTCAATTATTTTCTTATTTATCAGCATTGTGACACATTGTGCATGGCACAATAAAACTTAAAACTATTGATGTATGTATGAGATAGCATAACATTAGATAGAGCTTTAGTTCATCGATTGCTCTCTCAACAGGGTTATAATAGTTTTAATAGATTTTTTATTAATTTAGATTTTTAATTTTAGTTTAGTTTCAATTAGTCTTGACTTGTTTCCCCTCTAATTCAGTTCTTAGAGTAGGTTTTGCTAGTTACATTGCTAGTTTAGTTTTTATTAGTTTTAGTTTTTCATACTTTGTCAGGTGCATAATTCAAAAGATCAGAGTGAAATAATTATTGTGGAATAAATCTCAAAGAAAATGAAGGGCGTTTTAGCCATAATTACAATACGTTTTAGTTAGTTTTGTTAACATATAATAGTTTCCTTTAGTTTTTCTTTTTTCTTTTAATAATAGTTTTTATTGATTTCAGTTAAGGAAAATGTTTTTCCAATTCTAGCTTTCAACACATTATATTCTATGTCAGACACAGAAACCAAACATTTTCTTTGCATGTGCAAAGAAAATTTCATTAACTTGTACCAAACCAAACCAACTTTTTACTGGAAAATGTTTGAGTGTGAAGCAAAAGACAAGGGAAGGAAGTGCTCTCAGCTGAGGAGAAAAGTGTCACAGGGGGGAAAAAAAGGTGATAATCACCTGAAAGGAAAGAATAGTGAGTACTGAGAAATCTGCAATTAGATAAGTGCTTTAAATTTAACACTTTTGTGTGTGTGTGTGTGTGTGTTTGTGGTTTCCACGGAAACAAAGAAACGTCTCCACAAAGGGATTGAAAACCTTGAACGTTATCGGCTAATAACCTACACGCGGTGTTTACAGAGTGACGTCTCCTCGTTAGATGCAGAGGCAGCGTGGATGGAGGAGCGCGCCAGCTGCTGCGGCCCGGTGTTGCATCACACACGTCAGGCTGTGAAACAGAGTATGACACTGTGAGGATGTGGATCGAGACAGGATCCAAAGCATCGCACCCTCACACCTCACAAACGCTGCTAATTTTCCAGCCGTGATGTTGTGTTTATTTTTACCTCACATCAAGCACAGCAGCTTCATCACAGCGACTGTGATGAAGCGTAACACATCACGTCCCGGTCTTTATTCCCGTGGAACAGAGCTATTGACTATTGACGACCTATTTTAATGTCTTTTCAAGTCATTTTTTAATGTTTTTTCTAATCAGCAAACAAGGAAATGATTGTGTTGACAGGTAGGAATCAGAAGCACATCCAGACTCAGAAACATGTAACCATGACAGACCGCCGCTCTATGCTATTCCTGCCTCATAAATATAAATGAAAAGCTGATTATCACGGTAGAAACTGTGCTTCCTCCTTCTCCCTTATTTCCAAACATGCAGACAACAATACCCTGGATTGTTCCGCTAGTTTTAAATGCTATACTGTATATCTAATTAAGGGCCGGTGCTGTCGAGGCTTTTGTTCCATTGTAGGTTTACCCGCAGAGGCTTCAGAGGAGCCAACAAAAGCTGGCCTACATACGTGGTGCCGAGTGAATAGGACGGCCATAAATTGTGTTGAAAATCAGTGGTGTGCTGCATGAGAAGTGGGATTCCCTCAGGCGTAAATATCCGTGTCGCTGAGAACAGGAGGACGGACGTCTCTCATGGCGTTTCGTCGAAATGTTTTTGAGACTCCTGCGCCCCAGTAGCATCGCAGTGTGGTTTAACCTCGGATGCATAGTGTCGGAGAAACAGTAAAAAAGGAGAAATGACGGCGATCCGATACTGGCGTGCTTTCGTTTCGGGTCGAGTGGCTATCAGGTTGAACTTGGTGATGACCTGTGAAAGGTGGGAATGACAGGGATGACAGTTTGCCTCACATAGCAAAGATGCACCGACCCGTTAAATGAGGTCAGGGGGATGCAAGGGCTAGGAGAGGGGACGTGGACGTGGTGGGATGAAACGGGCGATTATGTTAAAGAACGCACAGCGCGACACAAAGAGTTTATAACGAAGCAGGAATAAACAAAAAGAAGGAGGGGTCTGTGCTCCGGATAGATGCCTGACAACACAACAGAGAGAGGGAGAGGGAGAGAGAGAGAAGTCGCCTCGCCACTGGAGATTACCCCTCTGTCCCACTCTGTCAGACTGAAGTTTTTGAGCTGAACTGAAAATGCCTGAGGAGAAGGAACGGGAAAAGTTGGCAAAAGTCATCCGACTGTGGAACGACAACAGGCTGGACTTGTTTGAAATAAGCCAACCAGATGAGGTGAGTCACATGTGAACACTGGACGGGATGTTTGAGGCGGAGAGGCAACAACTTCTGCAGTCTGAAGCAGTTTGGGAGGTAATGGGTTGCGATGGAGTGTCTTTTCTTCACGGTGATCAACAGTGCTATGTCTTGTTCAGTTGTTCATGATTTGATGACCATATGACCTCATATGTGTCCTTGGCACATTAGAAGTCCTAACACGCCTTAAGTTTTAAAGCTTCTCTACGTTTCTGCACTCTTCTGAGAAACCACTTACAAAACATATTTCCGTTCATAATCTAAGATCAAGATTCATATCTCGTAGAAATACAGTGAATAGTTGAGTGCTTAATTCAGTGCATTGAGAGCGAGAGCTGGGGGAGACAACAGGCTACTGTGCAGTTTTTAATTTCAAGCACCTTGTGCATTGGAGAGGGACACTGAAATCTCCAAAAAGTATTTTACCATGAAAAGCTAAAACATTTCCTCTGTTTCTGGCAGAACTTGGAGTTCCACGGCGTGATGCGCTTCCACTTTGAGGACGGCGGAGGAAACGTGGCCACCAAGTGCCTGCGCGTGTGCAGCAGCTCCTCGACTCAAGAGGTCATCGAAACGCTGTCGGAGAAGTTCAGGCCCGACATGAAAATGTTGAGCAGTGATTATTCTCTGTACGAGATCCACGGCAGCACAGGTAATCCTAGACTCCCTGCTTCCTGATTCAGAGCCAGAGTTAATCATAATCAATCTTAAGATTGTTAAGGTGCCAGTTTAAAGCAATATGTGAAACTTGCTTCATCACTACAGGTGATGCTGTAGTACAGTTAGAAGATGCTCTCTGTGTTTTTTTGTGTCTTTTGGAACAAGAGTGCAAACTGGATCTGGACAAGAGACCCCTGGTGGTACAGTTGAGCTGGACAGCCAACAATAGAGAGGGACGATTTGTGCTGAAGAAAGACAAGAAAAACGAGGAGGTAACTCTCAGTCTGGACGGCAGGTTTGCGCTTTCCTCATTTGCATGAACAGGTGTCTCCATGTCCTTCTCGTGTACTTTGGACAATACAGGAAAACCACCCGGAGAAGGAAAAAGGAGGCATGATCCAAAACTTTAAGAGGACTCTGTCAAGAAAAGACAAGAAGAAAGAAAAGAGCAGAACTCCAGCCGGAGACCAAGCTTTGCAGGATGAGAATGGGTAAAACGCTGTTCAATCTGTATTTCTGTCATCCAGTTTCCTGGCTTCAGGCCCACGTAACCAGCAGGGTAACATCCGACTCACAAATATCCAGGTCAACTGAAAAACCACTGAACAGCAGCAGCACGTCTGACTGGGACACAAAGAGGCACTGCATGGAAAACAAAGGGCAGCAGAGGCAGCCTGCCCCAGGTCAGTCATCAGAAGTACAGATTACTCTACTACCCGATTACATTCCTGCCAGATAAACATGAGCAAGCCATTGCTCTTCCTCTTCCACAAACTGCAGGTGAAAAATACACAGGAAGTGCCTACCCTTCACCTGGATTGCCTGTAGGGATTCAATTCTGTGATAAGAGTGAGTATAAAACAATCGGCATGTTTATCTGTATCAGTATCGGTAGTATCGGTATCATCCATCGCTATCGTTTACTCTTCAGATCAGGACGGCTTCCTGTCTGCAGTCATCAACTACACCCAAAGCTCCACCGTTCACTTCAAGCTGTCGCCTGCGTACATCCTCTACGCCACCGCTCGCTTCGCCCTGCACAGGCTGCGATCGCCGCAGGCGCAAAGCGTGACCTCCCTCGTCAACAAAATGGCGGCCATGATGGCGAAGGTCGTCCAGGTAAACGCGACCCCGGGCGTCTTAAATCCGGTCTCTGCAAAACACCTGTCTGACGCTCTGTCTGAGTTGGCGTGGCCTCGTTTTGTCCTTTGCAGAGGCAGCAGGAGCTGGCCGGCGCCCTCGCCTTCTGGATGGCCAACTCCTCCGAGCTGCTCAACTTCCTGAAACAGGACAAAGACCTGAACCCGCTCACGCTGCAGAGTCAGCTGGAGCTGTCACACCTGGTGCACGGAGCTTACAGGTACGCTGCTGCTGATCCTGCTGCTTAACTAGACATGCCTGAAATGCCACACGATGCACTTCTCACAGGGTAGTGCTTATAGAGCAATAAGTAGGAGGTCCATCGCGCAACACACACACACACACACACACACTTAGGGCCAATTTTGTCTCTACTTGGCCTAAATATACATATATGGCCTATATGGCCTATATATATTTTCGGATGGCAAGAGGAAACTGGAGTACTCAGGGAAAAATTGTAGAAAAATTCTGCTAAAGTCAAAAAGAAAGACTGGAACAGGCACAAAGTGTTTTTTGTCTCTGCAGAGAAGGAAGACAACACACTCTGACCACAGCATGTCACTAATTGCAGCAATTATGCTTAAGGTAACTGTTGTGAAACTTTCTGTCTATTCATTCTGTGATCTTCCCGCCCAGCTGCTTGCTACAGTGCCTACAGAACGAGTTGAGGAAGCACCTGCCAACTTTTTTAATTGATCCTGAGCGGCATGGCCCACTTCCAGCTGGCATAGGTAAGCGTTTGCCCATAAACCCAGCGCTGGTTTCGTAGGATTTTCGTAGGATCTACAATCAGCTTTTGTCCCCGCTGCAGAGATGGTGCTGAACACCTTGATGAACACCATGTCGCTCCTCCGCCGCTGCCGGGTCAACCCCGCCTTCACCATCCAGCTCTTCTCCCAGCTCTTCCACTTCGTCAGCGCCTGGCTGTTCAACCGTCTGATGGGCCCAGATGCTGACGCTCCGGGCCTGCGCTCCCACTACTGGGGCGCCGCTCTCCGCCAGAGGCTGATGGCCATCGAGGCCTGGGCCGAGCGGCAGGGCCTGGAGCTGGCCGCCGACTGCCACCTGGGACACATTATCCAGGTCTGTCCCAGCTGGACGCCCAAAGCTTTGGGGTGATTTCTAACAAGGGCTGCACAAAATGCACTTGGATTGGAATTGACTCTTGTAAATCAGAATGTTTGGGGGCTATGGGAGACTCATGCAGACGTGGGAAGAACATGACCTTTCAAACCGAGGGACCATCTCGTTTCATATTAAAGATCAACATCCTGTGTCGCTGACTCAAATCAAATTACCAATCAGGAACTGAATGGAGGCTTTTTCCTCAGTTTTCCTTTATTTTGCACAGTCCTTTGACTATCTCAAATATCTCATGTCTCTGCATGTGCTCACTCTTTTCAGTCACCCCATGTACCAGTCGGTACAAGCTGTTAAGATGCATATTGCTTGGCTGTTTCCAGGCAACCATGCTCCTGACCATGAACAAGTACTCTATGAAAGACGCGAAGGACATCCAGAACACGTGCTTCAAGCTGAATTCACTGCAGCTGCAGACCCTGCTATCTGGTTACCTGTATGCCACCAATGAGCCCCATATTCCACCTGTGAGTGCTTCTTATTGTCTTCTCCAACATGTTCCATGTTTTGTCTGATGCTCTAGAGTCTCTAGATGAATACCCCTGTAAATGAAATACTTCATATTAATGATTTTATATTTGGGGCTAAAAGACAAAATTCCAATCGCCTCAGATTTGTACTGGTAGGTCTGCAAAAAGACGGGTATCTGCAAACCGGAGCAAGCTTTTCCTGAAATATGTTTGCCCTCTAATCCACTTGCAGGATTTGGTAGACGCCGTAGTGGCAGCTGCGCGTAGCTCCGCAGATCATCTCATTCAGAGCGAGGGACGGGACATCAGGCTGGAGGAGAGCCTCGACCTCCATCTGCCCTTCCTGCTGCCTGAGGGAGGATACTCCTGTGATGCAATGCGAGGGATCCCTCCAGGGCTCAGGGAATTTGTAGAGCCTATGTCCTGGAAGGGTATAGCAAGTCCTCTTTAGATCTGGGAGCAACAAAACCTGAAATGTAGTATTTCATATTTATATTACATCCTTCCTTCCCTTCCAGGTCTCTGCTCTTTGACATCGCAGCCTGACTCCAGAGGCGACTGGACCGCGTTCTTCAGTGAACCGGCTTCCTCTGCACAGAGCAGACACTTGGTAAAATACAGACCACGATCTTCAGTCCCATTTGAAAAATGAAAATGATGCATTTATGGAGAGGTCTCATATGTCTTTGTCGATAGGCCTCACACAGAGAGCCAGAGGTGGTGACCATCACACTGAACAAGCCTCTGAACAGTGGGATGGGGGTCAGCATCGTGGCTGCCAAGGTGATGGCCTCAGTTTCTCTCTCTCATTGTGATATATTTGCAAACTGCGACTTCAGAATATGTGCCAGATGTCTCAACTCATTGACATCCTTTTGCTTTGCCACAGGGAGCGGGACAAGGAAGCCTTGGGATTTACATCAAATCTATTGTCAGAGGAGGACCGGCTGAAATGGTGACGTCTCATTTTTGACGATTTGAGCTGAACGCGAGGGATAATTTGGACAACGTTGTGCAATAAAATGCAATTGTCTACTTTGTGCAGAATGGCAGATTGACAGCCGGAGACCAGCTGTTGAGTGTGGACGGTCAAAGCCTGGTTGGCCTCAGCCAAGAGAGGTAGATAGACCTGCAATACTGACATAACCCAAAACCTGAATTAATCCATGAAAATACTGGAATTTTTCACTAGGTGGTTCTGTAGTAGTTTGGGTATCTATGACCTTTTGGACAAAAAGTCACAAAATTTAGTCTAGATACTGTCCTGAAAGGTTCAACACTTTGAGTATGTACTCCGTTGTAGTATGCTGACTTTCTGAAACTTGTATTGATTCAGAGCAGCAGCTATCATGATGCAAACCGGCCCCGTAGTGACCCTACAGGTTGCAAAGTTGGGAGCAAGCTATCACGGCCTGGGGGCTCTGCTGAACGGGTCAGAGCGGGTCACAGGTAAAGACAAAGTCTGTTGGGCAGTTTGTTCTTCCTCTCCTCTGTCTGCTCTCATTACGTTACTATGTCTTCCTGCCTCACTAGGCGAAGAGAGCCCCGCATCGAACGGCGTTGTGGATTCTGGTGCCTCGGAGCTCCTCCATGGCAGCAGCAGCAGGAGGAGGAAGGACCAGATAATGCAGAGAAACCGACAACTTTTCCGCTCCAACCCTAACATGAGCAGTGGGTACACTTCTGCTACCATCCTTCACTGCTGCCGGGCACATAGCGCGACACTCTTATGAGTGTGATATATGGTTAGCGCTTGAGGGCAAGGCATAAGAATAACTTCATTATTATTTTTTTTCCCTTATTTCAGCAGATTTTGCCCCCGAGGAAGGAGAGGAACCAGCTGACGCTGTTGTGAGAGGAAACATGGCCGCTGTCTCCAGTGTCAACCTATGTGCTGATGTGAGGCTTCTCCACGCTTCTGCACTTTCTTTTTTTTTTCTCTTTTTTTTAATGAATTCATAATTGCAAATTGACACATTCTGTACACATCCCATGTTTATACTCAGACATTTCACAGAGAATATCTGACCCTTCCAAACCCTAAATCCCAAGACAAGACCCTGTCTAAATCCACTCGACCACAGCCGGAGTTCACAGTGTCTTTGAAGCCATTGTGTGGGCACAACTCCAGTAAGAGGACAATAATGGTGAGTCTGTATAAATGAGTCACACACAAGCACACTACAATGTTGTATGATATGTATCAGCACCAAACAATCACATCAACTGATTGTTTGGGTAATGACCAAAGACACTGATTAACAATCAGATTAATACTTTGTGTGCTGCTTCAAATGCTACCTAACCACGTGAGCACTTTGTCCACAACTGATGGTCAAGAAATGATAAATACAAGCAAGTACATCCTTTAAATCTCTCTCTTTTGCTCCACCAGCGGCAGGCTGTGTCACAGGAGAACTTGTGTGTGGACGGTGGAGCGTCCCTGGTGGACAAGAGGCAGAAGGACCAGCAAGCTCGGCAAACCATGAACCCCTTCTCATCTTTCCCAATTCGCTCGAGTGTTTCCTCTCATGACATCCTCTCGGATAATCGCTCCTCTACGCAGCCCCAGCAGTGCAGCCGAATACAAAGCAGTGCCGGCGTCTGGAGAACTCCCTTCTCACAACATCCAACACCTACGCCCTCCATCCAGCCGATACGCATCGACATTCCTGTAACCAGAGCGGGGGTCGCTCAGACCAACCCTCCGCTCACCACCTTCCAGAGCTCATCCATGCTGGCGGCCAAGAGGAGCCAGACACTTCAGTTGAACGGAACCAAACAGAGTCCTCCGAACCAAGCTCATCACCTTTACGCGTGTCCCATTCCTGCAACCAAGAAGCTGCCTCAACCTGCACAGCAACCAAGGTCAAACGCAAACAGAGGTCAAGCCGCGAAATCCCACACAGGCAATCCCACCCCGACCAAGCACGTTTCGTTCCAAGAGCCCCCGGCCGAGCTGCAGAGGCGGACACAGCAGCGCGAGCTGGCCGATCCGTGGAAGAGGGAGGCCCAGGAGAAGCTGCAGAAGCAGCAGAGGCTTCAGGCCGTGGAGCTGCTCCAACAGGAGGTGCAGGAGCTCCAGGCCAAAGCCAGGCGCACGGCCGAAGAGAGCGACCGGCTCCGAAAGCTCAGCCTGGAGTGGCAGTTTCAGAAGAGGCTGCAGGAGATCCAGCAGAGAGGAGACGAGGAGGAGGAGGAGGAGGGAGATGGGGAAGAGGAGGAGGACCTGGAGATGATGCTGACGATACAGCAGTTGGAAAAAAGAACTCAGGTATACGGCGTAACGCAGGTGTCAATTAAAGAATCATCCTGAGAATTTTTTCTGCTTAAGAGAGATTTCAATATTAAAAGTGGCATTTAAAATAAGTGGAAAATTACACTTTCTAAACCTTTAGAACAGGAGAAACTCTGCTGGGAACCTCAACAATGAGTTGAAGGAAACGCACAGAGGATCTTATCTCTCCCAGAAAGACGACGAGGCAAAGAAGGGTATTTTTTTTATTTCTTTAAAGAATAGCAAATAAATACTTCAGAAAGGAGACTTTGCTCATCAAATGTATCTTATTGCATTTAATCCATTTTTTCCCCTGGCAGATCAAAGACCAAGCAGGCTGATTCAAGACACTGACAGCATGACTTCAAAAGGGTGAGTTTCCACTACCAAAACAAGAACTTTGTCATACCACAACAAGCTTGGAGAAAGTGCTAGGAAGGATCCCTGAAAGAATAAATAAGATACGCATTTTAGACTTTTAAATCTGCACACTCCTTGTGTATCTGAAAGTGATCATGTTAAAGAAAAGTTCAAGTATTTCTGCACGTTACTTATCCACAGGTGCCAGGAGGAGAGCACCAGGAGAGCGTTGGCTCCCGAGAAGCTCCCATTCAAAGAGCGACAGCGTCTTTTCTCCCTCCCATCCAGTGCATAACATAAGAAAACAATGTTGGCATACATGTAGCAGTACACACTGTAGCATGTAAAAAGGCAGAGCATTTATATATATATATACACACAGTAGAAATATGTGTTTTTAGTGAAATGTGAAATGCACACAGAGGAGTAATGTCAATATTGGGTTTCATTCCCTGGTCTGAACTGTTACCAGCATGTTTAGCAATTAAACAGTGGTTCTTGTGATTCTCACAATAATAAAAGTTTAAGAGACTTTTTTTTTATTTTAAAAGTCTTTGGCTATTTTGTGCGCTGATAAAACTGCACCACGGCTTTCTCTTGCTCGTGCGTTTCGATGGAGCCACGACGCAGTCTGCGGATCTCCTGAATGGCGTCGAGGCCGGACAGTTTGTCCATCTTCACCAGGTAGCAGGCGAGCATGGTGCCGGTTCTCCCATGACCATGCATGCAGTGCACTGCCACACCCTGAGGAGGAGGAATACAATATGTAAATAAGCATCTGACACTGGATCAGTCTGCTGTAATACAATAGACTTCAAGCAAACAATTATTGAGTCATGTGATAGACTCTGGGCGTTTCACCAATAGAAAAGCAATGCCAAATATGCAATAGCAGAGGGTGTGGTGCTAGTTTCAGCTCTATGAACATTCAGATCCATGAACATTCATCAGGCACAATGACTTCTTACCTCCCCCTTGGAGTTGGCCTCATCCACTAGTGAGAGGAATCTGTCGATCTGTTGTGGTGAAGGTGGAGTGAAGTCTGGGATCTTGATGTGATGAAGATTTAACTGTGGGCACGTGTCATAGTATGGTGGTTTTCTCTCACACAGGCACACCAGGTGTTTAATACCGTTGTCCAGCAGGTACTGATACTCAGACGTCATCCTGGGCAAAGCCAGACCAGCCACTTTACCTGGTTTCACCCAGGAGAAATTGTGCGGACAAGTGGAAGCCATGCTTGTATATCTGAGCAGAGAAGGGGATGAAGACTGAGTTAGATGAAACCAGTTTGCCTTTTCATTTTGCTAAGTAAACAGTCAAAAATACCCTGCCATCCAAATTTGCACTGAAACTTTTTCTCATGAACAGAGGAACGGTACAGCAGGTCATCAACCAATATAATAATATAAGTGTTTTTGGCAGAGCTTCAAAGTCGAGCTCATTTCACACCAGTGCATATTTCCACGTAAAGAACACATTGTAGACTCCACCTTTGATTACAGACACCTGTACAGATAAAGACAAGCGCGCTGTGTGTGTCATTATGTAAGATATTATCACAAGATTTTTCCAGCCCGCACTTTAGACGGGCTCCTTCTGCAAAATCAATCAAGTCAGCAGACCATTACAGATCCCATGTACCGGTACTTTGCATTTAAACACCTGCAAAGACTACTTGCTATGCCTCTGGCATATTTACTATCTATGTATCTATAAAACATTGCATTTACGGAGTGATTTTTACACATACACACACACACACACACACACATACACACACATACACACACAAACACACAGGTGTAATTAATAGAGGCACAGAGAGGCATAAACTCCCGATTTGAAAGCTGTCATGCGACTTAGTTATCTTACATGTTTTCCATCTATGTAAACAGATTCATTCAGATGCTTTATGATGACGACCTCAGGCTAATACAGCATTAAGAAACCTGAACTGCCTGAACTGAACTCACCCGTCAGTCTATAACTGTACATTAGACCCCCAGAAATAAAAACTGTATCTTCAGGCTGCAGACGGAACTACTTGGATGACTCCTTGAGGATATTTGTTTAAAGTATAGGTCGGTGCTTACCGTTATGTGCTCCGCAAAAGATCTCCACTGTTTCTGACCCGGACCGAGCTACGACTGACCGGCTGATCCTCCAGGGCTCCTGAGGCAATAACAAACTGTTCCCCGCAGGTTACAGCTCAGTGGATGGTCGGTAAAGCTGACAGGATTCCCGGTGTTGAAATACAGATGAATCGTTGACTTTATCTTGACTATATCTCGCTCCTTACGCTGGAAGGCGACGAGACGCGTCGAGACGCGAGGCTAATGCTAACGACTGTAGTGCCGGGCGGTTCAGGACTCATCCGGGTTAATCACCCGGATCCTTTAAATGACTCATGATTCATGAATCGAGGTCTCCATTGAACCGGATCCGTCGGGTCCTAACCGACAGTAATGAGTGGATCCACTGGTTAAACAGTAACAGATCCCGGTGCATTAATACGGATCCGGCGAGACCTGAGTCCTAAACCGCTAACCGGCACTAATTTAGTAATACTGACTCAAGTGACTCAAGTGACTCGCAGATCCGGATCAGTTCAGTGAGTGACTCAGAGGGATCCGAATCCTTAAAAGGATCCGAGTTTTACAGCTCTAAATGACAGGGCTGGCTGCTAAAGGTCTCAGCTGTGGCAAAGCAGAGTGCAGCAAATCATACCACGTGTCCACAGTACAGTGGACTCAACAGAAAGATTAGTATATACAGAAAACTCTTGATACTCTTGACTGTTTCTGCAACTCACCTTTTACAAAAATACGTTTAGCGCGGAAGCTGAGAGCCGTGTACTGCATTCATAGACTGCATATAATGAGTTATATCACGAGAAACGGGGAGACATGAATATAAATGAAGAAATGGGTACCCGTTATTGGCCTGCGCTCAAAAGAAAGAAATTGTACGTTCTGGTTTATATGAATATTTTGTGAGGATTTGTCAGTCATTACTTACTTACAACTTATGACAACTTATTCAGCGTGAACGCGCTACATGATAACTATTTAATTTCAAAATGTACAAATACAGTATTTGCATACTGTTTTCTTGTTCTGATAACTAATGTCACTATCCATCCATCCATCCGTCCATCCATCGTAACAACTATGGTTGAAACTTACGGTTGAAAAATGATGAATAATTAAACAGAAGAATATGTAGTTCCAAATTTAAGATTATGTTGTAAATGTGGAAAAACTCACTTTCACAACAGTTAACCTGCCTAAACTGCAGTATGGGTCGTTGACTTTTTTGAATAAAGCTGTAATTGGTCACATTTTGGAAATGTTGCATCAATTAGCTCAATAGAATATCCAGCAGATGGTGCTACACACCAAAAATAGAGGAGTCATATCCTGTTTCCTCAAATCGCTGACGTGTCCATTTTCGAAGTCGTTTGGAACGGAGTACTTACAGATTTAATGTGATAGTGGCTATAACATAGCTTGATATAGGAATAATTTATGAAAACATATATTTGAACTTTATTTTGAAAGGTATAATTATTATGCAATTTCCTGTGCGCCATAGGCCTACATGTCAGGATGGCCGAGCGGTCTAAGGCGCTGCGTTCAAGCTGGGGAACAATTGTCCGTCAAAGATGGGGAAGAAGGGGGAGAAGAAGGGGAAGAAGGGGGAAGAAAGAAAAAGAGAGAAAAAAATAGGAAAACGAGAAAAAATGAGAAAAGAAGAGAGCAAGTGAACTTTTTGTCCCAGTTAATGCATTTCTACCTTTCTGATGACAAATACAAAACTTTTTTAGTATTTTGGATTGTTATCAGTGGGATTCGAACCGGTGATCTTAGAATTTCTTGACCTAATTTATGAATCATTTGGCATAAGTGTTTCAGTTTTCATGCTAATGTAAATACACTTTTCACATCGGCTACAGGGTAATGAATTATCACATTAATTGGCAGAAACTGAATCGTTTTGATGTCAATAACCTTTATTGACTCATTTTTTTCCTCAGAACTCCTCAGAAATTCTTTTAATCAAAGTATAAAAGTAGAAGTAAAAAGTAATAAAGTAAACAACTAAAACACTGAACTTTACAAACAAGTTGTATAAAAACATTCAACTATTTACAATAAGTATTCAAAATATACAAGATACAAAATATACAAAATATATACAGTGCAGAGTATATAGAGTTTCCTTTAAGATGTTATTTTGGATTTTTTTCTTTTCGTTTTTCTTCCAGCCACTTATCTTTTGGTAAAAGGTCTGTCACAGGACAGTATACTGTCCCGCGATACTGGCTGTGGCCAGTTGCTGCAGTGCGGAACTGTCCACACTTCTTGCAGGTATTGGCCACAACAGTTCTTTTGTATGGCCTCTTTGTGGTCTCTTTGGGTCCTTCCTGTTGAGCAGTTTGTGGGGTGGGGTGGGTGTTGTCACTGGGTGCTGGGGTAGCCTGAGGTGCCGCTACCGGCACAACCCACTGAAGCACTCCAGCTGGTGGCAGAAGCTGAAGCGCTAAAATGGGAAGCTGGGATGCCGGTTCTGGGGATGGGGATGGGCTGGGGAAAAGCTTCCTTTTTGTAGGACCCTTTGGCACAATGGCGTGAGGACGCTGAAAAGATGGAGCTCTCTGCCTTTGGTGTGCCTGGCCTGCAGTGCTTTCAGGAAGCTCATATTTGTGCTCCTCTTGTGCCTGCGTGGGCTCATGTGGGAGCACTCTTGCCTCCTGAAGAGGCTGCAGAGACACAGGGAGAGCTGGAGGCAGTGTCGTGCCCTGCAGCCTAATAGAGAGCTCCAGTCTCTTCTGTCGCCTGTTGTGCCACTGGATGAGTGTGTTCTGGTTTACCTCAACCAGTTGAATCCCTGTGCTCTGCATCACAAGCCCATTGCCAGTGACAATTTGTCTGATGTGATGGTAGTCCCTAAGAATTAGGGACCACCTCGAATCGGTTTTCTTGCCATGTTTCACTGGGCTTGGATGCAGGTTGCACAACCTGATGAAAATGTTTTCCACCAGCCGGCAGCAGTCAGGCCACTGCGCAGGGATGGAGCTTGCCCCTAACGTGCAGCGGGTGGTGCTCTCAACACCAGGGCTTGTTGAGGGCTTCTTTGGCGTTCTAAACCGGCCACTCAACAGTCTGCCCTGGTGTCGTGCAGCATACACCACCTGCTGCTTGTCAAAGTCATGCAGGCTCTGCCACAGGGAGATGATGGTGTCTGCCTGCTGGCTGCTGAGGCAGAGGGCTGTCTGCTCCCGCAGAGTCACCAGGTACTCTGCAAAACTGTCCACATGCTGGAACCCAGGAACGTTTCTCTCATCAACAACCTGTGCAAACGAACATTTCAGATGGATGTTAAGGATGAAACGCTTTCACTGGCACTGAGCAATGATGATATGATGTTAATATAGATTTTGTGGACTGTATAAATATGTATTCAAGAAATAGAACAGAACTATGCAAATATTCATATTCATACATATTCTAATTAAACATACTGACACCTACCACATCTTCAACAGCTACAGGTGATGGAGCAACTGGAGTGCTGGAAGCCAGGGTAGCTGTGTTAGACGCTGTTGAGGAGCTGGGTGCTGTGGTGCTTGCAGCTGTCATGGTGGATGTCTCGTGAGCTCTGATGGTGATGGTGGAGGGGACAGCTGGTGCTGAGGGTCCTGTGGCGGGAACAGTGGAAGGACGAGGAGGCAGAGACGGTTCAATGACCTCAACCACAGTGGGATCCTCTGGGAGATCAGAGAAACCTTCATCCTCCTCAATGTTGTCCGCCACATCATGCTCCTCAATGAGACTCGCTGTTTCCTCTGAATCGGGGTGCATATCTTGCAGTGCTTGGCCAGTTTGCCTGAAAAGATACTGCATCCCGATGAGCTCTCCTGAAATAATTGATTGTACAAAGTTAGTAAATTGAATTAAGTATTTTAGAATTGAAATACATCACAAATGTGGTCACTTATGTTTACCAGTGTAGCGGGAGGGTGGGCAGAATTCTGGTGCCAGCTTCCTGCCAAACAGGTTCTGGTAGTTTTTGTTGACACAGTGCAGCAGGTCACCAGAGTAGCTGCGGAGAGCAGATGGTCCAGAGGACAGGGCAGCAGCCCCCCGGTCCTGGTTCCACCTGTGCAGCCCTTCCAACAGGTAAATTTGAAAATTTAGGCTGTTGGCACTGGTCCCTGGATAGATAGGATTAAAAATCGAATGATGAAAAATTTGTTAATTTCACAACACATGCACCAACATGTCTGATAGGCACACACCTGGAATGAAGCGGTTGAGGTGGAGGTGAAAAGACTCAAGTGATGTAGAGCCTCTAGCACATCTGTAGATGGGGAGAGGCACTCCACCCTTTGTGAGCTCCCCCGTCTGGATGTAGAGTGCAACACCTGGTGGGTCCTGGATGCACTTGACGTGCTTTTTCTGGACCCTCCAGATTTGCTCCATCCTCTCGCTATCCAGCAGAGGAACTCCAAGGGAGTCATTGCCACGGCTTCCCATCAACAGCTGCAGCAGCTCCTCCAACAGTCGAATGGTAGTCTCCTCCCCACGGGTCCTCCTCCGACAATGCAGAGCCAGCTCCTCCCTCGACAGACGCTTGGCGATGTCGCCAGTAGTGGGGAGATACAAGCCTTGTGCCTGAAACTGCTGTTTTTTGGCTTCACATAACCGAGCTAAATCAGCAGCATCCCACTCAAATATGCACGCTGATATACGCGACATAAAGAGGGGATACAACTGATGAGCATCGGTTGTGCAGCCAACAGCGAGTCGGCGCATGAAGTGCCAGATATCCAGCCTTATTGTAAGGTCTGGCCATCCACTGAATCTGGCACTCAGCTTTGTCTCTCCCCCCTCAGCACAGCAGCCACAGTCTACATAAAGGGCAGTCGGGTGAGCCACACCAGCCTGCTGGTATCTTTTCACCAGATCTGCAGCCATTAAGTCCAGGCCAGCCCCCTCCTGGGCGGTCAGCACGCTCATGAGTATCTGGCCATACTCATTGCCCACAGATGTGAGCCAGAGTGCTGTCCCTTTGGCTGTCCCAGCAAGCTTCTTGGTGATCTAAAACACATAAAATGTATAAGACACCCTGATGATGATGATTCAGAAAAAAAAGCTAAATTCTAACTGCAATCACATTATATATAATAGTAGTAGATGCTTTTAGAGAAAAGAATTTCCTAAACCTTTTTGGTGGAGTCCATTTTCAAAATGGTTCCGTAAACAGAGGTGATGCGGGCTTTGATGTCCTCCATCCTGGTCAGGATGTCCTGGCTGTAAACTGACAGGAGCCACTTACAGCTGGGCACCACTGCAGGCTTTGGAGGCTCTGGGAAGACCATGGGCAACAGTCCAGGCCGCCGGAGGAAGTCCACACACTCTGTGGTATATCGTGCCACGCGATTTAACCACTCCTCTGTGTGATTCTCCCTCAGCTGCTTGAGGACCCGTGTTGGACTGTTGCCCAGCCCTCTCTCCCGCAGAAGCCGAATGACCCTGATGTCACAAGCGAACCTTGGATATAAATAGAGAACAGATATTGCTAAGAATATTTTACAAACTTAGTTGTAAGACAAGGGAGGAGGAAAGAGACATTACTCACTTTTGTGTGAGGATAACACGAAACTCTGACCTGTGTGCTAAGTCCAGCTGTGTGAGCACAGTCTGACTCCAGGACACATGTGATGATCTGCATTTTGTGCAGGTCAGAGTCTCAGTCACCATATTGTAGATCCGATCTACATCCAGGACCTGCCGTGCCCTCTTGTGAAGACCTGCTCCAGTTAGCTGGTGCAGCCCACAGCCCGGGTTGGGACACACCACCTTAACCTTCCACAACTTGTATGGCATCCACACAAGAAGTGGGTGGGCAAAAAAGCGGTCTGGAGCAGGAGCCTGGTTGTAGACACCGCTGGGCTGCGGTGGAAAATACCAAAGCTTCAGGTGGTCGTGAAGCTCCAGCTTCCCCTTAGGGCCAGTCTTGAAAAGCAACTTTAAAATCCATTTATGGTCTTCAGGTGGTAAGCTCTCTGACCACAAACGGGGCAGCTGATGTGTTGCTGGTGTTGCAAGACTTGGAAAGGGGGGGCTGGAGACAGCAGTCTATGCAACAGATAAAACATAACAAAAGCAACAAAACATCAATACAGGTAATACTGTTAATAAACACCTATCATAGTCTACACAGTATTCAGTTAAATATAATGTTACTTACAGACACAGTGGCACACACATTTGAGGGACTGTGGACAGGTGCCGAGGTTGTCTGTGTCTCAGGGGCTGGTGGAGCCTGTAGGCAATTGGCAAAGAAGACACTTACATTTGTTGCAATCTAATTCACAGCACAATCAAACGGCCAACTGCTGTGCTGACTTAAAAGGACTTGGCACGTGATAGTGTGCACAAGCGTGTGTGTTGTTATGTTACACTTGTTAAGGAGATCTTTCTTTTTTTTATAGGTTTACGTTCACTGACATAAAAAACGTAAGTTGTATCTGAAAGGTGTTTTAATTCATGACTTACTGGGGCAGGGCTTACTGGGGCTGGAGAACTGGTGGCGGCATCTCCTGTGGCATCAGTGACTTGTTTCTGTGTAGCAATAAGATCTAAGTAACTTCTGTTAAAACTCCAAATATAAATATTGCTATTGGAGATCTATTTACCTTTGTTATTTTTCTGGCCACACTTAGATTTGGCTGTGCAGCTGCAACATGTCTACCTCCAAATCTTGGTTTGTCAAACTGAACGGCAATAAACCAAAAGACCAAAACATCAGGGTGTCATATATTGGTAAAAGGCCAAATCATTATTGTCAATTTCTGAGTGTGAATAACTATCCATTACCATTGACAGTGTCAACGGTGGTGCCTTCCTGACATTGCTGCCTGCTGGACAGTGTGGCTCAGCAGCTGCTGCTGGTTGCTTCTTTAAGATGGAGTAGAAATGACCAATTAGTTTGTGAATCAACATACACTAACAGTTAATACCAATGAATGATTTAGTGTTGTTGCATCACATAAACCTTGCTGTCTGCTGAACTTGGTGCACCCATGGCACCAGGAGGATGAGTTGCTGCAGTTTGTTGCAGTGGAGATCCTTTAGATTCTGCTGTCGCTGGCTGTGGCTTTGTGACACAGCAGACAAATCATTAGTTAAATTATACAAACAGACGCACACATGCATGCTTGAGTATCTAAAAGACTCTTGGTACCGTCTGGGTGTGGAATCCACAGCTGCATTTACTGATGGTCCCAAACAAGGATCTTTGTCCATGAGACATCCTTGGACACTTCTCAATCTAAAAATAACAGTAACGCATTTGACTGGATTTCATACATCTGAAGTGATTGCTTTTCATTTGAATAAATAAAGATTAGAGATATAACGATACATTTTCTTAAGCTATCTATAAGTACATACCTTTTGATAGAGGTCATGCCACTTCTTTTGTCGTGGGGCTGGCCTGTTGCCCTCACTTGCAGGCCAGACTCCTGTGCTGGCAAACTTCTGAAGGCGGGACATCCATTCTGTGTCTGCCATAGCCTTGTGTGTTTTTTTTGCTGCCTCCTTTGATGGCATAAATAAATGAACTTTATTTAAATGCATGTTAACCAAATGTGTGCATAAACAGAAGTAAAGAGCCATTTTCTAAACCCCACTTGGTATTTTGATATCAAGACTATAATTTATGGTTGTAACATATATTCAGAAATTGTAAATGTACTCAGAATAACTCAATATTTTATGAGTGAGCATGAATTCATGAAAGAGCCTGATGAGCCTCTTATTTCCTCTCACTGTACTGTTCTCACTGTACTGTGCTGTATGCAATAATACTATACGATAAAGAGACTAGAGCGTTACCTGTATGTTACGTTACCTGTGTCAAATGCGCTTATCACATCCCCCTCAAATCACAGTAGCTGTTATAGTTGTAGTAATAGAAGAAGTGGAGGAGCGCCCTGACAACGCTTTGAGCTCATATGCATGCATGTAAATACTTACGTACTTACTTACGTACCTGCTACTGTAAACCGTGAAAGACACGCACACTTCAGCTAAGTTCTCGTATGATTTAACACAAAACTTGCGTTAACGATAAGGCGTACTACGACGCACGTCATTCAGATAACGGTCAGTGCAAACTAACGTAAACATGGTAAACAAACATGACAACATGACACAACTACCAACATGGCTTGTTCTTTTAATGGTTCATACATGACCAAAGCTAACGGCAACCCAAGAAATACAGGTAATGACAGTGTACGGTAATGTAAGCAATAAGCCGGTATACAAACATAGCAACATGACATGGCCAATAACATAGCTAGTTCTCTTTATCATGTATACATGGCTAGAGCTAAGAGCAGGCCATGAAAATCAGCTAACGCAGCCCAAGAAATTGAGATAATGACTGTATACAGTAATGTAAACATTAAGCCGGTAAACAAACATAACAACATGACATGGCCAGTAACATAGCTATTTCTCTTTATCATTTATACATGGCTAAAACTAAGAGCAGGCCAAGAAATTCAGCTAACAGTAACCCAAGAAATTGAGATAATGACTGTATACAGTAATGTAAACATTAAGCCGGTAAACAAACATGACAACATGACATGGACAGTAACAAATTGATTTATTACTCGACACTGAAATAAATGTTTAGATATACCTACCATGTTGATCTTTCTAAATCTCAATTTATCTGCAAAGTGAATCGTAAAACTTCAAAGTTATCCGCGCACAGTTATCTATCGGGATGTTCAGGGGGCGGGATCTCAGGCTCCATGGGCGGGAGCAGGCGTGGAGGAGGCGGAGTCCCCTCCCCCTGAAATTGGAGCTAGGAAGAATGCGCGATGCTGATTGGCTGGGGAACGTGAATGTTGGTCGTAATGTTGGAGCTGAAGGAGGAATCCTCAATGGTAATTCGTCCGAAAGTTGGAGAGTGGTCCAACATTTCCCCGGACGATCCTTCGGCATCTGGCGTTCAGGTCGCAGTCTCCCCTGGAGGCGTGGGTTCGAATCCCACTTCTGACAGTACACTTTTTTCCCCCTCCCTGTAAAATTTACAGGGAGGAATAAACTTCGTACTACATAGTAGCAATAAACTTCATGACATGTTTTTGACGTATACCCTGGCTTCACAAAAATACAACACAGTTTACAATTCTGTTCAATATCTGTTGATGCCAGCCCACATATTCATTGTGTCACCTCATGCCATCTGCCAATCTGCTAACTCTCTCCCTTGTCAATACTTGTCCTAACTTAACCTCATATCCTCCTCACAGTGGGCCATCACTATCCACTTATTTAGCACCTACCGGGTCTTGCATGAGACAAAGAGGGGAGTTTATGCTCTCTTACCCCATTGTGTTTTGGTGTTTTGTTGTTGACTTTGTGCTAGCCTCTGATTATCATAGCAGGAGCCAGAGAGGTTCACTTGTTGTAGGATCATCCTCTGCCATTTGCCTTGCGGCGATAATTTACATCAGAACAGCCTGGTCTCAACTGTTTCCTCTTCTTTTCATCGAATGATCCCCCTGTGAAGGTGTGAAATGCAGCTAATGGTACATTAGCTTCACATTGCATGCTTGCCACAAGTTTAATGACTTACAGAAATTTTGGTTTCACCTGTGACCCGCATGTAAATAGATGGAGCCTGGCAATGTTGTGTAAACCAAAGAGCTTCGCAGTAGTTGACAGGATTAATTTGTGATCTTGGATTCACAAAAAACAAAGTACTTCTAACACATCATCTATGTTGACAATGCCGGTTTGCTTCATATAGGAATGCTGTTTCGTGGCTTCTTTCTACAATCTTCATCATCCAGCTACTTTTCTGTAGTTGTGGATACAATCTATCATTTAAGCCATAAGCGTCTTTTTTACAGATACAATTACACTTTCAAGTTCTTTATCATTTTTAACAATAGTAATTGGCCAGTCTATCACCTTTGTAAGATTTATAGTTAGGTTTATCTTTTCTTTCACACTACTAAATTGCACATCTATTACCTGTGTTAAATTGTCCTTTTAAGATTTGTTTTTACAGATGGATTGATGCTATGCAACAGCATTAGCTGTTAAAGTACTAAGTTATGACTCTCAACATGACCTTGGGCTGCGGTACTTGTGTGGACACAAGCAAAAATGTGTGTGTTGTTACTGTTTTAAACATTAGGAGAAATGTTTATTCCCGCTGAGATTCATGGATGTTTAATTGTTTTGTTGTAGTTTGTATGTCATTTAATGGTCAATCTGAGAGCACTTTAAACACAACCAAATTTGCATTTTTTGTTTCAATGCAACGCTTCACGTGGCCACCGGTATTAGTTACATGTGAGAGATGTCCTTGTTGAGTCCACGTTGAATCATTCTTGTTTTAATATGTTTTGGCACTTCCAGTTGGAGGCGGCCCTTGTTTCATACAGTCTGCACATGAAAGGAAAATAGACTTTCTGTCCATCTCATGCAATAGATAATGATACAAGCACAAACATTCAGAACTCACAGCACAGCACAGTTTACTTGCTAGTCATTTTATACAAATAGTAGAAAGAGGGTTTGTATCTGAAGGAGACAAACTGCATCACATTTGCCAGATAAGATGTTGATACACAGAGACTGATTTTTCAGACAGGTAAAGAGAATCACAGAGTCGAATGTTTCAAACATCCCATTAAAAAAGCTTTCACTAACCTTGTTGTTGTAAGAAAAGAAGGTAACAGAGCTGTTTCAGTAATCACATACAGTTATAGAAAGATAGCTAGGTGATAGGTAAAGTCGAAATGAACAGAAAATAAACAACTTAAAAAAAACATTCCAATAATCAGGTGGCATCCAGTGGTAGGCGGGGTTTTGTATGCTGTCCCACGATGCTCGACCCAGCCACAAACCAAACATTTGGAAGTCCCAAAAGAACCACAAAATATTTTTTTTTTGAATTCTCATTTTATCTTTTTTTGTTTGTTTTTGTACACATCATAACCTGAAGACTTGGTGGGTTGACTAGTTGTCCATCACGTCTCTGGGTTACCCTCGTTCTCCTCCTACTCATCGTCATCATCATCATCATCATCATCATCATCATCATCATCCCTTTTGTTTCATCTAAAAAGCACAGACCCCTTCAACATGCTGCAACACCCCTCAAAAAAAGCGATCACAACCCCCTTTTAATGGTTACATGTAAACTCTGTGGGTTTTAATTTTCGCACTTGTTACGCGCCGTTCGACAAAGGCAGGAGGGGGTTGGCGATGATCGCCATGTCCCCCCCTCCCCCATGCTAGAAGATTTCTACGTATTTTGAACGATCACGTTCAAAAGTCCCACACTGAGCAGACAGCTGAGGGGCCATGCTGCGTTTACAGGATGGCACAGAAGAACTTCTTCTCCCTGAACGGGTTCTCTGACGCTGGCACCGGCGATAGCAGAGGGTCCTCTTTGGCATGAGCTTCGCAGTACGACATTAGATCTGCCGCTGCTTTTGACACCTGCGAACAAACACACACATGAGCGTACGTGTCAGTACAGGTCAGGGGCGACTCTAGGATCAGAGGTTTAGCGGAGCTGAGAGCCCAGAGAGGCTATATAGATAAATGTAACTTTATTTTTTTTTACATTTTACGCACATTTTAACCCACATTTGTGAGAGAAAAACATAACACTGGTGTATTTTGGTTGTTAAAATATTACATTTCGACCAAGTAGTGTATGGTTTTGACACTTTTCTAGCTTGTTCAATACAGTAAAAATAAAAAATAGAAATTTAAGGGACGCTGGGATTCAATTTAGGGGTTCAGTGCCCAAAAATGGGCTAGAAATGCACACACTCAACAACAGGACAAAGGCAGAATTGTTCATTTTCTTTTAATTGAAGGTTTTACTGAATTTTACTGAATCTGTGTGGGTTTTCTCCACGTACTCCATTTTCCTGGAGAGGAGTCGCTTCCCCGGAGCAGAGACGTTCAAGTATCTCAGGGTCTTTTTCACGAGTGGGGGAAAAATTGACCAGAGGACAGACATGATAAAGAGAGAAATGAGCCACAAGGTGAAACTCTTCATTTACTGCTCTGTCTGCGTTCCAACCCTCACCTATGGCCATGAGCTCTGGGCAATGACAGAAAGGATAAGATCTCAAGTTGACGTGGCTGAAATGAGTTTTCTCTACAGGGTGGCTGGGCTCACTCCTAGAGACAGGGTGAGGAGCTCAGACATCCAGGAGATGCTCAAGGTAGAGCCGCTACTCCTCTGGATTGAGAGGAGCCAGCTGATGTTGTTTTGAGGACGCTTCCCTAAGGAGTCGTTCCAGGTGTGTCCATCTGAGAGGAGACCCAGAGGCAGATCCAGGAGAGACCCAGAGATTCTGGGAGTGCCTTGGGATCCCCCTAGAGGAGATGGTGGAAGTAGCTGAGGAGAAGAGTGTCTAGGCTTCGATGCTTCATATGAGACTACCCATACAAAGCGGGTAAGATTATGAATGAATTAATAAATTGTTCTCGATTTAGTGCCAAACTTTGGTCCGGTCTCAGTCGAGCACGTTTTTCTCACCTTTATCCTATCTATGTTGGCCTCCATCTTCAGCTGCTCCACCAGCTTCCTGGCTTGTGCGATGCTGGCTGTGTTATTGCTCGCCATGGCCGCTGTCACTCAGGTGTCGTGTGCTCTGCTCAGCCTGTGAGGAAGAGGAAGAAGAGGAGGGAGTGGGTCAAACACCCAGGACATCATCATCATCATCATCATCATCATCGCAGATCGCCCTCAGTGATACAGCAGCACAGCATGAGACACTGTGTTCGCTGCCACACGCCTGGGAACACACACACACACACACACACACATCAGACCTCGGATGCAGGCATATTATTTATGGTTTCGGTTGCCAGGCAACCGGTGACAGTGAGGGGGAGGCGGGGGGTGGGGTAGTGGGTGGGCAGAGCTTTGTCCACATTTAAAATAGACAAGACTGTGAAGTAAATTTACACACACACACACACACACACACACACACACACACACACACCAGATACTCATCGCCACATATCAACAGGTCTTTGTCGCCGTGGCCCAGGGGAGGCCACATTGCATCATGGGAAGGCCCATTAACCACAAGTGAGACAGCTCTCCTCACAGCTAGAGCTTCAGGTGATACAAGAATAACTTGTTGGAATGCTTTCAGATGGGTTAGATTATGTCAATGACACACAAAAAAAGCTGCATATATACAGACAGTGCAAGTGTAGTTATCACAGCACACAGTGTACAATATTTAATGCAAAAAAGAATAGAAAGAATATGATGATTTGCTAGATTGAAATTTTGACATTTATCAACTCAGATGTCAACATAGAGCACAAATCTCAAGCCAGGTTAGACTCTTACACCCTGACAGTGCAGTGTGTGCTTTTTTCAGTGTGATTTTTACACCTAGATTTGCACCAATTCCCATTCGTGCTTGCTAAGTGAGGGTCAGAGTGTTTGCCACAGTTTTGTTGAGTCTGACGTCTTGTTTTCAGGACAGACATAAGATCAGGATCCTTGATTTTGTCAAGGCAGCGCCATTGTTACCCTTCTACAAGGTCAGATGAAACAAAACAATAGCAAACATCTTTTAAAAAAACTGAAAAGTGGTGAGGAATATGTTCAGTGACTCTCTAGCTCTTGCACCAGAACAGTTGGAATAAGGTGATTTTTCTGCATTGACTACACAAACATTTCTATCTTTCAGTTTGTTTAAGCAAGTTTCCTACTTAAACTCCAGCTCTGGGTAATGAAGCTGTAACACTCCCTGGCTGAACCCTGCAACCACACACCTGTCCCACATGACGAATAAGCACTGGAAACCACAGGATGTGGAAACCTGGAGGAGTCCACGTGTTCAGCCCCCCCCACACACACACACACACTTTTATAATTTGTCTCAGGTCTTAGTTGCGTGTCCTCAGATGCTCCTCTGACTTTTATAACCTCCTTTGATTAAATGGCTCAAGCTGCGAGCGCTCTAAAACAGGACCATCCTCGGCGTGTGATCAATCCTCCCTGAGCCCCCTCCCCCTCAGCCGTCTGTAGGCGCCGCGGCGTGCCTCGGCGTGGGGCGAGGACTGATCTCAGCGTGGGGCTGGAGACGAGCGGGAATACTGATGCAGCTGCTGCAGGAGTCACACTGACACCAGGGACCCTGAAGACCCTGATGGCCAGTGAAAACCTGCACCCGGTCGCTGCCCCCGGGGTCGATGAAGGTTACGGTTTATTTTAGATGCGCGGCGTTTGACAGCTTCTCGGAGTAAGCTGCAAACAAACGAGCCGAATAAATCCGACAACTACCGAGCGACGCTTATACCACCGCAGCTGATTACCCTGATCGATATTTGGAGAGCAAGTCTGCAAGCCCATCGCCAGTTATGAGTTATTTGATGCTTAATTGTGTGTTAAAATATCTGGAAACCAATTAAAAATGAGAATCAGTCTAATTTCAAGGTGCAAAACGCAGCAAACATCACTCACTTCTGATATTTTAACCAGATAACATCTTTGATTGCACTTTATAGTCAATTATAGTGTCTATGTATGTATAAAATCTATGATATATGATAGCAAACTAGAGATTGACTAGTTACTAGTGACATTACTGTATGTACATTCAAAATGTTGCTATAAAGCCTAATTATGGCCCTAGAATCACTACATACTGTACATTTATATATTGTCACTCAAAAAATATGTATGTCTCATTTAAACTCTATTTCCCCATGAATATTTCCATGCATGTCACTGTCTGAAAACTAGATAAGATGTTTTACTATGATTATTTTTTCAGAATTTAATCTCACCTCAGAAGGCGTCCAAGTACAGCATGAAAGGTCAGTTAATACTTTATCGTCGCAGAAAGTTGTTTTGAAATAGATTTGAGAGAAATTCTGCTGCATTTGCAGGACCGAGACCGAGTCTCCCTTTTTGACGGAGGCTGGAAACTTTTGCGAGAGGATTTATGAGCAGAACCTGGAGCCGCCGAGTTCTGCGTGAGCAGCGAAACATAAACATGATGTTTTACAGCCGCCGCAGCCCGGGGGTGCCTGGACGTTCTCACTCTGACGACTGCATCACCTTTTAGGGAGTTTATATATAAACGTAGCGCAGGAAAATGAAAAGCCCGAGAGACTTTGGACTCTTTCACTTGGGCTCGGTGAAAGCAGTTGATGTCGTTTGACTAGAAACAGACACGTCGAAAAAACACAGAGATCGTTTAAGTCGTTAAGAATCTTTGCATCTCACACTCCCTTTTTGTGCCTGACCGAAAACAAAAATAGGCCAGAGACTTACTACGAAGGTGTGATTGACAAGTGGAAATTAGTCTGTGGCGTATCGCGTATCGAGGCCGTGATATCGTCTCGACACCCGGGGGAGACGCCAAAGCAGGCCAGCGGATCAGCAGACTATTGATAGGGAGAGAGACTTCACGCTTTAAGGTTTCTGGGATGTGGAAGTGGAGCTGGAGCCGTGGCAGAGAAGAATCAGACGCCGCCGTGACACAATAGCCTGGTTCGAGCGGAGAGATGATGTTTTAAATAAACACAGCGTAAAGCGAATGGAAAACTGCGCCCGAGGGGCTCGGGGACGGACGAGAGAAACACCCACTTCTGATTGCGTTACCGCCACTTGGGAGCATGAGACAATTTGCCTCGGCAGCCAAACTCCACGGAAAGTAGAGACACGGTTCCTTCACCTAGACCCCGTTTCATCTAGTCGGGAAATGTGATTTTCATCTGGAGACAGTTAACAAAGTTTCTCCCCCAACTTAACACCTCAGAAAAACAAAAGAAAAAAGGTTTGGTTTGTCTACTTATGCACAGGTTTTGCAGGGATCACAGGTTTTGCAGGGATCTGGTCCACAGGTGTGAACGGGGTTCATTGATGTTTTACAAAACAAATGTGAAAAAAAGAAGAGGAGCATTATGGGCTATTTAGTGTGTCGTGTGCGGAAAGTCGTGTGCGTGTGAGAAAATGCCACCCTGACATTTTCATATCTGGAGCATGAGGGAGGGAGGGAGGTGAGGCAAGGGTGAGGCCTTGGCACGTTACTGAAGCTGCCTCTTGAAGGAAACCGTCCGGGTTTATAAATGAAGCATAATCACTGTCGATTGTCATTTCCTCATTGTTTTTTCTTTGTTGTTTATCGTAATGCAATTAGAGCACAGAGCGATCTCTAACGAGGCCTGGCTCTGGTCGCCTCTTGCCTCCCTATCTCCTCGTAGCTGCCTGGAATACCATCCTGAGATGTTGCGCATGGTGTCAACATGCTGATAAGTGTGACGTGGCCACCGGAGCTGACAGATAACACGCACAGACGCTCTCCACCGTGTCAGCGGGCCGCAGCCCTGATGCAGGGGACTCTTGACGTTGCACAGCTTCCACCAGTTTCCACGTCGAGGGCCCGGCTGCCACCTCCGCTAATGAAAAGCGATTTTTAAAGCTCTGACGTGCGAAGGCGCCTCCTCCTCCTCCTCCTCCTCCTCCTCGTCTTCTTCACTCACCTCTGTGTCTGCTTGCTCCTCCGCGCTCTGTCCTGGCGTCCGCCTGCAGCTCAGTCAGCAGTTCACGTCCGCCCCTCTCTCTGCAAACAACAGGAGGAGGAGGAGGAGAAGAGGAGGATGAGGAAGGGGGGTAAAAGAGAGAGAATCAGAGGCCGTCCGTTTCCAGGCAGAAGCTCTGCACATTCCTGATAAATTACGCCGGAGGTTCGCGTGAGCAGGCCGCCGTCCCGCTCTCACAAAACGTCCTTGTTTACAGGAGAAATCAGACAAACTATGACAAACGGTGTCAGTTCTGCTCCTGAAGGAAGGGTTCAATGACAAGACAGAGAGAGAGCGCCCTCCGAACTCATGTCGAAATGTCCCTTTAAAAGCTGAACTTGTGTCGGTGCTGACCCATTCACCTCCCCTCCTCTATCTCGTCCCCTCTCTCTCTCTCTCTCCGACCCAGCAGATCCATTCTTAATGCATGTGTGACTCTGCAGCTCCGTTTTTTTTTCCCCTCCTGCTTCTGACAAATGGGCCAATTACCCCGCATGAGCAGATCTGCAGAGGAAGGGAATTCCAGCCGCCGTAAATCACGCCGTTGAAGCGACGATACGGCGAGGCATCCGTTAACGAAGCCTCGCCGACAGCCTCCAAACACTAAGATAAGCTAAAGTGAAATAAAATAAAACCCTGACTGAATCTGCTCAGAGCTCTCGCTGGTCTGGCTGTACCGTGCTGCCACTTCTCCTGACTCGCTGGGACCATTAATCTAGGCAGTGACAGCGTAACTGCGCAAGGTGCGGGGCTCAATTTTAGCAGCGTAATGATTCCTCATGCCGTCGACTCGACTAGCGTTGTTCTGCAGAGCTTCACAAAAACAATGAAATCTATTTTTATGAATCGAACCTGCCACAGGGCGCCCGCTCTTTCCCCAGAAGTCATTTTCCAGGACTTTTCCAGGAAATCTGAGTTGTCACGTCATGTCGTTCTATCCGGTTGTACCTTTACGGTTTTGTCTCGGTTGTCAGATTTAAAAGATGTGCGGTCTACAAATTCTACATAATCCTGCTAAGCCATCTGTGTTTACTCACAGGGTAGAAGACAAATTATTTTCCAGGTCACACGCTGTTTTCGGGACATTTTCTCTCACTTTAAATGCGTTTCCCAGACTGGAAATTCAGTCAACAAATTTCCAGGACACGTGTTAAATTTTGGAAACACAAATGCCAAAGATCAGTCATTTTGACTAGACGTCTGATGCGTTTTGTTTGGCACTTGTACGTTCTCAGTATCTCAATCCTGTTGCCTAAACTCCGCTCCTTGGAGAGATGCTGGAAAGTAAAAGTATGTTCTCAAGCTGTGCATTTGTGAGCGAGTGAGTCTTATGGACAGAGTTGGCAGTATGTGAAATGCAGGCTGACCCAGTTACAGCTAATCACCGTTTTATTGACATTACCCTGGCTGCTGAAAGACGAGCTCGGATGACAAACAGAGTCAGTGACGTGACCTGCTACTGTCAGGAAGTTTTGTTTGCTCACAGCACGTCTTCCATCCGGCTCATCAAGACTCACATTTACATCCTAAAGAAAGTCCTGAGCAAACGACCGGGCTGTCACACGCTATTGCTTCAGAGGCAGCTGTGGTGTAAAAGTTACCATCAGATGCGTTTTATGTTGGAAGTGTGTGTTTCTGTCGGTCTTTATGAGACTTGTTTCATTCATTTTATTTTCTCAGTAATTCTGTGCAGACCTTACATTGGCCATAACATGTAGTTCAGCTTCAGTTCTCTGGTTTTCATAGTGCGAGAGAAGAACAGTGGAGAAAGGATTATTTGAGAGCCAAAGGAAAAAAAAAATGAGGTCAAAACTTTACGTTCTTGATTCAGTCATGGAGGACACACACTGGTGGATTAATCTTCTTTGGAAGTGATAAAAAAAAGGAAGCAAGTATCAGACATATGAGCAGATACACCACCCTGTTGCTCCAGCACAATGAGCAGACAAGCGTTGGTGTTTTGTTTTTCTGCTGGAAAAACTTTGCTCAGAGTTCAAGAAGCTAACACGTGCCAAGAAACGGTTCTTTGGTGAGACGGTTGAGGAGTGGTTAGCACATGCAAGTCCCAGGTTTCTGTGTAGAGTTTGCATCTCAAAACAAGTCTGTATAGGAAGAATTTAGTCTCTGAATTGTGTTTCCTAAAGAGATATTGTATTAACTGTACAAGGTACAAAGCAGGTAAGATAATGGATGGATGGTCTTATCTTTCTTTTCCATCAGATCGGATGAAGCCTTACACATCATCAGCGCGGTATAGGAAAAGTTGCAAACCAGCCAAAATGTCAGAAATTACATCAGAACCTCTCACTGCAGACTCTTTGATCGGATCATTTAGTGAACGCCGCAAAATAAGAATTAAAGAAGCCGTTTTTAAAAACAAAAGGAGAAAAAAGCAAGATTTTGATTTCCCTGTGTGTCATCACATTCATGCTACGGAGCTGCGTCCAGATCAGACGGGAGTTAATCTTTACGCTCCCACAATATTGTTCTCCGCTTTTATAAAAGCTTCTCGAAAAGATTCATAGCGCTGACCCCCCCCCCCCCGCGTCCTGGCCTTCTGCTTCCCATCCCTCCCTCTGTGCCGGACAGGTGTTCGGCGATGGGACCCCCCCCCCTCCCCCTCCCCCTCCCATCCTGCTAGCTAACACTGCCCGATCAATGGGAGCCCCTCCGCCATCCTTCCCCTGGCATTTGGTGCCGTTTTTTGAAGCCCTTCCTGCAGGTTTTGGGGGGGGGTCTGTGTTCGCTACAGATGTGATTATAGCCGCTGCTCGGCTCTGGGTGTCGCTGACTTTAGAGGGTGATTAAGCGCCACGGGAAACATCCTGCTGAGGAAAATATAATTCCTGGCCTGTCGAGAGGAGACGTCTCACACGTCCCTGCCTCCCTCGTTCCTCCCAGAGCACACCTTATTATCCTGTTGTTTCTCTCTCTCTCTCTGTGTCTCTGTCTTTTTTTCTTTTTTTTTAACACCATCTAAAGAGAGAAATTAAGGCGGCCGGGCAGGGAGCGTTCTGTCCTCTGTGATGCCCAGGGTGTGAAATCAGAGCGTGGTAATTAAAAATCTGTCCCTCGCTCAGCCATCTGGACCCTGGAGAGCGGGTGATTAACCTGCGAGGGTCTGCAGGGACACAGAGAGGCAGGATGGGACCCCCGCACACAGATAACGCAGGCTAACTTACTGTTGCCGCGTGTGTCGGGTTTCTGTGTCGACAGCATGGTAAGGAGTCATCAAATTCAAGACCCGGGATCTTTTATTCGCTATTTGTGCTAAAAACAGACAATCTGGGCATCATTGTGCAACACTGCATACGCTAAAGTTAGATATAGCAACGTTAGCTTAGCAAGACAAGACCATATAGTGGTACAGACACTATATAATACTCAGAGAAAACTGTTGGCTTGAATAAAGAACCGTGGCCTTAAAAATATGCATTAGAGGAGAGTAAAAGAGTGTGTTTTAAATGTTTATTAACTTCCTCTATCTTTAACTCGGGCTATTCATGTAATTGATGTCTATCTGATTCCAGCCTTGCTCTGAAAAACAGCATAATGGTCAGGGCATCCTCCCTATCTTAGATCCAGGTAAAGACAGTTCTCACTGTAGAATTATTAGTTTCAAAAAAGGAAAAATGTGTGATTTACTGTCTTTATTTCGGCATAATCTTGTCTGGACAGTCGGGGAGGCTGCTTTCGTTTGGCAAGTCAGTGAGTTTCCAGTGAAGCGAGTTGGGAAAAATCCAATAAAAAGCAGACGACTATGCAAACTCACTATCCAATCTTACAGTTTTGCGTCTCAACTTGACTTTACTGAGTTACTCTAATAAAAAGCTGCTTCTATGGGATTGGATTGAAACTATAGGTCATGTAAAACCCTTATCTTGTTCCCCATTCATGTCTCTCTCCTGCTGTCCAGTCAGAAATAAAGGCCAGAAATGCGCCTTAAAAAAAACAAACTTGAAGGCAGTAATGTGTCATACTTAAGGAAAACTGGGAGGCTATTTTGTTTATCACGCACACACACACACACACACATACACACACACACAAACTCCTGACTTCAGTGCTGTTCTTGTAAAAGCTGACGCGATCCTTTTTCTGTGCTGACTGAGTCACTTCTCCTTTGTGCATTACTACAAAAACACACAAAAAACGAACAAGAAACCACACTGCGGATTCTCAAAATGTTGTTTTTTCTTCCTCTTCTTTCATCTTTCATACACTTCTTGAGAGACGCGAGCATGCAAACACGCACACGCATGCATGCGGGTCATTCAGGACGACTGTACGGGCCTGCGTTTGCTATGAGACAATGAGGCTTAGTCTGCGACGTCCCCGTGAAGCTACAACCGGCGAAGGACACACTGAAGGATTCACGAGTTGATCGGGGACGTTACGCAGAACCAGAATGAGTAGATCTGGAGAAGCCGGAGGTGTGGAGAAAGTTTAGACGAGGCGGATAAAAGTGGCCCGAGAGGTAACGGCGATATCTTCCTCCAGGGCGAGAGCAGCGAGGAGCAGTAACATAAAACTGACCTCCGGAGTTATTAATGAGCACAATCAAGAGGATATTGACTATTGAATGTAACACAGCACGGATCTCTGCCCTTGAATAGGAGAAAGGACACCCCTCCCTGGACACACACCCACACACACACACACACACACACACACACACACACACAGGGGCAGAGATAGGACGGAGAGCGGTGCTGTCAGGAGGCGATTGTCTGGGGAGATGACGCCGAGCGTGACAGCTGAGCGTCCTTCTCCACCGCTATTTCTGATGGCGCTCTGAGGCGGACCGGGACCTGGAATTGGAGCCGACCCCCCGCGGGCCCCCATCACAACACTCGTCACACGCAGGAATATGGAACATTTGGGTCCCGCAAATTACGCAACAGGAGGTTTGCTGCACTCTTAAACATGATTATTAACACTTAACACAATGAACCTGAGCCCCTCCGAACCATCCATGGATATACACTCTGGTTTGATGCTGAAGCTTTGCTACTTTTTGCTAAATCTCAATGTTTAGAGTTGATACTTGAGTCCTTATATATTGCAACAAAGAAAAACATGCTTTCAGAAGTCATCTCAAATAGTGTCAAAGCATATTCATGCTCTCATAAGGTGGTTTTTCCAGACGTGTCCATATAGAAGTTTATCAAAAGAGAAAAAAAGAAAAAGTCTAACAGAAATTCCTCCACCACTCACATGACCAGTTTGCGTCAGACAAGATAATGTAGTATGGAGCGAGACTGAACTTCTCCATAAATCTAATTAAAACATCTATGCCTAACAAAGTCGATGACATTTTCCAAAAATCATGTGTTGTGGTAGCAATGGGCCGTGATGATTACGGCTCACATGCAAAACAGCCTTCAACTGAAACACCTGCAAGATCTTTATGGAAATTTTAGAAATACTGTTTTTATTTTGCACAAAACTGTCATGGAAATGCACCTATTGTTATATGCCTTTAAATATCCTATATATTGATAAATAATGTGCATTATTTGTAGTTTGTTTGCTCTTGTCAATTGTGTTTGACAAGAGCAGCTTGTCTGCACAACTGTCGTCTTTTTCTTCTCTTTTAATAATTTGCGTCTTTTAAAGTTTTTCTTCTCTTCATGATGTCTGCTTTCAATTACTCGTCTTTTTGGTATCATCATTTTTAAATTAGGCCTCAAGCCAGCTTGTATCAGGATCCTACGATGTCAAAAGCTCCTGTTATGCTAAACTACTTCTGGAAGAGCTGGATTTCCAAATGCACTTTACGGTTTTCTACGCAATTTATGGTTTATATGCAATTTGTGGTTCAACAGAGAGAGAGAGAGAGAGAGAGAGAGAGAGAGAGAGAGAGAGAGAGAGAGAGAGAAAGCTTGTGTTCACAAATCCAAAAATCTTCTCTACTGACATTTAGTTTTTACAGTCTGTTGATACTCTGATGATCTGTTGTGTGGTTTAAATCTGTACTTGATGTGAAAGGGAAGCTCATGATTTTGGGTCATCCATGTTTTTATTAGATTATCTGAGAGAAAAAATAAGTGTGACGATTAAGGTTTGAATGAGTAGATAGATAGAGAGAGAGAGAGAGAGAGAGAGAGAGAGAGAGAGAGAGAGAGAGAGAGAGAGAATATAAAAACCATTGCGTTGGTTAGAAAATGAACTAATGGTTTCAACATTCAAAGACTCTTCTTGACCTGGACTGTGTGGGCGTGATTTAATCAGATTTGATTGATAGCGCCGTCTCCATGGCAACAACAGCAAAACCGGTGCCAACAACTGTCATCCGACTCCGATCACCAGAGGATCTATCCGAGCTGACATCGGAGCGGAAGACTGACCCGTTGACTCCGGTGCATGCGAGAGACACAGATCACATCTACGTCCCGTGTGCGGTTCTGACAATTCGGAGGTTACGTCAAAATCTGAGAACTCCTGACCCATCCCTCGATGAAAAATGAACAAATAAATAGATAGATAAACCTAGATCGAGTCTCTTCCTCCTTCCTTCCTTCCTCGTGCTGCTGCCTCTCGGTCAGACCACCACCACCACCCGTGAATATTCGATTAGCCTGGACATCTGTGCCACCCCCAGCATGCCCTGCCCATCCTGCCATCTTAGAGATTGTGTGTGTGTGTGTGTGTGTGACTCTGTGTGTGTGTGTGTGTGTGTGTTGGGGGGGGTTAAATAGGTCCCAGAAGGGGGGAGGGGAGCATTCAGTGGCCCAGGAAATGATGCATCTCCTGGGAGTCAAGGAGGCAGCAGGGAGGAGGCTTATTGCTCCAGGGAGCGCCGACGTGGTCTATTATGTTTATTAAATCAAACGATCAAGGCCCCGCATGTTTCTGCTTTGTTAGATTAAAGCGGCAACAGAGTGCTTTTCTCTCCCTCTTTCTTTCTTTCTTTCTTTCTTTCTTTCAAACGTTTAAAGACTTGTTGTGGTTAAAAAAGAAAAAAAAAAAACACCCTCTTAAACGACGTTACGTAACAAGCAGCCAAGGCGAAACGTTCCAGAGAGAAACAATGCGTGTCACCGCTGCTGTCACCACATCAGCTGGCGAGACTCTGGCTTTCGTTTCGGGACCGAGGTGGAAAACAAACGCCAGCCGAGGGCTAAGATGACGCTTTCCGTGTTCACCTTTTGGCAGAAAAACCACCGTCTTCTTCTTCAGAAGTGTTCATCTCCCGGGCCGACAAACCAGCTCCGCGCCTCAAACCAAGAAGTATCAGCAGCTTTTTTTGTCCATTTGCCATGAGTGAGGCGGTACAAACATACTTTTCCTCTGGAATCAATCAGCGTGCCAAGAATAACATGGCCAGACTCCTCGGCTGTTAACAATATTACAAACATCCGGGCGTGTTTAGATTCTGCTGAGAGTGTGTGAGTGTATGTCTCTTTCAGACCCCTTCTGCTCCTGCTCCGACTGAAGCTCTTCGGGCTGGAAAGGAACGAAAGTTTATCTGCTTCAGGGAGGATTTTGCATGTTGTACGTGTCAGAAACTTGAAACTTGTGGCTCCCAGAGTTGAAGAAAGTGAGCTGAGAGACAGTTCTTGGACTTGCCTGCTCAGAGATTCGACTCCCTGAGGACAAAAGATACTTGAGAGTTCAGAGTCGCACTTGGAGTCAAGCACAACTAAAGAGTTGGATCAAAAAAAAACCTAAGAGGAGACTTGAGACTTGGAAAACAAGTGCAATTTAAGTCACACAAATAAGGACTTGGAAGTTGGCCCGGACTCGGACACATGCGGGACTTCACTTTAAAATCTTTAACATGTTTTGACATGACAGACCTGAGTCCTGAGCAATTAGTCTTGTTTGGACAAGAATTTGAACCTGACTTCAGCTTAAAGGTGAAACGGACCTGAGGCTTGTAGGTGTGCTTCCGTTACCCTTAGAAATGTGCAAAACCCATAAGACCCCATAAAAAATCTCCAAACAGGAAGGACTATGTTACCAGAAACTCTCAAATATAGCAAAATCAATTTTGCACTCTCATGAGGAGGTTTATCTGACATGACAATATGAATGTTTATCACCAAACATGAAGATGGGGGTGGTCACATGACCAGTTCTATTCTTATTCTTAATCTAATGAAAAAATCTAATAAAGCAATGTTTTGGACCTTGCAGGATGAGATTTTATGCAAAAAATGTGGGATGTCGTGCCAACAAGTTGTTCTTTTATAAAAAATGTAGAAATATTGTCTCTGTTTTGCAAAAAAAAACTGTAATGGAACGCAATTTGCGTCACTCGCTACTCAGACGTGAGAATGAGTGTGAGATTAACTAATGAGTTTGAGAAAGTCCCCTTCAGGCGCATGAGATTTGAATTGTACACCATTTGCAGCTTGACTTTTAAGCTTAACTCAAACTGTAGGCATGGGTCCAACCCACAGCACAAACATTAAGTCTTATGAGAGTTGACACAACTGCTCGCACTGTGAAAAGGACAAAAATACTGAAGTCACAAACTCTTTTTGGGGCAAGTTCTTACTGACATGACTTTAGGTGCCCCCCCCCAACCAGCCTCTACCACCAACACCACCTCTTATGATAAGGCTCCAAAAAAAAACCCAACTTTGACCCAGACAAGAACCCACAACGGATGAACAAACTAAAAAAAAACCCAAAATCAACAGTGACAGACGCAAACAGGTGCCGCGAGTACAAAGGTCGAAGCCTTTCGGCGTGACAACATCCTTCCTGCCTCCTGCTGCCTTTCCCCCCCCCCGAAGCCTCGCTCGTCTCTGAGAAACAGGTCGGTCCGCTTCAAAGCCGCGAGAAGCTCTGATGGGACAGCAGCTCATTCTTAAAATCGTCTCTCTCCCTTTCCCCGTGTGCTCAGCTATCTGTCTGTGACTCCTGAGGGGGGATTGTTTCAGGCTCTCTCGTTCACTCGCCGATCTGTGGATACTGTACAGTGAGAGTCTGCGCGGACGTGAGCTCTTACGTAATTCTGACTGGCTGCGTGCGTTTGTAACACGCCTGGGTATGTAACACGCAAACTGCGCGCACGCGATTGGACGGTTTTTGAGGTGAGGTGCGCGTGACGACGCTCGTCTTGTGACAGGCCGAGGCCAGGGGAGAAACGGCGTGTCTGTGGTCGATTTCTCGCTCGCTTTCTTATGAATCCGCGACTGTGTGAGCAACATGAAAACACCCCCCACCCCCCTCACCACCAATCCTTCTCCTCTTCTTCCTCCTCCTCCTCCTCCTCCTCCTCTCCCAGCCATCTGCCTGACACAACCACTACATGGTTCTTGTGTGTGGTCGACTGTTTTCTCCTTGCGGTGTGGAGGGCGAGAATGGTTGGAAAACCTCACAGTAGGCCTGTGGGATTCTCTCCCCTCCCTGCTTCCTCTCTCTTTTTTTTTGCATCCACTTTGCCACATCTTCTCCCCCTTTTTTCTCCCACCTTCTCCGCTCCCTCCCTCCCTCTCTCTCTCTCTCTCTCCCTGTCTCTTTCTGTTTCATCCAGTCTGCTCGTGCAAATATCCCCCCCGAAACAGATGCCCTTAATTCCTCTGGCTCCACATTATAAGATCTGCCCAATCCTGGGGGAAGAGAAGAAAAGAGGAGGGAGGAAGACGAGAAGAGGGAGGAAGGAAGGGACTCCTTTCTCTTATTCCATTCACATACGGACACTCGCGCACATGCATGAAAGGAGGTGAGATGGATGTGAGGAAGGGGAGGAAGAGGGGGGAGGGTTGGGGTAAAGCAGCAGCTCACCTGACAGAGAGGAGGTTTTTTTTAGTGATTTTTAGAGGGGAGGAGGGGATTCCAGTGATGTAAACCAGCCAGTGGCATCAATCTCGCCCCTCGAGCTCTGACAAAACGACAGCGTGGATATGAAACCCCCTCCTCCTCCTCCTCCTCCTCCTCCTCCTCCTCCTCCTCCTCCTCCTATTCCTTTGGAACACACCCTGGTTTGGATGCGATTAACCCAGATGCCACCAATATATATATGTGAAAAAAAACAGCCAATAATATAAACAAATAACACCTCCTCCTGGCAATAAAAAACAAAACAATATATGAGAAAAAAATAATGAAATAATCATACCTTTATTTGTGTGTGTGATCCCAAACACATCCAGTCCTGTGGAGTAGTATCCACGCGTTCTCCCTCTCTCTCTCTCTCCCTATACCTCTCTCTATCTCACACACACTCACACACCAACACACACACACACAGTCAGTCAGTCAGTCAGTCAGTCAGTGAGCGAGGCAGGCGAGTACATCCACACAACACACACTCCTCTCTCTGTGTGCCTCTCCCTCTCGCTCGCTCCCTCTCTCGCTCTGCTCCAGCTGAGATCCTCCCTGCCTCCCTCCTCACTGCTGCTCTGAGTCTCCACCCTTCAGCCAAACGCTCCGGCAGCAAGAAAACCACCCTCCTCCTCTTCCTTTTCCTCCTCCCTCCCTCTCTCTCTCTCTCTCTCTCGCTCTCTCTCTATCTGCTATCTGTGGACACACACTCCCTCCATCTCCCAGAGGTCCACAGGAAAAGCCTCGACTGTCTCTCTAAACACCTACAGTAAACAAATACATACCGGGAAGCTTGACAAGTCTGGACGAGCTGGATTTCTGTGTCGATAGATATTCCTTTTTCTATTCTTCCTTCCTCGCTCTTCTCGTCATATTTGCTCAGTAAAGGTTACTGTACATGAGAGTCCAAGCACACAAGGCACAACGACAACATCCTGCACTGCACACATGATACGTTTCCTGCCTGGAGTTGAGGCGTTTTTGTTGTTTTTTTTTTTAAGTCTTTCAAGCACTTGTGTATTACAGGGAAACCATCAAGGATTAAAAAAAAACAAAAGGAGAAAGACACTCCTGCCAGCTGCGCACTAAAGTTGGCACAAGCGAGCACACGACGCTTCACATGTGAGTGTTTACGCTGGATTTTCTGATACACTTGATTAAGGCGAGATCACCAAGGTCAGGAGAGAGAGCATGCAGCTGTGCAGATCTTACTTCCTTAGCGGATGATGTTAGCATTTATGTCATAAAGAGAAGTTCATCATCTAATTGTTTTATTCACTCTCAAGAAATAGTTGGTTTCATGTCCTATATATTGATATTTCTGCCTAATATGCACAGAAATTATGAACTAAGCTTCTCTTTTAGCTATTTTTAAGGCTAGCGGCTTGGTGAATAGCACTGTTGCTTTACAATAAGGAAGACTAGGAAGAGTTTATGTGTGTAGTTTGCATGTTTTCTCTGGTTACTTTCCTACCACAGTCCAAAAATATGCACGTTTAGGTGAATTGGAGACTCTAAATTGCCCCTAGGCGCGAGAGTCAAAGCAGAGTGTGTGTGTCTGTATGTGTGACTTCGTCCTATATGAGCTGTTATGACACAAAGTGGTTTTACACCCATTCGATATATTTTCATGTTTATTTTACATGTTTGTAGTGTCTTGGGACTGGAAATGGCACACACTGGGCGTAATGGCCCAGGCTGTTACACGTTTTGAGAATGTGTGTGTTATGTTATCTTAGGTTACTATGTGATCATTTGACCAAAAATAACTATGAAATTACAGTCTGACGAAAGCTCTACTGTCATCTTGAAGAGCGTCCAAAGCTGTGAAGTTCCCACCTGTGTGTGTCATTACACACACACACACACACACATGCTCATGAGAACATACAGCACATCAGCTGACGTTACTCATCTTCCTCCTTCCTGTCCGAGCCCGAGAGTGACGCTTTTCTGTGAATCACGTTTGCCTCCGCTCCGTTCACGCAGCAGATGTTATCCTCCCTGAAACTTACAGTAACAGGACGCTTCTGATGAAAGGCGAAGAGATGGAGAGAGAGAGGAGGAGGAGGAGGAGAGGGAGGAAGATGGAGGATTAATGAGTCATGGTTCCTGTGGAGGCGAACACAGGAAGCTTCTGTCACCAGGATACCACGCTGATCTGTGATAGCCCTCCTCGGGTCCCCCAAGCCGGCACTTTCAGACCTTTATATCCTGACGTCCCCTCCTACAGGCCCGTCACATGAACTCCAGTCTCTCTTTATTCACTCCATCTCTCCGTATATCAAACACTTTCAATTACATTTGACTTACTTTTTGCACTGATTCACCGTTAGTCCACTTCAAACGGTCCTAAAAAAAAGACAATTTTTCTGTTACTTACAGCTATCATAACTTTTCATTCAGGTGCTTCAGATGCTACAACAAGTTATTCATTCATTTGGTTTAATTGTGTCAACTGCTTTTGGTACCCCATGGGGTGAAGTGTCAAAGACTGCAGGGACTCCCATTCATCCATCCATCCATCCATCCATCCATCCATCCATCCATCCATCCATCCATCCATCCATCCATCCATCCATCCATCCATCCATCCATCCATCCATCTATCCATCCACCATCTTACCCTTGGGCCATAAACCAAAGTCCATACATGTTTTTGGAGAGAAAAGCCAGGCGAAAAGATGCTGACTCCACACAGAAATGCCCTTGTGTTAAACCAGGTGTGAGGTGACTGAGCTAACCACTCATTTACTGAGGTGCCCAAGGTAATGCTGTCAAAACAGTCATGTTAAAACTCCAAAATATAAGATATATGCACACAGAAACATGTTTTCAGCTGGTGTTTGTCATACACAATGACTGATTAGATGCTTTTGAAAGCCAGGGATGATGAAGGATATGTAGCTTTATAATGAGGAAATACTGGAGGAAGTGTTAAGAAATTAAGACAAATACAGTACAAAAAAGTTGTATTATGCCATGTTTCAACATTTATCTTAAATGACTGTTTGAACCATTCGTCCCCATTGCTTTTAATGAACCACGTCACCTGTTTGTTTGTTTGTTTTTTAGATTAGCACACAATTTGAGTAAACTTTTCCACCTTTTAATCCAGTGTTTTTGGTCATTTGAGCGTCTCTGCTTAAGTATTTTTCATGCTCATTCCTGCTGAAGTAGGAGGGAATCACTGGCCTGTGTTACAGTATTATGTTACTGTGACGACCCCTCCTTCCATCACCGAGAGAGACGAGATAAAACCCAGAGATTTGTTTATTTGTAATCTGATTACTATATTTTATTATCGGCTCTGGGGATCATCTCTGGGGCTCATGGTGTCAGTGCAGCTGTTTTGGTTAATAGGCTGGTTTATTAAGTGCTGTTAATCCACTTCTGCGAGGACACGGGGCAGATGTGCTGATTTGCCCTCCTAATATGACTAAAACTGCCCTTTACACCTCGGTAAGTGTCCCTCCTTTTAACAAATGTGTTACAACTTTTCAGGAACTGTTATAACGCCTTAGACTCAGAACGCAAAAGAAATGTCTCCACCTCCAATGTGAAATAAATAAATAAATAAAGACATTTCACAGAGCCATGGTGATTTTGGTGAAGGATGAGGAGGATGCTCGAATGATCCTACGTCAACAGTGCGTGTCTGTGCGCGCGCACGTGTATGTGTGTGTGTGTGTATGTGTGTGTGCACGTGGGGTGGGGTAGTCACAACCGGAGGGGGAGGGGCCTGGATTTTCATTTCTGATTTGCGACCATCTGGCTCCTCCAGGCAGCTGCCGGCCCGAGCCGAGCCGAGCGGAGCAGGGCTGAGCCGGGCAGAGCCGCCCCGCCTGTTCTGCCCCAATGCCCCATGGGATTTACGGAGAGGTCACCACCACTGCTGCTGGAGACACACTGTCACCTAATACTCTCAAACAATCGGCTCAAACGATCACCACACACACACACACACACACACACACACACACACACAGATGAGAAGATAAGACGTGTGCAAGAGAGAGAGAGAGAGAGAGAGAGAGAGAGAGAGAGAGAGGATGGCAGCGGTAGAAACCTCCAGAACTGAATCAGGATCAGCATCACTGAGGTCAGCATGAGACCTTTTCGAATTGTTGTTGTTTTTTTTTACAAAAATAAAAATGTAGCCAGAATAGAGCTACACCTAAGTCAGCAAGACAAAGGGAAAAGGAGAGAGAGAAAGAGAGAGGGAGAAAGAGAAGGGGGTGGTGACAGAGACAGAGAATGGATTTCCCCCTCTCTGTGTTGCCATGGAGACAGCAGTGGATGGTGGATGACTGATTTCCTGTACAGCTGTGCAGCTCGGAGGGAAAACAGAGAGAAAGAGAGGGAGATAGAGAGAGAGAGAGAGAGAGAGAGAGAGAGAGAGAGAGAGAGAGAGATGGAGGAAGAGAGAGAGAGGGAGAGAGAAAGAGAGGAAGACACGTTATCTGTGGTGGAGGAAAGGAGGTGGAGCTCACGCGGGAGAGCATCCATGTTTTTCTCTTAAACTGTACATTGTACAGCCGTGTGACGTCTGTTGCTGAATGAGTTTTTCATTTTGAAGGGTTGAACATTAGGATTTTTAAAAAAAATAGTAATAACAACAATAATACTAAAAGACAAGAAGCCTTTAAAATCTGTGGTTCAGGTTGTGTGTGTTTCTTTACAGGAAGAACCTTTTATATACAGTCTGTGGGAAAAAGGCATATCTTCTCACTCACTTGATTGACAGCAAAGGTTTCAATCACATCCTTAGGTCCAGTTCTGGAAAGACTGTCAATAAAACAGATAAACAGCTAAATATTTCGACACCTCTAATTCGCTCGTTTGCGGTTCAGTTTAATGTCTCTGTGGATCATCTTCACAGATTTCAAAGGGAAATAAAATCAATAAATATAGTTTCTTTTCTCCCTCTCATCCATTGAATATAGATTCTTCGGCACTTTACCCATCATCTTACCTGTTTTTAACATTGTCAGGAGTCTACTAGAGCATATCTCTATATACATAGGGTGAAGGCAAAGAGTATACCCTTGACAGGTCCTCAGTCCATTGTAGGACACACACACGCACACACACACACACTCCACATCCACTCTCATACTCACACCTAGAGACAATTCAGTCTCCAATCAACCTAAACCAGTATATTTTTTGGACTGCTGTCCGGAAATGAAGTATTAAACTAATAAATTACAAAATATTGTCTTAGCTATGACATTAACTACCATCATTCTGATGGCAAAAGTTGAGGAGTGGTTGCCAGTGTAGTGATTAGTACTTTTCAGTAGCAAAAAGAAGGAAAAACTGACAGGTTAAGGTGACAGGAGGTCACTGGCTTTTCTAAACATGCTGCAGCTGAACACACCCCCGCAAACCAAACAGATGATTATTGATCTGCTCCTCCTCTAATTGATTGGGTCGGCAGGAGGACATCCAGTGTGGGGCTCACTGTCGAAACCACACATAAATGCGTATAGGCGTATGTCTTAACCTTATACGATACACATTATAATACTGACTTATCATTTTTTTACTGTGTGATTGCTGCTTGAGAGTAGGCACTGGCAATATCACTCTACATTTTTAGTATTTTTCATTTGGTTTAATATTCAAAGATATGAAATTAAAGCAATGGACACTTTCATATCGCAATTAAGTATTTCTCTTTTTGATAATATCACATTTAAGTTTGTGGAAATACTGTCCTTCCAAATGAAGTTGAGTAACAATAACTTTGCAAAAATTAAGTTAGCTCAACTAAAAACTCTCACAACACTATAAATGTGGACGCTACAGATGTATTTGCAATTACTTCTCTCTGAACTTTTAAATCTACATTTCTCTGGCTCGTGTGTTTTGTTTTGTCTTCGAGGTTGAAAATGAAATGAGGAAGGACACAGGCGTTTCATCTGGAAGACAACACTGCCATCGTCAGGCCAAACTGGCACTCACACGGACTCGTGCAGAAACCAGAGGGCAGCACGAGACTGATCGAACACAATGATCACGCGTCTTCCACTGACTGCAAAAACACTGAACTTTCAGCTGCATTTTAATGCATTATAATACTTTTTTTTTTTAACCATTTTCTACTAACTCCTTAAGTTCTCCATTATGAATGCTCAAAGGACTGGCCAACACTTCTGCTTCCCTCTCTAAACTGATTTTGAAGAGTCCAGTTTTTCCTACTTTGCACCTTTGTGTTTTGTCTCGGCTATATTGTAAAGTGAGGTTGTCCCCTCAAATAATCTCTGAGTTTAAATAAAGTCATAATATAAAGGAATGTATATTAGATGTATATAAAGGTTATAGTATAAAGGAAGGCAATATCCCATGGTGGGATTCGAACCTGTGACCTTGGGGTTACATTCAATCCATCTCATCCCATTCATTTCTTATAGGAACTTATTTGCAGTTTTTCACTAAAGTTATAGCAAATTGTGTGTACTTAAAAGTACAAGTTGAGCTGCATGTTTTTTTGTTTTGTTTTTTTTACCCTGGTTGCTGTCAGTGGTTCTGTTGCTATTAATGGTCAAAAAGGAAAGATACGGAACATAAAAAAAACAATCCACGTCATCAATGTATTGTATCATGACCAACTTATCATATATCATTTTTCAATTGTGTTTACAGAAGCAAATCTAAGATCTCAAGAACAACCTGTTGAACATTTAGATTTGTTTTTGTACACAATTATATGTAACAAGTTGAGATGACAGGATTGACAGAAAAATTAGAAGTATGTGAAAAGCGAGCTAAATGTTATTGTAAGGAACATTCGGCACCCCATAGGAAACTCTCACATATAAACACACACACACACACACACACACACGCTGTTGTAGTTACGAGAAAACAGCAGGACTTTGGCAAATAAATGTACCTTTTTATTGGATATTGAGGGCATTAGTACCAAGAAGGCACGGACCAGACTTCATTATAACAAACTTTCTTTTTTTTTTTTTTCAAACTACAAGGTGACAAAAAAAAAACAAAACAAAATTTTCATTTTTTTTCTTGAAGGGAGATCCTTTCACAGAAAGGATTATGGACACGGACATACAGACTCTTACAAAGTGTAAGTTTGACCATATATTGAAGTCAGAAACAGAAAATCGTGACACGTTAAGGACACGGGTTATGATGACTGTATGGCTATGTACCTCAACACATACGGCTTTTAATACAAGGAATATCATTGTCCATCAAGAAATGACTTCAGACGTTTTTCCATTATCGAGGAGAAATAATCTAAGGCTGAAAACAGTGAAAGAAAACGAGTAAGAAATATAGAGGTCGTCTTTAATTACATAGCAGTATCAAACTCATGTTTTTGTTACGTATTACACACATGTATTTGCTAAAAACCGTTGCAATTCAGATGCTGTTTTGCCAGAACAGAAAAAATTGAGGGTCTGAATGAAAACATTGACTTAAATCTGAACTGCAAATGAAAAAAGTTCATAATTACACATCGTGCAGCTCAGTTAAAGATGTGAAAGACGTGTTTGCTTTAGTCCCGACAGACGGCTGTAAAAATCAACTCTGAGAATCACAGAGAAGACTAAACATTGAAAAACGCAAACATCAAGATGATAATATTGACTCAGCATACGACTCTCGGGTCTGTATGGTGATATGAAGCTACCAGCAGCGGGTTAGCTTAGCTTATCTTTAACATCAGGCCTGGGAAGAGTAAAGAGAAGCTCACCTGGCTCCGTGCACATTTACCACCACCTTTACAGTTCACATTGTGTCTCATTTGACCCTCACTGATCAAAACGGGCGTACGCCAGGATTTGAGCATACGCTCATGTTCTGTCGGGTCAGACTCGACCTATCCTAATTTCAGATCTGTGTGGCATCTGGATTTTCACCCATTCCTTATTTGATGAAATGTTAGTTTTCCAACAGTGTTTTCACACCGTTTAAAGACACCAGGTGGGCTGACCACTTTTAGAGGTCCTGGAAAGCAGACTGCATGGTGCTAAGCTAAGCTAACGTGTCCGTAGCTTGATATCAGCTGATATTAGGTGTTATTGACGTGATACGTGGTATGGAGCTTCACTGAACTTCCCTTTTGCAAATAAGAGACATTTTTTTAATACATACATATTTCCCCAGAATAGTGAACTAGCACAATCTGGTAATTCCAATAACTTAAAACGTTTTCAATCCATTGAAGTTGGTTTTTACCATAAGTTAATGCAGTGTTTTCCGTCTAATTCAAGAACACAATGTGTTGTGTGTCAAAAGTTCAGGACATCACTGATTTAAGCCAGACAAAACTCTTACTGTGGCACTTTGAATTTGAGCTGCATGATTTCTGAGTAAAGTCACTTTTTTCTTCTTTTTTCCTGCAACATTTCGTCATCCTTTGCAGTTGATCTGTGGGTGATAAGAACCTGTAACACATCCTGTC